>RCWM02000001.1:3595000-4255000 GCA_003667255.2 Euschistus heros
CACCCCTCCCCCCAACCTAGTGATGCTCTACTCAACTCCGAGCTCCTCTTCTGGTCAACAAGCAAAAGACAACAAGGACAAAAAAAAAATATTGTAACATATTACGATGTGCCTAACTATTCAATGTCGACATTTCAGTAAGTGGAGTGTTTGTTCCCTTCGAAAGAGCCCCTTTCAAAACCCTAACCAAAAGCTAAAGGTAATAATAACTAATTGTAAGTTAAGTTTTTCTCCCACGATTTTTTTTATGCTTTGGGGACTAAATTGTAGAAAAAATATGGTTTCAACAATTTAAAATTACAAAACGGTTAGATAAAAAATGTAATTTATTACAAATATTTGATTTTGTAAATTCTATTTTTTTTTTTTTTTTTTTTTTCTTCATAAAATACTATTTTATTGAACTTAGATCCACCCTCTGTTCTCTACTCTACTCAGGTCCCTATTTTGGTCAACAAACATGGAAGGCGACAAGGACAACGAAAATATTCATACAAATATTACAATGGATCTTATTATATATATTTGATTAAAAACATTTGGAAAGTTTGTGCGTTTTAAGTTTCCCTTTCCCGCAAAATAAGTTTAGTTTGCCACTTATGAGTCCATTTTATTTATTAATTTTTTCTGTTTGGAGACTAAATTGTTGAAAGAATAAATAAGGAATTTTACTAGCTAACAATTAGAAAACGGTTAGGTATAGGACTAAATTTATTAAAAACTTTTTTGAAACATTTGATTCCGCAAAAAATTTGCAAAAACTACTCAACACCTTACAGAAAAAAAGGAGATAGAAAAGGAAAAACCAAAAAAAAAAAAAATTTGTACTTTGTCTTTACTCCCGAATTTTAATTAAGATAAACTTTTCTAGAAATCACTATCTTTGTCGTGTTGCATGAAAATCTGCAAATTGCTATAAGATATTTGGAATACCTTTTTTAGTGGTTAGTACAAAGATTTTAGGAGTAAATTAACTCACAACTACCTTTTCTAAGAATATTTGGTAAGTTTAAAGTTAAAAGGAATAAGCCAATTTCAATGAAACTTGATAAAGTATTTCTAATTATACCTAATAAAAGTACTACAAGGGTTAAAAAACTTCCAAAATACTTTGAGGTACGATATAGGGGAATAGGATTTAGCACAACCTTAAAACAAGTTGAACATTTCTTATTGATAAACCTTTCATAAGAGTGAGAGAGAGTGGGAGGAAGTTCAGTAATACCTAAGAGATACTTGGGAAATTTCTATGGAAATGGGTAAGCATGTTTTTAAGAGCTCATTGCATCAGCAAGTTTAAATTCTAGTTTTATAAATCTCCAATCATTGGTTTTTTGGTAGTAGTAATACTGCATCATATATATAAAGGGAGTCCAAATAACTATGGGCACCCCACTTTTATCTCATTTAATTAACAATAGAGAAAAAATAAATTTGAATATAATTTGTATATTCTATTAGCTTTTCCCACAGTTAAAATACTGGAATTATAATAATTTTTTATACCTAAACTTGTTTTATTTAAATATGAACACCCACCCATTTTTCTATCTTTTGCATGAAAGTAACTTCTTTTTTTCCCATGAAAAACAACAAAAAATCCAACAATTCAGTGGGCAAATTTTATAGATATTAAATTATAAATACGAAAATGTGAGACCAGTTATTAATTGAGGGACATTTTTGTACAGATAAGTAAATAAATAATTACAAGATATCTTGGAAAAAAAATTAATTTTTTTGGATAGAATTTTTTCAACAACATTGTGTGGAACACTATAAAGCCAGGCTCCTTTACCTTTAGCAACCTTCAACCACCTCTTCTGTCGGGATTTCGTCAAATATAATTATTAGAACGATTTTGGTTGATTCATGTCTCATATAAATGAATTACGCTTTTACTGAGCTCATATTTCTTCTTCAGTTATCTTTTTAATTTTTTCAAGAAATTTGGCTCTGACAGCTTTGTCGCAATGCTCCTTAAGAAATTTTATACCACTGTATTTTTTTCTGCAATAGAAATCAAGGCCTAATAGATAATAAAGCCTGAGAATAGAACTTTTTTAACCTTCATATTGACTTCTTTCTTTGAATGCATTTAATAATTAATAACATCTTACAAGTTAGAAATTTTTCATTATTATAAAATTCAAAAATAGTTCCAACCAAATCTTGGTCAAACAGCTTAATTTTTTTTATAAATTAAACTTTTCGTGTATGTATTTTATCTTGGTATGATTACATTACTTTATCTTCCTCCCAAATCCTACTTTGAGATCCCTTGCGTCTTTAGAGAATGATTTGTCTGAAACTACGTACTAGCATAAATTAATGTAACATCCCGTACTGAATAGGCAAATACAATTAAATACACATACATATAAAAGTAATACAAGCAGTTAAATTCAAAACAAATGAAAGAATGAGAGTGCACCATACGAGAATGGAACTGATGGATTCAGAGGAGACAGATACGAGAATTCCAGCACCACTCCCTCTATAGATTTGGCAACAATGCTATTCTTTGTTATTATTAGATATTGATATGTGAGGTCCATACATACTAACAAGGGGACGTTTTGACTTGCAACACAGATTTGTATGTCGAAAAAAATCAATATTTTTCGATTTTGATAAAATTTCAAATATAAGGGTTTTATGGTTCGTTAAATAGAGATTTGAGGTCAGTTTTTCATTTAAAAAAATCTTCACTGATTTACAGTGGATTTCATTGGAATTTTGTTATTTTTTTTGGAGTTTTTGAGCACCCTAAAGCCGGGTCATGTCTTGAGCATAATGAAAGTATTTTTATTTCAAATAGCATACAAAATTACAATTTAAGGGGAAAGAATCATTTCTCTATCAAGTCTGAGAGCTTAGAAAAAAATAAAATGTTATTTTCATATTTTATTTTTTTTCTCGGCTCCCAATGCTCATTGGTGGCTATAACTCTAGTTTTGCACTATTATAGACCCCTAATACCTACACAAAAATCAACATTCAAATCTGTGAGTTACAAGTCAAAATGTCTCCTTGTAACTTCAATCAAATTCAGCCTTTCCTTAAAATTAGGTCTGACCCTGAGTCCCCCACCATACCTAGGATGGCAGAGCAGGTTTAGTGCTTACGTATATATAGAGTATTTTTGTTGGGTGAATTAAATGTATTTATCATTTCATCATAATCAGCCATTGTTCAGTAATTGAGCAGACTCCCTTTTTCCAGAAAAAAAGGTTGTCGGTTAAATTTCCCCTACATAATGGTTTGATACCCAATAAGAAATTTATTCCAAATTTTTGCTGTACACTTCTCTGACTATACTTTGAATGGAAAATGCAAAATTCAAATTTTTTAACTATTTTTTGGTGGGGTAAAACAAAAACAATTGTATCAAGTTTCATAAAAGTTGGCTGAGTCCTTCAAATACAGTAGAACCTCGATTATCCGAACCTCCATCATCCGAACCCTCTATAATCCGAACTCGCAGAGGTACCCACGATAATGTAATAAAAGCCATTGATGTAACATTCCAATGGCTTGAAAGGCAAGAGGAAGCAACTGTAGTTCAGCTGCTTCAACTAAAAAAAATAAAGGACTTGGCACTGACAAAAAAAATGAAAATGTTCATTTTTCACTCAAGCAGGCGAACATTAAAGATTTTTTCAAACCAACCGAAATAAAAAAATGAGGCCTTTTGTACTAACGTATGTAGATACAACATAATACGTAGATATTTAGTTTTAATGTACATTGTAATATATGATGAAGAATTTACATGTATGTAATTGAATTTTGTCTACTTCTCCGGATTTCATTTAATAGACCGATTTTTTTTTCTGCTTCTATGTACAATTTTCAACCTCGATTATCCGAACTTTTAGCTAATCCGCTTACCCCTGACACCAATTAATTCGGATAATCGAGGTTCTACTGTATTGTACTGAACAACTCACTATTACTTTAACTAAGGGGGTCACTGGCTGATTTGCTGCTACATTTTCTATTACTATTTTCATGATTGATAAGGGTGTGCCTTACCAGATAAATTATTTCAGCTACTTATTTATATATATATATAAAATAAGTACTATTAAGATAACAGTAAAGAGTTTAAACTGTATAATTGCAATAGGCACAAAATAATTAACAACATGAACATACTTTAAGATGTTAAATTTAAACTGTCTCTCTAAGTTAAGATCATTCATATAACTCGGTAAATAATGACATTTTTTGTTCAAAATATAGAATTGAAATCATAATTAATTTCTATAGCATATAAATAACAAATCTTTGCATAAAGTTTTTTATTATTACCAGGTTTTAGTGCCATTAAGAACATGACCTTTGTTTTTCGCTGAATATTTAGAATTGGTTTGCATTCCAGCAGCATCACTGCCAAAATTTGGTTCTGTTAATCCAAAGCACCCTAAAGTGGTTCCAGCAGCTATTAAAAAAAAAAAAATCTGAATGAACAATCGGCTCACAAAGTTTCAAATGCAACAACAATAAAATTAATGTAATATATCTAAAAAAGTTATTACTATAGAATGTTCCCATTTTAATGTATTTATATTATAAAATCATATCAAAAACCAAAAATTAAAATTAGACAACTTTTGGCATATTAAAATAAGAAAAGAAAAGTCTCCTGTCTTTTGAGTGATAGCTCATAATTAAACAGTCAAAATTTCATTTCAAATATATATATTTTTCTCTTGTTTTTTTTTTTTAATGTTAACTGTATAAGGTCTTTTTCACCATATAATTTAGCAACTGACAAATCATTTATACTTTATTCTGGACATTGACAGCCAAGAGCATTGGGGCAAGAATCCCCGAGCACCCAGTGCAGAAAGGTGTGGATTCAATTTCCACCTGTCAATATTTATTTAGTAGTGGTTCCATTAAAAGAACCTGTTTAGTAAGGAAGTGTTTATTCATGTATTCAGTTGATTTTGAAGCATGTAAATGGTGTCAAGTGTGTAGTAAACCGAGTAAGTGATTAGTAGTAAGTATAATAGAAAGATTTCTATTTTTCTGTTTGGTAGCGATGTGAGGCCACCGCATTCTCTGTGGGCCTGTTTTTATTACTTTTCCTTTTAATTTGGAACCGCGTTGGTCTTGTTTCTCTTGAAACAACGTATTGAAATAACATTTCAATTGTTATGACAAAGGCTATTTTTGTTTTAAAATTGATATATGATAAATCCAATTCATTATGATAAAAATTCTATTTTAGATTACTTTCTAACAATTTAATTAGGATAATTTCAATGGCCACCAGTTAGAACGAGGAAACGACAATGAAACTCATGAATGTGTTTAAAAAAAACAAAAAAAAAAAAACAGCAGCAACAAAAATTATTGCTTCTTCACTGGGAATACCAAACTTCGGTACCAAAGAATTGGAAGTGAAGGTCAGAAATATCCGATCAACTTACTCCCAATAACTGAAAAAATGGAAGGCGTAGGGATAGAAGATGCCCATAAGCCAAATTTAAAATGGTTTCATTTATTATACGATGCATTAAAATGTTTAAACATAGTGGATACTTATAATACTTAACTACACACTTGACAATTTAAACGATTGTATTACTAAACAGGTCTAAAGAAGCCATCAGACTGAGCTGCAGCCTCTAGGTATCTGTCAGGGGTTACTTGACTAATTTCCCCCCAAAATATCAATACCAATCGACTTATATTTAATAAAATTGTTTGAAAAGTGACGGGGTAACCTTCATAATGCCTGAATTAATGAAATATTAACAAGAGTATGATTAACTTATTTAGAAGGATATTTTTTATCCATGTATTGAGTAACAATCACATGAATACAGCAAATGAAAAATTATTCCATAACGCTTATACTCAGTAATATGATTATTTTAAAATGTTGTAATCCAGATGGTGCCTGAATAGATAAAATGTTGAATGATTTATTACTAGGTCTTATAAGATTGGAGACTAATGTGTTAAAATTGTTATAGAGGAAAATTAGTTTTAACTTTGTTTTAAAACTGTCAACAATTTAAATACTCAAATGACTAAATTTCAACAAATGCTTACATGAGATGATTGCATTTATGCAACCATGAAATAATGAAAAAATGAGTTCATTTTTATTATTGAGAAAGTTCTCAACATTAAAAGATGGCCACAACATAATATTAATATAAGCATTTAAAATTAAAATTTTATAATTATCATATCCCAAAATAAAGTATTCCAAATAAACTTATAAAATTATGCATCCCAGAACTTGCGCCGGTCCTTCTTTTCATCTATAATTTCTCCCTTCAAAATTCCGTATTTCCTACCTCCTGGAAAAAAGCCATTGTTCATCCTATCAATAAAAATTCCAATCCTATCTGTCCTGCAAACTTTCGTCTGATCTCTATCCTTTCAAACCTCTCAAAACCACTAGAACGTTTGGTGCAGTCCCAATTATCCAGCTTCCTTGAAGATTTCCTTCTACTCGATCCCCTTCAATCTGGGTTTCATCCTGGTCATTCTACCCAATCCGCACTAATCAAAATCACCAGTGATATCCATGCCGCAATAGACAAAAAAAAAAAAACTAACCGTCCTTATACTCCTCCATTTTTCCAAGGCTTTTGATTCCATTGACCATTCTATCCTATTTTTAAAATTAAAATCTTTAAACTTTTCCAACAGCTCTATCCAGTGGTTCCATTCTTTCCTCTCCAACCATACCCAAGCAGTATCAATCCCTAACCAGCCCTTGTCAGACTTCCTACCTCTTTCCTCTGGAGTAGCCCAGGGCTCCAGCATATCACCTCTCCTCTTTAATTCCTACATTAACGATCTGCCTCAGTCAATTCCACACTGCTCTCACCACCTTTATGCAGATGACTGTCAAATATATTTATCCTTTTCCCCTGTCGAAATCCTTGATGCTTTCTCCAAGATTCAGGAAGACCTTGACAAAATCTGTGCCTGGGCCAATTTGAATAGCTTAAAAGTTAAATGCAAATAAAACCCAGGCGCTAATATAGTAATCAGCTCAAGTCACCTTCTCAGATCAAACTGCTATTATCCCACTCTAAACCTAAGTAATCAACCTATTACCTTTTGCTCCTCCGTCAAAAATATGGGAATCATCATTGAATTTATCTTTAAGGTGCCTGATTTCATTTTAATGTTATAATTTTGATTCATCAGAAGTTTTCTTTGAAAAAATAATAAATAAATCAATCTTTTCAAGAAATCTAAATTATTAATTTATCAATTAAAAATTACAACTTTACATTATATCGAACATGCAATATAAGGCTAAAAAATGACAGAGAAACAAATAATATTTCTCCAAAACTCTAAATGTAAGTTCAATCTGACATATGCCTACAAGTAACCTTCCTTAGAAAGGCCCTGACCAAATGGCCAAGGAACCATGAGGAGTTTTCTCATCAGTAGAGTAAGCAGAATTTGACAGACAAAATCTTCATAAAGCAATAATACAACTTCAATAATTATTCATTATGGCAATGCATAAGTTAACCTTATTGAATAACAGTTTCTAAATCAAGCCTATGATCCCATAAAAAATAATAATAATAAAAACCAGTACTTTTGTTTTCATTAGATAAATTTATGAAAACCCCAAGCATTTTTTATTTATGTTTAAAAAAAAAATTGAATGATAGCTGACCTAGTGATTCCAAATATTTTGTTTTCTGATCTTCACTTCCGTAAGTATGTATTGGATACATAACCAATGATGACTGGACACTGAGTGCAGATCGATATGCACTATCAACACGTTCAACTTCTCTTGCTAGCAATCCATATGCAGTGGTTGATGCACCGATACACCCATAACCATTTAAATTACAACCAAGAGCACCAAGCTTTCCCATTTCAACCATTATTGATCGATCAAAAACTGAAAAATAAAAACGAAAAGTAACTTTTATTCTAGGAAAAATTGTCCCTTCAGAATGACATATTTACATTAGTTTAGACATTTTACAATAATCAGAATTATTATAGATAACAGTTTTAGTATATATTAGTTCAAACATAAATAAATATTATTTCTATGAATGTGGTCAATCAAAAAGGAAGAAGTTGAAGGAATAATGATTTTTGATAATTGATGCATTAATTCTGATTCCATTACTTTTAAATGTTCTCAACAAAAAAAAAAAAAAAAAAAAAAAAAAAAAAAAAAAAAAAAAAAAAAAAAAAAAAAAAAAAAAAAAAAGTTTTCAAGCATAACAAAATACCTTCATTTCGGTTTCCTTCTAATACCCGGGGCATCAATTTCTGCTGGCAATAAGAACGGAATGAGTTTTTCAACATTATTTCTTCTTCAGTCAAAAGTGATTCCAAATTTAAGGCATCATCCACATTAAATGGAACTAGAACATTATTACTAAATCTTAAAATGTTTACACTAAAAAAAAAAACATAACTAGATGTCTATTTTCAAATGTTGATACTACAAGTTACTAATCATTTCAGTTCACTAGATTTAAACTTTTCAAGATAATATTCAGACATCGCAATACTAAGTCTATATCTGCTGCTTGGTCACTAAATTTAAATTTGAAAATCATTATATTTTAAATCTCAAAACCCAAAGGTTTTAAGAGAGCTGTAAAAATAATGTCTTGCATTAATTAAGGATGCAAAGCTCATATGGACACGAATCGAGGTAAAACTAGAAAAGTATATTAAGATACAATTAGTCTTCACAACTCTATCAGCATCAAAATAATAATTGTAACTAAAACTGAAAATTATTGCATTCCTAAAGAAAGTGAAAGTCTTATAGAGTAGAAAAATAATTTTTTCTCAACTAAATTATATTATATTATATTACATATATTAAGATTAATAAATAAACAATTTATGCCTTAAATTGTGCAATAATTCCTTCTTGGAAGTTATTTTTGAATCAGGATCACACCTGATATACAAAGAAATAATGTTAAATTTAGAGAAGGGAAATTATTTGAAACGTATGGCAGAGATAACTAACAATTCAATACAAAAATAAGCAAAAAACAAAGCGGTGTTATTATCTTGAATAACATTAGTCTCATTTTAAAAAACTTAAACAAACTGCAAATGATAAGAAATAGGACTTCAAACTAATTTAAGATTTACAGAAAACAAGTAATTGTTGGTTCCCAACATTTCATTAATTTTTAAAATGTCATGGAATGGATCCAGATGAGCAAAACAAATGAGAAAAATTATAATATTACAGTTAATGCAGATGAACAATTTAAAGTATAAGAGGCAAAGAAGATTAAAAATAGGTTCAAGACAATATTGGTCATTAAAGAAAATTTTGAAGCATAAATTCATAAATAACCTATTTTAAAACGCTATAAACTTGTATGTATCCTACAATTGTTCCCAAATTTAGACAGACATTAACTAAGTAGTAAGAGTAGAAATCAGGCTAGACAAGAGAGGGAGAGATGTATGTTTTATTAATATAAAAACATATTGCTGCCCAACTTTATAAGGTCATTTAAATTTTAATCATAAAATTGTAAAATTGTACAAAATAATCTAGTAAAACTTAAGGCGGTCAACAATAAAGATACAGAGGAAGACCATACATGAATTGAAAAATAAAAAATTATCACTAAGTGTAAATGAATTGCGGAAATATGGTCAAGGAAAAATAATGATAAGTGATTATATTTAATAATAAACTAAAAAAATTGATGATTAACATAAATATTTCAATTTAAATGGCCCCAAATTTTTTTTTATTGTAATCCCACTGTGCCTCATTCTGAAGAGACTTTTATCATGAAATGAATTTGTAATGTAATTAATGTAATTAAATACATAGATTCAGTTATCAAAGGTATTAGTGAATATAACAAATATATTTACTGAAGAAATAAAATAATAACACACTACCTTCACTAGATGATGTCGAATGTGATTTCCTTATACCTGCAGATAAATCTAAGACATGTATAGGCTTATAAGTTCAAAAAATAATAAAGACACATTTAATGGCAAGTTATTACATAAAATAAAAAATAATAAAATTAAAAAAACAAAAAGGATACATCTTAGAACTGATACAGAACATGAAGAATTGTTCCTAATAATTGAACACAAAGTTGACATTATGAATATTGTTTGTAACAATAATAATTTAATATTTGTTTAGGTAACTATTTCAAAGATCGCTCATTAACAGATCAAATGTACTATACTTATAGGAAACCCAACAAGATACCCAACATAAATCAAACTTCTATAAATGAATCAAGATTGAATAGTAATCCTCGTAACACTGATAAACGTTATCAGTTCAAAATCTCTAGGCCTTGTTCATATAGTGAAGGAGTTCGCTTCTTATCTTTAAATGAAAAATATAATGTAGTGGTTTTAATTGATGTGGATGTTTACGAAAATCAAGAAATTACTAGTCAAGACATCTTAAGCGGTTGCTTTTAGTGTAAAAATTGTTACATTGTTGCTCAGGTGGACCACGCCCACAACTATTATCATCTAAGTTTACATTACAGCGTATGATAATAGGCGAGCGTAAGGTCGTATGTATCAGATTCATTGAACCCGATATAGTAAAATAGTGGATCCAGTTACAATGAAGCAGATACAAATACATAGGTGGATAAAAGAGAGGCTAGGGATTGCTCTGTAAATGTGGATACAGGTGTGTAAATATGGATACTGGTGTTTCTCAGGGTTGTGTTCTCAGTCCAACCTTGTTTTGCCTGGCAATAAACGACCTGGGACTTAACTTACCGAGAGGAGTCAAGCCATTATTATTCGCTGATGACTTGGCCATAATTTGTCGCAACGAGAACATTGACAATATTAAAAATAAACTACAGGAAGCTATAAATAGATTGTGTTGCTGGTCTACAGCCATTGGCCTTCAATTCTCCACCGAAAAATCTAGATGTCTTCATTTCAGTCGTAAAAGAAACACTCCTCTCTCTCCTGAACTCCGTCTAGGAAATTCCATAATACCTTACACAAACTCTCATAGATTCTTAGGAATGATATTAGATCCTAGATTAACTTGGGACTCTCACATCTCCACCCTAAAATCAACATCCACAAAGAGACTAACCATATTAAAATATCTTAGTGGTACTTCTTGGGGTTCCGACAGACTAACGTTAATAAAAATATATCACGCTATAATTTGCTCCAAACTAGATTATGGCTGTTTTATTTATGTTCTGCCCGACTCCGAATAATAAATAAAATTAATACCGTCCATCATACTGGGATTCGTTCAGCGACAGGAGCGTTTCGAACAAGTCCTATTCTTAGTTTGTGTTGTGAAGCAGGAATACCACCCTTGTCATTCAGAAGGAAAAAGTTAGCAATTAAGTATATCTCCAAACTTCTACCTTATCCCGAACACCCAGCACACAAATACATTTTTAAACCCAGATTCACCAAAGCATTTGGAAAAATGTCGAACACAAAACTCCCTTTATCAGAAAGAGAAAATACGGCCATTAAATTCCTCAAAGAATTACCTGTGCACAAACAAGAAGTTCATACCCCTCCATGGACAATCAAATCGCCCAAAACACTGCTTCATTTAACCCGACTTCCAAAAATAATACTTCTCCTTGTGAATACAAATCCGAATTTGCCCGTCTACTTCAAAACATACCAGAACCTTTCGTAATCTATACTGACGGATCTAAATCTGACGATTCAACTGCATCTTCCTTTGTTACCCACAACTCCACTCATAAAATAAAATTACACAAATTATGCAATATATATACAGCAGAACTTAATGCAATAGCATCAGCACTTCACTACTCCATATCAATAAAACAAAACAACATCGCAATAGTAACAGATTCACTAAGTTCACTAAAAGGTTTAAATAACATGTATCCCAAACATCCAGTCATCCTAAAAATCCACTACTTCCTCAGCATACTGCAAAATTTGGGAAAGTCGGTCGACTTTATCTGGGTACCAAGTCACAGCGGAATTATTGGCAACGAACTTGCAGACACATCAGCAAACCAAGCACTTACACTCCCAGGTCGTGGCATTGCTATTCTAACACCTCAGGAAATGAGCCATCCCCTAAAAATTAAAATAATTGAAAATTGGCTATGTACGTGGAACGAAAGCCCACCAAACAAGTTGAAAACAATAGAAAAGTCAGTAAAGCCTTGGCTCACATCAAGTCTTCTAAATCGCAGAGAGGAGGTTGTCATGACCAGATTGAGAATAGGCCATACAAAGTTAACCCATTTACATATCATTATGAAACAACCACCATCTAAATGTCAGCATTGCAATAGCTCTTTAACAGTTAACCATATATTTCAGGAATGTTTCTTTTATCTACCAAAACTAACTAAATTAGGGCTTACAACAATTATCTCGGACGTTCTTGGCAATGACGAATCTAAAGTTAAATCAGTCTTAAGTTTCCTAAAGGAAAATGAACTGTTGAACAAACTTTAATTGATTTTCATAACTATTATTAAATTTCTATTTTTATTTATTTCCTATTTATTTTTATTTTATTTCCTTCTTTATTTCTTTTCGGAAATTAATTTAATTTCTTAGGGTTCGGATGGGGGCTGGGGGGAGGGGGCGCTTCCTGGGGTCGGGGCGGATCGGTCCCGCTTGGTGGGAAATGCGACATGGCTGCTTGGGCTAGTTATGCTCCGAACCTTGTGAGGATTTGGACTTTTCCATGTAAAAGAAATGTAAATGGTTTTTATCCACATCCTACTTATAAGCTTCGTATATAATTTAAATAGAAGAAGATATGTATTCATATAAATAAGCAAGCCGTGGCGCATTTCCTGCTCGGCGGGTGCGGCTCGTCTCTTCTTGGGGGGTGCTCCTCTGTTCGTGGCACTCTTCCTGACCCTAATCTTCTGTGAAAATATACCTATATATATAACTACACAGGCATTGATGACCCTAGGGTTTTATGCCTATAAACCCCAACAAACAAACAAACAATATGGATACAACTACGACTACAACTTGATACAATAGATACAATGATTAATCTAGCCTGTAGATCATCACCATCCTTCTTTTTTTTTTTCTAATCCCTCAAAAGGAAGGGAAAACTGATATTAATTCATGCCTAATAATAAATATATACACAAAACCAGAATGAGAATACAGTGAAACTCCAATTATCCAGATTGATTTGAAGAAAATAAATATAGATATAAATATTTTTATTACATACAATTTTTTTTAATAGTTTATTAACAGACAATGTAGGCCGCGGTTCGGAGTTCGCGTAAAATACGATAGGTCTCGTCTTATAAGTATTCATGACACAATAAAAGACGTGAAACTCAATAGACCAAACGGAGCTTCCGGAACTGCGTCTCATCGGAATTAGGGAGTGGAGCCCACACACCTCATAACAGTCAAGTTCTGAATAAACGAAGTTATTAAGTTCATAGAGTAGTCAAGTAAAATAACGGTTTGGCAAAGAAATAACTGGTATATTGGGCGGTTTTTTGCGATTTTGGGTATGAAGCCGACGGCTGCCGTGGTAGCATTGAATTCAATACCCCAAAAAGCATAAAGATTGGTCGAGAATAAAAGTTCCTCCTCTCCAAACTCCATAACCTCTCAATATCCAATAGTGCGTTAAGCTGGCTTTATTCCTTTTTATCCAACCGTTCCCAAACAGTGATTATACCTGGAAAACCTCACTCATCTTCACTACCACTCTCGCGAGGAGTCCCCCAGGGATCTTCTCTTTCACCTACTCTATTTTCTATTTATGTTAATGACTTGCCGAATTGCATCCACTACTCCAAATGTCATCTTTATGCTTACGACTTTCAAATATATTTATCCTTTCATCCTTCAAATATGCTAGAGGCGACTTGTAAGCTACAGAAAGACATAGATAGTATTAACCTTTGGGCAGTAGAGAATAAATTGAGTCTGAATCCAGAGAAAACAAAGGCTATCCTCATTGGGTCAAAACCTCAACTAAAAGCTCTTCACAACTATCCACTGATTTTCCTCAAAAACAGTCCAATTCATTTCCAAAATTCCATTAAAAATCTAGGAATAACTTTCGATCAACATCTTGCTTGGAATAACCATATCTCTCAAATCACGAGGAAATCTATTTTTATTCTTAAGGAAATTTCACATTACCGTGATTCATTACCATTAAGTACTCGACAACTTTTAGTATCATCACTCATTTTTCCTAACTTTGACTACGGATGCATAGTATATGGAGCACTGTCTGATGAGCTCGAGATGAGATGTAAAAGAGTAATGAACTGTTTTATTAGATTTATTTTCGGGATCTCCAGACGTTCTCACTTATCTCACAGGTATTCTGAAATTGTATGGCTTTACCTCAGTTTCCGACGTCAATACTTCCTAGGTGCACTCATATTTCAAACCTTGAAAACAAAAAAACCCACCTATATCCATGACCTCCTTACTCTGCGCTCCTTACTCCTTTGCTCATTCACCTCTTAAATACTAGAACCCAACCCATCAACCTATACACTCCGGCGCATCGAACTGCATCCTTCGAGAAATCCCTTATTATCCGTGCTTCCTCTTTATGGAATTCATTGCCCATCTCAATTCGAATAAGCTCCACTCTTACTTCCTTTAGACATCATATATTTCTTTACCTCCTTAATTTTCAATCTTCCGAGCTAATGTAAAACATGAATATTTATGTAATATACATTATAATGGTATACATAAGATGTACCTTTTACAAGATGTCTCAGCTATTTTGTAACTCATAATTTAATTATTAATCAATTTTTATTATTATCTATTATTATTATATATATATTTTTTTTTTTTGAACTAAGGTTGAAGAACATTTTTTGGCTGCTAAATCACGGATTTTCAAAAAATAATTTTTCTTTTTTCCAAAACGGCGTTCGGATTACAAAGGTTCGGATTATCGAGGTTCTTCTGTAGTCCTAGAATAAAGTTTATTTTCTTCTTCTTCTTCTTAAATATGTAACTTGAACCAAAACATACTATAACAAACTATTGAAAATTATTCATTATAAATTAAAACAGAGTTTTCTCACTACGGGAGATGTAATACGAATTAAAAAAAATGGGAAAATAAATTATCGGGCATTAACATATAATATTGCATTCATGATTATAGAATAGAGTTAATACTTTTTCATAGAAAATTGACTAAATTAAGCTTAATAACTAATACATTAATATTAATTACAGCTTAATATTGTTATGAGACAATAGTATTTTTACACTCAGGCGTGGAACTAGGGATGGGTAGGGGGGGCACGTGCCCCGGGCGGCAGATTTTAGGGGGTGGCAAAATTTGAGAAGTTTAAAAAAAGAAAAAGAAAAAAGATATTAAAAACGTTTTCAAAATTATATCACAATCAATATTCTTTATTTTAATTTTGATTTGTTGCATAATTTATAAACCCTATTATACTGGATACCAAATTAATTCTCACTTTTTATAAGAATTAACTGCTTAATATAAATTAGTAGCCTGAGCGCTAGTAGCGGGCTGGGGGCGCGAAACTTTGGGATGCCACCCCCATCCCTTAAAATGACGGACTATCTGTTGCCAGTGTTTACAGTTGTGTTGTCTGCGTTTATTGCAAAAGCCGACAGTTTTTTAATTTAATTTTTTTATTTAGTTTTTAGTGTACGTAGTTTTAGAGAGTTATTAGTGTTATCGAGTATCAGCATTTGGAAAACGTATTTGTTTTGTACATTTTGAACTGCGTTAAAATTTCCGAATTATGGATGACCGAAAACGACTCAGTGGAGCCGAGTATAGAAAAAAGGAAGATTAAAAGCGACGTGCTTTCACTAACACCTAAATTAGAAACTTTTTTTAAAAAACCTTAAATTTTAATGAAGATGAAGGCTCAAAAGAAAAGGAAGGTAAGCAAATATTTATTCTTATTTAAGCCTTTTCAGTGCAAGCATGCATATTTCAAATAATTTAAATTCACTGTTTTTTGTTTTTTTATATCACTGTTTATTGAATAATATTGAATATATAGAATAGAATAGAATAGAAAATAAACTTTATTCTGGGACGATGTCCCCTAAGAATAATATAATGTACATAAATAAATACAATGAGTCTAGCTTTCATAAGATGAAATAAAATAAATTAACAATCTGGTTAACTATTTACAATTTTACACATAAAGAACAAAAATAGAAAAAAATTACAAAAATCCAATAATTGCAGGAGAAATAATAAAAACCTATTTACATCTACTGAATGCACTTCTTTTTTTTTTTTTTTAGTGAAGTTTTGCTAGTCAGTATCATTCTGGAGGGAAAGGAGGTATTGAAAGAGAAGGGATTTAAATGTGGACATAGATGGAGCATTACGGATATTACAGGGTAGCGAATTCCACAAGGAAGTAGCACGGGAAATGAAGGAGTGGTCAAATGATGTACTCTTATGGGAAGAAGTATACAGGTCAGAGGAGCGAGATCTTGTAGTGCGGGAGGAGACCGAGGATCTGAACTGGAAGATGTTATAGATGTAGGAGGGATTCCGAGAATTGATGGTTTGATAGAGGAAGGAGGCTAGGAAGTAATTTATGCGGGATGAAGGATAAAGCCATTTTAACTCTGTATATAGATGTGATGTGTGGGAGGCTTTTGGAACCCTAAAGATAAACCTAACGAAACAGTTCATTAGTCTCCTTAGTTTACTCTCGAGTTCCGCCGTCAAGCCACCATATGCAACACAGCTGTAGTCAAAATGGGGTAGGATAAGGGAAGAAACCAAGAGTTGACGAGTAGGTTTCGGAAGGGAGTCCTGGGAAGAATGGAATAGTTTAAGGATGGATATAACCCGTCGAGAAATTTGGGAGATATGAGGTTTCCATGAAAGGGTTTAGTCAAAGGTAATACCAAGGTTTTTGACTGTGGGGTGGAATTGAATAGGTTGGGAGTTCATAGACAGGATCGGGAGGTGGGGAAGGGATCTCAGATGGGTGTTAGAACCTATGATAATAGCCTGCGTTTTTTCTACATTTAACCCTTTAACAGGCAATGTATCCTGGAGGATACACATATTTTATGCCTTTTGCTCAATAAATGACGTAATGTTCGTTGCATTATCCTACTCATTCTCGTCTAATATCCTTTATTCAACCTTGAATTTCATGATACATGTGTGGGGGTTAGCATAGCTATAGCCATTCAAAGGAAAAAAAAGAAAAGAAATATAATTTAAAATTCCCGGCCTGCCCGTTAAAGGGTTAATTTTAATTTGTTATCAGAGGCCCACTTGCAAATGCTATTAAGGTCTTCTTGGTCTTGTAATAAGTTTGAAAATTTCTTATGGAGCTGTAAATTTCAGTGGAAATTGTGCTGTTGCTAGTGGTAATGCTACAAATTCATTAATCTCATCATATGCTGAATTTCTTCTTGACGAACCTATTTCCTTTGTAGGAATAGAAAATTTTTTTTTCAAAATAGTCTGCAAAGGCTTCAGCTTTTTCCACATCGCTAGGCTTGAAATTTTTTTGTGATTGTTTAATAGACGTCTTGTAGCCTTTCATAAGGATTTATCATTTGGATCCAGGTTCGATACATAATTTTGATATCGCGATTATGAGAATTTTTCCGGCATACATAAGGGAGAATGATTTAATTAAATCAGAGGGATGGAAGGATAGATATATCTGGAAATCATCCACGTATAGATGGTAGGAACAATGGTGAATGGAATTTGGTAGATCATTTGTGTTGGCACAAAAAAGAGTATGAGAGACACTGGAACCTTGGGCTACCTCTGATGTCAATGAAAGGGAAGAGGAAAGTGGCTGGTTTGGTATGGATACTATTTGAGTTCTACTATAGAGGAAGGAATGAAACCATAGGAGAGAACTTGAGGAAAAAGATAGGGCTTTTATTTTCGTGAGGAGAATAGAATGGTCTAGGGTGTCAAAGGCTTTAGTAAAATCTAGAAGGATAAGGGCAGTTACTTTTCGTTCGACAAGAGCAGTATGTATGTATGTCATTAGTAATTTTCGTTAAGGCTGTCTGAGTTGAATAACCAGGTCGGAACCCAGATTGGAACGGATTAAGGAGATGAGAGTTTTCTAGGAAATTGGAGATTTGTGATTGAACTAGTCTTTCAAGGGGTTTGGACAGATTGGAAAGTATTGATGTGGGACGGAAATCATTAAGTGAAGGTGAGTTAGAAATCTTTTGTAAGGGTTGTATTTTAGCTTTCTTCCAGGATGAAGGAAAGGTGGAATTTTGCAAAGAATAATTATATATATGTAGGAGGACTGGAAGGATAGTAGGAAGGCAGAGTTTGATTAAGTTTAGTGGAATACCATCATGTCCAATAGCTTGCGTTTTACATTGGAAAATGGCATCAATGAGGTCTGAGGGGGTGTGATATAGGAAAAATGAAAATGGAGGAAAATTGGAGGAGTTAAAAGAAGGACCGCTTGGAGCGTAGCTGGAGGAAAGAGATGAGGAGTTTGATGATGAGGTAGCAAAAAAGGAATTCATTTCATTAGGAGTAAAAGAGTATGAAAGCGGAGCATTTGAGGATTTACTAAAGGAAAGTTTTGATAAAATTTTCCATTTTGATTTTGGATCACAGGCACTGGAGAGGGCTTCATGAAAATATTGTGATTTAGCTTTCCGAATGGCAGTTTGTGTCTGATTCCGAAGGGATTTAAACAGAGTGTAGTCGTCCTGAAGTCTAGTCCGTCGAAAACGTCTTCGTGCGGCCTCTCGTCTATTTTGTAGGTTTTTGATTTATATTGTGATCCAGGGTGCTGGTGGACGTCGGATTAGGATGGTTTTTAGGGGAGCATGTGAGTCGAGGATGGATAAGAGATTGGATGTGAGGATGTCAACCATGTTGTCGATAGTGTGGGAGGAATATATAGAGTCCCAGTCCAGAGCGTCAATATCATTTTGGATTGAGGAAAATGTTAAGGAATCAAGATTGCGATAGGAAATAGTTTTTGGAATGAATGTTGGAGTTTGGATATTGTATGACAGGGATATTAAATTGTGATTAGAAAGAAATGTGATTGGTAACTGGGAAGAGGAAATGAGGTTTTTAGGAGAATCAACTATTAGGAGATCAAGCCATGTATTAGATGTAAATGTGAGGTGGGTAGGAGGAGAGAATGGTACCACATGTAGGTTGAGGGGAAAAAAAAAAGGTTTTCAAGATAAGACTTGTCAGAGGAATCGGTGAGGAGATTGGTATTGAAATCTCCAGCAATAATAACATGTGAGTAGAAAGGAACAATGTTGAATAGAGTGGTTTCGAAGTGGGAGTCAAAAGGAACATTTGGAGGGCGGTAAACTACTACAACTAGGATAGTTTGTGAATGCATGGTTATTTCGGCAAACAGGAATTCAATGTGGGGTTGTTCAGAAGAAGGGGATAGGCTTAGGACTTTGGTTCGGAAATTATTATGTACAAATATACAAACACCTCCGCCAGTGCGGTTAGTACGATCATGACGCAGCAGATAGTGGTTAGGAAGGGAGACACTGAGGGAAGGTATTGAAGGCTTAAGCCAGGTTTCAGATATTGCAATGATATGATAAAAATTATCAGAGAAGTACTGATGGAATTCGGTAAAGTGAGCAGGGAGGGATTGGGCGTTAACATGACAGAGAGTTAGGACGCTAGTCATGACAAGGATGCTGGAAAAGAGAAAGGAAGAAAGAAATAGCGGATTCAGAAGACACTAAGCAATAATATGGTATGAAAAAGTAGAAAGTTAGAAGTAAGGGCAGTAAAGAGAAATTAACTAAGAATAATTTAAGTAATAAATGTGAAAAAAGAATCGAACAAGCAATACAGAAGAGTAACAAAGATATAAACGAGAAAAGCAAACACGATGTAATAAGTTGTGCAAACATTAAAATGAGTAATAAAGAAAAGAAAATAATCAATGAACGAAATGTTTTTCTATTGAGGAATTTGAGTGATGCGATAGACCGAGAGGAGAGCCAGATGTCAGAGCAAGGTATGTGGTAACAGGAGTGGATGCTTCAGGTGAAGACCTCAAGATCCTTAGCTGCGTTAATAAAAATGACAGGATGGCCATCCTCCAGCCTGCAGCGTACTCTGCCGCCGGAAAACCAAACATACTTCAATTTTCCTGCAGCTTTCTTTTGTCTTGCCATCTCCTGGCTGAGATAGATATGGTGGCAGTAATTTTCCTGCCAACCAATATCGCGCGTCGAGAAGTCTCTTCTCACTTTTCTGAGTCGAATCAGCTCGTCACTCACTGATTGCCTCACAAATTTAGCAATGATGACCGGCGGACGTGGGTCATCTTTTCTAGGTCTTCTTCGTTCCACGGCGTCAATATCTTCGGGAGTGAGCTTTAGACCCAGGCCAGCGCCTATTTTCGTAATTAGAACTGCCGTGGTTTCTCCTGGGCGAACCGGTTCTCGGCCTATCTACAAAGTTGACCTTGCTCTAGCTTATTTAGCCGGGCCTCGAGCTCAGACACTCTTTCCTTAAGAAGAGTATTTTCTCTTAACAGGTCTTCTAAGAATTTCGTTTGTGACTCCAAGGAGGTTTCAATTTTCAATAAACGTTCCGAGTTTTCGAAACTAATCTGGCCCAGTTTTCGAGGGATGATTTTATTTCTTTCATTTCATCTTTTACCTCAGCAATGAAAGTGGTTTTCATCCCCTCGATATCAAGTTTTAGATTTACGAGGGCGCCTAAAATCGTGTTCGTAGAGTCTTGATCAGTAGATGTGGGGTTGGTAGGCCTGTTACCTGTCGGGACCCTTTTTTTACTTTTTTCGCACTTTTGACAGTGCCAAATTTTTTTCGACGTATTTAATTTATCTATGTCGCTAGCACTGATGCTGGAACATTTAATGTGGAAAATTTTATTAGACAACCAGCAAATAATGGTATTTTTGTCATCACGGCTTATCATGATCGTGCAAACTGGACAAACAGCCATTTTAGATAAATGAAAATTAAAAATTAAATAAATGTAAATATATTGAGAGCGTATAAGTAAATAACGGAATTCTCGTTGTTAATACGGAAGGAGATTGTTTTAGGAAGGAAACGAGGTGTTGGGATATCATATGATATTTGTATCAAGACATGAGAGGACAGGAATGAAACAGGTCGTTGACTTGAGGAAAGAAGTTTTTTGGAGAATCTATGACATGCAGGTCCAACCAAGTGTCAGACCCGCGGGAGTGGTGGGTGGGATTGAATGGTACAATAAAAAGGTAGAGCGAAAAAAAAGGTTTTCAAGGTAGATTTTGTCATAGGAGTCAGATAGGAGATTGGTATTCAGGGCACCGGAGATGATTATATTTGAGTAGAGAGGAACATAATGGTAAAGGTTAGATTCGAATGATTGGTCAAAAGGAACATGTGGAGGACGGTAAACCACTACGTATAGGAGAGAATGGGCATTAATGGATATTTCAACAAATAAGGACTCAATGTTTGGGAGATTCGAAGGAGGTGACTGAAAGAGGACACGAAACTTCAGGCAATCATGGACATATAGCGCTACTCCACCGCCGGTCCGGTTAACCCGGTCATGACGAATGACGGAGTAGTTAGGGAGAGAAACCGAGGAAGAAGGAATGTAGGTAAAAATTTTGGATGTACCAATGTGGATGTGTTAAAAATTTTGGGTGAAAAATTCTAGGAACTCATCGTAATGGGCTGGTAGGGATTGTGAGTTTATGTGACAGGCGGTTAGGATGTTAGTCATAATGGGAAGGAGTTAGGGAAACATAGGACAGTAAGTAAAAGGATGACGCTGAAAATGAGAAACAGTAGTAGACGCCAAGAAGAGAAAATACATATCGATGATAAGAACAAAGTAAAATGATATGTACAAAGTATATAGAAGTAGAAATATTTACAATAATGGAAAATAAAAGTATTAACAGGTGAATATATAAGGATAGTATAGAACGAAAGGGCGACGAGTTGGTAAAGAAGAGATGAAAAAATAAATAAATAAAATAAAAGATAAAGATACATAAACAAGTGAAAATAGTAAAGAAAAATGAGCGTTAACTGATTAAAAGTAATATCATAGTGACACCAATTAATTAAAAACTGAAAACTAATCTGGTAAGGATAAATAATAGAAAAACAAAAAAAAATAACGAGTACACTGGTTTCGTTAGCAAAGGGTGTAGACCAAGGAAGTGCAGATAGGAAAAGAATTCCAGAAGGTCAAGCGAAAACATCCATGTCCTGGGGCTGGTCTATGAAGATTACTGGATGGCCATCTTCTTTACGGCACCGCACACACCCTCCCGAGAACCAAACATATTTTAATTTGCCGGCTGATCTCTTCTGGCGGGCGAGCCAATACAGATGCCTGTTGGTCGGGGTCATCTCCTCGCTAAGATATATCCGGTGGGAGTCATTCTCCTGCCAGCCGATATCACGCGTCGAGAAGTCCCTCTTGACTTTTCTCCTCTGTATTAGATCGTCCCTCAGAGATTGTCTGACGAATCGTGCGATTACAGGTGGTGGTCGCACATCATCCTTCCTGGGCCTCCGGCGCTCCACTAGGTCGAGATCTTGTATGTTTAGTTTGATGCCGAGACCGGCACCAATACTTGTAACCAATGCCGTGGGGTCTCTCCTGGGCGTACCGGGATGCCTCGAATTTCTATTGATTTGTTCAAAAGTCACTGCTCTGCCTTGTTTATCCTGATTTCGAGCAGGCAAACTTTTGTTTTTAAATTACTGTTCTCATCGACTAACTCTTCTATACGTTTGGTCTGCCCTTCTAGATGAGCTTCGATTTTTGCCAGTCTCTCACTCAATTCGAAACTCAAGTCCCCGTATTTATTAAGTGAGGTTTTTAGGGATTTAACTTCCTCGTTTACTGTATTTACAGCAGCTAGTATCTCAGAGGTTTTTCTGTGCTTGAATTCTGCTTTTTAGTGTCATAAATGTGACAAAACCATGGTTTTTTGGAGTTTTTCAGCGCTTCAATGTCTTTGTCTAAGAGGTTAAACATCTACCGTGGAAAATCCCTTTACATTTAGAGCAAAATTACATTTTTTTTTTTTTTTAATCTCATCATTTTTACGGTTTCATTATTTAAAAAAAAAAAAAAAAAAAAAAAAAAAAAAAAAAAAAAAAAAAATTGGATTCTGTTGATGCTCCAGAATCCAATAGTTTTTTGTTTTTGTTTTTTTTTTTATTTTTTTTTCTCATCATTTTTACGGGTGATTAGCCCAGTAACTATTTTTGTCGTCTCTAGTACGAGAGATTGAATTTTCACACTTCGCGCATTGAACCATTTTGACGTAATTTAGTTCTATCAGCTGATTCGGTAAATATAAAGGTGAATGAATGTTTATTTACTTACAGCAGTAGTGGGCAGGTACTTAATACTGTGAGGATTAGCCGCTTGCTTCGGGTGGGTGAACTAAATACTCCGTTTTTTCTATTATTATGAAGTAATCGTACTGGATTACGATGCGACACTTCACTAATTAGTTTTATAAATATGCAGATAGAGAAACAAAAAAAAAAAAAAAAAAAAAAACTACTAAAAAACTAACACAAAATAAAGAAGTTAAGGGAAAAGAGTAACGAGATGTTGACTGTTTGCCGTCTCTGGCCAGACTATGGCCAGTTTAGGTACAATATATAACATACATGTTTATGTTCTTTTATTTTCTTCTTAACTATATCTAAATCATTTTTGTTTGTTTTGTTATTGTTAGTTAATTTTAATTTTAATTAATTAAATATTAATTAACTTTAATGGTGGGGGAGTGAGAAAGAGGAGGGGGAGGGGGGAGGCCAACTGATCTTTCCCCCGACATATTTCCTAGTTCCGGCCCTGCGCACACTAGACATTAACTGTTGTTTCTACCCCCTGTCTTAATAGTTTGAGGATATCCTCCAATCAGTCTTTACCTTGACGTCATTTCTCTAGGTGTTGCGATTATTAGTGCTTATTATTGCTGTTCATAAATTGAAAATGGGACGCAAAACCAGACGACTGAAGAGGAAACACAAATTATTTTACCCCCACATAATGGGTTACGCTCGCTAAGAGAAGTGACCAGACCTCACTCAACAGTCCAAAATGCTATTAAAAGGCTTGGAACGAAAACAATTTTGAATATACAAGAGAAAAGGATGAATAAGGAAAATTTACTTCAAATATGAAGTAAAATGTTAAAAGAAAACCAAGAATTAGTGCCACTAAATTAGTAGATGAACATTTGTCTGAAAGAGGAAAAAAAGGCGAGTGTTTTAACAATGCGCTAATGCTTGAGACGGAACGAGCTTCATCCTGGACAGCTAGGAGAAAACCATCAGTAAGCAATATTAAGATATCAATGGGCCAAAGGCCATAAAAAAAATAAGATCGTGACCATGGGAGTAGGATAATATTTACCGATGAGGGTAAAATTGAAATTTTTAATCTTCGAAGGGGCCAAAAAGTATGGAGAAAAAAATATAGTAACGGAAATAAGAAATATAGTTCCAATTGTTCGGAATACAGGAAAGTGACTCGTTTGAATGGTGTTGTTTGAATGGTGCTACAATGGGGTGTCTTGAATTTATCGATAGCATAATGAATCATATAAAATACATCGACGTAATAAAAAGAAATTTGTTAATCAGTGCTGAAAAATTTGAGATGGGAGAAAATTAATTTTTCAGCAGGATAATGATCCCGAGCATGCAGCTTGGAAAACCAAAATGTGGATCCTGTACAACACATCAAAGTGGAGGCCACACCCCCTCAATCACGGGATATTAACAATATGGTACATTTGTGGAAATATCTAAAGTATCGAGTACGGAAAAGGTGTGTTTCAAACAATCAAGTGACGTTATTATTACAAAATTATAGTTACTTTAACACAAAAATTAGTGAATTCAATGCCACAAAGCATATAGAGCAGGGGTGCTCAAACTTGAACTGCTGGCGATCTACCTCAATATTTTTAGACTACTTACGATCGACTCTGAGACTGCAAGTGTGTGTGATGCAGGGTTGTCGTACATACACGATACACCCTACCTACCTAGGTAGGGTGTACCGTAGCATATATAGATATTAGCTTTCTGCACAATATAGGTACATTATTTTAGTCAAGGTTTGGGTTAGGTTTAGTTAGGTTCTTCTCTACAATATCAATGAAAAAACTCATAGTTATTCAAAATTGCGAGTTTATTTGTTGTTACAAAACAAAAGAGTTACATATGGTGTTAAACTTAACTAAGGAGTGGCTTTGGATGTTGAAGCGTGGCACTGCATGTCCTCAGCATACTTTTCATAAGATGGTACGTAACCACTGAGTGCTAATCTCAAGCATGATGACATATGATCGTCAGTTAGTCGATTGCGATATTTTGACTTAATTATCTTCATTTCAGAAAATGCAGACTCGCACAAGTAAGTTGACCCGAAAAATGCCGTCAGTTGAAGGGCGATTTGCCTTACATTCGGATATTTATCTTCAGATATAAAACACCAGAAATTTGTATCAGATGCTGTAGCTTTGAGATGTATATCTGATATAATATGCACCAACTCATTTTCAACAGAACATGAGTTCATATTAAACTGACTTGCTATTTCAGTAGCTAATTCCTCAATGTTTTTACATGAAAAAGGATAACTCATAAATGATGCTATATTTTCCAATTTACTGCAATCATAAAAACGCATTTCGAATTGTCCCAAAATATTTGATAATTCAGCCTCATACGTATCATAATTCAACTGAGGAATCCTTGCTTTCAAAGACGGAAAATGTTTCAGATCCTTTCTTTTCAGTTGATCTATCATAAGTTGCAATTTACTTTTGAATGCGTTTTTTACTGCGCTAATCATCTCAATAATAGTTTTTCCTTTACCTTGAAGCTCCAAGTTAACGGTGTTTAAGTGCATTGTGATGTCAGTCAAAAATGCCAAATCATTTAGCCATTTTTCGTTTTTCAAAATCTGAGTGTCATCACCTCTTTCGTCTAGAAAAGCTGTTATTTCGGGCAATAATTCTTGAAACCTTTCTAGGAATTTTCCGCGACTCAACCACCTGACGTCCGTGTGAAGAACTAAATCAGTGTGTTCAGCTGACTCCCTATCTTCCAACTGCAACTGAAAGAGCCGCCGTTGCAAGCTACGTGCACGGATGGAATTCACAATTTTTGTTGCAATGCCCATAATTTCCTCCGTGTTTAAAACTTTTGAACACAAAACTTGTTGATGTATAATGCAATGGAATGAAAAAAATGAAGGGAATTCTTCATTAGCTCGACACAATGCCACAAAACCGTTTTTGTTTCCAGTCATTGCTGGTGCTCCATCGGTTGTAATGCACACTAATTTATATATTGGTAGCTCGTAGTTTTTTACAAAATTGAAGAAAACGTCATATATATCTTCGCCACGGGCCTTCCCCTTCAGAGGAATGATTGTCAAAAATTCTTCCTTAGCCAACATGTCATTGAATACCATCCGAATAAAAATACACAGCTGGGCAGTGTCTGTCATATCGATGGATTCGTCGAACTGTAAAGAAAAGTATGTACATTCCATGATATCATGTTTTAGTTTATCTGCGATGTCCTGACTCATGACTTCAATACGCCTTGTGACAGTCGGACGAGATAACTGAAGTTCTCTAATAGCAGACATGATTTCTGTTTTATTTTTTAAAATCTCCAAATAAAGTCTCACCCGCTTCAATAAATGCTTCCTTCACCACCGATCCATCTTCAAATGGTTTTCTTGTGTTTCGCCAAAATATGAGATATTTTAAATGACGCGATCGTAGCAGCTTTTGATTGTTTGGCTGGTCTTGTGAACATGGATTGTTCTTTTTTCAAACAAGATATCAAATCACTTACTTTTCGTTTTCTTAATTCACTCGGTAGCGGAAAATCCTTTTCATAGTTTTTATGAACCGTTTTATGATGCCTCTCTAAGTTACCACGCTTAGGTATTGCAACTGACGCACGACAAATAACACAAATGCACTTACCCTTCACCATACAAAAGAAAAATTCTTCCTCCCAATCCTTATTAAAATGATACGTTTTAGATTTCTTCACTGCACTCATTTTCCACTATTTAATAATAAACTTTGTATCGACGTAGGATCGCCATCAAGTTACAATTCAGAATGACTCCAATTCCTGCAGGCGCAACATTTATATCGGCGTGAACGAAAGTCTCGAATGTTCCCGTCAAACGCGCCGCCCGAAACTAGACTGTACTGTCTCTCGTCTAGTAACAACACGGCTTTTCTTTGACAAGTGCCGCGCGTTCCTTTGATAAAGCCACCTTTTGCCGCAAGCAGTGTTATTTTATTACGTAATACATTTTTGTAGTTTAGTTACCTACCTACTTATTAAAATTTTTTTTCTTCTCGAGATCTACCCAAAAAGCACTCGCGATCGACTAGTCGATCGCGATCGACCGTTTGAGCACCCCTGATATAGAGCATATTAAAAGCAAAAGTTGGCCCTACTAAATATTAATTGTTCTCGAATGTCAGTATTAAATAGAAATTTTATCTAGTGTATGAATACTTTCGACTCATGATTTTATTGTTGTTTTTCATTTATTCTGTATGTATTATTTTTTAAAATGTTCTGTAAATACAAAAATATAATTTTAAATAAACGTGTTGATGTCTACATTAAATGGATTTAGTATTTTTAATAAGTGCTTTTATTTGTTATTTCTAATGTTTTATAACAGGTGTACGAATACTTTTGACTCTGACTGTATGTAATTTTAAATGTTTAAAGGAATGGCTGGGTGCCGCCTCATGGTAGTATGCTACATCCTGCTGCGCCTATTTCTATCTTCTTTCCTGAGCCGCTTGATAGTCTCAGCCGCTAACCTCTGGCCCGCCATCCAGTACTCCTCGGAAGCCAACATTAATTGCACCAGACCATCAACAGTCGGCAAAACTCCACAGACCTGTCGGAACTCTTCTCTCTCTTGCTGAAAGCGAGGGCATATGAAAAACACGTGCTCTGCACTCTCATCCATCGCCGGGCAGACTGGACATTTCCCTATCACATCTAGTTTGAACCTATACTGGTAGGCTCGGAAGGCTCCATGTCCAATGAGCAACTGAGCTAAGTAGTAGTCTACCTCTCCATGCTTCCGGTCCACCCAGCATTGAATACGAGGGACCAGCCTGTGTGTCCATCTCCCACTTAAAGCAATGTCCCAAGGCTGCTGCCAAGCAACAGTAGTTTCTTTCCTCTCATTGGCTCTGGGAATGCGTTCACATCTTCGATATGACCTCTTCCTTTCTTCAGCTATTAGTTCGATCGGTGGCATCCTGGCTACCACACATGCTGCCTCATAGAATACTGTTCTAAATGCACTAATAACTCTAAGGGCGCTTCGGCAGTACACAGATATCATAGGCCTTCCGTACGCAAATTTAAAAAAAATTAAAATATCATTTCTATATTCCTTTAAATTTTTATTTATATTTTTTTTTACGTAATTGTTTATATTTATTTAGTTGCGTTAAAGGTTTACAAGAATACTTTGTAAAAAAAAAAAAAAAAATTCTTCTATCAAGGAAGCACAATTGAGTTTTTTTACCCACTAGTGGATAAAGTGACACTAAAGGGAACTTTTCACCCACTAGTGGATAAAGCAGCACGGTAAACAGCTGATTTTGATTGGATAATGTTTTGATTATTGAATGGTTGAAGAAAAAATAATGTTAAAAAATGGGGTAACGTCTGAAGCACTGAACTACTAAATCCTTGGCTCAGGTTCGGACATTAAGGACAGAAAATTTATTTAATTTCAATATAGCCAGTAATGGACACCTAAGTCAGTAGGACGCCTCCTTGGTTAACTTATACCAAGAATTGGTACATCCTTACCACGTCACTGCACCACCTAAAACCCTTCTTAGATAATAGACAAAATTATAATAAAAAAGAAAAAAAAATAGAGAGTTATCTATTTAAAAATGAAAACATTATCATACAAATATAAGTTTAGCCTACTTTTTTACGTCTAATAGATTATCCACATAATTAGAGAGCGTCAATTTAGAGAAAAAGAAGGTGGTGGAAGAAGAGTGTTTAAAAGAGAGAATAAGGAATGCCAGGAAGGAGAAAATTGGAGAGAATAGAAGATAGTGTAAGAAAAGAACGTTGGAATGCAGTAGTTCGGTAGGATGGAGTATAGCAATCAGAAAGACTAGTATGTAGAGATTGCATTGCGTACTAGAATTACAGGATGAACACCTCTCCCTTTACTTACAGTAATAAAGGGAGGGGTGTTCATAAGTAATTCATGATCCATTTTAATCTGTCCTCAAGAACCATCGAGAGTCCACCATATATCACGCAACCATAGTCAACTTGGGGGAAGATAAGGGAGAATATTAGGAGTTTACCTCTGGGTAAGGGGAGGAGGTGACTGGAGCGCTGAATTGTTTTAGGATTCCAACTGTCCCGAAGGTCCCGATTTGTGCAATATGAGATTTCCTGGAAAGGTTTCAATCAATGGTTAGGCCTCAATTTTTAACAGAGGAGTGGAAAGCTATAGGATGACCATTGAGGAACGAAGTAGAAAAGTTGACATTCGATCATAGGAGGGAATGATATCCTACGACAATGGTTGACGTCTACGCTTTTGCTGCGTCTAACGTTAATTTGCTTATGTTAGGCATCTAATTAATAAAATTTATTGCATGTAACTAATAAAACTATTGTATGAGCTTTTCACATTAAAATTATTTGTTTCCATTATTATTACTTATGTAACTATGTATTCAAATGAGCTAGTTCTAGGCATATGTATTTTTTCCATTATTCAAAAGTTCTGAATTTTTAAGAATGAGTAACCAGGATACAGTCATTATTTTCTTTGACTCACTCATAAATCGTTGAAATGCCATTTAGTTTCTGAATGAGTGTGAGTAATACTTGGTATTTCCAATACGTGGATTACAAATACGGGTATTAAGCTCATGTATTATAATATTGATTACAGCAATATTGTTTAATACGATAATTAAGTTAATCAAAATTATTTATTAAAAAATCGATACCTTAAAGAATCTGACCTATAATCTGTTTAGGACAGCCTTATAAGGATATACTACTTCAACCTATATTTTCTTTATAGACATCAAATAAAGATGAATATATTTGAATTATTTATTACAATATTATATTTTACATTGGTATGATAGAAATTTTAATTCATGATATATATAGAGAGAGAAACACTTTATTAAGTGGTGCTGCCCATTTTAAATGGGTTGCAAAAAAATATATATAAAACTAACCCATTTTTTTTCTAATTTTTGCTCAACTTTGTGATCACATTTAATGATTTGTATGTTATTCAGATATCACTTTCGTTGAAAGATAGATGTATAGATCCATGAATATATAAAATATATTTTACTATTTAAGCAATACAATAAAATAGAGTAAGCCATATATTTATTTTTATTGTTCTAACATATATTCTTTATTGCTTCTATGCATCAGTTCCGTTTCATAGTAATATTTTCCTAAAATTAAAATGACTCATTTGCCATGATGAAATGTTTTTATCTGACCGAAGTTGTGTTATCATATTTACACAGGCTAGGTGTGGCATGAAAGTGATAACGGTTCGAGGTGATCGCTGAGAGACAGTCGAAAGGATGGAGGTGGGATTGCTGTTGGTGATCCTTGTCGGGCTTGTGGCCAGCAAAGAGGTCAACCAAGTGAGTGAGAAGTTAGTCCGTCCCTTTAGCAGGTATCCCACTAGATTGCGTGGGTTCGCCAATGGGCTACAGCCAAATGCGGGTGAGTTATACTTCTGAATTTTTCATTCTTATCAATTTGTTAATCGAAAATTTAATTATTTTTTCGAGTACAGGATGCGATTCTTTCTTCATATTCTGTACCATATAACTACTTTCTGTATGAAAATTTTTAAAATTCAATATGAATCGTCAGATAAGTTAAAGATGGACTATCCAATACTAATTGTTGATTTTGACAATTCATACATAAAATTCATACATAATGGATCCGAAATTTTGTACATCAAACAATAGGTAATACTTCATAACATATAAAAATAAAACTATATGGTGTTACCTCTACCATCAATAAAAACTAAATACCTTATATAATTCTGATAGCTAAAAAAACTACTATAAAAAATATTTAATAATCTCATCAAGTCAAAATAAATTTTGAGCAGCTTTGTAAAGGAATTTGGGGGATACAACGTCGAGAACGTCGAGAACGCCGAACCAAAAGTGGAATCTGTAACAAGGAAGTTCCAATGCTCCAATTTTGACCATGTCAATAAAGACTATTGAAGAAACACAGATAGCAGTATTTTGTATAGTGAGCATACCGTAAACGAATGTAAACCCCTGGTTATTTATAATAAACATATAAGAAAAATTTAAAAAAAAAAGAAGAAATATTTCATGTTTATTTTAATTTATATTTCACTATTTAGTATAATGCAAGTTTTAATATTTAATATTCATTCTATTAATTTAATTTTTATTTTTTATTACTCTAAGATGGTATTTGTTTCTCAGATTACAATTGTATAAAGCACAATTTATGATTAAGACCGAAAAATGAAGAATAAAATAACATAAAAATATTACCTCCTCATTAAACAAATACTGCCCAAAATAAGAAACAACTTGGCTTAATATGGTTCAAGAAATAGGAAATGTTTTGTGCAGTTCATGAATGAGCGATTTTTTTCAAAATCACGATAAACGGTCCCGGTTGAAGAAAATAGAGAATAAAGAAGTCGAATGAAACCTATAAAACAACTGAAACCACCCAATCCAAATTGACTCTCGGACACAACAATGTTTGTTGAAGGTACATCAAGCCCTTGTCACCAAATTAATAAATATTAATAAAATAGAAAGTTAAATTCCTGCATCTCATATCGAAATATCTACTTTAGGAAATTTTAATAAGGATAAGATAAGGATGACAAACAAACCTGGGCTGCTTCCATTGTTTTTTCGACTGAGCGCTCGACTTCATATATTTTTTTTCCTCTATCAACAATGAATACAAATAATAAAGATTAATAATTTAACAGACTGCAATAAATGCATCCGAATGCTTTTTTGGTATTAATATAGCAATACATTTTGTTCTGACATAGTATTAATACAAAATAGAGATAAGAACATAGAATTCAAACAGTATTAAAGTGGAATTGATATATTTGTTAATTTTAACAAAAATAGACATTTTTAAAATTAGTAATCCATTCTTGGTATCTATTAATTATAATTATTAATGCTGTTAATTCTTATTTATTCATTTTTACAATTTATATTGACTTGTATTACTTGATTTTTAAATAATATATGTACATTAACATATTATACTAATTGCATGTAATGTGTACAAATTATAAAATGAACTTCTTTGTTGATTTTTATAGAGAAGACAAATAGATAAATATCATCTAAAGAGTAATAGTTTTCCTATAATCACATCATTCATATGTTAAAATTAAAATTAATTATTTTTTGTTCAAATGGTGAATCCTAGAAGCTTCAGGGTAGTGTCACCATTTTGTTATTAATCTAATGGACATAAAGGATGAAATTATAAAATACATCTGACATTTTGAACATACTTACGTACTATCTATAAATTTCATTCATTTCTATCATTTTGGACCCAAAAAGAAGAAGTTCGCACCTATAAATGATACTTTTCCTACTACTTTTTTCCTTCTAATTAAACAAAATGTTTTACACTTAACAAAACAGCCAAGGATGATAATGGTCAATTTTTATAAGCATAATAGTTTCATCTATTAAAAAAAAAAAAAATTAAGCAACTTGATTGATAGAAGTCAATGCAGTGCAGTTAATTTAATATGAGAAATAACAAAAAATAAAATAAAATAAAATAATCATTTATTAATGTTATATATAATTTAAAGTCTATATTGTTGGTCGATTGTATAATAGTTGACATACAGAAGACTTCCGAGTTTCCGGATTGGAGAAAATGGCGATGCTTTAACAAATTTAAATGTTCAGAAACTCAGAATCAACAAATTTTTAATACTTTTAATTTAAATTTACACAAATTTAAGTTTAGATAAGAGGTTTAAATGTGAAACTAATGGAATATATATTTTCAAAGGTTCACTTATTGAGAATAATAAACAATAAGGTACTTGATGAACCTTAAATGATGGTTGGTTTGCATTTTATCTAAAGGTTGGTACAATTTAACTTCCGAGAAATATTAATGAAAAAAAAAAAAAAAAAAAAAAAAAAAACTCTATAAAATGTATTTTGGGTTAGTACCTACTATGTTCAGATTAAATTGGATCCACAAAATGTTTTTTGTATATCTTTGTTCCAGTATAAATTATTCCCTTGTCAATTTTCTATATTTTCGTAAGATATAGAAAACTAAATGACATACCCGTTAGTGTATTCAGCCTCCATATTGTAAACCAGAAAGGATGTGCTTAAAGTGTTTTTTGTTTATCAATTCAAGTATTTTTATTTTTAAATTATATTTTCATATCTATTTTTATATAAAATGCCCTTATTATAATATTTAATCAATTTATTTGAAAATTAGGGAAGGATGTGTGCATTAGAACAATTTTACTTAGTTCATTGGAGTAGATTTGTCAAAACAATTCCAGTTTCAAATCTAAGAAAGGCATACATAAGTATCACTATTGGTTGGGGTATACAAGATATAACTAACAATATTAGTTACATTCAATATTCATTCAAAATTATCTTTGCTTTTTATAAATATTGCTCTTTACTCATATCTATAATCATCTAAAATGTATAATGTATTTATACAGAATTCAGACGGTATCATTTCTGCCAATATATTTGAGATAATCATTGATAACATTTATTGGTAAATTGATTTTTAAACCTTTTGGTTCTCACTAGGCACCTCCTTTATCTTATCTTGAATGATAACGTTTTCATACGGAATTATGTGTCACTCCAAATATCTCGGTGTAATTATACCTAAAGGTAGAAAAGCGTGGAAGCTTTGCTCCGTCAATATTTTTTGTAGTTATTATCAGAGGAATAATGTTTTACGTAAATCCATTAGTTTCATAACAATATATGGTTTGTCGATATAAGATTGTTTTAATTACTTTTCGTCACTGTGTTATCTATGATACTGATACCGTCATTGTTTTTCTAATAATCCAACATTTCGTTTTAATCTTTTATTTCGAATCCCTGTTCTCTATCATCACCTCCAGCGGTTTTGAATTTAATTTAATAACATATACATCTTCATCAAGAAAGACCAAACCAACGGCATAGCCAACAGTAATTTTACCGGCTATAATTAAGTCTCATTCGGCAATAATGGTATTTCTAAAGGCATATTCCAACGTTAAATTATATTAAAATTATTAAGAAGATTCGTTCTATTATAAACCCGAACGGACCTTACACTAATCAGGATAAAAATTACCAGAACGGAATCAACTAAGTGCTTCAGACAGGCTCATCCTTAAGAGATTAACATAGATCGTTCATTATTCCTTCTGTTTTTTAATAGATCTGTGATTGATAAACATTTCCTCAGATTCCTACTCAAATATTTTCTGTAATATTTGAGAAAAAAGAAAAAAAAAGAAAAGAATGAAAGGCCAATGGTTAGTCGGTTCCACCTGTTCCACCAGAATTAACAAAACCTTGAATCAACATTGAGCGATGGATGATTTCACCGGCCTATTCCGTCATTCATTTAGTTGGAATTTCTGTGGCACATAAATACTTCATATGTTCGGAGATTTCCGTTTAAGACGTTTTATACTTAAAGCTATATAAGTCTTCAACACCAGGTCATCTAATATCTAATCCTTACAGTAAACGATCCTTCTAAAAATCCCCAATGGTCCTTACTTTGTCACCAATAAACTTATCCATAATGATCTTAATGTTCCATATATTGCTGATTTAGCCCAAACCAGATACCTATCCTTTCATAGTAAGTTCCATAACCACTCAAATCCACTAGTTTCACAACTTTCTTCCTATTCGATTTCCGATAACACTCCTAGGCGTCTGAAAAGAAAATTATCTAAGCATCTTCGAACGTAGAACTTCTATTAAAGTGCTACCAATGGGTAGTTGCTTTACGTCATGGAAATGCCATCACATACATTATTTCTCTCATTCACTCGTTGGATTTATTTATACAGTTGAAAATTTCATTCGATTTATAATTTTAAATAATATTTAATAATTTATTATCTTTACGATTATTCAGAACATATTTTAGCCGTTTTATTCGTTTCGCACATTTTTAGGCATCCTGCTTTGAATCAAGATTTGTTCCTCTTTTACCAACTCAATAAAAACGACGGTGTCATATGCATCCACTATTTTAATTGCAGTTTGAAAGTAATATAGGTGGTTTCCTACATTTTAGCTATTTTGTAATAAAATATTACTATTTTTTAAATTGAAATAAGTGTTTACCAATATTTTGCATTGAATAAAAAATAGTGTCAGACTTTTCGACGTATTTAAAGACTCTTTCGGTGCATTTAACATATTACTTTTGTTAATTTTTAACCTAAATTTAATTTTGCGGCAGAAAATGCAGTTTTCGCCTATAATTATTTTTTATATAGGTGCTGCAATGAATGGGTATTTGAAGCCTGGAATTTGGCCACGAAAGCAGAAATAAATTTAATGATTTTTTTCTGCTGAAACATATCTAAAAGAAAAAAAAAAAGATTATTAAAAGGCCTAATGTTGAACCACAGCCCGGATGCTTTTGTACTCGTACTACAACCAGATCAGCCGATTGCTTTGTCATAAAAACAGTGTTTTCAGGAGCTTTTATTTAGGTGGCGTTACCAGTTCAAAAGAGTAAATGTCAAATAAAATATAATAACGAATATATCATCCCAGAGGAATCGGAAAACAATAATAACAACGAGTACCCAACAAATTTGAGCTAGAAGAGTCTGAAAAAAGGTTTAAGCTAAAAGAAAAAAAATAAGAACAAAATAAAGAATGTTTAGGCACATTGCTCTGTTTTAATCCACACGTGGGAAGCAACAGGGCAATATAAAACTGATTATAAATATTGTGATTATATACGTTTTATCAACAAGTATCAATGTAAATATCTCATGGTGTAAAGTATAATTGTATTACTAAAATGTTTTTTAATTGTCTTTATCCATAACGAAAATTAAAATTAAGTGCAAAGTACCCAGTTCAGCTCCACCTTCTCCTATGTAACCCTTTCAGCAAAATTATTTCGAATCTTAGCCTAATAGTGCCAAATCACAGCAAGTAGTGTTGCCTCCTTTGAATAATAAGCTATCCCATGGCCACCAATGTTTCGCAGAGAGCCACAATACCTAAGCGCTACATCTTATCCAGGTTAGTTATTAAGTCCTCTCCATTCCATTGCATACTGAATTTTAGTATGTTCAGTTTTCCATTGTGGCAATTGAAGCAGTTCTTCTGCACTGTGACTCGAATGGGGGCATTATTCGGATAATGTTTCTATCTTATAGAAAATATTTATGAGCGTTTCTTTTAAAATATATCCATGAATATTAGGATATATTAAACTAAAGATACGCTAGTAGATCGCTCAAGCCTACTATACACCCTCCTTTATCTATCACAGGGGACCACTGTTATTGTCCATTAGCAAGTTCGAAGAACGTGAGGCTTAGAAAGTTTTACTATGGGAAATAATTCTTCAATCTCATGACTAATAATACGGGAGGGGAAGGAATCATGGATGGATACTAAGACATTAGATGGAAGTCAAACTTGGAACACGTTACGAACTCGCGAAAAGAAAATACAGGTATAACAAAGGAGTGTGGAGTACCTAAACACTAAAAATAAAAAGGATAAGAAACTCGAGCTGTTGTTAGCTATGTCAATAAGGGATGGTAAGTAATTGAAGGATAACGGACCTCTCGATGCACGCTTTTTGTGACTTGCTTATATATACTGTGTAATTAAAGGGTGGGAATAATAACATTTAATTTAGTAAATTTGATAATATTCATAACCTTCTCAAAAGGAAATGAGAACTACTTCAATAGTTTAATATTACAGTTTCTTAAAAAAAACAAAAAAACAACTTATGGACTGAGAAAATGAACCAAACAGTTTGCAAACTGAAGAATCTCTGGAAAATAATAGAATATGCTAGATGGGATATATATATATATATATATATATATATATATATATATATATATATATATATATATATATACTCATAAAATTAAAAGTTTTATAAACATAGTATTTGTATCCTAAGTACAATCCCATTACAAAATTCCAAAATACATATAGTATTTTCCAAAGTACATGCACTGTAGTCTTTACTATTGCAGAATAATCAACATTTCCGTAAAATTACTTTAAAGTAATGATTTATATTTTTTTTTTTAGATGATGATCGAGTGGCACCCTCCACTGATCAACCGAACATTCCGTACGTGATAACGGAAGATCGGCTAAAGAAGATTAGATCGAACTTATTGTACTGGTTTTTTGACCAAGATCTTGAGGGAGGTTATGGAGACCTGCAGAAGGATATAACACCATCAATTACACAAGTTCATAAGAATTTAAATTTTCAACTTCCATTTTTTGGATTTCGATTCAATTACACAAGAGTGAGTAATTAAAACGTACACTTTAATTACTTAATGATGGAAAATGTATGTTTACTAAAATTTGTTGCTTTACATTTAAATGAACTAATAGTTGTATTTCAAAATTAATATTTATAAAAAATAAGAAGTGTGGAGATCAATAAAAATCAATACAGTTCACTCCACGTTAATAATGCAAAATGCAGACTTTTTTTTACTTGATTTACTAATTTCTTCAAGTCTTAATTTAAATGTCTTCCAGGTATCACTAAACGGCTATTTGGAATTCAGTGATCCACCAGAACAATATTCGTATCCTTTGACTTTCCCAACCGTAGAATGGCCTCGTAAAAACGATCCTTCATTTATTGGAATATTCTACAGTAAATGCAGGATTGGGCAGTTGGGTGTCAATGATGTGGACCAAAGAGAACCTGGAGTTTATTTTAGGTATAGAATTTTATTGTTAATCTCATATAGAATGCATATCTCATATCGCTTTAACTGCCTCCTTATAAATCGAGGTTTATTACCTTGCCTGTTTTTTTCGATTATCTTGAAAACTAAATTCATTAGTATAAAGATGAGCTGAGATTGATCTAATAGTTTAATAAGTGGTATATTCCACAGGGAGCCTGATATCTCCGTTGCCCAGTTTTGGTAGAGGTCCTTCGCGGAGATGAATTTCGAATGCCTTTATTTCCTGCCGAAAAATTTTCTAACCAAAAGCGGACGGTTCGTTCGTATACACTTCCATTACGGAACGAAGTATTAAATTTCTGGCAGCCTGGGTTGCCGAATGTTTGATTATGAGTAGAAATAATTTTGTTCCTGAGCAACAGAAGAGCCCAAAATCCCTTATACATTTCTACAAGATGACGTTAATTTCTAGCGAAACAATCCATGGTAATTTCCAATAGAAATGAAGAAATTTCTCTTGCATCACTGTACAAAAAAAAAATAATAATAATAATAAATAAAATAAATAAATAAATAAAATAAAATAAAAAAAAAACAAAAAACCTGAAGGCATTGGTGCATTTTTTTGGCCCAAGACTTCCATTAAAGTCCTATACTGGCCTGGGTGGGAAGGTCAAGATTCATTTCGTGGGTCCGCCACGAAATATTTTAACCCGCCCAGATGGGATTGGCGCTGAGACCTTCGCCCCAACTCACTCGACCATTGAGTCCCCTGGATAGGTGCTTACTAGTCAGGTATCCATATAATTATATATATAATTGTTAATTAAATTCTGAAACTTTCTAATAGGATGGAAAGGGATTTGATGACAAGAAAAGACAAGTTCGGAGTAGAAATGAGGGAGAGGCTAAAGTGGGACATACGAGAGAGTGTTGTTGGTTCCGATTCATTTGAACCTAAGCATGCTGTTATTGTCACGTGGAAAAATGTCTCATTTGCCGGTGGAATTGAAAACTCTGTTAAAACTGTAAGTTATTGAAATAATTCAATTCAATTTATGAATTTCATATTTTATCTGAGTATTCCATGTATCCCATTGAATCAATGCCGACAGAATCAATGGTCTTCATTATATAAATTGATATAAATTTTATACAAATATTTATTTATATTTTTTTTTTCCAGACAAACTCATTCCAATTGGTTCTTGCAACAGATGAAGTTTTCGCTTATGCCATATTCAATTATGTTCAAATTAAGTGGACTACACACACTGAAGCACGAGGAGACACTGTTGGAGGGGAAGGAGGTATTCCAGCATTCGTAAGTCGTTATTATTTTTCTCCTAGTCACGAATTTTTCATTTATCGAGATTGAGCCCTATAATCGGATGGCATTACGTTAGGTAACTGATAAGGCACTCAAGAAGCCGCACCTTGATTAAAAAAAAAAGTTATTCTGAATACGATGATAAATCTACTCTGATAAAAATATTATTTATTTTTGGTTGGTGTATTCAACTTTAGTCACAAGATAATTTTATTTGTCACTTCATTCACAGATGTTTAGGCTATTCCTAGCCATTTTCGTTGTTTCTTTTTTGTCATCTAAAAAATATAATAGGAATTATTTTTAGAATATCCCTGTGTGATGATAACCAGTTGTGATCATCCTTCACCTTCTTCAAACTATCTACTATCTTTTTTGATTATCAATATTGGGAGTTTAAAACACGCTTTAGTTTTTGAAATTTTTATTGTTTTTTTTTTTTTAATTATAAAATTAACCACAAGGTGAAATTTCAGTGTTATGAATTGATTAAAATTTAATGTTATAACTAAAGATGTAACGAATTCATTGACACATAATAATAAATTAATCGTTTAATTTAACTATTATGAACCGTTTCCTCTTGAAATATTTATTAGAAAAATAGCAGAAAATTGGCTTATTTCTACATTATCATTGTTATTAAGTTTAATCTTTTGTTTATTGGCCGGTGTATATTTAATGTGCATAACTTATATTTATTATGAAGATACAAAATTTTTTTTTACAAAAATGGCAATATGATAAGTTCTTGTAGCAATTAAAATTAATTTATTTTGTAATTAAAAAAATCTATAGTTAATAGCAGATAAAGTTATAATTTTAAATTTTTAAAATTTACCAGTGCCTAAAAAAGGCGGACTTTGAGTTTGGCCGTTTACCAGATCGATTCCTCAGTTTATTCAGACAAATGATCGTTTTTCTGTAAAAATATTATGGAAGGTTTTTTTCAACTATTCTTTTAGAGTTTCTGAATTTTATGTTTTATGTTTTCTGAGTTTTATTTTATGTGGTAGTTCGACTTCGCAACAAGACCTTTTTTCGAAGAGACGTTTTTATCCAAGCTTTAGGTTGCAGAAAATTCAATGTACTTTAACCTAGTATAAGGACTTTTTTGAGAATTTGATATATTAATAAATTAACCTGAGCATAGTTTTGAGATGAAACCCGAAAATGGTAAACCTACCGAGCAAACTCAAATTTCGGATTCAGCACACTAAAAAAATATTGAAATTACACATACACATGGCTACATACCAGAGGTGTCCTAAATTTAATCGTTATTAAATATTTGACCATTAATTAGTCATCTAATTGAATTATGATCAAATCTATTAGTTGATTTTTCAATAAACTAAATCATTAATTGACTAAAAAATGAACTGAAAGATTTAATCTTAATTAAATTAGGTGATTGATTCCAGGAAGTCAATTGTCAAATATTTAATCATGATTAAATTTTGAGCAACTCTGCTACATACAAATTTATATTCTGATTTTTATTTTTATTCAGCATACGTAGTATCAGAAATCTGTACGTAGTAATTTAATTGTGTAGTTTCCACACGTTTTTATGGTGCTGATTCGTAGTATGTAGTGTTCAATAGGGGCATAGTGCATGTAAAAACTGCATATAAACCATTCATTTATCATTTACTGTATTTAAAAAAAAATATTAATATAATTTATAGGCATAGTTTATTTATTTATTCTTTATTATTTTTTGTATTTGTTATTTTGACCTATTAGCTACTTATTAGGCTGTTCCTAATTGGATTTCCAGTAGTTTTCTATTGCGTGCTGCTGCATTCCAATCCCTCAAATTAAATTATGTTTTCAGGTCAATAGCTTCACAATCCCCCTAGTGAAACTAGGATGTTTTGTGAGTGCTAAATATTTACGGTTCGCTGAAAAAATCCTCATCTCAGTTTATTACTACATTTTATTTTAACTATTGATTTGGGATCCTAAATATACGAATGAATATAATTCAGTCTGAGCCTTCTTAAAACCATCCCACCTTCTCTTGATGGTTGAGTACTTAAATATTTCGTCAAAATTTATTATTAGGCCCAATTTTATCGCTGAATCTGCTATGCCTCTAAATTTCCTTTACTTCACTGAAGGATCATCCAACTAGGTTTAAATCTATTATAAAACTATATCTGAGTGGAGTATAAACCCAATTTATTTGTAAGAATTTCTTTTTTCGGGATCGACAACTGTTAAAATCTGTCAACTTTCCTTAATTATTATTATTATCCTCCATTATCCACCACTGAAATTTTAATTTTACCAGCGAGTTTGGGAGAGACTTACAATCCTATAAGTGCTAATCTATAAACAAATGAAGAAACTCAATTGTGTGTGTGTTTATATAGTTTATATATCTTATGTATGGTATGAAATTATGGACCTGGATTCCTCTGATAAAGAATTCAAACGGTTTCTTTGAGTTTTGAACACTCATTCAATGGTGTGGAATTTATTCAGACATTGATTACTATATTTTTCTGTTGTCAAGTCTTCAGTTACTTTTTCCTATTATCCTCTTTCTTTAAAACCTCATTGTGATTTGAATTAAGCTAATAATTTTATAAATAATATTACAGATTGGCTTTAACGCAGGAAATGGTACGAGGTCTTACGAATATAGACCATACTCACAGACATCCACTATCAGAGATCTGGTTGGCCGTGGTTGGGCTAATGGTTTCCCTGGAAGACACATTTTTAGAATTGACGAAAATATCCTCCCTGGAACGTGTAACAAGGATATTGGTTAGTTTTGATTTTTTAAATAAGTTGTAAACAAACTATTTAATTATTTTGTTAGTATACCGTGTGTGTGTGTGTGTGTGTGTGTGTGTGTGTGTGTGTGTGTGTGTGTGTGTGTGTGTGTGTGTGTGTGTGTGTGTGTGTGTGTGTGTGTGTGTGTGTGTGTGTGTGTGTGTGTGTGTGTGGTGTCCAGTGGTTATAGTCTCGGACTCTAAACCTCTGGATCCAGAGGGGTGGCGGTTAGAATTTGCCCTGGAGTGGGTTGACATTTTTTAGCAATGGGCTCCTTGAAAGGGGTCACCAAGGGTGTTTTGTAAAGGTGACTATCAGCAGATAGTTCCTTTCCTGGAAGGATTGGTCCCCATGGGAAGAGTAGACTAATACCCCCTATATGGGGATATTATATATAAATAATTTCTATACATAATATCCCCTGACTCTCTTCTTATTTATTATTTATGTTACAGTTACAAATAATGCATATATTTCTAAAATTTACAGCTGCAGCAAGTTTGCCTCTATCATTTGCACCTGAAAGTGGTAACATGCTTGGTGGTACCATTGTCAATATCACAGGACCATGTTTCGAACCAACTATGAAGATCGTATGCAGGTATATAATTTAATATTATAAACAACAATTGAATAATATAAGAATAATTGATAATAGAAGAACAATCTATTATATTTACCACCAGTTTCATTCCATGGTATTAAAATATTGATGATTTTTTCACACTATAACATTTTTTATGCTACAGATTTGACATGAAATCAGTTTTTGGGACAGTTGTGGACAGGAACAGGGCCATTTGTGTACAACCTTTCGTGATGGCAGAGGGTTACATATTGTTTGACATTGCTATTGATGATGGGAAGTACATTTGGAAAGGGCAATATTTCATAGGTAATTCTTTTCTTAGAGGTCATTTGTGACATAATTAGTTACATAGAAAACAGTTATTGACTAGAGGATGTTAGGAATTGCTTTTAAAAATAAAATGGAAAGTAATTTAGGAAGATACACTGAATATGTCGAATGTTTTTCATTCCTTAAGTATGCTTGATCAATTTGACTAACTTTTAAGTTTTTTATTAAAATACATATTTAAGAAAGATTGTTACAATGGATATTTTGATGGTCGGAATGCAATGAAGCAGATCGTTACTATGAGGAGACTGGGGGTTAACTGGTACTTTAAGGAAAAATATTTTTCAGTAAACTTATAAAAAATTTAGTTACAAAAAGTATTTGATCTGTACCTACATCATTCTAGGATCAAAAATCTTCAATAAATCAACAATATCTTAAAAAATGTATTTGGATTTCTGTTTTTGTCTTACTCTTGTAAAATAACCAGTTAACTCCATATACTGATGCAAAGTGGCCTGGAATGACATCTCAAAATGATGGATAATTATATATTAATTATGTCAGACATAAGTCGTGCTTAGAATGGACTTGTTGCAGTTGTAACTTTAGCCCTTTTTCAGTTGATCTTTCTTTTAAAAACTGCAAGACTTGGGCAAAGGAAAAATCTTAGCTGGGATTAAGAAAAAAACTTTCCCAGGGTTTTCCAAATTCATGTACTTTTCAATGAACTTTAAATAAGGGAATAATTCCACATAAGAAGTGGTTGATTTTTTTTTTTTAAATCATAAGTACCTGCATAGTCTAACCTCTTATTTCATATTATACTATAGCACTTGTAAAGACAATTTGTAAGTTTTTTCAGTAATGTCACGACATAGATTGAATCAGTAATGAAAGATCAAATAATAAAAGCTGCACATATACTTTAGATTATCACTAAAAAAAATCAGAGAAAATATAAAACTAGAAAATTCTTGTGAACTGATCTGTTAGAAAAACATTTATGGTTTCTTCCTGAGTAATTTCACAACTTTGACACCAAATTGGAGTAGGTTGTCTCAAGTATATACAAGCCATCGGCCACTTTACCCATTCCCCCATCTATTTATTTTCATATTTAAAAAAAATACTCTTAAAATCTTGTAATTACATCTTTAATAAATCAAATGTATAATAGTTGTGACTTTACATTTAAACAAGCATGCTATCGTTATAATTTAAAACCTATATTTCAGAAACACCCGCAACAGCTGCTGAAAAAATATCTTTTGCTGACAATAGTGTTCATCAAAAATATCCTCCGGAAGTCAGAATAACATGGAACCAGAATAATTTAACTACAAATTTAGCTGCTCCGGTGCAAATATCAATTTGGGGATACAGAGAAAAATCGACTCGCACAGAGCTGCACTATATAGATTCTTTAGACGTAATATCCTAAATTCATAACGACACAATAATTCATTATAATATACTATTTTAACTAATCCACAATACAATATGACATTATAATATAAATGATGATATTATAATATAATAAACAAATCTCCATTTTTCAGGTGGGGGTTCCTAACAACGGGCAGTACTCAATCATTCCAGGAACTTACAAAAATCGTGATAACAGTTTTTTCAGTGATATGACTTTTGGATTCATACAAATCAACCTGACAACTGCAATGGATTACAATGGACTTAAAGTTACACCGTTAGTGAAAAAGACTAATATTAACTTTGTTATTTATCTAATATCAAGATTTACAATAGTTTTGATTTCAGAGTTATCTGGAGCAAACCAATACCTTTAGGCTGGTACTTTGCCCCACAATGGGAAAGACAACTCGGTAAAAACTGGCCGGAAGGGAAATGTAATAATTGGATTATGAATGATAGATATTTGAAAAACTTCGCTGCTGAACTGAGCATATGCCCTTGTAAACTAGAACAAGCACTTGCTGACAAAGGAAAATTCATGCCAGATTTTGACTGCGATATGGATGCCAATCCACACTGCTTTTACCACGAAGGTGCTAGGCATTGCGTAAAAACTGGAGCTCCCAGGTATATATTTATTCTATTATAATCATGAGGTGTAATACTATTTTTAAAGAATACAATTTCTAATCAAAACAATTTCTAACAAAGAGAATACAAATTCTCTGCTAGGTGCGATCTTTTCAGAATTGTGCTTAGGGTTATTGCTTTAGTAAATATGCGCAGCTCGCTGGCAACATTATAATATTTTTAGGAATAGTGATATATATGTTTTCTTTTTTGTGATTAGACAAGAAGGAGCTGAACAACAATGCTGCTATGACAAAAAATTATTATTTGATGCTTTCCTATGACCAGCAGTGGGGCTCATCGCCAAAGAGGTGCAGTAATTTAGGAATCTTGCCATGGAATGAAGCAAACAAGGTAATACAAGAAAAAAGAAACTATTTTAATAGTATCCATAATAAAATAATTAGTTGAATATAAAGTTTAAAAGAGCTAATAACAACAGAAAAAACTAAAGTCTTAATATTCTGAATTGCTGATTACAACTATAAGTACTGCCATCTTGAATCTGACCTATTAAATTATGGTACACTTTCATTTTGACTTTAGACTAGTACATTCTGCTAAAAGGAATGTAAGGCCAGTTTTTAGATATTTAATAAATTTATTTTGATTAAAAAGTTATTTTTATAGCTGAAAAAGGAAGAGTTACAACAATAGGCCAATGGATAGTAATTATAATATTCTGTTTCTCCTTGTTTTTAGGTTCCAACATTGTCACAATGGTACCATGATATCTCGCCATTTTATCATTGTTGTTTATGGCAATTTGAACAATCAGTTGGTTGTGAAACCTTTAGGTTCGAAAGAAGGCCTTCTCAGGATTGCGTTGGCTACCAATCTCCTTATATTGGTGAGTACAGCTTAATATTAATTTGTTTTTATCCCTTTATGAAAATGAAGAATAGAAGCAATCTTCATATTCATCTACCATGCACTAATGAAATTAAAACTTCTATAGCTTTACCTAAAGGTTTAGTAAAGTTAAAAGAATAATTGACAATCAAAGATGTTATTCTTAAAAAGATATTTTTATGTTTAACACTTTATCTAGCTAAGAATTAAAGGGATATAAACACTTAAAACTTTCAATAAAGTTAATACTGAAAAAAATAACTTATCATATCAGACCAATGTCATTCTGCAACCTCCTTCTAGCTTGTAGAGCTCTAAATACATAAATATCGTGCATTAAGAAAACTTAAGACAAATCCGGAAACAGACCGGAAGGTGGATACAATTAGTTTCTTATATAAGCATTAATCATGTTTTGTTTATAATTGATTCCACTGCTAAAATTTTTATGAGCAATGAACTTATTTTTTAATCATCAACGATTTACTATTGTGCTATTTAGTTAAAATAAACTGAGTATATTTAAGCCCCTCATAATGGTAACAATGAAGACAAATAGTTAAGCCTCTAATGGAGAACACAAATATTGAATCATTCATTGTAATATGTCCATACTTTTTTCCTATAGTTACATAAAAAATGCATCATATCCATTCTTAATTTTCTCACAATAGTTTAGATCCTGTTAAGCCATTCCATTGGTTTAATGGTATCAAAATTGTTGACCATATACTACTGATTCCTTCCTTGCAACTATTGCTGGTAGCATTTTATCATCCCATCCAGACCCTAAGTGGTTTTCTACCAGACCATTTCATAAGTCCTGTCCTTTTTCATTGATTAAGATTTATTTGGTCTGCACCGTCTTTATTATTATTGAATTTTCAATTCGACCTTTTCCAATGTAAACAATATTGTTTACTGTCTTTGAAATAGGGATTACATTTTAATCCAGTCATTGCTAAATGTTTAAAGACATACAATAAAATGGTGAGTGTTGAAATTCAAATTTGGTCAATTTTGTTATATAAATTTAAACTTGGCTTGAAGGCAACCAAGGCCGCTTGAAAAATTTGCTCCACATTTAGTGAGCTCTCTGAGCCTAAAACTCAATTTTGGTTTTCCAAATTTCGTCAAGGCACTGAAATACTAGAACATGATGCTCGTTCTGGAAGAACTCAAGTTGCCAACAAACAGGAAATTCAAGAATTAATTGATTCGGATCCACATCAAAAACGTGCGGAAATAGGTTAGCAGTTACATATTTTACAAACAACAGCCTGGAGGTACCTAGATCAAATGTGAAAATAAAAAAAATGGAAAAATGGGTCCCTTACAAGGTATCAGAGGCAAAGAAGATTATTTGACTGAAATCAGCTTCATCTTTAGCTTCTCGATTAAAAAATGACCCATTTTTAGACAAAGCCATCTCTTGTGATGAAAAGTGGGTATTGTATGACAATATTCGGCGTTCATACCAATAGTTATCAGCTGATGAAGTACCAAAACAATTTCCAAAACCTGATCTTCATCCGAAAAAGGTATTGCTGATTGATTCCTGGACAAGTAAAGGCATTCTGCACTGCTCGGCCAAATACTGCAAAGTTGACTTTGGATGAATTAATGGAAATTGGATAGGAAGCATTGCCCCACTCACCATATTCTCTCAACCCTTCACCCACTGATTATCATTTTTTGAGATCTCTGGACATTTTTCTCCAGCAGAAATGTTTTGATAACCAGCAAAGCCTAGAATTATAATTAAATCAGTTTTTTACCAGCAAAGATCAATCATTTTTTTAAAATGGTATTTGGGATCATGCATCATGGTCGGATAAAGTTATTTGTTGTAATGGAGATGATTTTAATGAATAAAGTTATTGTATTGTTATTGGATCATTGAATTTTTTAATTACCCCCCAAAAAAATGAAAGGACTTTTGAAACGACCTGGCATTACCTCCAGAGACACTTATCCCACATTGATTTAAGGTGCAACAACTGGTGGATCAATGTCAATGAGTCTAAATGAAAGTACATAACATTTAGCCTACTCAGCATTTATTCTACCCTTTTGTATGTTTTAATGATATTCTATTGCCCATCCCTGGCACAGTATCTTTGCTTTTCCCAAACCAAAGGCAAAACTAAAACGTTGACTCAATCACTATCCAAACTACCCAACAACTTTTCCTTTTGTAATAGTGCAACCAGATGGAATATGGTAGTTTGGTTTACAGGATCTCTCTGAATCTCAGGATACAAGTTTGAAGAAGATTATGAACTGTTGCCTGAGATTCATTCTAGGGATACCACGCCGTGACTATGTATCTCACCATTACACCAAATCAAAATGGTTATTCCACTCCTTCCGACGACAATACTTTTCGATTCATTCCTTTACCAATCACTTCAAAGCAATCAGTGAGTTTCCACAAAACCAGATCCCGTTTCTTGTACCTTTACCTAACTCCCTTCAACACAACATCCTTCAAACACTCCTTTATTTCCTGATTATCCAATTTCTGGAACTCCCTTCCTTCCAAGATCTGCCATTCTTCCACTCATGATAGCTTTAAATCCCAACTATTGAATTATATTGAAGAAGAAAGTATTTAGTACAATGAAATATTCTTTCTTTCTTTCTCTTCCTCCTTAGTGCCTTTCAGCGTGGAGTTGCCTCTGTCCAGGCAAACCAATCCTCCCTATCCCGAGCCAGCGCCCTCATGGCATTCCAGTCTTTGCCTCTCTTCTCTCCCACCTTGGAGGTATAGTCCATCCATTGAGTTCTGGGTCTCCCTCTGGGAAATTTTCCTATTAGTCTGGCCTCAAAGTACTTTCTCGGGTCTCGGTCCTCATTCATCCGGCAGAGATGTCCGAACCATCTAAGTTGCCTCTTTTCAAGGGCATCCTTTAGAGAGACAACTCCTAGATCTTCTCTAGTCCTATCGTTCCTGATCCGATCTCTTCTGGTTCGGCCCGCTACTTTCCGAAGGTACCTCATTTCCGCTGCAGTAACTCTGTTTAGGTGCTTCCCTAATGGTACCCAGCTTTCACTTCCATATAGAAGAGTAGGCAGGTAAACAGCTTTGAAGATATGTAACTTAACATTTTTCTCCACCTCCCTTTTCCCTATAACCGTGTTGCAGAGGGGGTAGTAGGTTGAGTTTGCCTTCTTTATTCTGTTGGATATCTCCTGGTCTACCTTTCCATTCCTGCTTATCACTGTTCCCATGTAAGTGTAGTCGTCTACCATTTCCAATGCTTCACCCTTGCAAAATACCTCAACGTATTCTTGTTCCCGCCCAATTTGCATTATTTTAGTCTTCTTGACATTAATGGTCATTCCCTTCCTTTCAAGCTCGGCCTCCCATTCAATTACAGCTTGCTGTAGGCTCTCTTTGGTATCAGCTATAAGGACAATGTCATCCGTGAATACCATTACTTGAGCAAGGATTGTCCTCATATTCCACTTTCCAATAGTAGTACGGGCTATTCTACATTTGCACATTATAAATGCCTATAAATACTATCTATAAATACTATCTATAATACTATACTATCTATATACTATACTATCTATAAATGCCAAGTAAATACTCTTTCCCCGGTCCCATGACTTATCTATTATTGTTCTGAGAGAGAAGATATGGTCCTGAGTCTGGCATTGAGGCCTGAAAGCAGCCTGCTCCTCTTCCAAGTCGTTCTCCACTAGCTCTCTCAGCTTCTTTTCTAATATTGATGTATAGAGCTTGTACACAACCTGGGATAGACAAATAGGTCTATAGTTCTCACATTCGCTAGCATTGCCCTTTTTGTGAATCGGAACTATCATGTTGTATTCCCATTCCTTAGGGATCGCTTTTTCAGTAAGTAACTTCTGAAAAAAACACTGTAATGATTTCATTAGTTCTGACCCACCAAATTTGATGAATTCAGGGGTGACGCCATCTCTTCCTGGTGCCTTTCCGAGTCTTAATCTCTCCACCGCTGCTTCCACTTCCTCTTCCCATATCACCTCATCCCATTCTCCCCTAAATCCTCTCTAGGCACTCTCTCCTCAGCATCTCCAAAAAACACTTCTTTGTAGTGGCGTCTCCATCTTTCCAAAATACCTTGGTCCCCAGTAATCAATCTGCCTCCCTCATCTTTTACATTTCGTATTGGTTTACTCATCCTTCCTTTCATTGGCTTGATCTTTTTCCAAAAAACCTTGACGTTTTCGTGATAATTTCTCTGTAAGTTTTGACCAAATTCCTCCCAGCTCCTTCTCTTTGCCGTCCTTACTACTAGCTTGGACTCGTTTCTTCTTCGAACATATAGTTCCCAATTGACTGGAGTCTTGTGCTTATAGTATTCCTTCCATGCTGCCTTCTTTCTCGCTGATGCTTTCACCCTATCATTCCACCACCTGGATCTTTTGCGTGCAGGTGAAACATTGGCAAACAATGAAATATGAATATTCAAAATATAATTATGATTTGTTTAGTATTGTTTTTGTACTATTGTATTAATTTTGTATTATTGTTTTGTCATAACTTATATTATTATTATTAAGATACATATATATCCTCCAGATATGATATATTTTTCAGCTTTGTTTACAGTATTTTTCAATTAATTTTTTTTCCTTATATTTGTTTTCTTACCTTATTTTAAATTTTTTACCTTAAGATTTAATTTGTTTTTCTTTTAATATTTATAACATTTAATATTACTGTTTTATCCCAAAGTTTAATTTTAATATTTTTCTTGCTTATATTTTGTCCATAATTTTATATACGGCAGCTAGATTGCTGCCTATTATTATAATATTGTTCATTATAATTATTCTTAAGGGGCAATTGCCCCGGAAATAGAATTGATTTTCATTTCATTTCATATCTAGTTCCTCTCATCCCTATTACACTCCTTTCTTGGCAGGTTAAAATGGCAGTGACCCTGATACCAATTATATTATTTTCTTTGGCATTCAAAAATGGCATTACTCCACTTAAATCCGTAACCTCAGTGAGCCTAATTGATTTTAAGGCCTTATGGGGCAATACTTTACCCATACTCTATTTATATACTGGTTATTCAGTGCTTTAACTGTTGTATACATTTAATCTATTTATTACTTTAACATTTAATACTTTGAAGCTGAGCTATAAAGTAACCATTTAGAAAACAGTTTAGACATGTAGAATACACAAGCAATACACAATTTACTGTATGTACAAGTCTATTCAGCATTAAGAACCTAAAATGTAATAACAAAATTATTATTTACTCAAAGAGTATTTTTAGAGAAAAAAAAACAGGAATATGATAAAATTTCTCACTGTTTAAAAAACGTTTTGTGTTTTGGGAATCAGTATGTAAAGTAGTTTTTTAATCTTTACTTAAAATTTATTTGTTGACATGTTTAAATGACAATTTTTAATTTAGTTTTTAAATTGCAGCAACTGTTTTTGGAGACCCACATTTCATTACATTTGATGGTTTGGAGTATACTTTCAATGGCAAAGGAGAGTTTGTGCTACTGCACACTGATTCTGAAAGGTTTAAGCTAGACGTTCAAGCAAGGTTCGAGCAAGTAGGAAAAAACATTTATGGCGATGTGGCAGCAACTCAGTTGACATCTATAGCAGGTTATAATTCAGATATATTTGTTTTGATATTACATCTTAATGAAGCATGTGATAATAAGGAAAATATTTTTATTCCAGCAAGAGATAATACTTCAAGCATCATTGAAGTAAGGCTTAGACCAAAGGAGGCACAATGGAGATACAGACTAGATGTCTTTGCAAATAAGAAAAGGATATATTTTGACAGGCCATCTCTTCGTGTACAGCACTTTACAGGTTTGTAATAACACCCAAATGAATCTTTAAAATAAAGTTGTTAATATTCCTTTTGATTTTTTTTGTTTTCTGTTTGTAGAGTTATATCTTAACTATAATTTACAATAATACGATTTATCATAGTTATATAAAAAAAAGTATGATCTATTTTAACTATGATTTTGTTTTAGGTGTCACAGTTTACCAACCTTCACATGTACTTAATCAGTCCGAAATCATTATGATGTTTCAATCAGGTGTTGGAGTAGAAGTTGTTGAAAATAAAGGATACATGGCTGCAAGGGTTTATTTGCCCTGGGAATATATAGTAAGGAATTTGAATTTTTTTTTTTTATATTGTTTTTTTTCCCAAGTTAAAATAATAATTTACTCATTGCATTTATGCTCAATGAATTATCTAGAACAGAACAAGAGGCCTGTTTGGAAATTGGAGTTTCGATCCATCTAATGATTTCACTCTTCCTGATGGGACTGTGGTCAGTGCTGAAAACCTCAATGACTTCGAGAGAATACACAAGCAATTCGCAATTTACTGTATGTACTTTATATTTCAAAGATTAATGTCTGTTATAATAAAATGAACTTTTGTTGCGTTTTGTTGGCTTACCAATAGTAACATCAGGTGTAGCTGTTATTACAAAGTTACCAATTAACAAATGATCTAAGAACTAATGTTCTATCTTCAGTTATAAACTGTGATATAGCTTTGATGAATAACCATTGGCACCACTTGGTGGCTTCTATCCATTATCTAATACCCAGCATAGTGAATGGTTATGAAAGATTAGCAAAATTAATCAACATAATTCTTCTTAATCAAGCTTTTCAGCAACTCTCAGAGCTGAGGTTTTTTAATTGTTTTGACCAGTGAAAAGTTTCCTTCTTTTTATTACTTTGAATCAACTTTTAATTATCATAAACTTGTAAGGGCATGACTGCTATTCTTTGAAGCAAGTCTGTCCTGTACTGGGATCTTAAAGGAATTCCTACTGCGTAACCACAAATTAACAAAAAGAGAAAAAAAAAAAGAGAAAAGTCATTTAAAAACTATTGGGCAGGATTTATTCAGATAATATTTTTGATGCTCTCTTACTAACAAGAAATAAATTTACTTATTTAATTAATTATGATAGTCTATATTACTATTAGTATTATAATAAATGAAAGATAAGAAGTTTACTCTTGATTTTGTGGGAGACACATTAATGGAAGAGGACAATAAATCCATTAATTGTTATAAGTTTATTATTATATAGATGTATTCTTATTACGAAATTTTCTACCTGTATCTATTTTTATTATTTTTTTTTTTTTATACAGGGAGATTAGAGGACAATGTTGAACCCAATAAAGGTGAACCTCTCTTTGTTAGAGAATATGGAAGAACTTCAAGTTATTATTTGAATAGAACATTTGTTCCAGTATGGAAATCAACTCCTCAAGAAATTATTCCTCCTAACAGGTAAGTTATACTAGTGTATCTATTCAAGAGAGTAATAATGAAATCATGTGTACAATATTTCAAATACTTTGCAAGTAAAGTGAATCGAAGCTGATACAAGTTTTAAAAATATGAAAAGTAAAAATATAATATTAATTGAAATTACATGAATTCATGATCAGGATCCGCTTCTGATCGACATTGCTGATTTATTTCAGTTTTTTATATATTCTTAACTCGTTGACTGTGGATGATGTGAACGCTCATGTCACTCCTCATTTCTAAACAAGGGTGGGTGAATCAGAAAAAAAAATATTATGTCACTTGCCATTGGCTAGAAAACTCATCTACCCACAGTGAATGTGTTAAATGAAAAAACAGGTTTAATTTTTTGTAAATCTAGCATAAGTGTAAGTAGTAAAATCAATGGATTAATGGAACTTTTGTTTTTAAACTGTCTGCAAATTTTAATAAGAATAAAAGTTCCTAAATTATCACAGATTACTTAATCAGTGTTTATTATTTTTATTTATTTCAGGACCAAAGATATACAACAAGCCTTGGCACTTTGTGGTGAATCTTACCAATGCAGATATGATTATGCTGTCACTTTAAATAGGGAAATGGCCTTTTATACTCTGAATTATTATAGTGAATACACTCAATTAAGACAAACAAATAAAGAAAGAGGTAAATTAGTTCATAGTGTATACAATTTCTTATATTTGTAAAGTTATTCAACTTTTTTTGCATGAAAGATATAACTAATATGGATTCAATCAAGCATCTTGCTTTCTAGTCTTTATTTCCATCAACACTTTCCAGTTCCATATGAAAAATCTGTACAGCTTCCATTCAGTTGGTTCATTAGTTGTCCACTACACAGTCTAAACTACCTTAGCCTCTGATCTTTTTTCTCTTGGATTCCAAAAATGTGTCACAAAAGGATTTTTCTCAGATCTTCATTTTCATTTGTCACCTGTCCATATCAGCCTTCTCTCACTCTCTCTCTCTCTCTCTCTCTCTCTCTCTCTCTCTCTCTCTCTCTCTCTCTCTCTCTCTCTCTCTCTCTCTCTCTCTCTCTCTCTCTCTCTCTCTCTCTCTCTCTCTCTCTCTCTCTCTCTCTCTCTCTCTCTCTCTCTCTCTCTCTCTCTCTCTCTCTCTCTCTCTCTCTCTCTCTCTCTCTCTCTCTCTCTCTCTCTCTCTCTCTCTCTCTCTCTCTCTCTCTCTCTCTCTCTCTCTCTCTCTCTCTCTCTCTCTCTCTCTCTCTCTCTCTCTCTCTCTCTCTCTCTCTCTCTCTCTCTCTCTCTCTCTCTCTCTCTCTCTCTCTCTCTCTCTCTCTCTCTCTTTTATGCTATATCAGGATCATCAAACTGTCCTTATTTATATACCAGTCTTGAAATTTATCAAAGAATTTTTCTTTCAAATAGTAAAATATCTATGACCTGAGGCCTTTTAATTCATGCACTAATTAAGGTTTTATGAAAGATTGTCTTGATTTTCTAAATACTGGTGGATTTTTGTTTGTTATTTATTGGGGCTTAACGTCTTTATGTATTCAAACTAGGATGTTATAACTTGTATAACATCAAAATAGCTTTTGTTGGCAGCCTTATTTTCTGAGCTATAGTACCTTCACCATTCACTTGAGAATCTAGATATGTAAACTCCGATACCGGCTTGAACTCAAAGGAGTCAAATGCAATTCTTATGCAGTTGAATATGGCAGATCGCAACTATATACTATCAACAAAATCAGTTTTCTCTGTGAAAGGTTATTGCAAATTCCCCAATAACAACAATTTTTCTTTATGAATAGTATGAAGTGTGTAAATTTATTTATTTTCTTCTTCTTATTTTTTTTTTTATTTTTTAGTTTTGTCTTGTGGAGTGTTAGAAACACCAAGATTTGGGCGAAAATCCAACTTTTTCTTTGTTCCTGATTCCAAAGTTATATTTGAATGTGATCAAGGATATATTCTAGTGGGAGATCCAAGGCGAACATGTTCTTCTTCAGGAAGATGGTCATTTGAGTATGGATACACGGAATGTCTACGTAAGTAATTAAAAATAATTTCACTTTACATTAGGTAGTTCAACCAACATTCATCCGTGTATTTGGAAAACATATGTTCCAAAATATTAATATATTAACCCTTTGCACTCATTAGCCGGTTATAGTTCGGCAAAATAAAAATTCAGTTCCATGCAGATTATAAGTTCCACTTGCCTGGCACAGGACTCATAAGTCGGGTACAGACTGGCATTATTTTTTCCAAGATCCTCTCTTGAAGATAATATTGCTTTGTTGATTTTTTAATTGTTTTTGTTTTTATTATACTATTGTACTTGATGCTATAAAAAAATGTTTAAACATTTTATATAAATATTATGTATACCTTTTAAAAATATATTGAGTATCATGCTCTCAGCCACTTGAGTGAAAGCCATTAAAAGTATATCCAGGTCATACCTGGCATATGAACTATGTGCCAGGCATTGGGTTCGCGGCTTCAGAGTGCAAAGGGTTAGTACAAGTTTTAGTATTTTTGATGGGAAAGTTTTAAATATTTTTTAAACACCATTTCTTGGGCATTAGTGTCTATGTAATTAAGTAATAAACATTCACCTCAATTTTATAAAAACTTGAAACAATCTTTCTATGACCTACATTTTAGTTTATTTTTATATTTAGAAAATTTCAATAGAAATATTTCAATTTCTTTTATTAGATTTTTAAATATTTTTTTAAATAAAGGTACCATTAGTTTGTAAGCTGAAACTTGACATATTAAAATAAGTAATTAAATCATAGTGCCCCTAAAATAAAAGTTTTTCTAACTAAATATTGTATGTATTTGATTGAAAATATAGGAGGGAATCATAAGTTAATCATGTATAGTTAATGAATGTCACACTTTTAAGTTTAAAAAAAAAAAAAATGTCTCCTTTTGAACAATTTTACATGTTTTACTTAGTTAAAACATAACACCTTTTTCCATACTCTAATATCTAGGAATGAAATTACAATCCAAGTTGTCATAAACTTCCAATAAAGATGTAATTTAATGAAAGATATAATCAAAAGATAACAGAAGTTATTTCATTATCATTTTTCTGAAAGTGACACATTGACCATTAGATTTTAACCTTTATGGGGTATAATACAAACAATTATCCATAAAGCTAACTTATTTGATTATCTGAAATCTAAATTTTGATTAAATTCAAGATTTACTTTCACATGTAATGGTACCTTTCATTGGTTACTTGTGAATTGAAAACAATAATTTTAAACATTCTTGGAGCTGCTTTAAAATGAAAGAACAAACTGAAAAAAATATTGAAAAATAATTATAGTAAATTGGCTAATTATGATTATTGTAAATATTTTAATGATTTGTTTTCAATAAACAGGTAATTTATTAAAATTATAAGCATGTTTTCAAACTACTAAGAATCTTCTTAAGACGTTTCTTATACATTTAAATAATGGTTATTTTGCACTCGCTGTCATTGCTTTATTTAAACTTTCTTCTTTGAATATTAGATGGTTCCAATTATTTCCTATATAATAAATAGTTAATTATTTATAGATAATTATTATTCATGATTATTACGATTTACATATCCATTTTGATGCTAATCCATACCAATGGAAAAATAAGAAGTAGGTATAACTTCTAAAAGAAAAGTGTTAAATTTAAAAAAAATATAATTAGGTACTTCATGTAAACTTTAACCATTTAAAACAAAGTTTTTCTCTCAATCTAATGATATTTGAATTCCTAGTTTTAAGTTTTAACTCTACAGTTTTACTTGTAAATAAAAAAAATGAAGAAACTTAAGAAAAAACTGTGCCTATAGTAAAATGAAAAAGTTATCTTTAATATAACATTTTTTGTATCTAAGGCAAATAGTAACTTTTAGATTCTTATTTTCAAGAAACATTTTTCTGTTTAATCTTTTCAGTTTGTTCTAACCATATACTTATGTGAATGGTTAAACATTTCTAGCCCAACCAAATTTATTTTATGTAATTTTCACTCTTATATTTTAATTTTTTTAAATGTTAGTATAAAAATGAATCTACTATCACTAGTACCCATAGAGAGTCTTCGGTTCAGTAATGGATAAGAAGTACTTAAAAAAAAAATAATAAATAACCTACCAGGAGGAGATCTTGCCAAATATTAACTCAACTGCCAGGTTTTTTATCCATTGGATGTACCAATTAATTGTGGCAGGGTATACTCCAGGTACCTGATCCACCTTAAAGTCAATCCATGGCTGTTAAAATAGAAAATAATTTTTTTTACCACATCCAAATTTAAACCTAAGCCTAAGAGTTAGGAATATTGTTCCTTATCTTCAAAGCTCTTCACTTACTTTTATGAAGTGTTTTGGATCAAATTAATGTTATCTTCTCCATTCAGTGGTTAATAGTGTCCTAAAATAAATAAATAAAACACTGTTCCCCTACAACCCCTGAAGGTTCTTGGGTTCTGTTCTATGATAAGAATGTTAAACATCGGTTGTGTTAGGAAGTGATTTGGCCAGGATCACCTTCAACTGCCTGGTTTTTCCCTGTTTAAGAGTACCTACTTTACTGAAGATGTGTGTAACCCAGGAGGCTCATCTGATCCCAAGGCCAATTTTCAGCTGATATGATAGATTCAATAATTATTTTCTTCAACCAGACCTGAATCTGTGCCGATTAAAAAAAAAAAAAAATTCGTAACAATTTATATAGGTAAATATCCTATTAATCTTAGATAAAAATTATATGTAATGATTGCATGAACAATTTTAGTGAAAAGGCTTTAGGTACATTTGGATATTGATTAATACATCCTGTATCATATTTATTTATCTAAATAGTAATTTTATTTAAAACAAGGGTTCTTATGCTGTTTTTTTTTACATAATATTTATTTACTTTCATATGCATCAATCACTGGGCCAATAATATAATGTTGAAACTGAATTCAGGAAAAACTAAAGCACTCCTCACCAGTTCAAAATCCCTCTTATATTCCCTTCTTTAATATCCTTTGCATTGCTACAGTAACACGCCTATTTTTTTAATTCTGTATTTTGAAGACCACCTTCAGTTAACACCTTTTATAAAGTAATAATATTTCTCAAATATCCTAAAAATCAATTATTATCCTTTGGTTCTAAAGATTCCATTAATCCCTGCCCTTTGAAATCTGATAGCTCTTTGCCTCTTCTTTTATTTCACTCCCTTCCACCACTTGATTAAGGTTAGCTAATGTAAGAGAAGTTTCTGATGAACGTTAAATGATATCAAAACAACAGAACTATGTATAAAATTCTTCTTTGTTGTCTCCTGATATCAATCTCTATTTATCAATCATCACTCTTCTACTTTCTGTAATCCCAAACCCCATTGAATAAACATATATTATTATTTAATTACACACCACTGTGTCAATTCGACTATAAGCACTCCTTGAGGTTTGATTGTTTTTGTTCTCAGCTAATACATTTTCCATGAATGATGATTATATTTCATTTGATTTTAACAATTTTAAGCAATAATATTAACAGAATATTTTGTTATTTAAATAAGTGTTTCTTTGCTAGTTTTTTTATTTTGTCTTTTAATTATTATTTTTATTATTCGTTAGTATATTTCATGGTATTACTTGCTTACTTATAATACCTATCTAAGAAATTGATAAGTTCATTGAACTATTAACTTTTGTAGTTATTACAAATGTTACTGCTGTTTACAATCACAGCATTTATGCAGTTAATATTGTAAAATATACTAATATTTTTATTTCAGTTATGGAAAAATAAAACCATAATTCGATTTAATCACAAGCATCAAATTTAATCCTTAAGCAGTAATTTTCTTATTATTTTTATTTTTTGTCTATTGCAGTTTTACCTCATGATTTTGGGAAATATGTGCATACTTTTTTTAATTATTTTATAAATCATATTAAAGTTTGACTGTAATTCGTTTAATAATTAATTGGTTTTAATATTTTTTTTTTTTAATTTTTGTCCCACCATTACTATACTACACTACTATTACTAAACATTAGGTCTAGCTACAAACCTCTAGACTTTTGATTCTTTTTATTCATCTTCTGTGACAGACTATGACTAAATATTTCACTGAGTGAAGTTTTGGTCTATCCTTTTGTCACTTCCAGCTGTTCATGCATTCTTGATGATTTAGTTTTTATCAGCTAGTAATATTTTTTGCCTCATTTCTATCTTCTCTTATTGTTTATCTCATATGGATATTTTTCACCTCTTTCTTGTTCATTTATTATGTTAGACCTTCTCTTTCTACTTGTCTATTTAGTTTGATTGGACCAATAATACTAAACTCAGAAAATTTAAAGGAAAAAAGGCTTTTATCTCTCATAATTATTGCATATGTTTATTTCTTGAAGAATCTAATCGGCCAATATTATTATTGTGTATTGAACAGATTCTAGTCATGTGTATAGTAAACAGTAAAATTTTATAAAATCCATATTTTTTTAATTTTTTGAAAATTATAGTAAAGAAGAGTATCAGGTTTGTTAAAACTTTTTCCAGTGTATTATGATTATTAATTCTTATAGGGATTAAATTTAGATTTCAATTAAATTGGAAGTATTATTTTTCAATCTCATTGAATGGTTAATTCCTTTGATTTATATTTTACTGTGAATTTCAACAATTTAACTGCAGTTTGTTTTCATTATGCTTCTATTTATTTTTTTATCAGTAAAAAAAAAAAAAAAAAAAAAAAATCAAATATTAGTTATGACATAAATGAATATTATCATATACCGTAGATATAAAATTAATAATGATCATTTACAAATATTGCATTTAAAATAATACTGTAATAATATCTGAATGTTTTAGTAGTCAATTATTTTGAAAATATTTAGAGTAACTGTACTTTTTATTTCTTTAGTCCTTTTTTTTTTTTTTTTTTTTTTTTTTTAAATTTATTTTTCCATATATATTGATAAGCTTTGGAAAATATTTTAAAAAGATACTTCTGCTTTTAAGAAGATATATCCTGAATAGTATTGTAATTCTAGTAGTGGAACTAAGTTTTGACATCGAGTGCAAAGTTATCCAGGATATTTGATTTTGTCCACACTCTAGCTTGAAATATCATTTTGACAGGGTATATCGAATATGATGCACAACAAATTGCAAAGACTGTGATGGTTATTGGACTGATCTTGGTACCTCTAATTATGATTGTAATATGCGCTGCAGTATACATAATTAAGAAAGCCAAAGGAGATAGTTCACAAGCTTCCTGGAAATTTTCCAAAGTTTATTCCGCCCCTTCAAGCTCATACATACCAGCTAAAACACATCCCTCTCAAGATCCTCATCAGGCTTCAGCACCCTTCATGAAAAATGATGATAGTAGCCCTGACACTACAAGAAGTATTGGATATCCTGGTCATTCAAACATGTCTCTTGATAAAAGTCAAGGATTAAAGCCAATACTATCTTTGCCATATGACAAAACATATTACACTCATGAACCATTGCGAAATAGACCTCCAATTGACTTTGAAGATTATGAAGAAGAAGGAGTACAACTTTCAGGAGATTTCAATGATCGTAATGATGCCCCAACTTTGAAAGTCAAAGATGATTTTAGAAGGCACAATAGTGTTGAAACAGATATCTTCTGATTTGGTTTAATTTTAAAGTATGGTGATATCATTGTCCTATATAACTAGGTACATAGAATTCATTTTGCTCTCCCTTGATGCACTAGATGTATTTTAGTTTTTAATTTTATACTTAGCTGTTACAAATAATATTAAAAAACATTCCTAAAAGTTTACTATTAGAGTGTCATGAATAATAATGACAGTAACAGTGGAACCAGAAGTTCTTTCTATTTTGGTTTTGGCTTAAAATAACAAATCTCATTTGTGTTAAAAGCCCTACGAAGTTTTTATAAAACTTTTTTGTTAAATTAAAAAGACTATAATAATCTTGCTCTTAGCTAATCATAACTAATTAAACATCTTGTGATTGAAATATGAACTGAAAGAAAATTATTGAACATAAAGCTTTAAAAAATCTCATATTTTTAGTTACAATAATTTACTAGGTTATTTTTTAAAAACAAAGAATTATATTTGAGTTGTAAGAAATTAGACGGGTTAAGATATAAATCATTGATATTGATTAACTATTAAAAAATACAATGCTTTTAAAATTGTATAAGTTTATTCCTTGTGAAAATACCTTATTAAGATCAATAATACATAGGAATCATGACAATGATTAAATATAAAATATCATTGCACTTCTGCTCACATCATATATATTGATTAGTTTATGTATTACCATTTTAATTTAATTGTGATAAATGAATTTCAATTGAAAATAATAAATTTGAATTAGTAATTATAATTTAAAAATTATGAAATACTTTTGGCAAAGTGAAATAACTGTATTCAATTATTTAAATATATTTTTAATTATTTAAATTATCTAACTAATATTAAGAATAGAATGTGTTTGATAAACTAGCTTCGGTATTTGTTGTATTGATTGTATCATAAATATGAAGATTCTGTTTATTATTGATCTATAATTCAGGAATACATGACAAAATGCTTATCAATATCTATTACAGGTACATTTAATAGGGATATTTTTGTTCTTGTGCTTTTAAAATTATCTTTATTTAATTTTTTTACTTTATTAATATTTTCAAGTAAATATTAAATAATTTATAATTTGTAAAATTAAAAATATATTATTATTTTTAAGTTATTTTGTTGTTAGTCTGAAACCTTATCTTTAATGCTCTATAATTTTAGTATTTATACATATATTTTTTTTGGCAGAACGGTTTATTTATTATTCTGTTTGAAAAAACATATTTGGATAAATAATTATTAAGCATTGACATTGAGTGCAAAATAAGTTTGTTGTTTACTGTTTGTATTATTGTAATTGCCACAAGAATAGGAAACCTTGTACATTTGTCTTATAATTGGTATTCTTAATTAAAAAATGAGTATTATACTATATTCGATCACTTAATACTCTTTTTTATATTGAATATAGTAATAAAATTAAGAAGTGTTTCTGTAATAAATAAACAGATCTTTATTACTCTGTCATACACTGTCGAGATCAGGTTCTTAAGAAGTTAGCCCTTGAGGATAGCACTTTTGCCAAAAACACTGTGTAGAAATTAATAAAGTTTATGGATAGCCATAGTTAATTTTATTTACCGATAATTAAGTTTGTTTGTAAATTATTGAAACTAAATATTATTTAGATAATTATGGAGGCCTCTTTATAGTTATAAATCTCCTAAGGCCTAGTTGATAGTTATTTCAATGGATATTAAAATCTTGAATTTTAATTTGAATTGCCTGTTTTAATATGCATGGAAATGCCTGGATTATTCAAATATAGGATGCCAGAAAGTTCTATAAACAAATAATTCACCAATTAATTTATTAAAAATAAATTCATAATAAATATTCAATTCTGTAATATGGATATTTAAAGTTCTAGAAAAATTTTATTTTTATCTTTTTTAGAATGTTAAGACTATACTGAGCATTTCAAAATAATATCTTAAACATTTGTTCTGAAGATCATTTTATGATATTGATGAAATTTATTTGACTTGCGTTAAGGCTCTGATGCGTGTTGCTAAATACTAAATTTCTATTATACAAAACTTTGAATTATTTTGATCTAAAATTCGATTGAAGGTAGTAAATGAATTGTTGGATAAGTAAGCAACTGACTACTCTTTCCCTTCTCTGCAGTTGTCTGTTAAATGAAACTGCACAGTGAACTACCTTATGTATAATATTAATATGTTAAGATAAGACTATAGTGTATAATTACTTTTTAGAACTGCAGGATCTTCATTTGGCTATTACTCACTGGTGGTATAGTGTCAAATAAATAAATAATTTTTGTATTTCTCTTTTAAGACTCTTGTTCGAAGTTGTTTGAAAAGCTTATAATACCTAAGATGGTATTTAGATTGTTACTAGCTCATTAATTTGAATTTTCTACTTATTTTATTAGTGGAAGAAGAATATTCTTTAAGGGCATTTGGTTGGACTTGGGGTATAATAGCTCTTGTGCTTATACCTATTGTTCTTGTTCTTGTATGTGCTGGTTTTCGAATTGTAAGGCGAATTATAGAGCAGAAAAAAAATGAATTACAAACAGAACAAAGAAGGTAAGTGTAACTTATAACTTTATGTATTAATTGTAATAACTAACATATTTATGTATGAATTGCGACTTGAAGTTTATACTTTTTCCAATGATTCTACTCAACATTTACTTAAATGTTTATAGTTATCGATGCATTGGTTTTTTATGACAGACTGTGTGATGCAGGCAACTTTATTTATTTGATATTTCAGATATAACTGTATAACTTAGAACTCTACTTTGCCTGATTCCCATTATCTGTATATGGCAATAGTATAAGGCCAAAGTTTTTGCGTTCTTATCCCTTCATTTAGATGTTTTCTATTTGTCATACCTTCTTTTTTAGTGCATCATAATGATATGGGGAAGTCAGATGTAATCATGTGTCAGGAAAATGTATGTGCCATTTAATTGGTACTCTGTTCATAGGTACGGGACATAAGATTGAGGTAATATCAGGCTAGAACAGCTGGCTTGTTCCCCCTCCACATCGGATATGGCTTGTGCTTCCTTTAAAATTGGTGAAGGGAAGTGGTGGGTGACCCCATTGCCCAGTCGTCAGACTGCAGTCAACCTCTGGCCCTCCAGGTTGGGGGATACAAACACTAACACACAATCAGTATACTAAATATATCACAAACCCATATATAACAACCCGTTCCCCCTAAATGTACTAAATCATGAAACATAAAAAAAAAAAAAAAAAAAAAAGAGGAGGCCAAGGACAACAGCGGTCTGTAGAGCCACAAAGTAGTAGTATAGTGATATGACTAATCTCATGCTACTATTTTAGTTATTTTCAGTTACATTACTCATGTTGTTCATTGACAATTTATGTTCAGTGATGTTTATACTTAGCTCACTGATGGTCTGGCAGTTGTTGCTATTGTCCTACTGAAGTTCGATTACTTGATAAGGCTGTCTATTTGCCTATTTGAAAGAAGTGAGTATTGCTTTTAAAAATGAAGGTTCACATGATTTGTAACATTATCACTTTCATTTACAATTGGGTCACATGTTTGATTTTTTTTATTTTTCAAGAGCTTTCCAACACAATCTTTCTATGTAAATTTATTTTTCTAATAACTTAACAGAATTGATGGTGCCACTGATTCACCATTTATGACTAGATGATTCAGATTTTTAATTCGTTCACAACTCTTACTTTCACTTGTTTCCCTCTACAGGAGTTATTGATGAATGGATCAGCTCCTGTAATTGAAACTCATCACTACTATAATATTGTCTACCTTCTTCATATATTCTAAATGGTTTAATACTGGATCATAACTTATTGAATCCAGAATCTTAAGCTGTATATTAACAGTCATTTTGTCGCTCTTGGATGATAGAGGAATGTTTTCTTCTCACTTTTTCATTTTTTTTCTCTTCTTTCTACCATTTTATAATTCATTACTCATTGGTAATTTTTCGTGTCAACAACACATTGAGATTTCAGATTGCTTCTTTATTTTGTTTGTTGTATCTACTGAGCTTGTTTACATTACCTTTTTGTCTATTTAGTCATGTGATGGCAGATACAAGTGATATCCACATCTTGTTTATCATAGGTAACTGGAATCTGAACCCATACAATACAATATTGGATTACCATTTTAAACAAGAGGTGTTCTCTTTTCCCTTCAGCGAGATGTTTAGTCATCCTCTTTTGACCTTATTCTTCTATTTTTTATTCTGAGAACCTTCATTTCTTTTAAGGTTCACTCATGTATATTATTTTTCAGTACCCACTGTATCTCATAAACTTTCATCCATCAGATCAGTTATATAAATATCTTTATGTCTCATTCCATTTAATTGTTAAATGGTTTAGTAATAATAATATTTATTAATCTTAGTCATTCTTATTTTTGAATATTCACATTAATTAAGTTACCCTTTTTATATTTTAGTCAGTATCATCCAGATTATACTGCTGGTCCTATAAGATATAATCCAAGGGAAGTTAGTCTATCAATCAATCCAGAAAGTGAACCATTGAAAAAAGAAACTGAAGTGAATTAGTTTTTATTCAGTAATATACTGATTTTTTCTTTGATATGACAATTAGGTTACATAATAAAATAATCACAATAATTTATTTAAATATTTCTTGAAAAAAAACAAAACAATATATTTATATTGAGATTAAGATTATTATACACAAACACTCTTTTAATTTGATTTCTGCACATCTTTAGAATACACAATTTCGAAGAGTATCTGTGAAGTCATTAGTGATCAATTGATGATAGAAATGAAATTGGCCACACCTTTTGCTATTAATAAAAAAACTAAATAAAAAAAAAAAATATATATATATATATATATATATATATATATATATATATATATATATATATATATATATATGTATATACATACCTACATACATAGATATATATGCATTGTTTGTTCTACCATCCAAGAGGTATAGGTTCTAATTGTAAATACAAAAAAATGAGTTGTGCCATTTTACTTTTATCTAAATTTTATTGATCATTGTTATGATTGATTTTATTATGATTGTTTTATAGATTTTATGTATTGTAGTTCACTTTTTAAATACCACAATGTGTGTAAAAATATTTTATGTGTGGAAACAACAATAATGTAACAATCGTGTTAGATGTAAAAGACATATTTTTTACTTTTTTATTTATCATTACTGCTTTTTTCTAGTGAGTAAGAAAAATTAGAAATAATGATTATTAGGCTATAAATTGTTAATGTTAAAATTAGAATTGTGTTAGAGGTAGAGCAAATTGATTTTTATCAGTTATTTCTGAAAAAAAAAAAAAAAAAAAAAAAAAATGTAAGTCTGTTCATATGCTTTGGTAATTTATAAATATTCAATCTAATAGTGAATATTGTTTTTTATTTGTTTTATTATAATTTATTTGTGTTTTTGTGAAGAGAAATACAATATAATTTTATATTGGTTCATTTATTAAATCTAATTCGAATCATAATTGAAGTTTTTATACAACAATACAGAATATATTAATTCAAGTTAAAATTTATTAGAAAATAAATTTATTAAAAAATAAAAAATCGTGTAAAATAATATGAATGGTTATAATATTGAAATGGATATTAACAGCTTATTCAAATAAAAAATAAAAAAATAGAAAAGTAAATATTTAAATTTTTTTCTGAAGTGGAGTCAGCATATAATGAACAGAACTTTTTATATTTATTTTCTTTGTTACATATTTAAAATTAAATAGTACAATAAACAAATTAAAATTGCCTATACTGCTCTAAAATTATCTATTTGGATTGAATATATCCTTGTAGTTATGTTATTTCTAAATTCATATAACAAAAAAGATAAAAGTAGGGAATTGTAAAAAATGTTAATTAAACATACATAACACATAAAAACAAACAAACACACATATGATACATTTTTTGGGCAAATATTGATTCAAAATTTCTCTCCCTCTTGTATAATTATAATCATTTGGTGCAACACTACTCCAATACTAAATTAATTTTAAAACTATGGAACTACAAATAATCATTTTTTAAAACAGAAATTTGAAGTTTACTTTAGATTTGAAATATACATTGAAATTGAATTCATTTATCTTTTTTACGTATATGTAGTTATTAGCTTTATAGACTGTTTATTTTTCATTTGTTTGTTCTAAATGTTGAATACTATTTCTGTTTACAGTTGTGATTTCTATTGCTGTATTTTCTTTGATTCCATTCCTTTCTAGATTTCCTAGGGATACAACAAATATGGAAGGTTACTTAATTATTAAAAGTGTTTTTTTAAATTTAGTTATATTAACTAATAATTGAATAGGAGTATTTAATAATTTATTTTGTACGTTACCTTATAGATTACTGAAAATGTTTAATTTACATATCAAGAAAGTATTTATTTATACCTTTTTGGATGATAATATTGTCTAAATGTACTGTTGGGGCTTCAAAAGATAAGTATAACAACAGTGCAGCTACATAGGTTAGGAATATTATTCCTAATACCAATGGAATCTGAAACAATAAAATAAAAAATAAATATCAGTTTTTGATACACTACATTTTAACTAACATATTTGTATCCCCATTTAATACAATCAGCATTATCATTGGTCATGTTTTCTTGGGTCAAACCTAAACTAACTTACTCCGGCCCAAAAATATTCTGATTGTGAGACTGAAATTTACTATGGGTTTTTGTTTGGTGAGGGTGTAAAATAGTTTTTTCATGTGGTGAATTGGGGTTCAAAGTTGAACTGTTACTATTTCAACTGTAACAGTTTCTGTTTGGCACTAACTGAAATTAGTAAATTCGTTGAACATTGTTTATAAATTTTATATATTTGTTGTACTACCAATGGGTAGTTCCTCTACAAGTTCTAATCATGCCATTATTTTGTATTGTATACTGCATATTCACTAAATGTGTTTTTATTAATACAGTTGTAAATTTCAATTAATAAAAGAGTAAATAGAAATAGAAAAATATATTTGTTATTAATATTTTTTAAAGTACATAAGCAGGAGTAAAAATAAATCCAAGAAATTTTGTTTTTATACAAGATAAAGATAAAGATAAAAAAAAAAATAAACTGTTTTACTACAATAAAAAAAGAGAAAAATTGTTTAAGGAATTTCGCTTTTGGGCCCTGTGGTTAGTTTCCATAAACAGGTCCTAAAAGATGACCTTTAACAGGTCAGACAAGTAGTGAATGCTCGGAGTTAAAATTTTCTGTCCACTGTACAGAACTTCTCCAGATCCTACCAGCTGACAACATTCCACTCAAACGAAAACGCCAGAATAGCCTAGTCACAAGTAAGTTTGCTTTCCAGCGGGCGCACGGACGGCAATTTGGCTGCCTTTTTAAAAAATGTTTAATATACTGTCAATAAGTCAGCGTAGCACAGCGAGGCCCAGTGGTATTCCTATATAAGCACATTTGGCAACAGGAAACGGGTCGGTAATACCTCTTCTTCGAAAACAGTCTGTGTCAGTCAGTTCCAAAGTTGAGCAGGTCTGGCCAGATTGCCGCCGCGCCCCTCTTCGTGAACTATTTTTTCTTGCCACCCAACCAAAATGTAAGAATATATTTTTCCAATTAAATCGCATACTCACTGTAATATTATGAATGGTCGTCAGATAGCTTATTTTTATAATAATTTTTGCTCAAAAATCAAACAAAAAATCTGCAAATTCTTCTCTCACATAGGGAACGTTACAGTAAGCCGGAAAATGTCACCAAAACTAGTAAAAACTTTATGTACTAAACTGAACCTTGTTCTTTTGATTTATAATAATTTTTTATGTGTATTAGACTAATAAGAATGCAATAAGATAGCCGAAAATACGTATATCGACATTCAAGATTTTTTTATTCCCATAAAAAATTATAAATAAAGAATTAAAAAAAATAGATGATGTAATGGTGTCTTCCTAAAACAGAAAGTTTTTGGTCTCAGTTAAAAAAACAGCGATAAGTAATACAAACACACCATTTATATACATGAAAAGTGAACAAACTCGGAGGCGGCCAAAATGCCGCCGCGCGCCCGCTGGTGTGTCTCAATCGCGCGCCCACCGGAAGGTTTAAGTATTCCTCATATCACAAATATGCAATTGAAAATAAGACACTCCCACCACACCGAACCTCGTGCTCTATAGCTGTGGTGAAAGCAGATGATCTAGGGGAGGGAAACCTCCTTGTGTCCAGGACGATCTAACTGTAAAATAATAATGTAATGAAGGTCAAAAAGGGTTCTAGGCCAATTAAACGGAAGAAACACGGAACATTTGACATTTCACTGATGAAGTGGAACGTTAAGATCAATGATATGACCGAGCATAATGATAGATTTTGCTGACGAACTTCAAAAATACCAAATCGACTTAGCTGCTATACCGGGAAGTGCGATGGAGTGGAAGAGTTGATGAAAAGAATTTTTGAATATAATACAGCGGACCCGAAAAAAGAACAGGACAAGTAGGTAGTATTTTTTCCATTAATAACATAGTACGGAAAGTAGTACTTCTAAATTTCGAATCCTTAATTGAAATGTAATATAAAATCAAACTAAATGGAAAATTTAGAAACAAAGTTTCATTAAATGAAATATCTAATGAAAATGGCATATTACTAGTACAGTGTATAGACTGATTATAAAGATTACCTATTTTCCACATAAGCAGAGACTCGCAAGGACATGGGAAATATCAGAAATGACATGTAGACGTACTTGCTGCTAATAGATATTCTTCTAGCATAATTAATGTAAAAACGATAAGAGGTCTAAACTGTGACTCATACCATTATCTTGTAAAAACATGATTTAGATATAGATATACGTTTTAAGATTTTTGTCCTAATTATAATCATTTTTAAGCAGAATAAAACCTTACGAAACATGTGTAAATTTAATATATATATTTTTTAAACCGTTTCTGAAATAATGTATTTTCACGTGGCATTTGTAACTTCAGTGTCAAAAATCTTGTGATTTCCATTTTGTTTTCTTTCCACGTAGGTCACACGATTTCCTTGGATGTTAAGATTTTTTTTTCTAGAAACTTCTTATTAAGTGGAAAATACAAATGTTTAGTGGTTACCTATATTATTGTTTACAACAATAATTAAACACGATGCGATTTTGATTGTGATTTCATTGCAAAAAAAAAAAAAAATATATATGCTTGTGTTCATGTATTAACTTTAATATTTTATTAATATATTAAAATGTTAAAAACAAAGAAATTTTTTATTTATTAATATTTTATGTCCACGAAAAGAAGTTAATTGAAAACTCTATTAGGAAATAAAAAATTGTTAGGTAACTACTGAGGTAGTAATGTAACTTCTATGGAGGACAAACAATTCAAAAATTAAAAATTTCTATCAGGAAAATAGGATTTGAGTTGTAATAAGCAGTAGAACGCCCAATAGACATCCTTAGTATTGCTAGAAATTGTCTTCATAATGTTTTGTAAATGTTCAAAATTTTAAAATTTTCGTTCTGAAAATTATTCTTTTTCTGAGAATCACCAATGTATGTATATACTCACGTACATATATTATGAAGATCAAATTGAATTTATGCGATATTTACCTGAGTAGTTGCAGAAATTAGACTATAACCATAGGTTTCTCCAAAATATAATGAAATGATAAGTTTATGAATCAAATAAGCTGAGTATGAAAGCTTAGCCATAGGTTGGAAGACTCTCCAATTCAAAAATTTTCCAATGAGTCCTAAAATATAATTAAGTGTATCTAATTTAATATTCATGCCCATATATATTATGGGCATGAATATTAAATTCATATATATATATATATATATATATATATATATATATATATATATATATATATGGGTATGTATATTAAAAATAAAGACTTGGGCTTTGTATCGCCAATAGTTAACAATTTGTTTGTTAGCCATTGTTTTGTTTGTTAACTACCAATATTGTCAAATTCTGAATCATATTCTGTTATTTCTTACGTAATTTCTAATCGGTTCTTACCAAGCAATTTTAAAGATAGGTTAAGATAAATTTATTGCATCAATAGATGTTTAAATATGTAATTTAATCTTTAGTGAATTTAATTGAAATTTAGAAGGTTTCGTTATGTTGATTTATTAATCGCAAATAATTGATTAACAAACATGTTATGTATAATTGTTATATTTAAATCAATGATCATTAAATTAATACAATTATTACACGTTCTAAACGAATAACAAATAAGAGTATTATTTGTAATTTGTAGTAAAGTCTATATGATTTAGATGTTTTTTTTTCTCAAAAAACTTTATTTGAAATACCAGACTTCCGGGTCCCAGAAGAAAATATAATCCAGCAAATGGAGGCAGCCCATACATTGCGTTGAATGGCGTTAAACAAGGCACTCCAAACCCCTTCATTCCGCGTCAGCCGTAAAAATGGTAGATCAAGTTCAACAGATAAACATAGGCCAAGTACTGTAACCGCCCAGGCCAAGATCTGTATATTCTGTAAAAAATAAATTTTCAGTATTATCTGGTAAAAGTTTTATTAAAAAGAAAAAAAAAAGAATATTACAACTGTAGCGTTTATAACATAACCAGCTGCCGAATCAATATAACAGCACCGACTTGTGATAATTCAAATTATATTTTCTTGTAAAAAGATCCTGTAGAAACCTACTTATTAGACTAAACAAAGGATCAGAAGCAGGAGATAGGATTCTTTTTTTTTTTTTTTTTTTTTTTTCATTTATTGATCTTTACAACTGTACACAAACATATACATTAAGTAAATGTGTTGATAGTGAATACAATGACATGTAAATAACTTGTGAAGAACTACTCACTAGTAGCACTTCAATAAAATCTACACTAAAATGTCTCTAGGCCATCTTCTTTTCAGACGCCTCGAAGGATTATCGGGAATGGAGTGGGAAGCAAGTTGGGAGACTAGTGGATTGGAGTGGTTATGGAACTTACTATGGAAGGATAGGTATCTGGTCTGGGCTAAATCAGTAGCATAAGGAACATTAAGGTCTTTATGGATAAGTTTATTGGTCACATAGTAAAGAGCATTAGGGATTTTTCGAAGGATTTTGGATTGCAAGGATTGGATACGAGATGAATTGGTGGAGCCCTAAAGCTCAACTCCGTACGTCCAAATAGGTCTAATCACAGTCATGCAAATGAGTCTTTTATAATTAATTGGGAGCTTTGATCGTTTGTCTAGTAAATGTTGAAGTAGTTTGTAACGACGAGCAGTTTCTTGTCATTTTAGTCTTGTATGTGGATTCCAAGTAAGACATTTGTCCAAGTGGAGTCCTAAGTATCAGATATGTTCAACAGGGATTAGTGCAACATCATTAAAGGATATTGTAGGGCAGTAAGTCGTAGGTTTGCTCAGCGTTTCAATGGTGACATACCTGTAAAGAGGACTACAGATATAATCTTCAACTTGGTTCATCCAATTTAGGCCCGTTTACAGTCATAATGATTATTTTTTAAAACGTGCAATGGAAGATTGAAAAGTTTGTATAGAGCGTGTTTAACAAATCAGAAAAGACAAGCGGTTGATTCTTATGTATTAATCATTCTAGATCGTCGATTTTATTAAAACAACGGTATTTTAAGTTGCTGAAATATATCTCGTTTTCTGATTACAGACGGCTGTTATATTTAAGGCTTCCTCAGCGCTTTTGGCGTCGAATACTAGGTTTTTATCATCGAAACGGTTCATCAGCAGGAAGTTCTGAATACAAACACCACCCTCGTGTTTTTTCTTTTAGAATTTATTAGAAATAGTATATATAGTGAAACTCAGCCTTTTCTGGCTTCCATAAAATGCCTGCCATAAATTTAGACTTACAGTAGCAGAGTTAGATATTTTAACTGTAGACGAAGGATATAAAACACAGGCACCATCAAAATTGACATAAAATAAATCTGTTTTTTTAATTTAACGGGCTCTTGGACTAGTAGTAACAGACAATGTGATAGAGCTGGAACTGTTAAATAACCTAATACAGCAGTGGAGCTAGTAGAGCCATTGAAACTAATACAGATTTTAAACGTTAGGTACCAACCTTGTTAAGATACAGTCGCACACCTCTCTCGGTGTGAATATAAAAATGTTCAACTGATTACTTTTCGATAATGTCTAACAAAATAAAATTACTATATTTACTTTCGAGAGTTCCTTTGGATTGTTCTTGAAGTTATGCAAAAATACACCACATAACATGCCGATAGCCCAAGGCCCTGCCCTGGCATAAGGAGTTCCGTACAGTATTTTGTAATATCGATCACCTTCTTCATAACTAGAAGAAAAAAATTGTTTTATTTGTGGAAAAAACTAAAGAGTATCTATGGTCCAGCTCATGTATTATATATTATAATACACACACACACACACACACACACACACACACACACACACACACACACACACACACACACACACACACACACACACACACACACACACACACACACACACACACACACACACACACACACACACGCACGCACGCACGCACGCACACGCACGCGCAGACACACACGCACACGCGTGTCATTCTTAGTCGTTTAAAAAAGTTTACCTTCTTTATCTGACAGCCCAAAAAATAAAATAAAATAAAAAAATTTCCAATTTTGACTTCATTTTGAAACAAAATACTATCTTTCTGTGCAAGTTATTTTAATTGCTTTAAAAAAGTAACCATTCAAAACATCCGCCCCATTTAAAAAAAAATATAATATTCCTCTGTTTTAATAACAAAAATTGCTGCTCTTTCCTCAATGTTCTCATTAATCTAATTAATAAGGGACACACCTGATATTGAAATTTGTTTCAGTAGCGATAAAATAATTTACCATATATTTACTACATACCTGTAGAACTTCGACTTTTTTTTAATAATTCAAAATATTCTTGTTCGTGGGACCCTTATTTTGGAAACCGCTGCCTTAAATGTATCTAAAGAAATCTTATGAAAGATTTAGTTTAGTGTTTTAAAGTTTGATGATCTTCACCCTTTGAAAAAAAAAAACACAAAAAGGTTCTGCAGAACATAGTGGCTGTATTTAAGTCAAGAAATCCATCAAATTGAACTTTGATCAATCAATCAAATCAAACTGATTTCTTTCCACACCTAGGCGTTGTACTAACGTAACATTAATAATTTAGAAGAACATAAAAAAAAAAAAAACTTAATAAACGTTAGAAGATGAAAGAACTTGTTTGCCCACCTAGTATGTATATAATGATCCCTTTCTAAAAATAATGTACTACTTCGAAACATTAAAAGTTGGAAGCTATAAATTAGCTTAAAATAGAAATTTTAATAATACCTAACATTGTATTTCACAATTGGCAAATAATTAATACCTTCACAGTATTTTACTACAATAAAAAAAATATTTTGTAAGATATAAATTAGGAACAACTGTATTTCTAAAAACACTTTTCTACTTTAACTTACATACAATCAGCATTATTATTCGTAACAACGCACTGACCTGTTAAACATCAAGTTCTCAGTTGGTAGGTGGTAGAAATAAGATACCAAGAAAGACATTACAACTGATGTTAAAAAAATAGTAGTTATTAACTTTAATAAATGATGAGGCCACTTGTTTATAACGATCACAACAAAAGGCGATATGAAAAAGAATAGTTGCCAATCTGCAGCCAGGTACCAACTGTGTGGCATGCACTATAAATAAAAAAAAAACATTAAAGATACTTCATAAAAGTATTGTGTTTCAAGTCATAAGACACAAAGAATATGTAGTTTTCATTATGTTAATGGCAATATAAATGTATTTATTTTAGAGATTTACATATTTGTTTTCAATAGATAGTTTTAGGATATACTTTAGTTAAATTTTAGTGCTTTAAATTTAATAAAAATATTGTTTCCTTCAATGGATGAAGTTGGTTCATATGTTGATAATATTTGATTGACATCAGTAAATGTGGGATCTAGTCGCACTGTATTATTGGAAACAGATTTATATGGAATGGTGTATTAACTGGTTTAAAATAAATGTATTATATTTTTAATGATTTTTCTTTGATTTTTTTTTTAATTTTTAAAATAAAGTTAATCAAAGTTAAAGTTATTTTGGTTTTAAATGAGTATGGAAGTTGTTGGGTGGGAAATATTATTAATTTGTGGTATAATATGATACATAAATTATACAATTACAAAATTTTATGTATTATAATTAAATGTTACTCAATGGAAGAATATCAGAGAGTGTGGGGAGCAATAAATAAAACGGTTCATGTCCTAAAATGTACCATATACTAGGAAATCTCTCTGTTTCCTTGAGAATATAAGATCTTTTCCTCTATTATTTTTGAGAGACTGCTGGATTCAAACGAGCTTAAAATTAGGAGATACCAAGCAGACTCTATGAAACAAAAAATTACAACTTATCAGATTTTCATATTGAGTGATACAATGGAAAAAAGCAGATAGTATAATATAAATATCTATAATCTCTTCATTGGTTTTCGAGCAGCACTTCATATACTGTTAGGTGATTGAATTGATTCATTTTTGCGTTTGATTTAGAGGTTTCCGGGTAATAATACAAACTTTTCAACTCACCGACATGAATATTCCTGGATAAAGGTTGTTTATATATAAAACATTGGTCCACCAGTATTTTGCACATGATTGTTTTTCTTTATCTATCAAGTAACTACAGAGGGGTCCATCACATAACTTATTTGCAAAAGTTGAAATTATCAAAAGTGTTGCCAAATAGGGAGGCGTCAACCTGAAAGATATATGTAAACGTTTGAGGATGTGTTCTACTTCTGTTAGAGCCCTTAATTTAGGAGTATATACTAAAGAAGGGCTATATACCCCAGTACCCTGCTACATTTCTCATAGGACAAGGACATTTGATGGCAAGGAGAAAAGTACATAAAAAGTTTTCGGACTAAGAATATCGCGCTAAAGAAATTCAAAAGTAATATGAGAAAAATTAGAGGAGAAAGTGGTTTACATAACTTACATACCTGTAAACCGAGAAATAGGATGATGTCTTTGAATGGAGGAAGTGTATGCTGGAGGAGGCCTCGAAAGGTCTGGAGTGATGATGGAAGATGGACGATGGATGAAGTAGGCGGTAGAGAAATATCTGAAAACAGTCCACCTTTGCCCGTACACCTATAATTTTATAATAGGTGTATATAATTACACCTTGCAACTTGATAAACAGTAGATCTTAAGTTCGAATCCGGACCGCGGCAGGGTAGAATTAATTCTTAATAATTGATATCCCGCTCCCAAAAAACTCCGTGTTGCTGAAACGCCAAAGAAGGCGAGAAGGGAAAAATGAATAGCTACTGCTTTAGGACATTATCTGAGAAATACTTTTCAGTACTTATATATCCAAATAGAAATATTTCTCAGTTCTTCAAAGCCAGAATTCAATTTATAATAGCACAATAAAAACCTGTTTGTCTTTTTTTTAAAATTAAATTAATTTTACTATTTGAGTTATAACTGAAAATATTTAAGAGTAAGTCAGATATTAATTTGTATACAAATTAACTCCTACTTTTATAAAATATATTTTTTATGCTTAAAATGATATGATCAATCTGATAATATGATCAGCCCAATTATGCACAATGGTAAAATTTTGGCCAAATATGCATAAATATGCGACATCTATAATAATTATAAATGATTGATAATAGACACCTATAATCACACCGATAAACTTGCGACGCCCGGCTTAGACCTTAGCACTATAAGTTCAAATAAAAGTCAATAGTCAGGAATAAGTTCTATACTATAAATAATTGGCCACTATGTAAATTCATCGTCATATATTCGATAGGTTCATACTTTTAAATTCAAATATCATTTATGAATAATATTATAGTACTAATAAATAAAATACATTTACCAATCATTGTTAATTCATAATTCCCTAAATGCTTCTAATTAGAATTGAATTGGATAAAACGACACCATTGAGAAAAGAAGACCCTTTAAATCAGACAGATAAGACACCAATATGAGGTGCTATTGCACCACAAGGGGCAAGATCCATATTAGTATGGCAAAAAAGTTTAATAAACCCCAGTCTGTGTTAGGAATAACAAACAATTTTTGTTTATGTGGATCTCAGATAACTGTGAATACCCGAGGTGCCCGAAGTACTAACAAGGTGACATTTTGACTTGTAACCCACAGATTTGAATGCTGATTTTTGTGTGGGAAGTAGGGACCATTAACGGTGCAAAACTAGAGTTATAGCCGCCAATGAGCATTGAGGGCCGAGAAAAAAAATAAAATGTGAAAATCACGTTTTATATTTTTTATAAGCTCTCAGTCAATATAGAGAAATCACCCTTTCACGTAAAATTGTAGTTTTGTATGTTATTTGAAATAAAAATACTTTCGTTATGCTCAAGATACGACCCGGCTTTAGGGTGCTCATACACTCCAAAAAAATTACAAAATTCCAATTAAATCCGCTGTAAATCAATGGAAAAATTGTTATATGAATAACTGACCTCAAATCTCGATTTAACGCACCAAAAAACCCTTTTATGTGAAATTTAATAAAAAAATATTGACTTTTTACCCTTTTCGAGGATGTTAAAATTTTGAAGTTGAGATTTCATCAACATCTTCAAACGACTATAACAACTGTATTCAACTGATTACGATAGTAATAGCATCGCAAGAATCAGCATATATCTGTTTTTTATTTAACATTGGGTTTACTCCAGATTTTAGTGGACAAAAACTACTGTGAATAAAAAATTCCGAGGTCAACTATAGCTATCAATATATCGATAAGGAGAAATCCTGCGACCTCCGGATTAGGGCTAAAATATGCAGTTTTATGGCTTCTAGATGACCTTAAAATTTGGTATTAATCGGTGGCGAAATGTGTGAGATAGCGCAAATTATTTAAATTCTTTCAGAAATACACATTATCTTGCCTTCTAAAATCCTACAAAATTTTAAAGGTAAAAAAAAAACATTATTTTTGATTTCGATAAAATTTAGTTTCTACATGTTTTTTGAGATGAGGAATCTGAAAATAATATCAGTTTTTATTTTAGTAATATTAAACTGAATATTAAGCTTAATATTAACTACGCACTCCTGCGTGGAGTTCCAGGCGTCAGAGAGCAGAAGAGAGAAGTTGGGTCCCTTTGTCGCAAATGCGGCAGAGTCTGAAACACCAGCACATGTGCTGGGAATTTGCCCCAACAACTCCCTCCTTAAAACACGCCGTTACCACAGGGTTAAAAACGAAATAATGAGGCTCCTTGGAGAGAAAGATTTTACCTGCTTCGATTGGGGTTTACTGCATGTACTACTACGATGGATCTACTAGATACACTGACATCGTTGCATTTTCCAAAAAAGGAAAACCTGCATTAATTCTAGAGCCCACAGTTAGATTCGAAAGTAACGATCCGGATCAAGCAGGTTAAGTGGAAAGGGAAAAAAAAAAGGAAATATATGAAAAATGCATCCCTTTCCTTAAAGAAAAGTTCCGTGAGTCTTTCGGAGAGAGTTCAACGTGAGAGGCATATGGTTTGGAGCTCGCGGAACTATACCAAATAGAACAACGAGCTTTATGGAAGACCTGGGCATTGGTATGAGGGACGTGGCAGTGTTAGCAGAAAATATTATACTGGACTCCCTGGGAATAATTCACAACAACATATATAATAACTGACGGTTTGGGAGGTGTAAGAGGAAGGAAAGGAAAGGAAAGTATAAGGATAGAGGAGAAAAAAAAGGAAAGGAAAAAAAAAAGGATATATACATATTGCATGATTATTCTGGTTGTTATAAGGTTTTACATTTATTTTGTATAGTTATATTTTAGAAGTTATATTTTGTATTGTTGTATATAAGATGATATGTTGCCTTTTTTAATATTTTAATTTTTGTTAACTGTAATTTTATAATTTGCATGGTATTGATAATTTTAGCATGTAGACTTTTATATTTTACATTATATCATTTTACAAAACAATGACTATTACGAGTTTTTTTTTTTTTTTGTGAAGTGATTTTTTAGAAATTGTTGATAAAATCTCAACTTCAAAATTTTAACCTCCGCAAAAGGGGTAAAATATTTTTTTATTTTGATAAAAATTTCACATATAAGGGTTTTATGGTGCGTTAAGTCGTGATTTGAGATCAGTTGCTCATGAAAAAAATTTCCACTGATTTACAGCGGATTTCCTTGGAGTTTTTGAGCATCCTAAAGCCGAGTAGTGTCTTGAGCATAATAAAAGTATATTTATATCAAATATCATACATAACTGCAATTAAACGTGAAAGAATCATTTCTCTATCTTGACTGAGAGCTGAGAAAAAAAATGAAACGTGATTTTCATTTGTTTTTTTCTCGGCTCCTAATGCTCATTGGCGGCTATAACTCTAGTTTTGCACTATTTTAGGTCCCTACTACCCACACAAAAATCGGCATTCAAATCTGTGAGTTACAACTCAAAACGTCCCCTTGTAAGTACCCCCACCTCGCCATGCCTTCGTACTTAAACATTGCACTTAAAAAGTACTTCAAATTTATATTACCTACTATGTAGCATTTATTGTGTACGTTTAATATTTTGTTCAAAAATATTTCATAAATAGATAGAAAAATTTATGAAATTTAGGGTAAATTTAATTCATTCGAAAAAAATATATTCATCCAATAATAAATGACAGGCTATTGTGTCATAGATTCTTATTAGTATAGTAATTTTTTAGTAAACCCCCATGCTGTGTAAGAACATAGGAAAATTAAAAAAAAAAAAAAAAAAAAAAAAAAAAAAAAAAAAAAAAAAAAAAAAAAAAAATCGTGGATATTATTATTATTATTATTATTTAGTAAAAAAATGATTTTTTAATAATTCCTCTGTTAATAATACTATATCTTAGACTTTATTGGCCATTTAGACATTAAATTATTTTATTCAATTCAATTTTATTCTAATTTCCATTTTCCATTTCACCTATACTGACTTTCTATATAATCTTAATAAGAAATTAAATACAATTTAAAAATATGCGATGTATTGACAACTAACCTCAAATATCTATGAGTGTAGTAGCTGACTAAATTAAACTTTTTCTTTTTCTCGAGGCAGTTCCATGTTAGCAATATTCCTCCAATAACAAAAAACGTATCTACGGCTAGAACTAATTCTATCTCTATGGCTCCTCTCCAAGATCTGAAATACTATTAAAAGAAATAAATTAATCTTCATCATATGCATTATTGATAACAAAGAATAAAATATTTATTTTTAGGAAGATCGGAGCTACAATGCATACTGAGGGGTCCCTTTCCTGAGTACTTCTGCTCAAAATCCTATTTTTGATTTATCGGTATTTTGACAATTGTTTGTAACTGAAAGAAAGTAAATATAAAAAATCAACTAGTAAACAATACGATTTCCGGTTTTATTTATTTTAAAAATTTTAATCCGTTTCATGTCGCTGGTCATCGGATAGGTGCAACACAGTTCACGACGTGAATTATTTTTTTCTTAAAAACTTTTCTATTTCCAGTCACACTATGTGGTGTCAAGTGAAGACACGAAATATAAAATCCTAAGGATGAAATTGAAAATAAATCTTTAAATTTGAAATTTTGAAACCTAAATCTTTAAGTTTGATGAATTCAATTCCGCGCAAGGGAATTTCAAAACTACCATTTTAATACGATAGTAGAAGGCTCTTGTAAAAATAAAAGTGAATGCGAATCCTTTGTGCATAATGAAGATATTGAAAATTTTGGATTTAATGAAAGGCCGGCAACAAAAATTTTAATGCCTACAAGGAACATTTTAATGGGAAGACTTCTAGAATTCATAATATTTAGAACTTTTTAATTTTTTGTGACTTGTTAACAATGGACTTGAACCATCTAGGTTAAACATCATTACAGGACATTCATTTTAAGGATTCGTATATTTCTGATTAGAGCCATAATAAACTTTTTTGAGGGGATCAGGTAAAACTAAAATTGACTCAATATTAAAATTTGAAACGATTTTTCAAAATTTACGTGAATATTAAATAACAAATTTACAGAAATTATATAAATATTAAATAGTTATACATAATTATATATAAAAAATATTTTAAATGCTTATTGTTTATATTATATTGTTTTATGTATAGATATTGTACGAAATATGTGTACCCACATTATTTTTTATTTGTATACAATATTTTAGGTACATATTGTATACATTTTATTATATTTATGTCTTTATTCAGTTGTTCAATATGTCCTTCAACAAATTTTGTTTATCATTAGATTCTATCAAAGAAAGTTTTATATTAAATATATAATGTAAGTACCGTAAAAGGGGGCTACTTGACAGCACATGTTGGCTGTCATTGGCCTATGTAAGCTTTTTTGTGGCATCAATGTTAAATGGTGTTATTATAAACGTGTCCAAACCTCATCTGAACTGACATTTCTGGCAGCAGGATTGTTTCATGTGAGTAATACAATGATCACCAATATATTCAGCAACATTTTATTTTTATTTTTTTCATGTCTCTAACTCATTCCTTTAATTTTATATATTTTATTAGACAAATTAAACAAAACTAATGCAACTTAGAGGGCTACTTTGAACAAAGTTATTGGCACCTTTTAGAAGATGGTGTTACTACAAACATAGCTTTATCGTCTGTTTTGTTATTTATTGAATATGTACAATTAGTTTCATTTATATTTATAATAAAACTTTTTCATATTTATGCCTCTATTATATAATTAAAATTGATTTCGATTTGATGATGAACAAAAAGGAATATATTTTACCAGGCACTAGTAAAATAAACAAATCAGGAACAATAAAATAAAATAAACAAAATAATTAAATTTTAATTTAAAATTGTAAGTTACATAAGCACTTTAGTTCCTTTGCTTCTAGTAATTTTGTCATTCTATTCAAGTTTTCTATGTGTGTTTTGTTTGGTGACCAATGTTCTATGAAAACTAAACTAAGCTTATGTTAATTGATAGTTTGTAAGTTGTTAATTTAATTGCTATATTTTTATAAAAGCTATTAAAATTGTTAGAAGTATTTGTATTTTTATTATTTATGTTTCATCAACAAATCTGGTGATGGAGTGAATCCGGTTGGCGGATTTACGGAAGCATTATGCTGAAAAGTGATTTTTTTCAATGTTTTTCGAATAAAAAAAACAAAAAAAAACTATAAACAATAAAAGGGTTAAATTGAAGAGAGGAGCGTTTGAACAAGAGAAAATTTACTCCCCCCCCCCCCCCCTCCATCGTATTAAAGATAGCGGAATCGCTCATACACAATTTTGAAGCTGAGTTATTTAGCTATCATTTGATCCAAAAAAAAATTAAAACATCCAAAAGACGATCTCGCTGCAATGCAAAATGTGCAAAACCTGTTCAAAGTATTCCCCGGTTACGGTATTTGATAATATTAATTACCGATAAATTCTTTCTACTTACCTCGTTAAAGGAAAATTTGTTTAAAACTGGATAGGTTACAATCATTTCACTAAGAATAATGTGATACCACACAATGATACATTGGCTTAAAACGCGAAGTCCGTGCAGGCTTGATAATAGGTTGGATCTATTGTTCGTCTTTAGCAATGTAGTTAAGTTCCTTTGAAGATTAAAGCTTTCCCATATCAGATGAAAAACTAAAAAAAAAATAATTATTTTTTCAAGACTAGCTTTATTTCTGTCAGTTACGGAGACTTATAGTATGTTAGAATGGATAAATATATATATTTTTTTTAATTTGGGACTATTCTATGATTCTCCCTAAGAGATAAGATTAAAATTGGGTATAAGATTACCAATCGATAGAAAATATGCCAAGAAAGAAAAAAATATTTCGAAAGAAATCATAAAATTAAAATTATTTTGCTTTACATGGTACATATTGTCACTTTGATCGTAATGCTGAGGCCACATTATTAATGACATCAATTTGAGTTCTCTCTGTTCCTCTCCCTCCCCCTCAATAATTTTCCTGAGACTAAAAATAAAGAGTATTACTTTTTTTAAATTCTTTATAGGCAAAAAGTATATGTTTAACATTTTTACCTGTTTTTGTTCAATTCGTGTGTTAATTTATTTTACATATGTATAATATTACAAGAAATATTACACATGTTATCAAGATCAAACAAACACAATTCTAGTAGCCCTTTAAATTTAAAAGATTTCGAATTTTTTCATTTCATAATTTCAGAAACACGTGGAATCTTACAGAAACGTTGGACCAGAAAAATCGACCAGGTTATCATAAATTAAAACTTTATCACGTCTATATATTTAAACCAAGAATAGCAATAATAACAAAGAACTAATACACTACACACACAGCCACTAAAACTTCTGTGGAGTTGAAATCACATAAAGTCTTATTTATATATATATATATATATATATATATATATATATATATAGAGAGAGAGAGAGAGAGAGAGAGAGTGAGAGAGTGAGAGAGAGTGAGAGGGAGGGAGGCGGGGAGGGAGGGAGAGACAGGGAAGGAGGGAGGGAGTGAGAGGGAGTGAGGGAGGGAGGGAGAGATAGGGCGAGAGGGAGGGACGGAGGGAGGAAGATATTAAAAATATAAAATATTATTTATATTAAAAATATTGGTTAAGCTTATAAGTTCATAATATGTTTTTTATTATAAAATTGATTTAAGTTGATGAAACGGTCTTTTAAAAGTAGTTGTTGAAAGACATTAATAAATTTGATTAGCTACTATACGTATTTGCATTTACGTAAAACTATACGTATTTGCAAAAAGTGGACCTACGCTTATTATATTTGTAATTTCATTGACCACGTAAATTTATATTGACATAATCGATGAACATCGCAAAGAAATTTTTTTTGAGAAATTTTTACAAATAAAAATCTCAAGTGAATTTTGTCAATAAAAGGACTTGTATCACTTTTAGAGAAAAACGGCTTATATAATACAGTTTCAATTAGTTGAATAATATATGTATTTTCTAATATTAATTAATATTTTTACCGGGGCTATTAACAGGAATCCAGTCCTTAGGTATCGTTGTAGAAATTATCACTATCCATATTAAAATGTAAAGAAACCTGGAAAGCATACAACCAATTTATTATTCGTAATTAATTTTTAAATGCATTTATTATGATAGAAAATAATAATTGTATGCATAACATTTTTTATGTATTTTATTACATAAGACAATTATTTTTTCTGGAATAAAAATGCAATTAAATAAAATATAGCAAGAAAAAACGCAGGTTGAATTAAAATGTAAATTCAAGTGCTTTTTTTTCAGTTGGCTTGATCTTTCGCCACAGTATTTTTGTAAATTTCTACCCTGGGCATTGATATTTGGATCATTACTGGCTCATCCATATAGCAAAGTGCTTAGGAAAATATATGGGCTAATCTACTCTGAAGGAGAGTGAAGAATAAGGACAAACGTTGAAATGAGTGTATTGCATGACCATCCAGGGTACTGTAAAGTTTATAAAAAAAGGAAGGTTGAGGTGGCTCGGTCGTGTGGAGAGTATGGGCCGCCATCGTATCCCAAGGAAACTGCTATATGAAAAGCCGGAGGTGCTGAAAGACGAGGTCATCCTAAAATGTGATGGTTGGATGATGCAGAAGAAGATCGTGTGGTGCCCATTCTTTATATCTAGTTGGATCTGCCTCTGCAGAGTGCTTTACCGCTTTTGTAATATTCCTTGGTTTTGTCCATGTATTGTATAATTATTTCTCCGGATCCAACCTACTAGTGGGGTATTTTGACAGAACACTTGACAAAAAAATCGAACACCTGTGGTTAAATCAAAATGTATTTAACTCTACCAGAACAAGCAACAAACTGTCTGTATTTAATTCGGGAATGGGCCTTCATGGCTTTGTTCCTTTAGGGAAGAATTCCCCTCCCAACCCAATCAATTCTATATTTTTTGGAGTTGTCGGGGGGAGATGGGGGGTTGGTCGGCAAAACATTTTCTACCCCTGGCGGCGGGGACCGTAAATCCGGAACTGGATAGACCAGCTTGGCAAGCAATCTGCAAGCAAAGTCAGTTGTCCTTGGAGAGCAGTAACGTCGAATACAAGGATAATGATCTCTTCATGGTAACAATATCCAGAGGTCAGTTTTTTCAGTCTCTGAAGACGTCTTCTGGAAGATGGGGTGAAACATAAGATAAACGTTTTGATCCTCTCTGTCAGATAAACCAATAACAGTCCAAATCTTTAACATCTTAAGCAGACCGTTCCATATCTGTTTGTTCAAATTTATTTATTATTAATATACTCATATTATTATAACTTATTGATATATTTTATTTTTAATTAAATCTACACTCACATTGTGAATATGTCTCCAAAAGTAAATCCCGGCCTTTTAGATTGGCATTCCACCGTGACAGTAGCGTTTTTCATTGAAGCTGAGGGTTCCAACAATGTTTCTAATTGTTTGGTATTGCATGTGTCTGGCACGCATAATGTGCTTATAATAGGTACGTTGTTTGGAACCCAAGGAAAGCTACCTCTTTTTGAGATCTTAAAATCCACTAAACAGTAAGAACTGCTGAAATTCTTCGGAGAGGTGAAAAGGCATTGCTTATAGTTACCCAAACTTATTGTGTTTCCTGAGAGGCGCCCTGTGATGGAAATTCCTGAGGAGTCTAATACTGTAAGAGAGTTTAATTAATCATTATTATTGTTAGCAAAATTAAGTTGTTCATGAACTTCCTTGAACTGTTAAATTACTATAAATAGTAAAATCATTATAATTTTCTTACGAATGTAAAGTGATGTACAGTGTACCCACCAATTTTAAGATCCAATGGTATTCAATGCCGAAAACCAATGTTACATTGGTAATTTGTACATAAGTACAAAAAAGTCTGTCTAGGAAAAGCTAGTTAATGGTGTTTTTTTAATAATAAATAGGTCAATAGTACATATAAATTGCATTCCATCTTGCAGATTTCATTTATGGTGAAGCATTTGGATAAACTAGCGAAGTACCTAATCAATTGTGACCTAACGACTCAAAGCTGCATTCAAATGCTCCCAAAAAAGCTTTTAAATTCCCATATAGCAAATTGATATTTCGTATATTTTACTTTTATTTGACAAAATAAATATTTAATGATAAAATTCTCTCACTATCATTAGAATGAATTAGCTAAAAGATTGACTTACGCAACTCATATAAATGACAAATGCTGCAGAGCCAAAACACTTATCAGTGCAATAGCCACATATTTCCGAAGTAAATCTCCTCTGTCAATTCAAAACAAAATTATTTCAGATTAATCATTCATACGGCTCTACTGGATAGAGCTGCACATCAGATTTCAACAATAAAAAATATAAAGGATAAAAAGCATGAGATCATAAATGACAAAAATAACCTATATGTTACTCGATTCAGATTTTGAAACAATTAAACAGTTTATAACAATTAACACACCCAGAGCCGGAACTTTTTCAACTTGACAAATAATTCATGACATCCCATAATCCAAACAATTGGCGATTATAATAAGCAAACCTTAAGAACATACACACACAAATTTGCAAGGCATATACTACTAGAATAAAATTTTATTAGTAGGACAATCATAGAATTATTAGTTTAGTTTAAAATTTATTTAATGAAACAAAGTGATATATAATTTAATTACTGCTCAAATGTAATAAATTTTATTGTACAAATATTTATTTATATTACTTCTAAGGATGTGCTTATTTTAATTCAGTTTTTTTTATTATTCATTTATTTGTCGGTTTTTATTTTTTCCTACTGTTAAAAAATGTTTTTTACGTTTTATTCGACATGCTAAATCAATCTTGTTGTGTAAATTGTTATATACTAAAACATATATTAATTAATATGTTACTAAACTGTGAATTTTTAAATTTCATTGGAATAAAACTCTTTATTATTTATTCTATAATTTGGAAAGGTTGTTTGAGTTTGACTTAAAAATTTTTTATTTGTTGAAGATTATATTTATACTATATAAAAAAAACCTTACATGAGATTGCCCACTTCTCGCGACTATATATGGAGTCTCGATAGTTTTTCAAATCTTCGATACAGTTATCGGTAGAGTTAGTTGTCTTTAAATTCTTGAATAATTCTCTTACGAGACTTTTGTGTTGAAAGGCATTAACACGAACAACGTAGGAAAAAAAATCTTCGTTGTAGTAAGCCTGATATGATTTTGCATTATCTTCAGCAAAATATGATTCACACATATGATTGAATAGTAGTAATAAAAGTACACCTTTCATCATCTGAAAAAAATACTCATACATTTAATAATAATATATAACAGATATATCAAGCAGTAATGCGTTTTAACATTTTTCCACACAAATATTACGTACCTTTTAATTTTTCAAGAACAGCCTTTTATATTTATATATATATATATAATCCGATTAGTCCTTATATATATATTATATATATATATATATATATATATATATATATATATATATATATATATATATATATATATATATATATATATATATTTTTTTTTTTTTTTTTTTTTTTTTTTTCAAAAATAGATTACAAGACTAAGACAAGAAAACTTCCTGAGATAAACCATTCGAAACTTATAAACATTCAAAAATATCATCAGTAAGTACTTATGATAGTACTAAGTAGACAGTGGTTCCAAATAATGGACCGTCAAACGTCTGAGTTAAATAAATAAAAGAAATAGAGAAAACTAGTTTCGTAAATTATCATGATTTATCATTGATGCAAATAAAAAAATCGTTAAGAACCTCTGACAGCACAAAATCGGACACATTATTGTTTCATAATTTCTAACAAATATTAAAAAATTAATGACTTAGTTTTTAAAATATCAGTTTTATGAAGATAGTTAAGAAAAACTTATCATTTAGATTTGAGTAAAAATTATTTTACAAATAGGTTCATGAAGTTAAAAAGGCTTAAAATTGATACGTCTCTGTCGTTTTTGGGAAGTTTCAAACCTCCTGAATTTGGGGGATTATTAACATAAGAAAAGTAGATTTATTTATTTTTTTTTTTTATATTAGATCTTAATATCTGTAACACATAAATGTAGGAATTCGTGCCTTTTTATGCAACCTATTTTTTTTTTTTTTTTTTTTAAGATTTGATTGAAAGCTTTTTAATTTGCTTTTTGGTTATTTGAAAAAAATCACATGAAACCGTGTAACTATTAAGTGTAAATTCTTGGTTTGGTGATATGGATAGCCGTTGCAGTATTTAAGCATTTGATTAAATACGCAATACATACTTACCTATTTTCAAATTATCATGCAGCAGTAAAGAAAATTCATCTACTTTTCACAAATGCAAGTGGTGAACAGGCCGAAAGAAATACTAAAGTTAAAAACAGCCTATCACCTTGCAGTTCGAGTCCACCACCAAGGTTCCCTGATATCGGTTGTCCAATAAATCAGCGTCGTTTTAAATTCATCCTGACTTTAATTTTATAGGATATTACAGTAAAGAGAAAATATTTTTAAGTTTCTTAACTGATCGAGCACAGACTTTGTTCAATGTAATAATACTTGAAGTACTATTTAAAAATTATTGTTATATTAGTAATCAAATATGCTTCTATAATTATGATAACCAGCCATAATGAATTATTTCAGAAATATTTGTTTTCAGAAATAAAAATGAATATGTGTCCAAGATTAATTACTAGGTTATAGGTCGAGACACAATTAAATAATCTTGGTTTAAAAATATAACTAAAACCACTTTAATGTACCGGATATTTAGCTCAAACATATCCGCGAACCACAATAATCCTACATAATGTCTGAAAAGAAAATGTCCTCGGGACCTGCTAATATACAAGAAGAAACGTTATCTGAATATTACTGATATGTAGTTCTTTACCAGTAATTATAGTCATATAATCATCCTCCAGGTTCACTATATGTATTTTATCATACAGGTTGGAATAAATAAATATTAAAAAAAAAAATTATTGCACTGGATATTCTTAGGTAGATATTCCGCAACCTAAAACCTAATTCAATTGCAGCCTATGAACTAATTCAACTTTATTGTGTTTGTCTAGTTTATTTTTTAGTTTATCGAGCTCTCATACTCGGAATTTTAATTATACAGACCAGTATCTTTTTCTATAAAGACATAATCTCAACATATATAATATATAATATTCACATGATAGCATAAATACATCATATAATCTCTACCTTAGCAGCTTCTGTGTTGTTTATTTGGGCTTTACGTCCTTATCTACTCCTACTAGAACCGGAAGAACAGGTTATCCTGCAGGTTACTAACCGATTCTAGCCAGGGTGGGAAGGTCGAGATTCATTTCCTGGGTCTGCCACGAGATAAATTTTAATCCGCCAATGTGGGATTCGAACCCACGAACTTCAGTACCGAGCGCCCTGAGACACTCGCAACAGCTCGCTTGGCCATCGAGACTCCTACAGGTTTTGTGGTCATCCAATAGATAATGAATTGAACAATGATTTTCAGGTTAAATTTAGTCGTTACATTATAAAATTTGATTGAGAATCTAGCTATAGCACTCTCACACAGCCTTTACTGGGTTTTGACACCAGTGACGCAACTGAGAGAGCAGCGCTAAGATCTATTTGGACCTAGATTATGCCTCCATAACTGGAGGGAGAGGATTGGTTCGAGGATCGTAAGGTATATAGTCTATATATAGTATGATTTTTAATTTTTGTTTACTCGATTATTGTTATTAATTTTTTTTTTTTATTGTGCATATTGTATGAATGGACTTATTATCATCAATATTACTCCTGAAGTGAGGCAGATTGTAATATCTGTTAACGCAATAAACGCAAAAAAAAAAAAAAAAAAAAATAATTTAGACTCAACAAGAGTATCTTGATACCTATTCGGATTCACAGACTTCCGTATCCAATCCTTAGGTTTCAATATAATCTAAACTATTGTAAATGATCCATATTATGTCATCAACAAAACCCTACTTAAATGATTTCAATGTATCTTTCGTCACCGACTTTTATTCTTTAAAAATTCGAATTTTTTTCAAAACCTTTCTAATCATCCCAGTCGTCTGTCTCAATCATAATCCAGGTCCTCGGATCTCTATATTATGTGCAAATATAAATCTATAAGAATTTCATATTCACGAATTAGGTTTTTGATATTGGAGAAAAAAGTTCAATTTTTCGTTTGTTTACTGTTTACGGAAACGACATATTCCTTAGTGTCTTTTACTTTACTTTTTACCCACGTTAAACTTTTTCCTCAAAACAATTGAGAAAATTCTTAACATTAAACAAGAAGTCGTTCATAAAACTGGTGAGTATGAGTCCTTTCTAATTAGAAGTTAAAATTTTAAGAAGGAAATCAACGCTGCAAGGAACCCATGCATTACAATTTAAAAGCACCAAACGCAATCAATAAAACAACAGAGTACGCATATAATAAATCATTTGTTTATGATTAACAAATAAAAATTAATATAAGGTTGCAACTAGATACCTTATTCCAAATTTTTTTTTTTTTTAATTTATTAATTGAAATTCACAACTTTACTATATATATCTAGTGAAGCTGCTGCATTAGGAATATAATAGCACGACAACAACAAAAAATCATAGTTTATATTATAATCATTTTAAATATTCTAAACCACTTCGCCTCTGGATTGCGTTTGCAGAACACTTTTTCTTTGAAGACTTCACAAAACCTCGGTATCATTCGCATGATTCTTGTACGACCTTGGCCTCCTAAAATCAAAACTGTCTTCGGTTACCTTTCTCCAAGCTTCAAACAACTCTCGAAAATGTGAGATGACTGTATGAAGTATCATTGAGTTCTAGCCATGTCCAGTTTCTTTACTCTAGTTCTAAGCGTCTTTGGCAGTAGTGCTCTTGTTGCATTCACTGTTCATCTGCTTTTCAACATCTGGACTTCTGATTTTCCCTCCATAGAAGGGGACTGGGCTTAGTTGAGAGATTCTCTAAGCTGAATGTATATTTTATATACAGTAAGACTACTTAGCGGAACAATTTTTATGTTATTTTAAATTTAATTTTCACTGTTTTATTTTATTTTTTAAATTCAAATTGTTAATTTTCAATAGTTTATGATTTTGCCATTATTTTTTAATGTAGTAACGTCTCGATCACGTCAACATCTTTTCAAATAGGAGCACCTATTTCTATACATAGATAAAAGAGGTTTATGCTTATATATTTATTATTAGAAAGAAAGGTCATAAGAGAATAAGAATGTACAAAGAGCCCCCCTCGGATTATCTTCTTATTTTTTTCTATAATTGGCATCTATTGTAGTATCCCCCCCTCCCCCACAAAGATTTCACCACTTAAAAATTAAATCCTAAATTGAGAATTTCTGAAAATACGAAAAAATTCATCTTTTGAACGGTTAAAAATTTAAAGATGTGGGTAGTTGGGGTATTCTGTCATACATACACAGCTAATAAAAATAAATTTTAATTTATTATGCCGACGTTTCGACTTGCATTGCAAGCCTTCATCAGGGCTAGAAGAAAAAGAAAACAAACAAAAAGATATGACAAAATTGCAGAGAGTACAAAAAAGTATGAAATGAATAACTGTATGAGAATAAAGACTATAACATAAAGGCAATATATACCGACCAATAAGACAACAAATAAATACTACTGAAATAACAATTAAATTGAAAAGGAATTGAAATGAGTTTTAATTAAATGAAAGTTAATGAGTAAAAACAGCAAATTAATGGCTAAATGTAAAAAGCTTTAAATTAATAAGTAGATACATAGTAAATGATTTAAAGAGGTTAAGTTACTGAATCATTTTCATTACTGTGTATCTGTGAATGCATACCCTAACTATCTACATCTTTAAATACTTCTCAGTCAACAAATACCACATCAAGGTTAAAAATTTAGTAAGTTTCAGATGGCATTTGGGTGCCAAACTTTTTTGTAGCTTCACTTCACGGTTTTTAACAAGAAGTATTACAATTGTTTGTTTTTTTCAATCCCGGCGTGATATCGAAATAAAATTGATAATTTGTTTAATTTTTTTAAATTTGCCATGTTTACGCAACAATCGGACAATTTTTTTCTTCCTTTCAAACATAGTGACACACACAATACATATTTAAGCTGGATTATTTTACCGGTGGCGTAATGTAGTGAACAAAAAAAAATTATCCAAATATCAGCGTACAATCGTCTTAATTTTTGTTTGTTTTTTTGGCATAATTTTACAAATTATGTATGATTTACATTTTATTGTTTCAATTCCTTATTCTTGAAACAAATTTTAGTGGCTGCAGTTTCATTTTACAAGAAGCAGAAACAAAATGTAAAAAATTGACGAATTCGTGACATATATGTGTGTGTGTGTTTTAGTAAGGCTCTCGAGGTTCAGTCTACTAATAAAAACAACTATTTTGGCGACGTTTCGAGACTATATTTTTCTCATAATCATGCCCTGCATCTTAGTAGGAATGTCCCCTAGTATTCATATAGTAACAGTTCAGAAATTTATCCATATTAACACATCGAGTCAATACAAAAATATCTATAGTGGAAGAATGGGATTTTACGAAGAAATCAAGATAACCTACGGTCCTGAAGCAATCACAGTGATGAAGGAACTTCAGAAATCCAACAGAAAACTAGCGAGTGCGAAGAATACTACGACATAACTACTAACAAGGGTACGTTTTGACTTATTACTCACAGATTTGAATGTCGATTTTTGTGTGTGGGTTGTAGGGACCTATAATAGTACAAAACTAGAGTTATAGCCGCCAATGAGCAATGGGAGACGCGAAAAAAAAAAAAAAAAAAATGAAAATCACGTTGTTTTTTTTCTCTGAGCTCTCAGTCAAAATAGAGAAATGATTCCTTCACGTTAAATTGTAGTTTTGTATGTTATTTAAAATAGAAATACTTTCGTTATGCTCTAGACACGACCCAGCTATAAGGTGCTCAAAAACTCGAAAAAAATGACAAAATTCCAATGAAATTCGCTGTAAATATGTGGACAATTTTTTTTCATGAAAAACTGACCTCAAATCTCGATTTAGTGCACCAAAAAACCCTTATATGGGAAATTTCATAAAAAAAAAAAAAAAAAAAAAATTTATTTTTTGCCCCTTTCGAGGACGTTAAGATTTTGAAGTTGAGATTTCATCAACAACTTTTAACGGCCATAACAATAGCATCACCTGAATCAGGGTGCATTCAGCTTTTTATTCATGCATAAAACATTTGGTTTATTCCAGATTTTAGTGGACAAAAACTGATGGGAATACAAAATTCCAAGGTCAACTAAAACTTGAGATATCTCAATAAGGAGAAATCCTGCGACCTCCGGATTCGGGCTAAACTATGCAGTTTTACGGCTTCTAGATAAAATTTGGTTTCAATCGGTGGCGAAATATGTGATTGCGCAAATTATTCACGTTTTTTCTGAAATTGACTGCCTTTTAAAATCCTACAAGATTTTAGAGATAAAAGAATTAAATTTTTTATTTTAATAAAATTTGGTTTCTGCATGTTTTATGAGATGAGGAATCTAAAAATAATATCATTATTTTAGTTTAAAAATTTTCCTCACCTATATTTTTATTTCAAATAGCTTTGAAACCCATAGATTGACGAATAATCTAAAAATAATATCAGGTTTTGGTTAAAAAAATATCTCCGCTAACCCATGTTTTTTTTTAAAAAATGGTTTTATTTGAAATTTAGTGTGTAAAAATTAAAATAATAATAGAAATATACCATTTTTAAAAGTTTTATTTATATAATATAGGTGCTTTTCATATTTTATTTTTTTTATCGGCTCCCAATGCCCATTGGCGGCTATAACTCTAATTTTGCACTATTATAGGTCCCTACTACCTACACAAAAATCGGCATTCTACAAAGAAAAAATAGTGTGCATATTTGGTTGGACAAACTGTACAGTCTGGCGGTATTTATAATGTTTATTTTATTCTAAAATTATTATTTATTTCATTTTATTTGTTTATAATATTTACTTATGTATGAATGGATCAGGCCCAGAACTAGGGAGGGGCAGGGAGTTTACATGCCCAGGCGGCAGATTTCAGGGGGCAAAATTTTAAAAACATATTTGTACTAGTCAAGCGAAAGGGTGTTAATGTAATAAATGAGTGTTTTTCATAAATGAAACATTTTCATAACCTACCTCCTTTTCATAAAGAAAGAGGGGGGAATGGGGCAGCAAACTGATCTTTGCCCCCCTGACAAATCTCCTTGTTCTGGACCTTGAATGGATTCATTAACAACCCTATTGCTTTTAAAAAGTTTCTAAAACAATATTCAGACTAAAAAATTACATGTATGTCAAGGAAAATATGTTAATATCAAGAGATGATGACCACATGATTTGGTATAAATAGTGATCAAGCATTTAAGTATTGTGCCCAAAACATTTCATGGGTTGAACTGGAAAAGATTTTTAAATTATGAAGTGTTATGAACATGCTTCAAGGATAAGGGAACAGTGTAGAGATCAAGAGAAAAGATTTTCAAGTAAACTAATGTATGGGTACTTTTAGGTAGGGCAGGAAATTACTGAAACAAAATAATATGGAAATTTATTGTGATTTATACTAACAGGTACTCCTCCTGAAGAGATTCTGATTTGGGTTGTGGAGAGTAGGGCTAAGGACTAAAGGCTTTTGTTAAGGTCGACAGCTCCGTTGGCTTCGATACTCAATGATGGCACTGCAGGGTGTTGTTAAGTACTGACACATCCAATGGAGAGTCAGGAAGTAGTGTTGAAATTAGTGAAAAAAAGTGTGAATCGATAGGCTGTGAATATGCTATCAATGAGTGAAGTTTGGAAAGATAAAAACCAATAATGGGGAAGTTAGGTATGTTGATCTTGTGTACCTGAGTGGTTATATTTGACAAAAAAAAAAATGTGAGCTGATCAGAGGATTTGGAAGTTCAAAAAAAAACAAAAAAAAAAAAAAAAACAGAAAATTATTATAAAAAGAAATCTTTATAAATACTATGCTACATAAATTTATACATATATACAGATACAACTTACAAACTTATATACACATATTAATTAAATTAGATATTGAACAAACAATATAATCTATAAATAAGGAATTGGTCAATAATGATAGTAATTTCTTAGAATAAAATCTAAAAATATCTTTAGATTAATAAATAAAGTGAAAAAAATGGCTTATAAAACTAATTATTACTAAAAGTAGTTCAAAATATAAAAACAATTTGTGTTGAAGTCAAATAATTTATCTTTTGGAGGTAACAAATGTTAAATTACACATTAAAAGGCTTCAAAATCATCCAATATCATGAGAAATAATGATTGCAGGAAGGCCACTGACACAATAAATCCTTCGAATTATAGAAAAATCTTATTTCAATAAATACACTCTCATAAAAACATCTTTTACCACTTGGTGAACGAACCTTGTGACTATCACTGGTCTAAGATCAACATTTTCTTTGTATTTTTCTATTTCAGATCTTCAGTTTTGAATATGAAGCTCAAGCTGGCTCCTATCGTACACTCAACACTCCCACTCTAATTGGTATAACCCTTTTTTCAATGAAATTTAAGAGTTCAACCTGTTCTCAATTTGTTAAGTTCTGACTTTAAGATTTTTATTTTATTTTAAGATGACTTTTTTCACTCAGTAGATTTTCTTATTTTTTTATAGCTTCAAATTCAATGCTGAACTCAGAAAGTAATAATGATGGATGGATAAAAGAGATTTGGAGCCTTTGAATAGGTGCTAAATCAAGAATCAGGATTGGACATGATATTTCCTAAGTACCACCCATAACCATGGTAATAATAGCTTATTTATGTTCCAAGTTAAATATGAACAACTAATCATAAGTATTAAAAGAATACGATTAGGATTATATAAGAGAGACTTTAAATGGTAACTAGAAAAACGTTCAAAGAAAACAGTTTATATGTCCTTTAAGTCATCAGGCACATCACTGACCACTGAAAATTGCAATGTTTCTTGCAGTGCAGAGTTTAAATATTTAGGAGTATAGATTAGTGAAATACAAATACACAGTTACAAATATTTTATTGATGAATGTTCACGAAAGAAATGGATTCATGATGTGAAAGAGGGAATAGCAACAAGAAGACAAAAAGAGAAAGAATGGTTGGATAAAAAACAAAAATTGGCAGGAAAAATTCTGGGTTTTAGCATACAACAATTGTACCGATTGTACCAAGCAAAAAAAAAACAAAAAAACTAGAGAGTCATTTTTGAGTGAAATTAGATATACTTATGATATCTCAGAGGAAGTTCACCTTATTTTGAAGTGAACATAATGTGCTATGAAAGTCATCAATTAAAAGGTAGCACAAGGTAGCTGATCTTATGAAATCATTATGTATTATTAGAAGTGAATAATTTTTTAATTAATCTTGTTTTAAACAACAAATATCTTTGATTAATTTTATTTAAACTTTTTAATAAGTTTAATAAACATTTTCAGCTATACTTTTGTTATGAGTATATATATATATATATATATATATTTTTTTTTTTTTTTAGCAGCAGCAGCTCATATGTTTATCAAATGAGAATGGTTTAGTTTAGCTGCTGATTTATAAATTAAAGGAGTGTGATTAAAAACAACATATTATTAGTTATATCAAAAATTATATTTATTTAAACAGCTGTATAATGCAAATATCTAAATATATTTTTTTTCTGTAAAAATCCCTTTGTACATGACACTACCTACAGGCTTTTTTCTTAAGACAACCAGTTTAACAAAAAAAAAAAAAAAAATCACATTCTATTTCACTTTGATTTATAAAACTAATCAAAAGTTTTCTAATTTTTATATTTTCACTCCAAATAGATTGTAAAAATATTTTAATTGGTTTTACTTTGGTAATGAAAATGTTACCTTCTATAAGTGGAAAAAAATTAATTTCTATATGATTAAAATTATTTTTTGATGAAATTCATAAATTTCAAAACCGATGTTCCAAGTAACCTCATTTTATGGTATGTCTTTTGCTTATTAATATTAGCTTACATTATCACTCTGTTTCTGTTACAGGACAAATTATGGAACTTAATTTTTAATTTTGGCACGTTAATTAAACTTTTATAAATTTTGTTTGAAATAGGAAGATGTATCGTGCTATTTGGCACAAACTAACTTTTATATTTTAATGATGTTCTTTGTCATTTACCATTCCTGATTCCGTGCTTCATATGAAAAGTACCTAAAAAGAAAGAACTGTTAGTATGTTGATATCAACTCAAAAAGTTTCTTTCTAATTACTTCTACTGAATCAAAGACCAATAAATAAAATTAAGATGAACCACTATTTTATTTAATATATGATACCATAAATTTCGCACATTAAATGTGGAATCTTTCACATTATAGGATGAATATGATGTTTAATATGTGCTTTAAAAAGTAGTAATGGATGAATGAATGAGTGAAAAATAATCATTTATTAATGAAATTAAAACTAACATCAATAAATAAGCATGTACTACGGGTTTTGGATTTATATCATAGTAGGTGAAAAATTATGGATTTTGTTTATCAACATTGAGTTTATTTTTATAGTTCTAATATTTTCGACAAAAGAGCCTACCTTAATGAAATCTATGTTGCAATAAAGTCAAAAAAGTATAACCTACGAACTATGAGTTTTAAGTTACTACTGTCAGAGCTAAAGTTTCATGAAATAGAGTAAAGTCTATAGAACAACTGTTTTTCTTGTATAGGTATCAATATTGTATTCATAAAATAAATTGAATTTGATTTTTTTTTTTTTAAGATATACAATAAACCCCAAAACATGCATACTGTGCAATATGAAACTAAATATAAATGTTATATTAAACATAATTTTAATTAATATTTTATCTTGAATTCCAAAATCAAAAAAGATATTTAATGTTAAGTTATTCTTTTGTATTTGATCAATAGGTTACTAGTTATTTCCATACTTTAGTTTACATATTATGCCTACTCTCTCTAATACACCACAATAAAAGAGTAGGCCATAGTGAAGCACACTGATAATTTGATGCTGATTTATTATACAGTGCATTTTATTAGAATTAAAAAATATTTTCATGATTCTCATACGGCCAGAATGGCAACTCCCAACAACATTTTTTGTGCTTGATAGTATATAATACAATAAATGAATAGATTTGACTAAAATATAAGCAATTAGGGAAAGTTTATTTCAATTTATAATTGTTTTTTTTGTAGAAACCAATGATTAGGTTTATATCTTAAACATCAAGTGACAAGAGCACTAATTCCATCTTGATGTTTTCATGAAATATAAAATATAATTATTGGAAAATTACAAATTTATTAACTGTTATAGTCGAGGATCAATCAATTCATAGGGCTGAAATCCTAGTTCCAAGCAATCAGAAAAAAGAAGTGGATCAGCCAGCATTGGGTCAACACACTCCATGATGTCGTCTTCTTCAATTATCAGTGGTGCTAGAAAATAAAATAATTCAATCAATGACTGCTATTTAAATTAAATGGACTAAATGATTAAGCTATTTAGTATAGAAATATAAACCAATCATTCAGTACATCTAACATGTACAGCGGAAACCTGGACTACAACTAAGGCTGAATGTCAAAATTTCCACATATTCTGCAACTGCATAGCTGCAGCACTTCAACGGATACTCCAGGTAGCCACTGATTAAGAGAGAATGATAATCTGTTGTAGCACTAATCTAACTAAATGGTTAAATATAAAGTAGATTTCCTTATCATTCAAGCAACAGTTACTAAAGAATATAGTTATGTATTATCCTTCTATTCAGAAATTATACGTTTATATATGAATAAACTCTTTCATGTAGCATGAGATTGTTAATATTGATACAACAAAAACTAACAAATCATAAATTCCTGAAGAACATTAGAACCATTTCTTAATTCTTTGTTTTTTGATAAAACAAATTAATAAAAGTATTAGTATTTAGTCTACTTAAATACAAACAGTGTGTGTATGAGTAAACATATACTATTTATTACTTATACGATTTGTATAATTATTAAAAAATTGAATCATAACATTAATTAATTAATTAAAAATATTATATTAAAAGATAACAATGAATGTGTAAAACTATGAAAAACAGATAAAATAAAATAAGATAAATGGCTGTTTCGTTAGTTCCTTCTATTTATTGTTAAGACTAAAAGTCCCCTCTGTAGTACCAAATGTTGCCACAACGCAGCGTGCCAAAATGAACGAAACTTAGATTTCTACTCAAATCTCAACTAATCATCTGATTTTGGTTTTGTAAAGTTTGTTTCGTTCCATATCTCCGAAGAATTGGAGGAAAATGGTTTACAAGGCCATATTTTGATATTTACAATTTTAGGCTCAAAATAACTACTTTATAGCATTTTAAAAGAAAAATCAGGCTATAGGCAGATGCACAATAATAATATGTAAATACTGGTAAACAAATTTTTTTCAAGTGGCAGCTGTATCTGTCATGACTAGAGCAGCCTCAAACTGAAAATCTGAAATAGTGTTTTAATTGAATGCATCAGTTGTTTTGGAATTCAAAATAGAATTTTCACTACCCAAACTGAAAATTTCGAATAATTATAGAAGTAAAAATAAATGATAATTAAAATTATATAAGTAAAAAAACTGCATACTTATTGTAAATATATTTAAACATGCGGGAAATGAGGTATTGTCCTAAAATCGTTTAGGAGCTGTATTGGTTTAAATGACAAAAGTCACGGCTCTACTGAAATTTATATGTTTTGGGGCTTTTTGACACCTGTAGGTGTTTCTCGGATTGTAAATTTGCCAATTATTACCTGATTAGAAATTTATTTTGAAATCTTATTTCTTATATAACATTTGTTTCTATGACATAACTTTTAGGAGCTATGTTGGTTTGAATGAAAAAAAGTAACGGTTTGCCCGCAATTTTAAAATGCTAATTTTAAAATGTAAATTGGAAAAGCAGTAGGTAATAGATAGTCATATCCACAACCTATTATTTTTCCCAGTGAGGAAGAAATTATTTTTCCTCAACATGTTTCTACAAAACTATTAATTTTTGAAGGCTACACTAGCACATAAATTTCGTATCTCATAAAATCCCTCAGGAACTATTTTTGATTTTAAACAGGGCGCACTATATAAATATGTTTCTAATTCCTTTGCGGTTGAATAAATAACACAATGGCTAAATCTATTTAATATGTCTAAAATTTTTCTACTTGTTAATTTTTTTATAGATCAATCAGACTCGTTATCTTCCGACGTAAAATAAAACGCTCATGACTGAACTACCTGTATTATCCTGCCACTAGATTTTACAGGGCCAGTGCATACCTGCTCGAGTTCGCCTGGCCATTATTAGTAATTGGTACCTGGGGTCTCTTATCTGTTACCCCTTGGCATATAAATAATTAACTGGTTTTGTTGGCCTGTTAGTCAAATAAATTATAGCGCAAGGTTCTCTAATTTCAAAAATCTCTACCATTCAAATTGGCCATAATAGGTTCCAGAAACAAGAAGTTCAGTTTCGATTAATTTTTTATTTCAAAGTTCAAACAACGGTCATGTAGAATTTTACCGTAAGACAAGTTGTTTAGCCACCAGTAAACAGATAATATTTTTATGCAGTATTCCATTTGCTCATATTTTAGTTAGTGACTAACAATAAATTATTTTCAAAACTAAGAACAATTTCTCAACTTTACACCAATTCTTTTGTTGTACAAGTGCACGAGAGAATAATAATAATACCCCCCCCCCCACTTAGTGATGCTATACTCAACTTTATGCTCCTCTTCTGGCCAAAAAACACGAAAGGTTGCAAGGACATACAAAAATAATGAAACCGTATTACGATGTGTTTAACTATTCGATGTCAACATTTAGGTAAGTGGAGTGTTAGTTCCCTTCGGAAGAGCCTATTTTTTCACTGACGAGTTTACACGATGTTTATGATAATCATTTCTTTGTGAAAATGATTTTTTAAAATTTGATTAATTCTTTTAATTTTTTCACTGGAGTATTCTCATTTTACATTTATTCGACATATCACACAGAGTGTGAGGCTTATTTGACTATCCCCCCCTAATTGTAAGTAAGGTTTTTTTTCTTAATAAAAAGCCTGCCACGGTTTTTTTTTTTTTTTACGTTCCGAGAACTAATTTGTAGAAAACATATGTTTTTTTACAGCTTAAATTTTAAAAAACGATTAGGCATAAGAAGTAATTCATTACAAACTTTTTTCTTTGAATAAGAATCACTTTATTACAAATATTTGATTTCGTAAATACTATATTTATATTTTTTTCTTTTATTTATTTTTGTTTTTGTAAAAAAACACGGAAGGCAATAAAGAAAAAGAAAAATATTCATGCACATATTACAATGGATCTAATTAGGTATTCCATTGAAAAAGTTCGGGAAGTGTGTACAACCCCTTTCTTGCGAAATAAGTCTAGTTTGCCCCTTACGAATCCATTTTATTTGTTCATTCTTTCTGTTCTTTGACTAAATTGTTGAAAGGATAAGTATCGATTCTTGCTAGCTTACAATTAGAAAACGGCTAGGAATATGAATAAATTTATTAAAAACTATTTTGAAACGTTTGATTCTGTACAAAAATCGTACTTTATTTTGGACTCCAGAACTTTAATCAGGATAAATTTTTCTAGTAACCATTGAAAACAGATTCTTGCAATGACTTTTAATATACACCTTTCTACAACCTGTATTTTTCAAATTTTTCATTACAAACAACAAAGTTTTTCGCGAATCATACCAATGAGTTTTTAAAAAAAACAATTTTCCATTCCTATCGGAAACTAATTTAAAATGGGTCTATTGGAACTGCTTATCTGGTCTTTTAATCAAAAGTCTGGATTGGTTTGGAACGATTTTATCATATATAATATATGATATATAATATTTAATTCAGGCTATTTTCTACTTGATGTAGTAGTTTTGCTCCAGAGTCTTCATCGAATTTATAGTTGGTTATTTTCATTTAAATAGATAGCAAAGTTCGATTTCTGAGTCTTATTATCATATGCTCTTATATGTCCTTTTAATCTTTGATTTACTGATCTTCCAGTTTTTCCCGTGTATTTAGCTTCACAGTCATTACATTTAGTTCATGTATACTATTTTTTTGGAAAGAGTCTAGTTTGACATTAGGTGAAGGGAAATTAGATAAGAATCAATGGTGAGTACCAATATATTTGATTTTTTGTCTGATATTTATAAAAAAAAAATAATATATATAATCTGAAATCCCGACTCATCCTACCACTGTCCTCAACACTTACGCTGATGATACATATATGTTATCAGTAAATAATAATCCTTACGTTGCATCCCAATCACTACAATCTCATATTACTAACATTAAAGAATGGTGTCGAAATTGGAGAATTAAAATAAATCCCAACAAATAACCTTTACTCTTCGTTGAAAACCTACGACTTCCTGCCCTACAGTATCCTTTAATGATAGTCCCTGTTGAACAGATCCGCTTCCTAGGACTGCACTTGGACAAACGTCTTACTTGGAATCCACATACAAGACTAAACCGACAAGAAACTGCTCGTCGTTACAGACTACTTCAACATTTACTAGACAAACGTTCAAAGCTCCCAATTAATTACAAAAGACTCATTTACATGACTGTGATTAGACCTATTTGGACGTACGGAGTTGAGCTAAGGGGCACCACTAAACCTTCAAATTCTTTAAATCCATAAAGATCTTAATGTCCCAATATATAGATCTTGTATAAAATTTTATAAACTTTTGTACTCATCACTTTTATATGGAATTAATAAAAGTACTAAACCTTTTTGATTTAGATATTAAAAAGTAAATAATTTTAGTGAAGATAGCTCATAATATAATTATTGCTTATTAAGAATCAGCAACAATTATGTAAATATATGTCATATTTGTTCATAATATAGTTTTTTAATGCGTAGTAATGTAGCATAATTAATTCGAACATTCTTATTCTTATTACTTTTTTATTTATGATTTTTATCTTATATTAAATTTTTTTTTTTTAATAGTACCTTTTTTCACTTATAAATGAACACTCCTATAATTCTAGTCCTACTTTGAACAAAAGCGCTTATAAAACAAAAATCTACCTGAATTTACAAGCTAGCGGCCTCCAGTTTGTTCTGCACATTTAAGGATTAAACATAGAATTTGCTGCGATCGTGATAAGACCACCTGTTGGCCATCCTTTGCCGATGTAAGCCTTTTTATGGCATCAGTGTTAAATGGTGTTTTTATAAACGTGTCCAAACCACATCTGGCCTGGTATTTGTGGCAGCAGAATTGTTTAATATGAGTAATACATTGATCAGCAATCTATTCAGCAACTTTTTCTTTTTTGTTTCATGTCTCTAACTCGTTTCTTTAGTTTTATATATTTTATTAGAAAAAAAAAATGCAACTTGGAGGGCAACTTTAAACAAAACAAAGTTGTTGACACCTTTTTGAAGATGGTGTTACATTAAACACTATTTTGTTATTTGGTGAATATGAACAATTAGTTTCATTTATATTTATAATTAAAGATTTTTCATATTTATGCCTTTATTATATAACTAGCATCCCCGGTCGCGGCTTCGCCCACTCTCATAAGTAAAGAACTTAGATAATTTTGACTAAGTTTTTAATTTTAATATATGAGATGGTAATCCAGATGGATAGGGACTATTAACAAAGAAACATGGAAATCGGACTGCATTATCAGTGCTTGCAACTAAAGGCCTATGTAATCATATTTTTACACACAATATCAAAAAGCAAAGAATCGACATTTTGCTTATAAGTTTAATTCGGTAGATATAATTTTATAGATTTCACCTGGTTGGATTATAATTTCTAACCATAAAAGTATATGAGTGTGGCAAACCTCGTTTCTGCAACTCAACATACTTAATTTTTTTATTATTCCTAAACCTTCTTAGAACTATAAAGATGAGGTAGGTAAAATTTGGTACAGATGGGTTCAGTAGTTTGGCATTGTAAACTCGATTGCGGAATAGTGCAAACTACATATTGGTTGATTTTTAACCTTCATTGGGATCCACATGTCGCGCCACATAATTTTAGCTTCTTTAATAGCAATTTAGTTGAAAATAAGTACATTTTTAAATTAAGTACATTATTATAAATTTTTAGCTCTATATAACCCCATTTCATTGTAACCTCTCTTCACTAGGGTTTGTTACCTATTTGATGATTTTCAAACTGCCCACGACATAACTATCACTTTTTTAATAATAATTTAGTTGAAAATCTGTAGATTTTATTGTTGCAAAACCTTCCTAGAACTATAAAAATGGTGTGGTTAAAATTTGGTGCAGATTGCTTCCATAGTTTTCTTCGTTAGTGATCACAAACGAAAAATAGCTTGTCCTTTTATATAATATTATAGATTAGGTAAAATTGATTTCGATTTGATAATGGAAAAAAGTAATATAGTTTATCAGCCACTAGTAAAATAAACAAATCAAGAGCAATAAAATAAAATTAACAAAAATAATTAAATTTTAATTGAAAATTGTAAGTTACTTAAGCACTTTAGTTCCTTTGCTTCTAGTAATTTTGTCATTCTATTCAAGTTTTCCTTGAGTTTTGTTTGGTAAGGACCAATGCTCCTTGAAAACTAAACCAAGTTTATGTTAATAGATCAGTGTATATTTTAAGGAATTTTGACTGGGCGACATACGGGGCGGCAAAAGTACCGGGGGTGGGGCGGGGGGTCCCGGAAAATTTTTCAAAATTAAGTGTCAAATGACGCATTTTTAGGCTGTTTTAACTCTTAATTAACATGGTCCGTGAGGTTTTGAATACCGGGAACTCCCTACTTCAATTAATGATCCCAGGCCCTTTGACAATTAATTTGGTCCACTCTATGACGTATGAACCCATTTTTAAATTGACACCAGGGGCCTATTTCATAAAGATAGAAGTACAACTCTACAGCTACAATTCCAAAAAAACCTTGACATTTGAGCTCCTATTGGTCTGTTTCAAGGTTTTTTTTTTTAATTGTAGCTGTGGAGTTGAACTTTTTTACTATTTTTTTTAATATTTTGAAAAACTGTATTTAAATTGAAATTTTTGCTCCCGTAAAAATTTGCCGGCACCGGCTACGTTCACTGGGCGACAAAGTCATGGAACTGGGCGACTGTTATTTTATGCTATGTAATAGATAGTTAGTAAATTGTTAAATTAATAGCTATATTTTTGTAAAAGCTATCAAAATTGTTAAAAGTATTTGTATTTTCATAACTTATGTTTTATCGATAAATTTGATGATGAAGTGAATCCAATTGGCGGATTTACGGTAGCATAATGCTGAAAAGTGATTTTTTTCAATGTTTTTCGAATAAAAACAAAACAAAAAAACTCTAAAAACAGTTATATAAACTTAAATTTGATAATTAAAAGGGTTAAATTGAAGCAAATTCTGAGAGAAACATTTTTGAGGCGAAAATCATCCTTGTGCAAAGTAGCTTCTACTTGCGGGGTTACTTTGAACAAGGGAAAAATGACTCCCCCCTCCCTCGTATTGAAGATAGCGGAGTTGTGTTGCCATCATTTGGTCCAAAAAAAATTAAAATATCCGTAAAAACGATCGCACTGCAGTACAAAATGTGCAAAACTTGTTCAAAGTTGCCTCCGGTTACGGTAAGCATCATTAAGAAAGCGAAAGAGAAAAAAAATTGTATGCACTCCAAAATACGGCTGGGGTCCCACATTTGTGTTTATAATTGCTTCTCCTCAACCTAACTTCTAACGTGATGTTTCCTATTTCCTCATTATGTTTTTACACACCCCGCATTTTTAAATATATATTTACAATAAGTATGCAGTTTGTTTGGTTATATTGTTTTAGTAATTATTTACTAATACTTCTATAACTATTCGAAATTTTCAATTTGGATAGAGTGAATTCCATTTTGAATTTTTAAAAAAACTGTTGTATTTAATTGAAATGCTATTTTAGATTTTCATTTTAAGGCAGGTCAGGCCGAGACAGATGTAGATGGCATCTGAAAAAAAAAAAAAAAAAAAAAAAAAATATATATATATAGATATTTAATATTTTTAAAAATTCACCAATATTTATAATTCATTATTGTGCATCTGCCTGTAACCTGATTTTTCTTTAAAAATTACTAGAAAGTAGTTATTTTGAACCTAAAATTTAAAATATCAAAATATGGTCTTATCAACCAGTTTCCTCAAATGCTATGTCTATTTTATTAATAAATTCGTTTTCAGATATAAAATATGTTTATTGGTTTTCTATTTAGAAGAAATCTAAAATTGACCCCATAAGTGCTGCGATATCTTGAGGCAGAAACACAATAGAGTGAGGGGACATTTAGCTTTAAAGCTACTGTTTGTAACTACTTATTAATTTGTTGATATAGTTACAAACAGTATCAATAACTACGAATGAATCATAACATATAGATATTTATAAGTCATTACCTCATTTTTAGCAGTATATTTAGCCATAGATAAATACCAGCTGCTAACTGATTAAATGTTGGCATACAAAATAAAGAATTGTTAATTTAACATTCCTTATTTTTTTTCTAATATGTCTGATCCCTCATATACATGTAATATATACTTTATACTGTAATAAATGCATTAAAGAAACGGAACCTAACATTAGTTGTTATTTAAATCTGCTATTCAATATTTCTAAAGATCAGCAGGAGCTGTAGCTCTTGACCATGATTGTAGCTACATCATCACTTTATTAAATACTTTAAAGAAAAAAAAATCTGATCATAGAAAAATGCCCTATTTGATAACTAGCCTTAGTGAAATCTTATCCCATCAAATTCTTAAATAGACTAAACAAACAACAGATAGTAACAGGTATTAAATACAACTTGGACGGAATAAATAGAAACTTAAGGATTAAAAATAATTTTATTAAATCGATATAAGATAATAATGAATTAAAATATTGTAAAAGTTTATTTTTAAGTAATACTAACCACTTAGTAAAATATATTTCTTTTAATATGGCTATGAATTAAATATGTATTAAATATATAATACCAGCAAACTTATTATTCTAGTTTGAACTATAATTTAATGTATGTTGAAATCAAATCATATATAAATATGTAATCAATCATACACATAAATAACTTATAGAGATTTAATATACAGATATTAAAAAAAAAATAAAATGTTTTCTTTCTTATGTTATTTAAACTTTACCATTTTAATTTTTTTTAATATACATTTTGCTATATTAAATTAATTTCTATTAAGCTATGCCATGTTAATTTGTATAAAAATACTTATTAAAGGTTGCAAAATGTTTTGTTTACCTATGAATGCTTAGCACAAATCCTGGGCTTCTCAAAAAAAAAAAATTTAATGAATTGTTACTATGGTCTCATTCAGTCTCTCTTTTACAATGAAAACCAAATTTATAGATACAAAAGGACCCTAAAAATTCTTTAGAACAAAAATAGATATTTGTTTGAATTACTAAAAACAACTTACCTGAAAGTGAATCAACTCGGCTCATATACTCCACTTCTACGTGCTTATCCACCCCACTAAGGATGTCCGTTGCTACTCTCACTAAAGAGGGATCTGTTTCCTGATGGAAGTGATTAGATTCGTTGGAGTTGTCTTCCTGGAGCATGATGCTCTTTGTTGCAATTTCAATTTCTTCTTCATCAGTTATAGCCAATGGCTTCTTTCTCTTTTCTCCTCTTATGGACTTTTTGTTTTCCTGCTGAAATCATATATTTAAAAAAATAATTATTGAATAAGATAGGTATTCTACCAACATTTATTTTTCATGTCAATATTTGTACATGAGGATCGTGCCCTTTTTTCAATTGCAACCTTATGTCTAACCTTATAACAAAATTAATAGCTTTGTCTAAAAAATGACTGAAAAAATATATAATGATGTGCACTTCATATATTACTCACCTATAACCATCATGGTAATATTGATTCATTTTTGTAGACTTTGAATTTATCAAAACTCATTTTTGAAACCTACAAATTAATTGTTTTTGTTTCGGTTTTACTTGTTCATTAGCTTTACTATATTTATGTATATATCCACATTTATATTTAATATTAGTCACAGTGAAAAGGTAAAGTAATATTTTGCATATCATCCACAAAATTTAAGTCAATCCATACCAGCATTTGCTTTTGGCTCAAGTGTGTAGAACACCTTTGCCATTGTGGCTTCAAAATTTAGAAAATATGATCTTTTAATAAATATAATAAATTTACATGATGCTATTGCTGATCATCTGAATACAGTTCAACATGTTCTTTTACTTATAACCTAAAAGTATGGAAATTTTTATCTTCTTCTTCTTCTTCTTTTGCATTTCCCCTTGTGTGCCTTTCAGCGTCGGGGTGCGTTCAGCCAGGAATGCCATTCTTCTCTGTTCCTTGCTAGGTTCCTTGTCTGGCGGATATCTTTGCCTCTCTTTCGGCACAACCTGTCCATGTATTCGAGGTATGGTAATCTTGGGCGGCCTCGAGGTCTTCTTCCCTCCGGGGCATAATCCATCGTCTTTAGTGGATCTCTGTGGTCTTCCATCCGTACCACATGTCCGAACCACTTCAGCTGCCTGGTCTCAATGGCTTCCATGACTGGGGCGACCTCCAATTCTTCCCTAATCCTCTCGTTTCGGATTCGGTCCCTCCTAGTCCTCCCAACAATCCTACGAAGAAATCTCATCTCTGCCGCTGTGATTCTGCTCTTCTGCCTGTCCATGAGGATCCAGCTCTCAGAACCATATAAGAGTATCGGCAGGTATATCGATTTGAAGATATGGAGCTTAACGTTCTTGCTCACTTCTCTTTTACCAACAACAGTGTTGCAGATCTGGGTAGTATACTGCGTTTGCTTTGCTTATTCTACTTGATATTTCCGCGTCAACTTTCCCAGATCTGTCCAAAACTGCTCCCAGATAGGTAAAATCGGTGACCACCTCCAACTCTTCTCCATTGCAGTAAACCAATACCTCTTCCTCTTGCCTTCCAACTTGTAGGACCTTACTTTTACTGGCGTTTATGTCCATGCCTTTTCTTCGCAGCTCTTCAAACCACTCTGTGACAGCCTGCTGGAGCTTCTCCACTGAGTCAGCGATCAGCACTATGTCGCCTGCATATATTAGGAGCTGAGTTACCACTGGCATGAGATTTCTTCGACCTAAAAATGTCCTTTCAGTCCTTCTTTTACATATGGACGCTATTTCGTCCATAAACAGTACGAATAGCAAGGGGCTTAGACTGTCACCTTGCTTTACCCCTCTGGCTATATTAAATACCGGGGGTATAGCCCGGCCACCCTTCCTCCTGAGGGGACATAAATATTCAGGGGGCCAGTTGTTCCGAGGATACGGGGCCTCTCCTACTGGGCTAATCACTCGTTGGGGAGTACTAATGATTCATAGAAATTTTGCGAACAGCCTCGGATTTGGACAGATCAAAAGGATACGACTCGGCATGGATAAGGACATACGACTAGGAAGCTGGAATATTAGAACATTGAACGGTAAGGAGGTGGAGATCATTGATGAAGTGATCACATATAAATTGGATATCCTGGGAATACGCGAGGTAAAGAAGAAAGGGGCTGGCGAGATGAGGATGAAATTTTTATCTTTGAAAAAATAAATAGTTAATGAATTTTGTAAGCTGAATAATTTACAATATCCCGAACAAACTAGTTCGTCTCATACAAGTATCTATGAAAGGTAGCAATGCTAAAGTGTATATTAATGGCCACCTCAGTCGCAGTTTTCCAGTTACAGCTGGAGTTAGACAAGGGGATGTGTTATCTGCTACATTATTTAATCTTGCGCTGCACAGTGTTGTAAAAAAGCTGAATATCAATAGAGATATACTGTACACGTCTAATCAACTTTGTGCATATGCGGATGATATTTGTTTGGTATCAAGGAGCAAGCAAGGCTTGCTAGACGTGTTTGGTTTGTTGAAGGCTGAAGGCGAGGTAGTTGGTTTGAAAATAAATGAGGTTAAAACCCAATATATGTACGTCAGTCCAAACCATAATTCAAGAATTAGAGAAAATCTAATCGCAGACGGATACTCCTTTAAAAATGTGAAAACATTTACCTATCTTGGTGCTGAGCTCAACTGTGAAAATAAGTTATCGTCAGAGGTGCAAAAAAACGGATTATGGCAGGTAACCGAGCCTATTTCGCGAACATCAAGCTTTTTCGATCATCACTCTTGTCACGGACAACGAAGGTAAGGTTATATAAAACCTTAATAAGGCCTATCGTGACATACTCTGCTGAGACATGGACCCTGTGTACCCCCACAATAAACGCACTAAAAATTTTCGAAAGGAAAATTCTTAGGAAAATATATGGACCTGTGATGGTTGAGGGTGAGTGGAGGATTCGGAAAAGCAGAGAGTTATATGAGATGTACGCTACCTGTGACGTGATCCAGTTTATAAAAGCGAGAAGAATTGAATGGTTGGGCCATGTTATGAGAATGGAAGATGGCAGAGCCCCAAAAAAGCTACTACTGGGTACAATGTTTGGTACCAGGAAGAGAGGACGCCCGAGAAGAAGATGGCTGCAAGATGTTGAAGGAGATCTTCGGACCCTTGGTGTAAGGAACTGGAAATTGAGGGCATTGTGTAGGGACGAGTGGTGTAGTATTGTTGGAAAAGCCAAGGTCCACCCAGGACTGTAGAGCTACAGAAGTAAGTAAGTAAGTAAGTAAGAATAATTTAGAAGGCTGACCATTCCATACATATTTCATTTTTCAATGAAAGAAAATTTTTATAAATAATTATCTAAGACATATAATAAAAGTAATGTATTACTACCATTATTTCTAAACACATTATAAAAGAGAGATATGGTAGATAATTGTCAGAGTATTTAAGTAAAGTATTAATTAATTAATAATTGTGTATTGGTTAAGCACACTTACCCATTTCTTAAATTGCTCATCATATTCCTTATTAAGGGTCCAAAAATGCCCTCCTGTGTTACATTTTTCACCTTTCCTGAACTGCGGGTTAATGCTTAAATTGTGTCTTATTGAATTTTTCCACCTTCCATCATTTTTTTTGTAATAAGGGTAGTGGCTACTATATTAAAAACAGAATTTATCAATTTTCAAAATAATGGTTTGCCTATCACCAAATTAGAATTTACCTCAATCCCATATCTAGTCAACTTTTTACCTTTGAAATCAATAATGAAATTTAGGTATAAGAGAAAGCTAAGAATTTTTGTCTCAGAAACTGAAGAATAAGATGTTGAATAAAATTATATATTTTTATTTTGTTTTAAAATCACACAGTGTCTAAAAACCACAAAGAACCAAACAAAACGGGTTTTCTCTTTAGGGATATTTATTAGTATATATTTTGTACTTTTCGTTATTATTTTGTTTTCTTTTTAGTGAAAGCAAGCGATTAAATTCATTTTTAGCAAAATACCAAAAAAAGAAAACAAAAAATATAAATATATAGTCCCCCCAAAAAGTGGTGTACATTAACTAAAATACTTAAAACTTTAAATAAAAAAAATAAAAAAAAAAAAAAAAAATATATATATATATATATATATATATATATATATATATATATATTATTATTATTATTATTAGGAAACTTGGTCCAACTAAAGAAGGAAATTTTCGTTGAATTATTTCAAATGAAGAACTGAACAACATTTTTGATCCCCCAGATATAGTAGTTAACACAAAGAAGAGCAGAAGTAGATGACTACATACAACATGGAAGTCTCCCAAAAATGATGATGGAGGAACACCCAGGAAGTAGAAAAAGGAGAGGTTGGTTTAGAATTTATCATGTAGAAGATGTGGGGGGTACCTTTTAACCCAAGGAGTAGGAAGATTGAGAAGGACAGGCAAGTATAATTTTTAAATGATTAAATAAATAAAAAGAATGATAAAGATAACAAAACAATAGGGTCAATTTTCTAATGATATATTGCCATTACTTCAATGCAATTGATGAAATATAAACATAAATAGTTTAAATAAGGACACTTACTAAATCCATTTATAAATTTCTGATACAGTTAATTCTCCATTCTCAACTAATGCTTTTTCGATTAGTTCTGTATATGTCAGTCCAGGTTTCATGGTTGTTTGGGAGCTTGATGCTTCACCTGTAAAATATAAATAAGTAAGCTAATATTAATCTTAATTATTTCTGACATTCTAAATGTAATTAATAATTATTGTTAGTTTAAAAAAAAACAAACTTGTTTTGTATAAAAATTACTTTTTTAAATATGCAGTTATTATTCAGCTATAAATCATTCATCAAACTATGTTTGATACCTTATGTTTTTTAATCACAATTAAAAAAACTAAAGATTCATAAAAACATTTGTAAATGAAGGTATGTCACAGAGGGGAGTGATTTCTCAAGTAAATAAATATGGTGGAGAAGTGATTATAGTTAGACTGAGATCGTGATTCCCAAGAATAATTATAAAGGGATCAGTTAGATTAATATTAAAGGAAAGAAAGGGCACCTGTTGAAAATAACTGCTGTTATTGTTAAATCCTATAAAATTATATCATAGTAATTTCAGATCACTATCTATAAGCTGCATATAATTTTTTGCTGAATAAGAGGCTACACATTAACATGAACAAATCATGGAATAAAAAAAAATTATAAAAGAATTAAATTAAATTACAAATCTATAATGTCATAGAATGTGTATGCAACATAGTTATAATGATGGGGATGATTAAAATAATTAATAATTATTACAGTGTAATGATTCAGCAGTGCCGTTGAGCATTGTATAAACAATTAAAGAAAATTTTTAATAATAAAAAGTAGTATGGTTAGGAAAAGGGCAATCGACCTACCAGAGGCATCCATCTGAAGTTCAGGCAGCAGTTTATTTGTAAGCATTTATAAAAGGAGGAGGAAGCAGATATTAAATAAATCATCAACCAAGAAAATTTGAAATCTGAATAAATATAAGGGTGATCAGCGCTGGTAGGATAACAAAATAAAATATTGAATCAAAAAATAATAGGGTGGGAGGAAATAACAAAATAAAATATTGAATCAAAAAATAATAGGGTGGCATGATCAGGAGGGAGTAAGATAAAAGAAAGGACAGGAAATAAGCGAAATTAAACAATATGAATAACAATTTAGAAATTGTTCTGCAGGATTGGGTAGTAAGGGAAATAGGATGGGTAAAAATTTTCATAACTAAGTATAAAATAGACACTATGGTCTATTGAAAACGAAATATAAAATTTACTAATAAATCGATCCCGACTTTTTATAAATTATTGCACAAATCAGACTTTTGTCTTGGACAGTACTGACAAGCGACTTCAGGCGATGGTTCTCTGATTTAGTTAAAACATTTGTTTGGTAAAACTAGATATTAAAAAATGCATTAGATGTAAGTACAAACATTTTAATGAAAGTCCCAGAGATCCGGTGAAAAAATCGTTGTTTTTTTCTAAATGATATTAAAATTTTATATCTGAGGTTTTGCATATTGAGTTTGTTAAAGGCTTAATACATCTGTGTGATGTTGAATAAAAATTTAGTTGTAAAAAAAGTCAAGAAAGAAGGTGCCAAATGCGAAAAAAAAAAATCTCATTTTTTATAAAGCAATAGAAAGATTTTGTTTTTTAACTTGTATTAACTATCAAATTTGGGCTTGCTTACCTCAAAAAACATTATATAATCTATAAAATTTAGTTGATTTTCTCTTCCTTTCAGACGCCTCGGAGGGTTATTAGGAATAGCGTGGGGTGCCGTTGACTAGTAGGGTTTGATAGACTAGTGAATTTGAATGATTTTGGAGTTTACTTTGAAAGGACATGTATCTTGCTTATGCTAAATCAGCATTTGTTAAATAAAGAACTTTATGGATATGTTTATTTGTGACAAGGTAAGGAGGATTTTTCGAAGGGTTTTGGATTGTAATTGGATACGAGATGAATTGGATGGTTCAGTGGAGCCTCATTTTTAAATTTTTTTTTTTTTTGATACCCAGTTGTCAGTTTTTTTTTTCGGAATTCCATGGTTGTAAAGATATTGTCAAATATTATGTTACTTAATAAAATCAGTGATCAAGGTACTACTACGTTTAAAATTTATAAAAGAAATTTCATTATGTAGGTCACTATTTACCATGATGATTTACTGTTCTTATGTATTTAGTGTACTGCAGCTGTAAGGTACAGCTGTTAGTGTACCTCCCCTTGTCAAAGACCTTAACAAAACTTTTTCCAATAATTTGTAACGTCATGCAATCGTTTTAGTTTTTCTGTGTCCCATCATGATATCTCACCTTTGATAAGTGACAGTATTTTCAAATAAATAAAATAACTAATTTTAAAACTTCTCTCATTCCAGGAGTGGTTTCCCACCTTTAACGTTAAATATTTTCGTAGTATATTCATATTTTCCAAGTATTCACCCGGCTATTATGTATATAGGTAAACAACTAAATTTAAAAATAACAATATTCCAGAGAATACTCACTGTACTGTACCACCGGCTGATGGCTCTGAGGCCCTGAAAAGAGCGATGCTGCGCTCAAGTTGACCAGCCAGGACAAGCTGCTCGACTCTTCGTCCTTTTGGTACACTGCCTGCTCCTGAATGTTCTCTCCACAGCTGGTCTTAGAATCTAGTTTGGCCTTTATTACTGCAATCCTATTCCCCAAAGCCCTCTTTTCATAAGGAGTTTGATTCACACGGGGACTCTCGTCATATTTTCCCAAATCTCTTTTTTCGACCATGTCTGTAACTTTCTTGCTCCTTTTCACAAATGCTTCTTTGTATTCGGACAATTTCCTTTTAGCCATGCGTATCTAAACTTAGCGAAGCTCAATGCTCTGTGAAATACGCATTCATATATTTAAGAGAATATAACATAAAATATCTGTCACAATAAAAAAATAAATATAGATAAAAAAGATTTTTAAACTTATGTAATAGTTACTACATATCATTGGATATAATTTTGTTATACTAAAAAAAAAATAAAATATGGTTGCTGCAGACCACAGTTGAATAGAAAGAGTCTAAATATATTTGTACACAATGAAAGCTCTCTTAGATTGTTTAAATAAATAAAATAAAAATAATTTTTGATGAAGATTGTATTGTTAACGGTGAGTTGTAATTTAAGTGATGAAATGGTCAGGGGTGCAGTCAGGATAAATAAACACGTCAAGTTTTTAAATGAAAAACTTTATATTTTGGCGTGCCGGCGTTTCGACCTGCCTTGCAGGTCTTCATCAGGGCTAAAATAACAAAAATTGGATGTGACAAAGATGATACAAACATTTAAAAAAATAAATAATAAACATAATTTAAAAATGAAAAATAAAAAATAATAATACTAAGTAAATAAGTCTACGAAAGAATTAATAGCTGTTTACATAATTATACAAATATCTGTAGTTAATTAAATAATTTAATACAAAATATAAACAAAGTCTAGTCAAAGATACAGCTGTAATAAAATAATTAAATAATTTTTTTTTTTTATTCTTTTATTAATAGAAATTTACAACTGTATTAGAAAACACATCTAGTAAATAGGCGGTATATGTGAGATATAATGACATGAATAAAACTTGTAGAGGAACTACCCATTGGTAGTACTCTAATGAATATTTACAAAAGTAGATCACGAGGCCATCTTCTTTTCAGACGCCTCGGAGGATTGCCAGGGATGGAATGGGAAGCTAGCTGTGCAACAAGTGGATTTGGATGAGTGTGAAGTTCATTATAAGAGGAGAGGTATCTGGTTCGTGCTAAATCGGCGACATATGAGATATTAAGGTCATTATGGATTAATTCAGTTGTGACGAAGTAAGGAGCATTAAGGATTTTTCGAAGGATTTTGGATTGGAGTGATTGGATGCGGGAAGAATTCGATGGTTTAGTGGATCCCCACAACTCTATACCGTAAGTCCAAATAGGTCTGATAATCGTCATATATACAAGTTTCTTATAGTGAATCGGGAGATTTGAACGTTTGTCAAGTAAGTGTTATAGCATTCGAAATCTACGTGCAGCAACTTGTCTTTTCAATCTTGTATGAGGGTTCCAGGTAAGTCTCTTGTCCAGATGAAATCCAAGGTATCGTATTTGTTCCACATTAGTTAGCGGTACACCATTAAAGGATACTGGAGGACAGGATGAGGTAGGTTTTCGACGGAGGGTAAAGGTTATTTGTTGGGATTTGCGAGGATTTATCTTGACTCTCCAATTATGACACCATTCTTCAAGGGAAGTAATATGTGACTGGAGTGTATGGGATCCAGAAAATGGATCTTCATTGACTGATAACACGCTGGTGTCATCAGCAAAGATTGTGAGGATAGTATGAGGATAAGTTGGAATATCAGCTGTATAAACGGTATAAAGAATGGGACCTAAGATACTACCTTGAGGAATACCAGCGGTCTGGGGGAAGATGGATGAGTATTTAGAATTGTAATTAAATAATTTAAATTGAATAATACTAATTTTAAATTGTGCAAACTAATAGAATGTAACAATTTTATTAACAGATGCTTTTAATAGGAATTTAAAAATAAGTGTAAGGGATATATATGAAAAGGAAAATGATGAGATAAAAAGGTAAGAAAAATAATAAAGTTGGCATAACAATAAACGAAGGAAGAGGTTAGGGAAATGTGAGAAATTAAAATAAATGGACTTACTGATTGTTGTCTAGACGAAGGCTTGACTAACTTTAACTGTTAAAAAATAAAATCAGGGAAAGGGGGGGATAATGACTTGCAGAAAGTAATTAATGACAGGAAGGGTGGCAGTGGCAAATATAACATATGAAAGGGGGCGCATGGTGGATGAAAACCGAACTATTTTTTTTATTTTATTAAAAAGGCGTGGAAGATGTTAAGTATGAATTTAAACATTTTTCAAAATGAAAACAGTTATGTAAACAGCTATTAATTCATTCGTTGACTAATTTACTTTGTATTATTATTTTTTCTTTTTTCTTATTCCTTTTTTTAATTATTTTTGTCATTTTAGCCCTGATGAAGACCTGCAAGGCAGGTGGAAACGCAGGCACGCCAAAATATAAAGTTTTTCATTTACAAACTTGACGTGTTTATTTATCCTGAATTCACCCCTGACCATTTCATCACTGAAAAATAACTTACGTTGCAAGCCTTCATCAGGGCTAGAAGTAGAAAACAACCAAAAAGGTATGACTAAATTGTAAAGAGTATCAAAAACAAAGGTATGAAAAGAATAAATATATAAGAGTAAAGACAATAACATAAAGGCAATATCTAACGTTAAAGAAGACAATACATAAAGACTATTGAAATAAGATTAAAATTAAAAGATATTAAAATGAGTGATAGTTAATTAAAAAATTAATGAGTAAATTCAACAATATAATTGGTAAACATAAAAACTGTGTAGATACAAAGTTAATGAAATAGTAAGGACCAGAAAAGTGAAGGTTAGCAATACTGTGCAATAACATTTAAATTTGAACTTGCAATGCAAGTTGAAACGTTGGCATTACAAATTAAAAAACTTATTTTTCAATTGTTGTGTAACTTTATGACTGCACACCCCAACAATCTACTTCTCTAAATACTTAACAGTCAACTATACCTCATCAATATTTTATTTATAAAATAAGTTATGGTTTTATGCTACAGATTGAAATGTTACATTAATATTCATGTTCAATGTTTTCTTGTTTGTTTCTTTTTAATTAATTTCGTATTTTTATTCTCCATTAATATTTATTTTGATCTCCAATACCCCAAATAAATCCTTTTTGCGGTGAATAAATCTGCTCTGGAGAGAATGATTTTTGACTTTTGATTTATGCCTAGCATATTTTTAACCTGTCAATGAATAACTTCCATTTTGACTCAGTTGTTCGAAATCAGTGCTCTTTGTAGGAGTATATTGATGTATAATTTATGTATGTTTGTTGTTGTAAAGTGTTGTCGATAAGATTTCCTTTAGATTTAAAAAATAATAAATAAATATATGCAATATAAAATATTTGCAAAATAAAACCAGTGTAAAGACAAAATTTAAATCCTTTTAAATATACAAAAATAAATTTCTACCATTATACCATTTAGATACTTATTAACTGGTCAGTAATTCAACTTAGCATTTTCTTTTTGTATCGAAGCTGAATCGGAATAGAAGTAGCTAAAACAACAAATACAAAGTTTTTCAGCCTCATCTTATAAAAATTGCAAATGTAAGCGATTTCGGAAACATTGTGGACGATTACTGTAATTCGAAAATTCCTTCAATTGTTAATGGAAAACACGTAAGCAGTATTTGCCCTACGCTTAAAGTCTTAATTTTTCTTTAACTACAAACATTATTTTGCTATTGTTTTACAAGGTTGACAGCATTGTGTTTTTTTTTATGCTAATTATAAGTTTATAAACATTTGTATTGGTGGTTCCGGAAAAAAAAAGTAATGATAGAAAGTTTAGGTCATCAACTTTGTTTTTTTATTTGTCATATATAAGCTTTATTTGAAGTTTTAGAAGCTTTACCGATTTCTAAAATCATTGCGCATATTGTTATCATTGGCGATTCAGGTTATCTACTTTTTTCCGAATATGTTAGAACTGAGTTATATAGAGATCTGATTCACTCAAATGAACTAACTCAGTGAAAAACAATGTTATAACCGGAGAAGAGGGGGGGGGAGGGGGTTGTGACACATTCTTGACTTGAAACTCGCTCCGAAACGAAAATAATAACCACTGAATGAGTAAATCGATCTAATAAGGGCTGCTTCACTCAATACAAAAACAAGTGACAAAAAAAAACAACAAGAATTTACATCATGTCTTAAAAGAGCCACCACTCGTTTTTCATTGAATCTCTTCTGGTTAAATCATGAGTAAAATCATCTTTCCATCTCTGCCATCAATCTAGCTGTTGGAGGAAGATGGTTGGTTTCAAACGACAGGGCTGAATTTTGAAAACATTTTGTGGAGTAACAATTAATACTATTTTAAAAGATATATAAAACAATTATGACATATAATTATAAATTAATACATAAAACAAAACAATATAAATGTATTTTATATTGTATTAATACCATAAAAAATGACTAAAGGAACAAGAGAATAAAATATATAAAAAGCTTAGCGTTTCAGTAGGCTCGATGCCAACACAACCACCAGAAAATATTTGTAGTTAAAACAAAAATAGTTTTTACAAACTTTTATCAAAGCTAAAAACATGTTATGCACAAGTGCCACTGTAGCCTGGAAGGGGTAACCCGCTTTAGGTTAATGGCAACCATGGTTTCCAAGGTACGGCGGTAGGTCACACATAGTTCGATTGCCCTTTGGTGCCAAATCTCCAGTGCTGTTCCAACCAATTTACAGTTAGGTTTAGATCTACCGATAATGGTTGTTCAGGGTAAGCAGGCCGACTTAGATCTATATATATTTCCCCGACACAGACTGTCTGTGTCTGAGCCTCTAGCAGGATATTTTACATTCTAGGAAATCATACCACGATAACCGATTAGGGTTTAGAAGGTAGGTTCATCACCCCTACGCCTGGTCGGTATGTGTCGACTGTCATTTATGCGTGGGATGGGAGTAGTTGCCTTCCACGGAGAGTGGTCACCCGTCAAAGGGCTTATATATTTTATCTTTTAGAAGGAGTTATTTTATATATACAGCCTGTCTAAACAACTATGCACAACCTCTATATTTTTCACAGTATTGAAATTAAACTGTATGAATCTGTTTTTTTTTTTTTTTTTTTTTTTTTTTTTTTTTTTTTTTTTTTTTTTTTTTTTTTTTTTTTTTTTTTTTTTTTTTTTTTTTTTTTTTTTTTTTTTTTTTTTTTTTTTTTTTTTTTTTTTTAATTACGCCACAATTACGTCAACTTTGTTTTATCTAAGAAAACTTTTTATTATTCTAATTTTATTTGAAAATATTTTAATTTCATGGAAGTTATACTAAAACCAGTGAAATCGGTTGTGAACTTAAAAAAAAAACACATTCAAATAAGAAAACTAAAAATCCGTCGTTAAAGGACATTTTTCCTCATATTTTTTCATAAAAGGTTTTTCAGAGTCATTTTTTGTTCAATGGACCTTCTTATTACTTTCCATAAATTAAGGATCTACTATTTTTCATTGAATTAACCAATGCTGTCAATCCAGGAAAGACAAAATTCATTTTTTCCCATTTTTTTAAAAATGTATATAATAGATAAAACTATATAAAACGGAGATAAGCAACACTAGATATGCAGTATGTCGGTGTTTTGGTGGGCAAACCGAGTGATGGTGGAAGAAGTTCGATATCGATTGCCCTCTTGCTTCCAAGTCGACACATTTTACTATGAATCAACGAGTGTGTTTTTCTTTGGAAGTTCTGTCTCGTTAGAGGGAATTTCTTAAAAATGAGGAAAGGAGTGAATTTATTTATCCTGTTTTGTTCCTGCTTTCCCCAGTTTTAATCTCTGAAATAAAAATTACTGTGTCAGGAAAACGGAAAAATGCGATGGTCTTGTTTGATGAACGGTCGGAATCGCTAATATAAATATATAATACGCAGCAAATGAAATCGTGGATTTTTTTTTTTTTTTTTTTTTTTTTTTTTTTTTTTTTTTTTTTTTTTTTTTTTTTTAGCCTTATATAGAAAATGTAGTCGAGAGCAGATATTATAAATAAATAAAAAAAAAAAAAAAAAAAAAAAAAAAAAAAAAAAAAAAAAAAAAAAAAAAAAAAAAACCCTGGTGGAATCCAATTTTAAGTTTGAGGACGCATATACAAGAAAGAAAGTTGCGATAGAATCACATCTGCTAGTTTATTCGAAATACCCGATGAAATGCATTCTATTTGATAGAAATCCTATTGAACAGGAGGACCACTGATCAACTGACTCGTTAATAACTCATTAATGTAAAGTTTTTTTGTTTTTTTAAATTTATTTATTGATATTTACTACTGTGCAGTAATACAATGGAACTATGGTACCAGGCGGGTTGGACAACCTAGGCTCCGTTGGGAAGACAGTGGCTGCTGATGCGAAATCTTCGAAAACTGGAGAGCATCACATAATAAAAATAATTGGCGGTCTATGCTTGAGCAGGCTGACTCAACTAATAGATCGTAATACCTGATACTATATAATATATCATATAATAATAACAATAATACATGAAGTGAACTAGCAAATTATGAATTAATGGCTTGTCAATGATTTGTAAAGGAACTACCTATTCGTTCAATAAACACTTTAATAAAAGTTCTATATTAGAAGGTCTTGTGGCCATCTTCTTTTCAGACGTCTCGGATTATCAGGAATAGGGAGCGAGTCGAGAAACTAGAAGATTCAAGCCATTATGGAGCTTAACAATAAATGGATATAGATATCTGGTATGGGCCAAACCAGCAACTTATGGAACATTACGATCAATATGGATGAGTTCATTTGTGACATAAGAAGGGGCATTGAGAATTTTGAATTGTAAGGATTGGATACGAGATGAATTGGATAGATTAGTGGAGCCTCAAAGCTAAAATCCGTATGTCAAGATTGGTCTAATTACTTTCATGTGAATGAATCTTTCGTAATTTATTGAAATCTTTGAACGTTTTTGTAGTAAAATTTGGAGTTGTCAAAATCGATGAACAGTTTTGTGTGATTTTAGTCTGGAATATAAATGACAATATTATATGTTTTTCCTTCTTTTTTTTTATATGTTGGTTTGAATCTATTTGGAATTATTTCACGATATACAGGATTTGAATCCATCTTCTTTTGAAATTTTTGTGTCAGGAAGTGACAAATGAAATATCTTTAGATATTCCCACCATTATTTCATAACATTTCCGACTGATTTTGCACCATTCGTTAATTTCATAATTTCCGATGATTTTGCGGGCTATATATATATATTATATATATATATATATATATATATATATATATAGATTTAACAATGAGTGTATTTGAAATAAAGATGTGATGTAATCATGACGTAAAATAAAAACAGTTAACAGATCCTTAATTTAAGGATTGAAAGATTAATAACATCCAGTCTTTTCTGTAGGCCGGGCTAATAAATATGAAATATAAAATATGTTTACTAATTTGCCATATTGTTAATATGCATATTTTTTGTGGATTGATAGTTTTAGTATTTTTAACAAAAGCTGAGAATTACGTATTAACAATATTTACTTTGCTTTCCAACATCAAAGAATCTCCTGATTGGAAATGTGATTATTATGCTGTTGGACAATAATATAAAATACCCGAGAAAATTGTGAAATCCATGTAGCATTATTTTTACAACATAAACTGTTATTTTTTTATGTAATGCCACATTTAAATACAAACAGTAAAGTAAATAAAATAGAATCACCATTTTGGTAAAAATAGTATTAAATGCTTTGAGAATAAAAAAAATATGTCTATGATTTATATAAATAAAAAAGTCTTTTTAATTTTTTGAACCTAAAACGATTTTATTTAAAAAACAAAGAAAATGGAAATGATAAACAAAACATTTGAAAACTGAGAAAAAGAAACTCGTTTTCGGTTTTCAAAAGCAATATAAAAAATAGGAACATATTAATTATTAACATCAGTTACTGATTACTTTTAATTATCCACTTTAACACGGTTTTACCTAACGCCACAAAAATAGTTTTGTCAGTATAAAAGATCTTTCAATATTAAGTTGAGTAGAGTATGTTGGTATGAACCCAAAAATTTAGACCAAGTTCATTTATTCTTTATTTTATTTTATTTGTTTTATATTAATAAAGCATATCTCTATCTGCAAAATTAATGTTCTTTAAAAACAAAAAATAATGTTATCGTAAAAACTTTAAAATAAGTATTTATCGTCTGATATTGGTGACTGTATAGATAATACGATAACAAACCAAGGTCTGGAGTGATCTTTTCAGGCACCTCTAATAATTTACGGTAAATGATAAGAAATCATAGATGAGTGGAAGGTTAGGTATCTTTTTAAAACGAAATGTTCAACACATTCATCTTCAACTAATTGTAATTTGACAACACTAAACCTACCGACATATCATGTACACTTATATCTAGAGGATATTGAAAAAAACATTTTTGATATGTTTTTAATAAAAGTAGTAAAGTCAAAAAGCAAAGTAATGAATACTGTTTCCAAGAATTTCTGCCGAAAATTCCGTAAAAGGTCATTTGACCCTTCATGGCAGGTTTAGTCTGGAATTGATAGAATAAAAACATCGGTCTCTGTTAGTAATTCATTTTTTCAAATTTTAAACAGATATTGAATATTACTTAATATGCAATTGATATACTAGTCAATTATGATCTTTATCTCCTATTCGTTGAATCTAGATACCATCATTATAAGCCCACTAGCTTCTAACCTTCTTTCTCTATTTATTTCCAACAATCCCAGGCGTTTGAAAAGAAAATTTGCCAGACCTTCTGACGTAAAAGCCATTACTATAATTCTGATAAAAGGAAATTTCTTTACATAAATCTGTCATTAGCGCATTTACTTATTGTATTTTTTAATACAGATATACATATGTATATTGAATTGACACCACTGCCAAAAGACAATTCTAGATGAACAGCACTGAGGTACGCGACCAGTCAGGTGTGCTACATAAATGGTTTTAACTACCACCTGGTCTCCTCTCCATTCTTGCGTATGATTAGACCTACAGTCAGGACTTAGCTAAGCACTTATCCAATTGCCACATTGTTTATCAGTTAAGTGCACATCCTAATGACTTTACAACAGCCAACAAATAAAATTTCACATGTCACAATAGATATGCAAATGTGGATATTAAAACTAAACATTTCCTACCCATCGAAATCACAAAAATCCTTAGTATATATTATTAGAATTTGGTCGAAACCGCGGGGTGCTGAATTTTAAATGCTGGATAAAAACAGCCGAGGTGAACTAAGAGATTTTGTTTATAAAAAACCGAAAAATTAAAACTAAAAAAAAAAAAAGTAGGTTTTTGTTTGTATAATATTTATTTCTTCTTCCTCTTTAGTAAACTATAAGCCTGTTCTTTATAGAAACTATTGTTCCATGAAAATAGCGTAATACATACAATTTAGTAATATTTTTAAATATTGTATAATACGTATTACATCATTTAATAAAACAAAGTATTACATAAATGTAAAATAGTGCCACTATAACTCCTTCATAAATTTTTTCATTTAAATTTGTGGTTTTATTAGTTTCTTGGCAATATAATATAACATATGAAATAAACAAATATCGAATTAAAAAAAACAGAAATACACTTTTGAGATAAAAGAAAGTAATAATCTTCAGTGTGAAGTATATTTTAAAATATAATAAGATTCATTATCTCAATAATAGTAAGACTTGGCAAACCCCTAAGTTCGATTCCGATACCACGACCGATCGCTGCCAGCATCCCTCCCATGAACGTTTAAAGTAGCGAAAAGAATTTAAATCTATAAAAAATATATTTCATTGCTCCTTTATCATGTAAAGAAAAAATATTCCTAGCTCATGAAATAGTTTTAATAAAAAACTAGAAGCTTATGACTGACCATACAAATAAATAATAAAGTGGTTCAAAAGTCTCATTAAAATGAAAAATAACTGTTTTATTATCCAATGTAAACGTAGATTTTTTTCCTATATCTTAGTTTTTTCTATTAACAGATTCGATTCATATAATTAAATTAATTATAAATTATAAAATGCTAACTTCAAGATAATCTCAACTTTGATCGTAATATATGAAGTGCATCGGATGTAAAGGTTTTTTTTGAGATCTGATGATAGTTATAGTTTTTTTTTTGTTTTTTTTTTCAAAAAATCTGATGAATAAGTAAAGTTTACAAATATTTTTTATCTTTAGTTTAGAATGTTTTCAAAGCGTTGCACTTTAATTCCCTGCACATGTAAACAAGATTTTCTGACAGGAACCGTAATTAAAGATCTGTGGGATCCAATCGGATTTATTGTAATCCGTAAAGATTCGGAACCAAGATTTCATACGGTTTTTGAACAATTAGAAAAACCAAAAACTTTAAAGCATATCGCAGAGAACAGATTTTATACAACGCATATGCAAATATATTTTTATAGCTTTTGATTATTTAGAACTGAAACATTCTCTATAAGGGTTTGAATATGTTTATTACTACGTAGGTTGTTGATGTATGTCAATATTTCATTAAAATAAAATAGTTTATAAGGTTAAATATGAATTGAATTAAAATCTTCAAATTTGAAAGTTAAATCAAATTTTAAAGCATCCAACATATGATTCGTCATCGAAACATTCGGGTTTTAAAAATATTTTATCCAGCTAAAAAAAAACAAACAATCTGATTAGAACTAAATTATAGTTTTTCTCAATGTTGCAATTAAACTTTAAATCTTTGAGCAGAAATCAAAGATCATCAAATCAAAGAAATCAAAGAGATGGGAAAATTCGGTATATATATATATATATATATATATATATATATATACGATATATATATATATATATATATATATATATATACGTTTTTAAATATAGAATATGATATATATATATATATATATATATATATATATATATATATATATATATATATATATATATATATATATATATATAAAAAATAATGAATTTCTAAAAACAATTAAATTAGTTTTTATTATTTCAAACTTAAATAGCAAGTTTAATAAATAGTTATCTATTTAATATTATCATTTAAATATTTCACCACTAAATCATTACGAATAGTATTACTTTTATTGAATTGTAAGATTTATAATAAGCTTTTTTCCATACATTTTCCAATTTAGTAACACGTTTTTGACAGTTTTTCTATAGTTTCTACTGTTTCTCTATAGTATGGTTTTAACTTGTAATAATTATGACAAATTCTTTGACGAATTTTACAATAGAAACTCTGAAAATATAATTATTTTCTATTGAAAACAACTTTAACTGTCAATAATCATTGTGGAACATTATTTTAAACCAATCACTATATTTATTAACTTCTGAATCTATTAATAATAAAGTGTAATTATTTATTATTTATCTTGATTAATTTCATGTAAAAATTCTTTAATTTATTTGTTTTTCTAAGTAAATAAAATTTAAGTCTTCATTTTAATATAACGATTTTTTTAAAGAATATTTTGTAATAATATTCGAACACTAACATGATTGATTTTTACTGTAAAATTATCGGCTATAGTATTTCTTTAAAATGAGAGTGAAAGTCCCTTGTCTATGTCCTTATGATGTATTTTATGAGACTAGTGTTAAATGTTATATTAAAAATTATTTTCCTAATAAAATAAAAATAATCAAAGCGTAAATTTAATAACTTCTTTGTCAAAGGTCTAAAGGATGGAAGTTTAGAGAATTAAATTATAAATATATATAAGATATTGCATATTAAATTCAGTGTTGGATTAAATTCAATCAGCCAATCACGTTTTTGTTAGTTATCATTAGTGTCATTTGTATGCAACGACTATGTCATACATGTGATAAAATGACATTGACAAATTAGGTGCATCATCAGGAATGATTAGTATATGTATATTACGCAATACGTGCACGGGTATTAAAAAATGAAACATCAAATCTGAAGTTAATACATTTAGGAGTTCTGTTTTTTAAACATTTTTTTTTTTTTTTTCTGAATTGAGAACTAATATCAATCCATCCCTAGACTTATTATTTATTTATGTATTAAATTCATCGTCGATATAATTCTAAATACCATAAGTTGTTATTGAAGATAAGTTTCAAGAGGATTTCTATATAAGACGGCGAAGATTCCAGAAGAATCTTATTCTGCTAAGGTTAAGAAATATGGACTGCTCATAGAAAACCGGCTCGTGTTTCGGAAATTTGTCGATACTAAAAGTGCCATTATAATAATTATTAAAATAAATACCTGAGTAGCGATAATATAGTCAAATGTATAAAAATTCATAGCTGAGGTACAGAGTAGGACTAGAGGGATTGCTATGTACTGAATGAGGTGAGGGTGGGCCCACCTGTCCACTGGCACTGCCAAGAACGACAGCCACCCCTTCGCCTTTTTGTCTGCCTTCAACATACACTGTCCTAACTTATACGGAACAAAAATAATTTTAAAATATTTATTCATATATTTAAAAATCCTACTGGGTTCACACCCAAACGAATAATTATAAAATCAAAACTATATAAAAAATGACAATTATTTAAATTACTATTTTAAAATAAATTACATACATGATCGAAAACCCATCATAATAGTTTATAATCAAAATGATATATACTTAGTACACGTGAGCTTTACATAGAGCACCCAAAAAAAATAACGAACCTATGAATCTTAAGATTATTCGTTTTTAATTCTAAGATGAACAGTATACAATGACAGAAAATAAATTCCACCGATTGATTTTTTTATTTATGCGACTTAATGTTTCATTCTTTTTTATGCGTTCACGTCCACATATGCTAAATACCAGGGCAGTTACCTAAGGGTGGGTAGTTGCATTACAAGTAATTAACATGTTATAATCTCATTTACCAGGTGTATTATTTATTCCTGTATACAGTTGTAAATTTTCATAAATAGATGAATAAAAAAAATGTCAAGAAATTTTAAATTATATTATTTATGACATATTTCCATTAGCTGGGGCATGTACCTCAAGAATTTATTCACAAGGAGACGTTTTGACTTGTAAATAATAGATTTGAATGCCGATTTTTGTGTAGGTAGTAGGGACCTATAATAGTGCAAAACTAGAGTTATAGCCGCCAATGAGCATTGGGAGCCAAGAAAATAAATAAAATATAAAAATCACGTTTTATTTGTTTTCTCAGCTCTCAGTCAAGATAAAGAAATGATTTTTTCATTTAAAAATACTTTTGTTATGCTCAAGACACGACCCGCCTTTAGGGTGCTCAAAAACTTTTAAAAAATGACAAAATTCCAATGAAATCCGCTGTAAATCTGTAAAAATTTGTTTTCATGAAGAATTGGCCTCAAATCCCTGGAGTAAACCCAATGCTTTATGCATGAATAAAAAGCTGAATGTACGCTGATCCTTGTGATGCAGTTTGATCCTCCTGACAGCAGTTTTTATGGCCGTTAGAAATTGTTGATGAAATCTCAACTTCAAAATTTTAACGTCCTCGACAGGAGTAAAAAAAAACAAAACAGTATTTTTGATTTCGATAAAATTTCATTTATAAGGGTTTTTTGGTGCACTTAATTGAGATTTGAGGCCATTTTTTCATGAAAAAATTTTTTCACTGATTTAAAGCGGATTTCATTGGAATTTTGTCATTTGTTTCGAGTTTTTGAGCACCCTAAAGCCGCGTCGTTTCTTGAGTATAACGAAAGTATTTTTATATAACATAGCACACAAAAATACAATTTAACGTGAAAAGGTCATTCTCTATCTTGACTGAGAGCTGAGAAAAAATGTGATTTTCATTTTTTTTTTTTTCTCGGTTCCCAATGCTCATTGGTGGCTATAACTCTAGTTTTGCACTATTATAGGTCCCTACTACCTACACAAAAATCGGCATTCATATATGTGAGTTACAAGTCAAAACGTCCCCTTGTCAGAATCATATTAGGCTTATACCCCTACATCGTGATGAACGCAAAGGATGGGTATAAATCTTATTGCTTTGCATAATTTTTCGCCTGTCTGCGTAATTTGGAGTTTTGCAAAAATAATTTTTAGAATCTATAAAGCTACTTCAAATAATTACTACCTCAGCCCAGATCGAAAGAGTTTATTCAAATAGTCAATAGTCCATATCAAATGGCCATTGTCTATAGTCGGTCTTGTTTAACTAGGTTGTTACAAAAGTCCTGGTATAAAAAGACAGCATTTGATTCCAACACTCGTTATTAATCGGATGAGAATTTTTTTTTCTACTATTAATATAAATGTTAACCTTGTCTAATACTTTAATTCCTTACAACTTAAGTTTACAATATGGAATCATTTACATTTGTGAAAGGTCAGTAAAGAAATTTTCAACTTGTTTCTAGTGTTCAAGCAGTGGGCTCAGACCTTTGCTGTAAGCGACTAGTATGATAATTAAGAAGACGTAAAAATCGGAAGTTAAGAGTTCTTTGCCTAAAAACCAAAGGAATGGTACCGGAATCAAATCCCATTACTGGCAGAAAGATGGGTTTAAGTAGTTGAAAACACTACTTTGAAGACTTGTATTCAATAATGTTTAAAATATGTTATCTGAAATAAAACTATACTTTTTCACAATAACCTTTGTAACAATCTAGTATTCAAAACGAGGGATTTTCAGATATAAAATTGCATCTATCATGTTTGGTTTTATTTTAAGGATTAATAATGTTTTATGGTTCGGTTCTGTGGTGCCCCTATACCATTAAGACCGCTGCTTTCAGGTTCTTCGGCTAAGATCGAAGCTGAGGGATGGTAAAGGCGAACCTGACATTTGGATATATTTACTATAAATTAAATTTAAAAGATTAAAATCCGAATTAGTCAGGTGAAATAATAAACAATCTGTTAAGTTTTTTTATTATTATTATTATTCCACAATAATAAATAATACATCGTTTTTTTCTATTTGGATTTTATTTTTTCCATTACATCTTGAAGTATTTTGTTGATATTCTTGGGTTATACTTTAATTTTTTTTTTCTTTTTCTTGTTTTTTTTGCATTTCTAGATTATTTGTAAGAGATTTTTCGGTTGAAAATTCGCTGGATAACCATAAGCAACGGTCCGAATCAGCGTAAGTGAACGATTAATTGAATGGTGTAAAAGTAAACAATATAGATTAAAAAAAATAAATAAAAAAATTGAATTCTAGCCAACAATGTTCTTACTGGATTTTGATTTTAGACTGTTTGTTAATTAACTCATTAAGTCACTTCCAGAGATTAATGAAAAATATTCAAAAGGATAAAAGAAAAATCATTCAGTTTAGTGTTGGATTGAAAAATAAAATCAACGCTTGATAACAACCTGAATGAGTTCCAGTAAGAATGCAAAACCAGAAACACAACAATATAAATACCCATTTTTCGGCGTCTTACTCAACATATTTTAAATTTTTGTTAAATAAACAATACTTTTACTATTATACATTATTACAGTTTTATCACAATAATATGATTTACCATTTATCATAAAAATAATTTTAAATATGTTTTGAGCATGATGCCTTTATTCACTTACATTTGTAGGCCTCATTGTACGTATATTAACTAAGGTACATTACCAAGTAGCCATATATAGATAAACAAACCACCTCACCTTTTAAATCCTATCTTCAGGAACAACTTTGTGCAAGTACACTATACGTCTGAAATAGGTGAATGTTCACGAATGAGTGATCTACCAGCTTCATATAATAAAACTCCAACTATCAATCATAACTCGAAAATAAATAAAATTAATTAATTACAAGTGAAAATATATTAATTTCAATAAAAAATTAAAATATTAAAATTAATTAAACAACATAAAACTTTATTATTTTTAAACAGTATCATGTCCACTTGCACTTCTAAGAACGACAACAATCAATTGTTATTGTTCAACTTTTACTGTCTTACCTTGTACTGGATCCAACTAATTTCCGAGTAATCCACATTTCTAAATTTAAAGTTTCTAAGGGACTAGGCTTATTTCAAATCGATGATTATAAAATAACTGATATGTTGAAAAATATTTGTTCATTCTTTTTAAAAAAAAAAAAAAAAAAAAAAAAAAAAAAAAAAAAAAAAAAAAAAAAAAAAAAAATGAACCTATCGATAATGATTGTCGAAAGGAAAAACTTATGTTCTATAGTATGTTATACAGTTTTTTATTTTACAATATGGGAATGCATATTTCAAGCCATAACCTATTAAATAATCTTGAAATTTATTCATTGGAATAAAAATCATTTATTTATTTTTTTTTTTTTAACTTACAATTTTCTTTATTATTTTTATTTTCTTCTCGGACTTCACAACCTTAGTTCATAAGCCGGAACCCTATAAGTTTGACCAGCATTCCCTATCTTCCCAATCTCCCTCCTACAAACCTCTCGCTGCCATCACCTCTTCCACTCCCTGCAACCATGTTTTCCTTGGGCAACCTCTCTTCCGGAACATAGCCTAATAGCTTCCTTTGCCGTCTCTCTGGCCTTATTCTCCTCAGAAAGCCCAACTACTCTGCTCTCGATAGACTAGTGCTGTCCAAATTAATAATGTATTTGATAGCCGAGTTTATCACCCGCTTCATCCTTCAAATAAAATAAATCAGTTTATGAACTTTTGTTTGTATTAAATAATATTTAATAATAAATATTTGTTATTATATATACATATTGTTTAGTTATTTATATTCTTTTTTTTTTTTTTTTTTTTTTTCGTAATGTTTAAAGAACAACTCCAAAATTTTAAACTTGTTCATTATTGTATTAAACTATATTAATCGTGTAGAGAATAAGGCCGGAACATGAATTTTTATATTGTATTTTTAAATAGTAAATATACAAGACTAAAGTGAAAAGAAACTGCTCATCGTTATAGACTACTTCAACATTTACTAGACAAACTAGACAAAGCTCCCAATTATTTACAAAAGACTTATTTACATGACTGTAATGTACGGAGTTGAGCTTTGGAGCTCTACTAAACCATCCAATTCATCTCGTATCCAATCCTTACAATCCAAAATTCTTGGAAAAAATCCTAAATGCCCCTTATTTTGTCACCAATAAACTTATCCATAAAGACCTTAATGTTCCATATGTTGCTGAGTTAGCCCAAACCAGATACCTATCCTTTCATAGTTAGCTCCATTACCAGTCAAATCCATTAGTTTCTCAACATATATGACACCGTTGTACTTTCATGTTGGCGGTATCGACGAACAGAGATTTAGTGAATATGTTGTTATTCTGGTTCTTTCAATTACACCTTTAGTGATACTCCGCGAAAATCCAGGAAATCATTACTAACAGTGTCCTACCATTGTCAATAGCTCCTATTATTGACAATACAAGTATGATGGTAGATTCCGGAGATGAGAGCAATGCGAGTCAAGACCAATCAGATTTGGATGACTTAGAAGAATAATTGGGTAATATTTTGTTATTTTGCTACTATTAATATTCTGATGTGTACATTATATTATATTTTGTATTGTTTACTGTTTAATATAATTTTTAAGTTTGAATTTTTCTATAATAATTGATGTATATTCACCTCTATATACATGTGTTGATAATTTATTTCAATGTTATTTTGTTGAAATAATTTTTATGCTTTATAATATAAAGTTTTAAATTTTCATCATAAATATTAATTTTCAAGTATATAGTAAGTATTTAGTTCTTTTTTTCTTTTCTTAATATCTTCTTAATACCTTTCTTAATGCATATTTCAGTTCTAAAGTAAAATAAATGAAATGAGCCGCTCACAAAATTATTTCCACCAAGATCTGTTATTCTTCCCACTGTGTGGAGGGGGGGGGGGGGGGTTAATCCTGCAACGTTTCAGCAAACGGCGAAACGTTCCAAAGATGCTTACCGACCATTCTTCTTGGAATATTTTTTAAATGAACTAAAATTGAACAATGAAAAAGGCGAAAATACAGGTACAAAAAGTCACTTCCAGACACCAATAATCAACTAATAATTTTGGATAGGAAGTAGAAACTTTGGGTTTGTTATTACTAGGGCTGTGAAATATATGCATTTGCATATTTCTCCAAACTAACTAAAACATCTAATATTATCAAAATGTTTATGTTTTGAGGCATTTGGAATAAAGTTGAGCTATTTTTAATTTGCATATTTGTGCATCTTTTGCCATAAATACATATTTTGAAATAGAATTGCATATTTATCTACATATCCGGCATATCAGCATTTGACATTTGAATGTTTTTATGTTTCCGAGCAGAATAAAATAAAATATAGATAAAAACCGAAAAATGGCTATAAGAACTCCTCCCATTCTTTTTTTTTCACCTAATCAATGCGTTTGTATGTGTCGAAGTGCTAATTCTTTGGTTTCAGCGAACTTTCGATCGTATTTGCTTCCCTTTGAATTGTTTAATCCGATTAATTTCTCGTTTCTACTTCGCTCTCACTTTCACTTCGCTCTGCTCCTTACTTTGTCACCAATAAACTTATCCATAAAGATCTTAATGTTCCATATGTTGCTGATTTAGCCCAAACCAGATACCATTCCTTTCATAGTAAGCTCCATAACCACTCAAATCCCCTAGTTTCTCAACTTGCTTCCCACTCAATTCCCAATAATCCTCCAAGGCGTCTGAAAAGAAGATGGCCCAGAGATCTTCTTGTGTAGATTCTTTTATTTTTTACTGAAGTGATACTGATGAGTAGTTCTTCTCAAGTTTTGGATGTTATTGTAAACGTTTTTTTTAAACACATTTACTTAATGTATACTTGTACAGTTGTAAATTTCAATAAATTGATTTAAAAAAAAAAAAAAAAAAGAATACTTCGCTCAAATATGTGGAATATTATGACTTCACTTTTAATCGCACCCTTCTCCCTTACATCATTCCATTACACAGTCTCTCACACAGAGTTCACCGAGACATATCATTCTTAAACTGTTGTTTTGTGTTAATCTACAGTACCGAAAGTCACTCATTCAAAGACAAAAGATCTTGTTGGAAAGTACGTAGGTGAGATTTCAAATGAGACTTTCAAGAGTGATGGAGACGTTTTATATTTATATGATGTAGAGCGGTCGTTTAGTGTAGAGTGTTTCAAATCTATTTTGAGGCCCAATAGACGATCTATTTTGTTCGAAAACCTGAAAAAGTGGTTGTCTGCAATTCAAATCTACAACAGTGAATAAATGGCATGAATAAGTCGGGAGAGTTTCTTTATGGTCGTTGCTTATTGGTCTGTTTTAAAGTATTTTGGTTGTGATTGTTGTTTAAGTTTTCTGGAAATTAATGTCATGATTTTTTTCGTTTTTAATGTTCCCTGTTTAATGTGTTTTATTTATCTTTAATAAAGGTTTTTAACATATGTTTTTGTTTTTTAATATTAGCTTTTTAATGTTTTTCTTCCCAATATTCACCTTTTCAATAGAATTAGTTATTTAAACGTGAGTTTGTACTTAAGTATAGGTATGTATTGCGATTTATTTATTTTTCTAAAATGCAGATAGTTGCATATTTTCGGTATTTAATTGCATATTTTACCAAATATCTCTGCATATATATGTGCATATTTTTCAGTTTTTATTGCATATAATTCACAGCCCTAGTTATTACATATTAAACGATCTTAGCGTTTTAAAAAGAATAAATTTATTATATAAGTTTATTATAAAAAAGTAATCATAAAAACATTTTAAAATAGCTTTCATGTAAGAATAATCGAGGTCTTGAAAATTTAATAATGTGTTACCTACAAAAAAACATATTTTTAAAATATTTTAATTTTATAGTTTTTTTATGTACTTATTCCTAATTTACGGATATTCCTAATTTTCACCATTAATATAGAACCTCACAACAAGCGAAAATAATGAAATAATTTAAAATTTATTAAAACAGCAAAAAATTGTTCATTTTAACTTATAATATTACTTTAAATTAAATCCATCGATGAAAACATGACATCGATTCATGTCAACAGCGCGGAGTAACGAAATTATTGATCAAACCTCAGCTTCCAGTTGGAATAAGAAATGGCTGGCAAGAAGAAAAAACGAGAGAAAAAGAATGGAGAAAAGAAAAAAAAAAGTAAGAAACCAGGATTGGCCAGGAAAGAAGGTAAATCGAGATCAAAATGCCAGATCGATGTTTTTAATGAAGCAGCGATGGATAATGCTTACTACACCTGCCATAATGTTCAGGATTTATTGAAATCTAGGGGATTCCCATGGCCAGAGCTTCAAAAAAAGAAGAAGAAGAAGAAAAAATAGTGTTTCAAGACATTAAGCATATCATGTGCCTGTGTAAGTAAAGTTGAAGATTACTCAACATCTGCTCTTACTGTTGTGAATTGATATCATATGTTAATAAATTGCAAGCTTTCTGTTCTAAAATTGATCACATATATTTTGTTTGCCCATTTAAATACTACTTTACATATAATTTACCTAGGTTCTTATTTACCTAAAAAGCATTTCAAAGCATTGGTTTATTTTAAAAGTATTCTGATACGGCATGTGCTTCCACAAATTAGTCTCTCTTACGGAATATTTTAGGCTGATATTCATCTCACAGTTAAAATTGCACTCGTTTTTTTATTACAGCTTCTTTAAGATGAATGGGTGTTGTGGCTTAATTCAATGTTATCGGAATAGCGTTTAAAACAATTCCTACCACATTTTCCCGAAAAAAAGATGCCTATTGGTGGGAAAATAACCAAACTATCAAATATATAATTTTATAACCAAAACACATAGACGGCTGAAATTTTGCAACGGCTATCACTAAAACAAATACATTGGCTCACCTACCAATTTAAACTCATAATATTTAGTCAACAATTAGATTTCTGAGAATACTACTCTAACTTTATTGCATTGGCAAGCCTTTTCTTTTGGTGAATTTCATAAAAAAAAAATCTATTGTCATTATATGATGTTGAATAAACTGCAAACAAAGTTTAGCATATTGGATTTATTCATTAACTATTTATCAATACACTTTACTTATTTGATTAAAACCATTGGTTATAAATTTGTATACCCAAATGAACACTATCTGCACGAATGTACCTCCAATGAACCGCTGGTTTCCCATAGTTCTAATACAATCCCAAATCTATGTAATATGTTTGTATCCAACTTTGTAACTCATGTCAACTTAATAATATTTATAACATAATATATATATTTTTTTATCGTCTAAATAAAATCATAGGTCACATATGAATCATGTTCTCATAAGATCAGATAATATTCCTAGATCCAAATGATAAATATAGGTTGTTGTTTTTTTTTTAACGCCGAAGATCTTTACTTTCACACAACACATCAATAGAAAAACAAATTAACCAAATAACTTATTTTCAAACTGTTATCTTTTTTTTACGGTACAAATAAACTTTAAGCTAAACTCCAATAACGAACTTATCCTCCAATCATCAGTCTCCATATTTTTTAAACTAATAATAAGGCTTTTTGACATATTTACAATTACAAATCATTTAGTATACATGTGCCGGTCTGAAGTCCTCTTGATGATTAAAAAAATTTTATACCTTAGTAAATAGTTTTACACTTTAAAGATTATCTGTAAACAGTAGGAAAAATAAAGAAAAAACCTTCATAAAAAAAAATTAAATTAAATAAAATAAATACATAATATAAAATATAATATAGAATTAGAATTAAATACATATTTATAATTAAATCATCATCATCATCTTATGGCGCTTATGGTCCTTGTGGAACCCTGGCCTCAACAATTCTCTGCCAATCAAACCTTTCTTCGGTGACCCTTAATAATTAAATACAAAGTAATAATAATGAATATGAATAATCAATACATAATAACAAGCGTACACAAATGATGACTATAATTGTATGGAGGTTTATGTTAAGAGTACATGTTTAGTTATTTTGTGCGTGTATCTTTTGAGGGAATTTTTATCATAGTTTCCAATTTCTTTTACTGAAATTTGTTTCTGAATTGCTGAAATTTTCTGATTTTTTTTTTTTTTTTTTTTTTTCCAAAGTATGCTTTGGATTGTTCGAAGACATACTTTTTTAGAGGGACCAGGTTTAGGTCGTGGAGTTGAGAGTTGATATTTTAGTATAACGAGGATAATCATTGATGATCCTCATGCAAATGTTTTGAACCCTTTCCAGTTTACGGCAGTTGGTTGTACAAGTTGAAATCCACACAGGTGAAGCATGTGTGATTTGTGCTCGGATTACTGCTTTGTATAGAATAAGTTTGTTTTTAGGACTTAATTTAGATTTTTTATTGAAGTATGGGAACATTTTGTATAAAAGTTTTTTAGCTTTATCTGTTTTGTTGTTTTTATGTTCAGTGTATGTTAATGATTTGTCCAGGGTTAAACCTAAAGTATTTTATTGATTTAGTCCAAGGAATGTCTTTTTCGTTTAAAATGATATGCTGGTCTATGAGTGGTCTACGTTTCGTGAAAATGATTGCCTCCCCTTAGCTTGTTACCTCTTTCAGTTTCCATCTTCGGCAATATATATTTTTTTTTTTCTTTAGTAACTTTGTTGCAACCGATTTAAAATTGTGTCGATGCGGTTAGAAGCTGTGTATAGTGCAGGGTCATCAGCCTACAGCGTATTACGTTAGAGTGTTTCGGAAAGTCTGATAGAAACAGGTTGAAAAGAGTTGGGGACAGGCAGGAACCTTGATGGGAGACCGGCAGGAACGGTAAGTACTTTGGAGAAGAAAGAGTTTATTAGAGTATAAAATTGTCAATTGGAGAGAAATGAATGAATAATATGAATTAAGTAAGGGGGAAATTTGTATACTATCATACCAATTTTCCCCTTACTTAATTCATATTATTCATTCGTTCGTGAATGAGCCCGGTAAGCCAAACTGTATCGAATATTATATTCTTTCAATACTCATATTATTTACATTCATTATTGAGGAATTTACTTCTGAATTTCCTAATTACTGAAAACCTGGAAAAATGGGAATTTTATAAATTCTAATCATTAATTACTGCCATCGCTATTCCAAAAGAATATATACATTTCTAAAAAATAATAGTAACCAAAAGGCTATTGAAGAAATGAAATTAGAAGTTAATAAAAGTTCTGTGAAACTTTACATATGAATTAAATCTTATCTATGAATACGTCATATTCCAAATAGCAAAAATGGCTTTAGCACAGACTGTAAATGGTAAGAGTATACATCAATATGAAAGATTCTAATTATAAAATGTTTGAAACTTGGTTAGTACTTTTAACTACCCATATATTGCTGCCTTTAGTGTGTGTGTGTGTGTGTGTGTGTGTGTGTGTGTGTGTGTGTGTGTGTGTGTGTGTGTGTGTGTGTGTGTGTGTTCGTGTTCCAAAAATAGCAATCAATTTTAATGCCATTCAAAATAAAATCAATTATTTTTCAGTATTTTTCTTCAAAATTACAATCTTATCCAATCTTAAAAACAATTATACTATCATATTCTCACAAACACTGAGAAGCTAAAAAAAGTTGACAGATTTGATCAAAAGCTGATTCTATTGCGCGAATTTTAGTGGAAAAGCCACAAGTAAGTGTACAACTATTAGGCCCATTACACTATGTCTAAAGATTTAACAATATCCTTTTAAGGATCCCAAGGAAGTTTAGTAATGGAGTAAAGCCAGGAGATTACGTCTGAAAAAAATAAAAATAACTAAAAGGAGTCTCAAGCCATAAAGTAGGAAGGGATCGTCAGACCATAAAAGAGGCTAAGGCCTGGTCCACGTGATTATAAAAACAATAGCCTGCTATTCAAGCGTGTAGAGCTCAAAAAAGTGTGAGATGCCTAACTTAAACAGGTGGGAGTTCTGTGGTTATAATATCAAACGTCACTAGGCTGTCTAATAGCTATTGCAGTAAAGTATATTTAAATTACAGCTATCACTTTTAGACTACACGAGCATTTTCTTAAATTGAAATTTGTAAAAAAGAACAGCAATAGGGACAAGTGGATTATATTAGTAAAATCAATGATATATGCAGACGTTTTCGTTCTAATCGCGGAATCAACATAAAACCCCCCAACAAGTCTTTGTATAATTGTTCTACAGCACCATCGCTGGTGTTTAGCGTTGTAGTCACCACCTGCAATGAAGCGCCGCCCAAAGGATTGGAATAAGGATTGTAGAATATGTTGGGAAAGGCTGTTTCCTAGAGGACAATATACAGCTGAAAGAGTAAGGTTAAATGGAAGGGAGGATAGGATTAATGCGGTAGACTGAATGGTGTCAGTTGGAGAGGAAGGAATCAGGGTATGGGTTAGTGATCTATGGATAAGGATACAAGTACCGCCGTGGGCTATTTTTGTCGGGGTGGTCAGTTCTGTAAGTAATGTAGCCATTAATGTGGAAATAAGAGGTAGGCGTCAAGTGAGTTTCGGTAATTAGGGCAACGTGAATGTTATTGTCGTGTAAGAATATGTCTAGTTCATTTCTGTGATTGAGCAAACCATTTGCATTCCATAAAAGAATTGTCAAGGAGTTTCGGATCATCGAGGAGCAAAAGACGTGATTTCGGACAGGGCTCTTGTGAGAAGAAAGGTCTGATAGTTTCTTGGAGTTCATGAAGGAAGGAGGAAAGAATTGATGAGATATCACCAATACTTTGGGTGGAAATAGGGTAGGGTTCTGACGGTACGGTACTGGAATGGGATTTGGCTTGGATTTTGTTGAGGAGGTATGGTTTGCTCATAAATTTGGGATAGAGTCTTGTTCTGTTGGTTTAAATGTTGTGGGGTCTGTTGGGTAGTTGATGGAGAGGGATTGATTATTTTGGAAGGCCGGGATGGAAGGGATGATTGAGGCGCCTGATTTTGTGGCCGTCGGTTTCTTCTTTCGACAGTTGTGAATTCTTCTCTTGAAGGAAGATGTTGAGATGATCCCACAGCTGAGGTTGATGGCAGAGATTGAGGATGTTGAACAGCTGATTCGATGGGTTGCTGATGCAGAGGTTGTTGAGCTTTTGATGTTGATGGAAGTGGAGGAAAGTGCTTGGGAAAACTATTGTTGAATAAAGTGTTCTGTGGATTCTGGAGGGATGTTACTACTGTTTCGGTTGTTTGAAGAACTGAAGTTTTTTTTTGTAGCGGAGTTGGTGGCTCTTTGCTTCTGTCTATGTTTGTACACCTGGCAACCCTTATAGTTGGCAGGATGGCTCTCACCACAGAGGACACACAAGGCTGGCGTGTCTCGTGTTTTTAAGCAAGTTGCTGTTAAATGTGGTCCTGCACATTTGACACATCTTGCCTGGCGGTTGCAATACGTTTTCGTGTGGCCTAGGTTTTGGCATCTGGTGCACTGTACTATTTCTTTTTTGACTCTTGGTGCTTCAAATTTGACCACGGAGTACACCAGTCTTTTGATGTTGAAGACTTCCTCATTATTCTCTGCTGGCTCTAGATCCACAAAGAACAGTGGGAGTGGGTGTTTTTCTGAGCGGTGGAGTACGTTCGAGACGTGCCTGACGCTATGGCCCAACTGCTCCAGGTCTCTTTTGATGAAATCAGGAGGTACATATTGGTGAAGGCCCCGTAGTACTACCCTGTATGCCTTCTCTTCTTTTAATTGGTAGCAATGGAACTCGATGTTTTGAGCTTTTAGGTGGGCTACCAATGATTTATAATGCTCTTTTTTTTTCTGTATTTATTTTTATGTCATGATATCTGGAGTAACATTGGAAATTCGGTTGACCAATTAATTCGGAAATATCATGACAAAATTGGATGTAGTTATCTACGCCGGTAACGTAAATAGGAGGTGGCTTTATATCTGTCAGAGGTTTTGGTGGTTGTTGTGCTGAGTTATCTGGAGGCATGTTAGTTAATGGCTGGAATCTGTTGGATATTTCAATAGGTGTAACTGCAGTGACGACAGCCTTACTGCGGGTTTGTGGTGGAGTGGAAGGTTGATTTGACTTTTTTTCCTTTTGTTTTTTTTTCTTCTTCTTTTTGTCGGGAGAATTCCCAGGGGGCTCAAGGGCAGCATTTCTTTGTCTTTTTGACAAAGTTCTACCCTTAAGGAACTTCGAGTCCGATTCACTAAAGTCGGAACACGGCATTTCTTCTTCGGAGTCGAAGCATGATGATTTTTCGTACTCCATAGTATTAATAATTATTATTGCTAATGGATATTAAATTTGAATATTATTTAAACAAGAGAGAATAAAAAAAAGAAAAAAACAAATGAACATGTACAAATAAAAAAATAAAATAAAAAATAAAAAAAAATCTAAATAATAATTAAAAAAAAAAAAATTTCTGTTAGACGAGCTACAAACTCAGATGGGATAGTGTAGGGGGCGAGCGCCCTACTCACTGCGCCACCTACGATGATAGTAGAAGGTAGGTCTATGTGGGTGATAGCCAGTCACAGCCGTCAGCAGGTCGAAACTCTACCTACGTCGTGCCCAACCATCCCGTCACACACTTAAAGTCCACCTATATAAATTAGTTTCTAGGGACTCACCTAGCTGGATAATTACACTAATTGTTCAATTATGTATAAACACAATATTTATATATTCTGTAGCTGATACGTGCACTAATACTACTGGTATCAATTGAGTAAACACGGAGCTGTTTCAGTTAGCTGCATAGCTGTAGCGGCCATGTTCCTCACAGTTTTAATTTTTAATTTGAATCTTTGTTTTCCTGAATCATTTAAACTATCCAGAAGTGATATTAAAGAAAACGAGTTAGTCAAAGATACGTTTAGCTAGATACTTACATTATAACACGAATAATTAATAAAGTTAGCCCTCTATTACTACCTGGAATCATGAAAATCAGGATCGCTAAGGTGTATGTATCTATTTGAAATTAAAATTAAGTAATTTCTTAAAAATCTCCAACAGCGGACAACTGCGTTAAGAGTATTGGCTGCATTGTACGATTGCATTAAAGTGGCACCAAAATTATATTAGCAAATGGACGGACACTCTAATTATATTAGAGTCTGCGAATGACGAAAAGTATACCTAAACTTGATTGAATACTTATTGCAAGAACTTTTACATGAACTAGTCGACTCTCACACATTTATACAAACTGAAAGTAAGTTGAGTCCTGAGAGTAGATTCGTTGGGGAAAGAGATGTCAATAAATGGTCATTCCATATGTCAATAATTCCTGTTCCAGCAATCCAATTATTGACAACCCCTGTCGAAAATTGGATCCATTCATCTTCTTTAAAAATGGAAAACACCATTGAGTTAAAAAAAAAATAAAACATAGTGAGAACCGAAGTAATCTGAAATCCCTATTATTGACGGGGGTGTCAATAATTGGGTAAACTTGTGTTTTCGAGTACCCATTTACTGACATCTCTAAAATTTAATATTTTTGTTCAAATTTACACTTGAAAACTGTATTCTCATGAAATTGCAGTAGCAATAAAGCGAATGAAAAAAAAAATTAAGTCTTAGCTGAATCAGCAACGAACACGTGCCGGCTGGACACTGATGAAAAATCCTAGTTTCCCACTAGGATTTTCAATCAATGGTGACTTGATTTTGGCGGGAATATGTGCCTGATTAGTTGAATTTTCGTTTAACACCAAATTCGAATCTCTAAGAAGCCACAATCGCTTATTTTTTTTTATATTGATGGGGCAAGTGTCAATAATTGGGGGGGGTGTTAACGATTGGTGCCTTTACCCTAGAGAAACTTACAGTAAACGAGAATCCATAAGGGAGCAAACTCAATAACTGTATTTACATGCGACTTTTTAAAGAGGCAATATACAGGGTGTATCGCAAGTAGATGACAATAAGCAAGATGGAGAAACTAGATCAAAAATGTAGTTAAACAACGCAAACCGCATGTTTCTATCTTATTCCGTTCCAGACATATGCCGTTCCAATGGTTATTTCGAGAAAACCGTGGTTTTGTAGAAAAACCTCAATTTTCTCTGCTTTCATACATATTTTTCAACGTTCCATCACAGTTTTGAAATCAGCATTAAATTTTCTTTAAGTCTTATGCACTATTAATGTTCACAAGTCTCTTTTTAAACCGCAATAATATATCAAAAAATTAAAATTTTAAAAAAGGTTTGTTAGCGATAAACGTTTGAGGATCACTACTCTTCCAAAAAAAAAGAGTGCAAGTTGCGGAATCTCACAAAAATTGTGAAATTTAATTACCTTTCTAACGGTATACTCAGAACTGCAATTATCTCTCAATTTCATATTACAATGGGAATGGGAAGGGAAAAATGACTGATGTAATGGTTATTTTGTGTGGTTTCATCTTCGATAAATTAAATTTATTTTTTATGTAAATTACAAAGAATAATTAAATCAATTCTTACACTGCAGTTAACTAGTGAATAAAATGTCTGAAAATTATAAAAGTTGCTAGAACTGGCCTCCTCCTCGCAGTAAACACAGACGACATCTGGTCAACACCGCTGACGTAGCCCTTCGAATCTCTCCATGGTCAGATCTCATTGCTACACATGGTTCGCGAATTCTTGCGATCAGGTGGTTAATGTCCTGAATGGGTACTCTGTACACTTCCGATTTAAGCCTACCCCAAATATAAAAATCAAGTGGCGTCAAATCAGGGCCTCGGGCCGGCCAATGCACAGGTCCATATCTTCCAATCCATCCTCCTGGGTAGTGTTGATTGAGCCGATTCGTTATAGCTCGACCATTATCCGCTGGACAACCGTCCATTTTCCACCATAGCTCTTCAGACCACCCCTTTCGTGGCACTGTTGTACATACCATCGCCTAAACACCATTCGTAACTCCATATCACGGAGTAGCAACTCCTGGACAGTAGTCAGGTGATGAGGACATCTATTGTCTACTTAGATCGCTCTAAAGACTGTAGAGTGAGATATTCTCAATTGATTTGAAGCGTGGCGGGAACTTGTTGATGGAACAATATCAAAAATATTCAAAATGTTGTCAACCTCCCTGCAAGCTCGGCCCGCGAACATAACAGGTTGTCTTGGGATAGAGCCTCTTGCAGCCGCATACGCGAAAATCTAAAACAACGTACTGATACTGGTACTGTCTATAAATTTGGCATTGTACTTCTTGAACTAAAAACGAATTTAATAGTCTGAATATTTTAACGATACTGACAATTATTTTTATTTACTACGCGAAGTAGGCAGACGAAGAATAAGGGAGATAAGGTAAACAAACCGTAATGTGGACATAATCCATAAAAAGTAAACAAGATCTTACCTGATGTTAGACGTTCCTCACGTTCTTTTAGGTTTGAACCCTCTCCTAGTAGGTTTCTTTGTAATTTACATAAAAAATAAATTTAATTTATTGCAGATAAGACCACACACAATAACCATGACATCAGTTATTTTTCTCTTCCTATTCCAATGGAGAGATAATTGCAGTTCTGAGCATACCGTTAGAAAGGTAGTTAAATTTCACAACTTTTGTGAGATTCCGCAACTTGCACTCTTTTTTTTTTGGAAGAGTAGTGATCCTTAAACGTTTATCGCTAACAAACCTTTTTTAAAATTTTAATTTTTTGATATATTATTGCGGTTCAAAAAGAGACTTGTGAACATTAATAGTGCATAAGATATTCTCAGTTGATTTGAAGCGCGGCGGGAACTTGTTGATGAATCAATATCAAAAATATTCAAAATGTTGTCTTAAAGAAAATTTAATGCTGATTTCAAAACTGGGATGGAACGTTGAAAAAATATGTATGAAAGCAGAGAAAATTGAGGTTTTCCTACAAAACCACGGTTTTCTCAAAATAAACATTGGAACGACATATGTCTGGAACGAAATAAGATAGAAACATGCGGTTTGCGTTGTTTAACTACATTTTTGATCTAGTTTCTCCGTCTTGCTTATTGTCATCTACTTGCGATACACCCTCAATAATACGGTCTGTTAAACCACAGACATCTCCACTTTTTATAGAGGTATAAGTACTATAACCGAATTATCCTAGACATATATGCGCGTGTAAACACTTTTTTATTGTTAAAAAATAACAGATAAAAGTAAACTATGTTTTTGAACCATGTTTCATTAAGGAATAATAATAACCAGCTATAACTCTAAGCCTTGAACCTCTAAATAACCGGGTAGTTCGCTCCAAAAAATCGATAATACTTGAGGTTGCATTGTGGTTTAAGAATGGTATTTTGATTTTTCAAAAACTAATTATAAGTATTTTACTTCAAAATGCAGTGAAATGGAACGAAATTTCTATTTTTCCACATCTTTATTCGTGATTTTTAGCTTCTTAATACTTACAAGTTTATCTATTGATTCAGTTGAAAATGGTAAAATATATTTTCTAATGGAAATTTATATTGTTAATATTGTTTTCATTTACGCCATTTTAAAATTTATACTTAACTTGTTATTTTTTGTGGCATTCAACCAAAGTTGTGAAATTGTGTTTGTTTACAGAGTATTTTTCTACTGAAGATGATTCTCAGTTTATCACCAGTAGTATTCCAGTTTCTTTTCACAAGGTATTTGGATATTTTATATTTTTGTAATCTTACTTTATTATCATATAAAGTAAATTATTAGACATTAGTTTGTATCATTTATCTTGCATGGTATACATGGTTGTTTTTATGACATTTATGTATAATTTTGAAATTATATTACCATTATAGTAATATTTTGAAAGCTGCTAGAAAAATATATCACTCTAGTATTAAATTATCATTTTTTATTTTAATATTTTTAAGTTAGTTTATGAATGATGACTGCTTGACCAAGTAATACTTAGGTTTGCAAGTATTCTTGACATAATGTCTAGTATTTATCTATTCTATCATAAGTTGGTTGCTGACTTTATTGTTTGTTTTTTTTATTTATTAATTATTTTCAAAATTACACCTTACTTTAATTAACAGTTCCTAATTATTAAAGGAATAAAATTATTTTCCTGATGCTTGTGAATGCTAAATCCCAGTTATGGCAACCAGAGTTTTAACAAGATCTGTGGCTCATTATCTAATATGAAACTATGAAACTAAATCTAATTTGTGACTTGTACTATAATCATCTTGAATTTTGTTTTTGTTTTTTTGCATTGAGGATGTCTGAGTTTTTGCTTGAAGGATGCATTTAGGCCGTCAGCATTAGTCTTTTTAGAATAAATAGTGGCTCAAATAAACTTATTCCTCCTATATCTCTCTTTTATAGTAAAAGTATAATCATTGTGTGTAATAAAACATTTTGCCATTTTAAATACTGAACATTCTATTTCTTTCCTGAATTGGGTTATTATTCTTAACCATTGTTACTTTTCGCCCTCACGAAATGCATTATCTCAAACTCTGTTCAGTTTCGACCCTTTCCACCATAAAGTTTATATGTTATATCCATTTTATGTTTTACCTCTTTAAGTTATGAAATATCCACTGTAAATGAGCCTTTGAGGGTTTCATCTTCAGCCCTGCAGAAGTCAGCATTAGTGATGAGTGTAAAGCAGTTTTAAATCCATTGCATATTACATAAAATTAATTATGAAGCCACCAAAATGTACTAAAAGCATGAATAACAGTTGTATTATAGAAGTTAGAGAAGTTTAGTTATTGAAGTTCAGGCCTCTCTGGCGATGATTGAAAATTCTGATTTCTTCAAATAATTTGTGTATCATGGTAAAATTATGGAAGAGATGCATTGATATATCTCAAAGTGATTGCCTGGTAGAGAATCAGTGGTGTAAATGTTATGCTGGTCTGGCTTTTGGCTGGAACTGTAATAAGAGTGTGGTATCATGCTCCTTTCATGTGACATATTGTAAATCTCATGTTACTGGCTGGTTTAAATGTGTACATCAATATAAATAGATTTAATAATCAATATGGTAGCTCAGTGGGTTAGGCGCTTAACTACCATGCTCCCGGGCCCAAGTTCGAGTCTAACGGAGGACAGAAAATTTATTTTCTTTTATTTCGGTTGTGGCTCGACTTCAAGGTTGGATGACCTTCCTAGCGCACACCCAGCCTTGTTAAAGTGGTTACTCTTAATTGGGGACTAAACTTGGTGGTTGAGTGAGTATTCTGGCCAAATCTCCTCCTTTCACAACCGTTGGCCCCGAAATAGTACATCCCTACCAAAGTATTGAAACTTCATGAGTCGAGGTGGTACAGGTTTTTTTTTTTTTTTTTTTTTTTTAAACAATTAGTCGTCTACACGCTAATATGAAATCATATATGTTGAATGAAGTCATGAATTAGAGTCATAGCACTTGATAATTTTTGTATTGTTAATTATTATGCTATTGACTTATTATAGCAATAATAAAAATTCAAATGTAGAATACTGAGCGGCAGAAACGAGGTTACTACACTGTCATATACTTTTATTGATAGAAATAAAAATCTAACTAGATGAAATCAATTAAATTATTTCTGCTGAATAAAAATTATTACCTAATAAAAATTTCGATCCTTTATCTCTTGATATTGTGTGTAAAAATATTATTCATGGGCCTTTAGTTGTAAGCACTGATAATGTCCAGATGCAGTCCATTATCTGCATGAGTTTTCTTCTTGTCTCAGAACTTCAATTATTAATTAAAATTATCTATAAGTTCTATAGTTATGAGAGTGGGCGAAGCTGCGACAGGGGATGCTAATCTTAAAATAATTATATTCATTGACAAGGGCCTGATCTGCACTAAAAAGGCCTTTTTGGGGATTTGTTTATCTCTCATTGAGCATAAGTCTTCCAAGTTAATCCATCTAGCACATCAATGAGTATTTCATATAGTATGAGGTGATTAACCTAACCTATAAACTAAACTTGAAAAATGAAAAAAATATCTTAATGATTAAGGCAGGTTGTAACCTCAATCAATAAATAATCACATAATTTTGGTGGTAGTAGGGGAGCTGTTTCTACATTTAGAAGTAGTATTATATTTTTTTTTCTTCACTAGCTCATTAATATACTTAAAAGAGTTGCAAAAAAAGTGACACTCCTGGAAAATATTGATCTGTTGACATTTAACTCAAATAATTATCAATTTTTTATAACAATTATTTAATTTTTTTTTTTTTTTAAATACATTAGCTTGCTCAATTTCGAAAAATAAATAAACAATTGTTTTTTTTACTGATCATGTTATTAGTGACATATATTTATTCCAATTGCATCCAATAAAGCTTCAATCCACCTGGCTCTGCCCTAAGATTACATTTCTGATAAAATTGCCAATGTTCTCTAATTATTCTCTTAAAGCAGTTATGAGGTAATTGAGGGTCTCAGAAAAAGCAAATCTCGACCTAACATGTCTTCCTAGTCCGTCCCAGGTGTGTTCGATTGGATTTATGTTAGGACTCCTAACAGGCCAGTCCATAACTTCGATTCAAACTTCTTGTAGGTAATCCCTAACACACCTGGCAACATGGGGTCTTGCAAAATAAATTTATTCCTAATTAATGGTGCAATTAGGATAACAAAGTCCTGAAGTTGATATAGTCTTGGAGTGAAGTCCTGTTAACCATGGATTAGCATTCAAATTACATCCCTCTAAAATGTACAGCCCAGTTTTTCCATTCTATGAATTGCCAGCCCATGCTATAACTGAGACACCCCAAAAATTTTGTTGTAAATTGATTGGGGCTTGAGCATACCTCTTACCATGCCTTCTTCAGACTCTAAGGCATCCAACTAGTGAGTTAAGACAAAATCAGTATACAGGATTCTCCTTCAGTCGTCCTCAGCCCAATGCTTGAGTCCTGGAAAATTTTATACAGTGTTTTCGATGCTGTTGATTTAGTTAGGGCTCTTAAACTAATTTTCTGGCTTTTAACCCATAATCTACAATCCTTCGCCGCACAGTTTGTGGATTTACCTCTTCCCACGAACACTCCTAAGCTGCTGAGCCAGCTGAAATGCAGTAAAGTGAAGATCTCAGAGGCTCTGTAAAATCAAATATCAATCATATCGAGCCAATGTTGCCCTCAGTCGTCCTGAGCCTTGGCGTCTGTTGTATGAGTTTTCTCCCTGTATGTTTTTTAGTGCTCTGCAGACCTTAGTTTTTGGTTTACAGATAGAATTAGCTGCATTACAGGCACTGCAGCCATCGTCAACAAGTGTTACTGCCTTGTCAACTATTTCCATTGAATATGAGTTTTTTGAAATACTTGATTCCTGGCAAATTTTGTACCGCATTTTCGATGCTGTTGATTTGGTTGGTGCTCCTAAGCTAATTTTCTGGCTTTTAACCCATAATCTACAATCCTTCGCCACACAGTTTGTGGATTTACCTCTTCCCACGAACACTCCTAAGCTGCTGAGCCAGCTGAAATGCAGTAAAGTGAAGATCTCAGAGGCTCTGTAAAATCAAATATCAGTCATATCAAGCCAATGATGCTCTCAGTCGTCCTGCGCCATGGCGTCTGTTGTATGAGTTTTCTCCCTGTATGTTTTTTAGTGCTCTGCAGACCTTAGTTTTTGGATTACAGATAGAATTAGCTGCATTACAGGCACTGCAGCCATCATCAACAAGTGTTACTGCCTTGTCAACTATTTCCACTGTAATAAGCGTTTTTTGAATCTGAAGTACAATAATGGAATAAGTGATGGTAAGAATTGCCGAAAGAACCAAACAATTATGAAATTACTACCAGTCAAACTAATTCATTTTAGAGGATAATGAGGAAACTTGATAACACTAAAAGATTAAAATGGCCTTTGGCATACTGAATAAACAAAAAGCCTTATCCTATCATTATTATGCTATATTTGTTCTCATTGGTATAGTTAAATACTGTAACGGTTCGGATCGGCGACACCACCAAACTAGGTTGACCCGCGCTACACCGACCAGTTCGATCCTTACGCTTCACTTCATGTTTACATTTTTCGATAGTTCATTCCTATAACCTCACATGTAAACAATCACTTCTACAGTTTCAACTTGGATTGTGTTGTTTAGTTTGTTATATTGATATTTAGACTTCTTAAATGTAAATAAGTGAAACAGAAGTTCAAAAAATGAGTTTCATAAAGGATTAAGTGTTTTATGAATTCATGTTTTCTTATTTCATCTGATCTTATGTGTAAAAGTGTTATAAAACTTAAGAAGATTAATTTGTACATGGATTTGGTGTTTTACATATTTATATTTGTTCTATCAATTTAGGTGATAATATTTACAACTTGTAAAAGTGTTATGAAACTTAACAAGATTTATTTGTACATGGATTTGGTGTTTTATATATTTGTATTTGTTGTTTTAATTTCAGTGATAAAATTTCAGTATACATATTTTGTGAATGGATTCTTTGCCATCCATATTACTTTTTGTGCTAAAGTGAGACAGATTGTATAATTAATTCAATAAAACAAATAAGTTTATAAATAAATGTGAGAAAGTATATCACAGGTTTTTTATGTTTTCTTATTTCCACTTCCCATTAGAAAATATAGCAGAAACTAACATCTTCACTTTCAACTAGGATTCTGTCTTATATTATATAATGGCTTATAACATGGAGAATTGACAATGTGAAAATAATCACAGATTAAGAGGTAAATGACACATCACTATATAATTGTAGAACTATTGGTATAATGTTATAGATTAATGTGTTTTTAAAAAAAAAATTAGAAGCCTGATGATGAAACATTATCTCCGAAACATGTAGCTACAAATGTTAAATAAATAGGAGTTATGCCAAATAAATACTTAAGGATTCTGTCTTTTTTATATTTATAATTTGTTATTTTCACTTCTCTGAGAGAAAGTTCATCAGGAATTAACTTTACTGGTGGTTCAGTAGTATATTAATTGTTGATTAAATTAATATTAATTAAAAATTGATTTAGTGTCTTATATTTCGATATTTCCTTATTTCCACTTTAATATTTCCTTATTTCTCATTTTAATATTAGAAGGTAAACAGAAGTTAATATTACTTTGAACAGGGATTTAGAGTTTCTCAGTAAATGTAGGAGAATAACCTTCCCCCTCTAAAAGCAGCGACTAGAACATCGAAATAAATCGGAACAAGGTTAGAATCGATAAAAGGTATTCTGAGCGGGTTTAGGGGTTGGTGTCGCCGATCCGAACCGTTACCTTAAATACCTACAAATCCATATTTTCTGGGTTTGCCACTTCTTTTTTTTTTAACTCAGTGTGTAAAGAGAAATACCAGGTATGCAAGTTTAAAATGTCGTTTTAATTCCAATAGAATGCGCTCTTAGCCTATTGAAGGATTTGCTTATCTCTAAACGCTATTTTGTTTGTTAGTCATTTGTTTACAAAAGTCAGTTGTTTTTAAGTCGTTTACGTGGACGTATCATACCTTTCTTTGGTGTTAAAAATGTCTAATTTTAAGCCAAATAAAGAGCATTTGCGGCATGTCATGATTTTCTTATTTAATCAAAAGAAAAAGGCATCTGAATGTCATCGAATTCTTGTTGAGACTTATGGCGATGTTGCTCCAACCGTCAGGACATGTGAACGTTGGTTTCAAAGTTTCAAACGTGGTGATTTTGATGTTACTGATCAAAAACGAGAAAATCGACCAAAAAAGTTTGAGGACTTCGAATTGCAATCTTTATTAGACGAAGACAATACCCAAACCCAACAAATGATGGCAGAACAGTTGAATGTCACTAGGCAAGCCATTTCCGATCGCCTGAGAGCTATGGGAAAGATTCAAAAGGTTGGAAAATGGGTTCCACATGAATTGGACGAACGACAGATGGAAAAAAAAAAACGAAAAACTGTGTGCGAAAAATGCTGCTTTTACGCCACGAAAGAAAGGGTTTTTTGCATCGAGTTGTAACTGGCGATGAAAAATGGATTTATTTTCAGAATCCCAAACGAAAAAAAAATCATGGGTAACGCCAGGACAACCATCCACATCGAGTGCAAGACCGGATCGTTTTGGGAAGAAGACAATGCTGTGTGTGTGGTGGGATCAGAAGGGAGTAGTCTACTACGAGCTTCTCAAACCTGGCGAAACAGTCAATACCGAGCGCTACCAACAACAAATGATCAATTTGAGTCACGCATTGATAGAAAAACGCCCAGAATGGGCTCACAGGCACGCCAAAGTCATTCTTCAGCATGATAACGCTCCTGCACATTCAGCCAGATTGACTAAGGAAACGATTTCTTCGCTTGGTTGGGAACTCCTACCCCACCCGCCGTATTCACCTGACCTGGCGCCTTCTGATTATCACCTCTTCTCATCGATGGGAAACTCATTGGCGGAGCAACACTTCAACAATTTCAAAAACGTACGAAAACGGCTCGAAGAATAGATTTCAAATAAAGATGAAGCATTCTTTTGGAATGGTATCCATATATTGCCCGAGAGATGGACAAAATGTGTAGAAAGCGAGGGTCAGTACTTTGAATAAAATATATTATACTTTTTTTTTTTTAAATCACTGTGTATGTATTTTAAGAAATAAACGACATTTTAAACTTGCATACCTGGTAGCTGAGACATAATTGGGTATAAACCATTTAATTTTTTAATATCAGCCATTCGACTGAAGATACAATTAATTTTAACACTCATTAAATTTTATCTAATTATATTTTTTATCTTTTAAAATGTATTTTATGTTCAATAGTTTAATATTAATCATTCTACTGCTTTGACAAAGTGTAATCATTTAAATTTTAGAATAAAGAATGAGGGATTTAGGTTATCAAAAGCTATAAAGACATCTATTAGTATTATAATGATTAATTTTTTAATGGTGTGTAGCAGAATGAATGTTACTGATGATATAAACCAAATTGGAATGTGTGAATTAGCTTGATCAAAACTCTTTGGAAGGCCTGATGAAATCCCTTCAATGCGGTTATGTATTTAAAAACAAATATAAAACAATATTATTGTTATAGTTTTCAGAATTTGAGATTATCATGTGATCATTTAAGTTTTAATCAAATTATTTTTAATGTTAATTCTCACTATTTTCTTTTTCTTTTAAATTAATATTTTGTTTTTATTTATTTTTCTAGGAATTCACTGAAGCTGCTAGAAGGTAAATTTTGATAATATTACTTCTTAATATAAGTTAAACTAATTGATTTTCTTCTAGATGATGATTGAGAATTTATCAGGTTTCTTTAAATAATATACTCTATGTAGTTATTTTTCTATAGGTTCAATCCATGTTGTAGATGGTACATCTGATCTGATTATTAATGCTGAAAAGAGGAGATATAACTGAGTTTAATGCTAAATTAATTTTATCAATTTTTTCTCTATTTTCTTCAGTCCTACTTCACTGGTTGTAAAATTGGTATAATAAATTAACACAATTGAATATATTAGCATGGTACATGTTTTTACATGGAAAAACTTGGTTTCAAGAGTGTAACCGCATATCTTTTAACTCTCATAATTATTTTGTTGTTACTCATTGATAAAAAAAAGTAATATTATTAATTAATATTTATATTTATAATATTACATTCCCGCTTCAAGGTCACTCTTGAGTCTAATGTTAATTAATATTAATAATTACATATTATTATTAATACTTATAATATCTCTCTCATATTCTTGATTTTCACCGGAAAAATAGCACCTACCCAGATCGAAATCAAGGGTTAGGCACAGAAATTATTTTTTGATGTTTAAAAATTTTCGGATTATACTAGCTGTTCCCAGAAGGACTGCCTTCTGCGATTCTTGAAGAATTTTAATTGGGATCAAGCCATTACTAGAAATGATCAATGGAAACACCCTCACATTTTCAAGATGATACAGGTGTTTCAGCTCTTAGCCAAGATCCAAATATTTCCTCATTTTCTCAGCAGCCGTGCGATGTACATTATCATCAGTTGGCATTCCTATTTGGATTATAGCTGCTGATTCCATTTCCTTGTTAACAAGCAAAATATCGGGTCTTTTGTTAGGGATAGTGTGATCGGTCAAAATAGCTTGGTCCCAGTATAGTTTTATATGTTTTGTTTCAATTGTAGACCTTGGGTTATTCCCGTAATAAGATACTTCCGATTTTTCCCAAATCCCATATTTATTGTCCAGAGCTTAGTGAAATTTTGGCAAAGCTGTTATGCCTCAGCAAATATTCTTTACCTGCCAGAGCCTAACACCCAGAGGAAATATGCTGGATCGATTCCGCTGCAGCTTTGCATAACCAGCATAGTTCATTAATTTCTTCGCCACACATACAACGTCTATAAATGTTTGTAGCAATCACTTGTTCCTATATCACTAATAGGAATCCTTCAGTCTCTGGAAATAGAGTGCCCTTATGCAGCCACATAAGAGTGGCATCAATGTCAGTTCCAGTGGTTGTAATGGAGTGGTAGAACCTTCCATGTAATTCTTTAGTTTTCCAAGAATCTAGAAGATTTTCTTGGGTTTTGTGCTGAAGGGTTTCCTTACGTTAGGCATCGACCTCCAATTTTTCTGGGAAGATACAATCTCGCCATAGAAGATTTAGGATAGCGTTTTCGGGCATTTACCATCTGAACTCGAAGGTATCGGTCCATTGATTCTAACTCCGTTATCCCAAAAGAGTAAGCCAACGAAGAGATAACCCGTGTTCAAACTTTTTATCAAATTCTTTCCTGAAAGAAGTGTCCTTAGGATGAGTTTTGAACGCTTTTTAAACACATCTTTGAATTGTCCTCCAGACTTTGACTCCAGGAAGTTTAAAAATCCCAAGGTACTTACTTATATGAGTCTCGTTCATCAAGATGATTAAGTTCAATATTATTTGATAGTTCCATATTTTTTACGTTAAGCATCCCTCTTTTTACATGAAGCACTGCTCACTTATCAATGCCAAGGCTCATGTGTATATCACTACTGAAGGCTCTCACTAATTCAAGGAGGCTTTTAAGGTCTTTTTCATTTCTAGCTTACAACTTAATGTCATCCATATACATTGAGTAGGACAGCACTGTTTCCTTGTTGAGGTGATAGCCTTTACCTGAACTATTGAGCATTGTACTAAGAGGATTGATTGCCATACAAAACCTTGTAGGGCTCAAGGAGTCAGTCGCCTTGAAATATTCCTCTTTTAATTGATATTGCTTCCCAAGAACATTCTCTTTTATCATCAGGCATTCTTTTGGCTCTAGTTGTCCCTTGTCTCTATTTGGTATCAGATAAATAGTACCAGTAAAAAACTCTTTTGGAGGTTCAATATTATTTTCTAAAAACTTCTGGTAACAGCATGTTAGTGGACGATGGACGCTTTTAAAGTTCTTCAGCCAGTAGTTAAATAATTTGTCTGGGCCTGTTGCCTTCCAATTTCTCATCTTTCTAAGTGCTCGGATTACATACTAATCGAAGCAGTTTCCATTATAGGGACATGAACGACACTGTCATCAACCTGTTTCAGCCAGTAAACATCTTTTTAAAAATATTTGGCTTTTTCCCATACCCCTCTCCAAATATTAACCAATGAATCCTTACTTGGGTGAATGGCATTTTTGTTTTTCCTTTCATTGGTTAACTTATTATAAAACATTTTCTCCATTGTATTGAAGGATGCGTTTTATTTTCTTCTTTCAGCTGCCTAAGTATATCTCCTTATTCGATTGGCATATACTGCTAGCTTCTGCTTCATTGTTTCCATAAAGGTAGCCAGCTCTTGGTTTAATTTTGATTTTTGTACATCACCGATATTATTTACACCGAAGACAATTATTTCATCAATTTTAGTTTTAATCTTCATTGAGGCTTTCTCTGGATCTTGTAAGTAATTTGATATTACACCAATTTTTCTTCTAAAGGACTCTATCTTAGTTATCAGCCTTCTCTTCCATGGTGGCGTATCTTTATCTTTATCCCGCTTCAAAGATTTAAATTCTTCTTGCTTAAGGCGATAAGAGCCCCTGCTGCAATCTCACTGTTCTGGCTGCTACATATATCCAATGAGATATCTCATAGTCATATCGTCCTTCACTATGTCCGCCAAAACCTGGTCGACAACTTTGACTATATTCAAAGTTTGTTTACTATAAGGAACTCGGACGATATCTGGTCTATGGTATAGTAGTACAACCTTCATATTTCATATGCTCTTCTTGTATTCTCATTTTTATTTCAGCAAACAATTGAGCCTGTGGATCGTCGTGTATCTGCAATGTCTGCTCCAAAACATCAACCATTTCGTCTACTTCGCAGCCGCATTATCGACCACATCATTCATCATTGTTTCAATGTTAACCTTTATGTCATTGATTTCTGCTTCAGATAAGAATTTGAGTTCAATAATCTGCCTTACCTGATCTAATCTTTGAGCAGTTACCTGTTTTTCTGGGAACCTTTCATTCCAGTATCCTATAATTTGACTTATGTAACCTGTCCTTGTCTCTTTCTAAATTTGTTGCCAAGAAATATGCTCCAGATTGCAGCTATATTCATATCACCAGCCCACTTCATCCGAATCTGCACGTTTCTTTGGCGGTTTGCCACTCTTCTTCGTGCGGGATGCTCATGGGCATCCAAGCTCGAATTGGAGTTAAAGTTGGGCATACCTATGACTGCCTGTCTTATGGTTCCATACAACATCGGAGCACCGCATGCACTACCGGCCGATGTCGAGGGCTGCCTATCCAATCCCTCCAGAGCAGTGCTGACTCTGGATTCTTCTGAGGCTTGTTTTCTTATATGCACCATTGTTAATGGGAAGTGCATTTTATACCTTCTGCCAGGTTTTTTGACAGCTGCCTCTAACATGAAGATCAGACGCTGACCAGGATGCCACCCATTCTGGGTTCAGGCACACCTCGATTTGAGCTAGTTTTGGTCCTATTTATTATTATTATTTATTTATTTGTTATATCGCTTTTTGCAGTTTCTGAACTGAGGTGGGGGACAAGTCCAGCCAACTTCAGCTTAGGTTCACTTTTTTTCTTTTTCTCCTCATATGTTAAAAAAATTTCCGAACAATCCTTGCCATGTCCAGGAGGACCGCTTGTTGAGCCTCTCCTAGTCTACATCCAATGGCAACTTCAGATCAACACCAACTACAGTTAAAGTTGGGATCAGTCCGTTTGTAGATATTATAATTGGCGTCACCACTGTGTTATCTAGGTGATACAATTGCTTTAATTCAACGGCCAGTTCCTGATATCTTTGTAACTTCTCTCCAATGGTGGAAGTCATATTGTTGTCGTTGGGAACGGCGATATCGACTATCCATGCTATCTTCTCTTTTAGGTTTATAAGTACTATGTCTGGTTTGTTGTGTCGCAGTGTGGTCCGTCAGTGTAGACTCTTCCCAATATAGCTTGAGAGGCCTTTGAAGCAACCTATTGAGCTTATACATATAATATGGTGTTTGTTTCTCTAATAGGTTCAATTTCCTGGCTATGGACTGATGAACTATTTTGGCCATATTATTATGCCTTTGGAGATATTCCGAATTGGCTAGTACTACACAGTGATATCCACCAGTGATATGTTGGATCGACTCCAGTGTCACGGAACATAGTTGACACTTGTCCAAAATGGATGTGTCCTTAAGAATGTGTCTCCTGTAGAATCTCTTGGCAATTACTTGGTCTTGGATGGTCATGATGGAGCCCTCCGTTTCTGAAAACAGTCTCCCAGCTATTAGCCATATTAATGATTCTTGCTTGTCAATGCTGGCCTCGTTTAATAGGTTGTAGAAACTTACTTTTCCATTCGTCTACACATTCTTTTTTGTGACTTAATAATTACGTCCTCCAACTTGCTCAAATTTAGCAGTGTTTGACCATCATCCAATCTTTGCATTGCCATGTGAATATTCGTAGTTTTTGACAAGAAATACTGGCGTAGTGTCGATTCCTGCTTTCGGCACACTTCTTCGATATTTATTAAGCCACGTCCTCGGATATCGTTAAGGGTTTTTACACTTGTGGTAACGTTTTACGATCTGGTGGCAACAACGGAGGTGAAGGAAAAAGGGTGGGGGAACCGCCAGCTTTCCTTTTGGGACGAATGGGATTTGTTGGAATTATTGCTGCGTCCGTGTTCGGTGTTCTCAGGAATGCTTGGAAGGTAGCGAAGGGAGAGTGTTAGGCTTTTCAATGTGAGTATCTGGGGCAGGTTTCCCTACGCGGATCTGCTTGAAAGCGGTGTTACTATGTGCTGCGGCCGTTTTGATGATGTATACAGGTTTTGGGCGTTCCTTGGAGATAAACTAGATTGAGGGCCTGTATATGGAGGGGTTAAGGGGGGTCTAATTTGATTCAAATTTTGCTGTCGTAAGAAAAGACCCTTGTGGCTGCAAACCGTTGGAGGGGTCTGGAGAATGGGGCGAACACTGTTGGTTGGTGGGACAGGGTTTCGGGCAGGAAGGCCGTAGTGGATCTCATTTCTCGGTCCTAACTGTTCGAGCTGCCTACCGGGTGTCAGGAGGTTCCAATCTTGGTTCGGTTGCCCGTTGGCTATGGGGATGGTCGCCTGGTAAGGTAACGCCTAGCAAAGGAATCCGGTTAAAAAAAACGAGCTCGGTCATGGAGTAGGCATTATGGATTCGCTTTTTGATGGCGGGTCCGAAGGGCCGAGGAGTACGACGGGAAGGAAGAAGTTGCCGTTTCCAACTGTCTTGCGGTCTCCAAAAGCGTACAGAGTGGTGTCCATGTCTTGAGGTTTTCAGATTGCCACCTATCTTCTATAAGTCCGTTGGACTGATCGGGTGTATAGTGGCGGTCGTTGTAGATGAACCAGTTTGATACTTTTTCCGTGAGATAGCTGCTAAGGAAATCGGAAAAGGCAAGTCAAAAGGGATTCGAAATTCCGACCTTGGTCACCGCGTTACAACTTTCCCCTGTACCCACTTACTTAGTGCGTCTGTCCCCCAAATACCCCCATTTTAACGGTTAAATCACAGTGGGTCCAAGAACGCTTTATTTTGCGACTGTCAGTGCAGGGATTGAATGAGCCGCAAGTGATGGAATGGCTTCTGGCCCCCACTTAGTGAAACTGGTCGATGCAGGTCAAGAAGGTATTTCATTGCCGTCGACACGGTAGGGGGGCCAACGATGTCGATGACATGTTGAATAAAGGCACAGAGACGTTCATCTGGCGGTGTGAAGTGCTGAAGAGGGGATTTCTCGTGTCACCGCTGGATCTTTGGTTTGTGACATGTAGCACAGTTCTTTACAAAGTCCGTGGAACAAATTTAGACATATGTGGCCAGACGAATCATTTTTCGGAGTTGATCAAGAGTTAGCTCTACGGCCAGAGGTGTGAAAAAAGATGGTGAACTTTAGCGCGCAAACTGCCGATCTTAAGGATTTGGGTAATATAAGGTTCTCTCGTTAAGTATCCAAGGGACGTATCGCAGTAGACAGTGAAAAGCTTGCCTGGGCAGTGTGGGTTGGTGCTAGGACTAAGTTGGTCGATGAGTCGTGGAGCCTTTGGGTAGTTCCCGGGTCGTTTTCTTTTTCCGTTTGAGCCTTGGCGATGGTCAGTTTCGTTCAGTAAAACTATTGCTCGCTAGTGCTTTCAATCCGTGACAAGCAGTCGGCTACTGAGGCTACTCTCTACGCCTTTGATATATTGACCGACGTGGTGTAACTGAGAAAATATACGAAAGGAGAGTTGTCTTGGATTGTTCTTGGAGCAGCCTTCTCAGTCAGTTTTTGTTTGAAACGCGTAAGTTAGGGCGGGCGGTGGTCGGATATAACAGGTAAAGGGGGGGCGGCCTTCCAATAGATATCTGGAAATGTTTTATGGTTTTCATACAAGGCCAGTAACTCTCTGTCATAAGTTAGAGTACCTCTGCTGCGTGGGTGTAAAGCTTCTTTGAGAAGGAAACCCAATGGTTCCGCCAACTGTCGAATGGTTGGATCTGGGGGACGTACTCCGCCAATAGCATTGTAATATCCGAAGCGTCTGATTTGTGACCGTGATAGCGGTTGTACCTTGTCTAAGGGTGATGTGCGAGAAGAGTTTGATCTACAAAAGGTCGCTTTTCGTTGCGTCTTCAAAGGCGGTCTGTTCAATCGATTGAGTCCATTCTATAGACTGATTGTCGGTTATGTCATGAGGTAGGTGTCGAGGAGCCCTGTGTTTGCGCTGCCTGAGTGGGCCAAAAAATCCGGACTGATAAAAGTCTCTCACCCATATCCGAGAGAAGGTACGGCGCGTTGTTTTTTGCTGTCTCTCGGCTTAAAGGAAAATTCTGGATATAACCTACATTTTGGTCTAAACGAGCACCGCATGCCGGCTTGCCTTCCTTTCTTGGCAGATACAGCCGGGCTGTGGAGGATATCGGATGTTGGGCCCTTTCTTGAGTTAGAGTCAACCTCTTGCAGACTTGTATTGGACCAATGTAGTACACCAAAGCTGTAACTTAAAACTGGTATGGCCCAGGTGTTGATGGCTTTGATTTTTTGCAATCCAGACAAATGTGTCTTCAATAGGAGCTTCAACCTCTTCTTGAATCTTGTCTCGTTTTTCATTATACTCGTTCTTCATTCCCTTTTGGGCAATTTTGAGATGCTGCTACATTCCTAAATATTTATATAGTTGGTTCGTTTCAAGTTCTTGAATAGAGTCTTCTTCATTTATAGCTGCTATATTTTTGGTTCTTTTCGTTTTTCCCTTGTTTATATGAAGCGCACGGCACATTTGTCTAAACCAAATGACATACTAATATCACTGGTAAAAGATAACACGGTTTTGACCTTATTTTTCAATTGTTCTTTATTTTTTGCATATAACTTCAGGTCATCCATGCACCAACTATGACAGATTGTGGTTGCTTCATCTGTAATGATGAGTTTGTATCCTACTTTATCCCTTTTTCACACAGCCAGCTGTTTGGTACAGAATCGAATGCCTTCTTATAATCAATCTACACCATAGAAAGGTTTCGCTGGCTTTTCGATACTTGAGCAGTGATGAATGAATCGATTAATAAAAGTTCTTTACAGCCCCCAGCTCTCTTTCTGCACCCAAGTTATTCTGAAGGAATCATATTGGATTCCAAGTGATTGTATATCTTGGTTGCAATGATAGAAGTAAACATTTTGTAGAGGCAATTTAAACATGTTATTGGCCGATAATCTTCTGGGCGTAGGTTTTCTTCATTTTTTTTTGGAAGCATATAAGTAATGCCTTCAGAGAATCCAACAGGGGTATCCTGTCTGCTATCAAGTATATCTTGGTTGCCCTTAGCTAATACTTCATGTAAGGGATGGAATCGTTTAATCCAGTAGGCCTGAATTCCATCAGGACCAGGTGCCCTCCAATTTTTCATGTTCCTGATTGCTTCTGTGACATTGTTTATAGTTATTTTTGCATCTGTCATTTCAGAAGCATTTTGGAACAGTTGTATTTCTTGCTCTATCCAAGGGGAGTTCACATTGTGCCTCATTGTCTGTTCCCATATATTTTTCCAGTAATCCTCGATGCCATGAGGGTATACAGTTGATCTTTTTATTTTTTGGCCAAGATATCTATAGAACTGGCGCTCATTCTGTCTGAATTGTTGATTTTGTTGCCTACACAGAGCTGCTTCACTGTATCTTCATAATCGGCTTGCATAAACTGATAGCTTTTGTTTCAAGATTTCTAGGTACATAATAAGCTTATCAGTCAATTCTTTTTCCGTTACTATACCTAGATTTTGTACTATGATTTCATCAATTTTTCTTTTTGTTTTGGCTTTCGCTGCTTGAGAGTTACTTATATAATTTGAAATCATGCCAATTTTTGCTTTTATCGTGTTCACTTTTATTTCGAGTCGCTTTTTCCAGGGGGGTGCTTCTCTGTCTCTTCTTGATGTTTTACTGTTGCTAGCATCATTCATTTTAATGCCAAGCTCTACTATAACTGTCTCGGTAGCTATATATAGCCAATGAGGCACATCTTGAAGGCCATTTATCAGATAAAGATGTTCCTTTAGAACCTCATTCATTGTGTTGGTAACCTTAAACGTGGTCCTATGGTATGGTACTCGTGGTAGCAGCGGACACTCTCTGAGTGGTATCCCCTCTAGAAGCATATGTTCCATTAAAACTGATTCACTCAATCTTTTTTCAAGCTCTTTGTAGTCGTTATCTCTATCGATATTAGTAGCATTTAATGGTTTACCAATATCAGTTAAAATTTCCAGGTTCATTTCTGTAGTATGAGTACTATCAGGTAACTCAGAAACCACTTCAGCAATAATTAACCTGTGAGCTTTTCTAATTGATGAAGATCTGTGGACATTAGGAAATTCCTTTGTAGAATTACTCTAACCTGATCGCTTAGTCTCTGAGTTCTTACGTTGATGTCAGGAAATGTCTCGCACCAATATCTCTGAATACGGTTAAGATATCCTGTTTTTTCCGTTTCTAGATTTGTTGCCTGGTAGTATACCCCGATGACTGCCTTATTCATATCTGGCGTCCATTTCATCCTCATTGCACCTCCTGGTCTCTGTTGTCGACTTTGCGTGGGCAGAGAATGCCTCTCCTCTAAGCTCGAATCCGAACGATGGACCTGTAAATGTTGCAGTCTTGCTGATCTTAACAACAGGGGCACCGCTCGTTTCACTAATCCCTGAAGGAAGCTGTCCACTATTCCCGCTCGATGCAGCTTCAGTATCGAGTTTGTCTGAGGCTAATGTCCTACTTCATTACTCCATGTTTACTGGGTAAGCACATTTTATACCTACTGCCAAGTAATGAAGATGCAGCTGCCCCTGACATGGGAAACAGACGCTGCCCAGGTTGCTGCCCACTGTGGATACCGTAGCAACCTGGGTTTTGTTAGTTTTGGTCCACCCCGGGTATTTTATTTCCTCGGTACCCATAATATCTGATGAGTGTTCCCCTTGCCGCCACCTGGGGAGGCACCCGATGGGGGACTGGCAACCCCTCACGGGTTGTTATTATTATTATCATTCTAATGTGACTCATTAATTACAAAACTTCCAGTGCAACATGTAGTGGTTCTTGTATTCATTTGATGTTTGCACGTAATATCAACCTCACCAGTAAGAACTACTTTAGTTATCATAAACCTATATTAGCTATAACTGCAAAATGATTGTGCATACTAATGTAAATATAACCTATTTGAAAAACATGCACTAATGTACCTTGCTTTTATGCTTGATGAACTGAGATAATTTGGTGGTCTGGGGTTGTCCTCCAGATGTCATTAGACAATTCATGTACCATGATAAACACATCACACGCGGCAAATCTTTTTTTTTTTTTTTTTTAATAAGTTGTTAGTGGTTTCTCTGATCATCATATTTTTTATTAATACTACTCTTCTTGCAAGATGCAAAAGATGAATGAAGCAATCCTTGGTGTTCTCAACTGCATTCTTCTATGGTAGTATCATCTTTCCTTTAGTCTTCCTTTGGACTTTACTCCTGATAAGAGTCTTCTTCTCTAACATCCATCATTTCATCCATTTTGTTCCTTCATAACTATTTTAGTTGATATATTCACATAAATTGGATAATGGATGCTGCCATACATTCCATATATTCCTTCTCACCTTTGTTAGTGTGTGATACCATCCTTCATGGCAAGTTCTAGTATGTGTCAAAAGAATTTTGTTCATTTCAAAAGAATTCATTCTGCCAAAACCTTACTGAGTTCCCAGATCTCCCATATGTAGCAACTGGTCCAATTTTACTTCTTGTAGAACCTTGATTTGGTATTTCAACCCAGTATTGTACTCTTCATAGCCTTTACTATTATGGTTTTAACATTATTCTAGAACTCATTTGGATTATCCATGCTTTGAAGTAATTCTCTTTAATAGAAAAATGTTAATTATTAAGAAAAATTCTTTTATGTCAAAAGCAGCAGGGCTGATTTGCTCCTGAAAATATTTTAATTGGCTCGTATATAAGTTTATAAAAATTGGTCCAGTTATTGAAGAAAAATTAAATCCTCTCTCCCACCATAGAATAGGGGTAAATTCACTCCTGAAAAATGTTTAGTCGTCAAGTAATTTAAGGTTTTATTAAAAAGGCATGTTATTATTAAGTGGTGTTGAATCTGTTACGGATATAAAATTTCATATTAGTATTATTATTATTTTTTTTTTTTTTAATTTGGTTTCTAAATCAGGATTTACGAATTTGGATTTCAAATCCGAAAATTTCATTCTGCATTAGAATTCTTAGTGATATTATTTAAGTAATTGTTTTAAACTCATTAAAAATCCTTTTTTTATTTTGGGAAAAAATATGTTTATGACACTCCTATCACATGCTTATACACCAAACTTATATATTTATGGAATAAAACTGTATTTAAATCAATTAAAAAATTATTAATTGTTTAGGTTGTGAACAAATATTTTAATTCAATCCATGTGGTATGCTAGCTAGGTTTTATAGCTGGAGTGTCCTAAAATTGTTTATCAGAGGGTCACTTTACCGTTACAAGTTGTAGTGGAGTTGCATTTAAAATATTCAAACCAACAAAAAATATAGGTGATAAGTATGAAAATAAAAACAGAAACATCAGAATTTTCTATTATTATTGTTACACAAATTAAAACTATTATTAAAAAAAAGAAAGAAAGAAAGCTGCTTTTAATGAGAGAATGTGGACTCTAACATTTAGATAACAATTTATGAAAATCAATTTTTATTAATATTGTTGCAACTTTCTGTAAATCTTGGAAATAAGAAACCATCTGCTGCCATTCACTTCATCCTTCCACTATTCACATGTTTATCTCATCATTATTTGTACTATTGTAAACATTTTATCTAATATATTATTCAAAAACTGTTTTGAGTTCTCAAACCAACTTGCAGGTTCTTCATTTGAAAAAAAAAATACATAACTTTTTCAAAAACTCTGTGGGCCACGTCAGAAAAGGATGGGGCCGCCAGCTGGCCATGCTTACTTCATAAATTAAACAACCTTTGGATATAATATTTGAACTGTACTGCTTAATGAAGGCGGTTTCCTCACCTGCACTTATTTTATTTTTTCAGGATCAGTATTGATGAGTCTCTGTTCAGCTCCAGAATTCTCCTCAAGTTTCTTCCTCCAATACTGGACTTTAAAGAAAGGTACATATGAAGCTTTATGCAAATAAATATTTATGAAGTTGATCTCATTTTATTACTAGTTGTTATATTGGGTTGTCCGATAAATGAAGCAGACTCCTCCTTTCACAACCGTTGGCCCAATGCCAGTACTGTGTGGAGGCATGATGTCACATCAAAGAAATTTAATCAAATCCTCCATCATGGCAGATTTGTTATAGGCTTAAACGTAGCTAGCTTTAATTTTATTAATTATTAATATTTGAATCTTGCTAATCTGAAACTCAAGGGACCAGTGAAAAGGTCCAAATTAATGTGAGGTCAATTATTTTCATATTTGTTTTAAAATTTACAAAATTGTTCTTAGATATGTTATGTATGTATAGAGTAAAACCATGAAAATTAAAGTTAAACAAACTACATATATCCAGCATTCTCAAATGATTTTTTTTTTTTAAGATGATGAGAGCTGGGAAAAAATTCATTTATTTTTGACCTGATGGCTTAAGGGATCTAGGATACATAGAGATAACTTTATCTCTCTTGAGGTCCCTGGAGATGATGGTTGTTATTTTTCATTATCTTTCAGTAGTTCAGCATTTGATGGGGAACCGCTGACACCAAAGTTATCTTCAACATGAATAAAATCTTCATAGATTAACTCTTTACAAATAGGTAGAGAGATGTAAACCTGTCTATGCTTGATCATACCAATCACAGAAGTGGGGAACTTCAAATTATGAGGAGTAGAAAAGTACTGACTTCAAATAATAAAATGTTTCTGAGCAAGATACTGTTACTATAACTTCAGGTTAATAAAAACATTTATTTTTTTTATTTATTGAGTGGTTTCTGAAAGATTGGTTTACAAATTGAAATTATCGAGAGGTTCAAATTACCTAAAAGTAACGGTATTTTAAAGCATATATTTTTACTGCAAAATATATCTGTGTAACTGTTCTGACTATCACTAAGTAGAGTCAAGCTTTTTGTAGCAAAGATCTCTCATTCTCAATTTCCTATTTATTCTCTTATGGTTTTAATGTGTTAAGAAAAAACAAAACAAATTCAGTAAACATTTTAATTAAAATCATCAGCTGAAAGTAGATGCAAAAAAGTTGATTACTTCTCTTATAATCTTGCTTCTCTCAGGTTATTAGTGAGCACACTTTTCACTAATGTACAACTTGTTTCTCATGACTGTCTGTTAAAAGAAATTTTTATAAATTATAAATATTTATTGTTGATATCTTTTTTTTTTTTAAATGAGACATTTATTATTAATACATTTTTATATTTCAGGTATTTGGGCATTCCTCATCAAGAGAAAGTGACAATAGTGAATTTAAGTTGTAACAGGAGTGTTTTGATGTCTTCTATTTCTGGAAATACTGTTCATTTTCATAGTTCATTTTTCCAGGATAAAGTAAGAATATTAATGTGTAATTAATAGCTTTTTTTATTCAATTAGCTAATTTTAAGCAGTTCTCTTTGCATCATCCACCATACAATCTGACCACCTGCAGCTGTTTAGTCTTTTTATTCCTTGGATTTCAATTGGATTCTTTTTCATTGTTCTCTCTTTTCTCTTTAGTCTAGTTATAGCAATTAATGTTATTCAAAATGAATTGTTTAAGCCACAATAATTCGGTCAGAATCATCGCTCTCTCTGAAGAAGGCAACTTGTTGCGTTACATCGCTAATCGCCTTGGGATTCACTATACTTCCATTTCAAGAATCATAAAAAGGTACAGGGAGACTGGAAGTCATTCGAGGCGACCAAAGTCAGGGCGTCCCAGGATTTAATAAACCCATAGATGACCGCTTCATTAAAATGCAAGCACTTCAGAAGCATTTTCATGTTGTTTTTTTATGATCTTGCAATATAATAAAGCATCTAGCAAACCTGAAGATGGCCATGTGTTCTGACTCCAAAAATGACGTCTGTCTGGGAAGCGAGCTGGTGAAAGAGTGCCTTGTTTCTTCCGTTAGGCTGGTAGTGGGAGATGTCCCCTGACATGCCACTCACTGCCTCTTCAATTGATTTATTGATTCATTAATTGAATATCTTCTGTTGTTATTTAATGTTGCCATTAACTTATGTATCCAGTCCTTTATTAATTAATTTATTCTTGCTGTTTTGATTGCCTGATTGCCACAATATATATAGATATATATATATATATATATATATATATATATATATATATATATATATATACACAGGGTGTCCCGAATTTAAATGGCAAAACTTCAGGAACTCATAGGGGACTGAAAAATTAAGACAAAAAGTCCTTTAGAGATTTGCTCGTTTTTGCTTAGTTTTAGAGAAAATCGCAAAAAAAGGAACAAAACAAGTTTTCATTTTTATACTTATTTATTTACATTTACATTTATGTTATGTTCTTTTTAATGTAAATATTGCTCAAAATGTCCTCTTGCACCAATGCAAGCATTACATCTAGCACTCACTTGATAAATTGCAGCTAAACATTGTTCTGATGATATTTGGTGCACTGCATCTATGATTCGGTCTCTTAATTGCTCCCTTGAGATGATTGACACCGAATAAACTTTCTGCTTCAAGGTTCCCCATACGAAGAAATCCATGGGTGTCATATCAGGTGATCTGGGTGGCCAAGGTACTACTCCTCCATGTCTAATCCATCGTTGTGGATAATTTATATCCAGCCAAGCTCGAGCAACTCTGCTATCATGAGCTGGATATCCATAGAGTTGGAACCACATTTCAATCCGCTGCTGTAAGGGAATGTCATCTGTATATACAGGGTGTCCCGAATTAAAATGGCAAAACTTCAGGAACTTATAGGGGACTGAAAAACTAAGACAAAAAGTCCTTTAGAGATTTGCTCGTTTTTGTTTAGTTTTAGAGAAAATCGCAAAAAAAGAAACAAAACAAAAATGTTGCAGGTAGCGATTATCACCTTTCAAAGTTCGTCAGGCGAGGCAATGAGATATGTAAACACTTAATGTTATCCTTTACATTCTTTTATTTGTTTACATTTTGGCTTCCTTCTAGGATTATAATTCCTAAATCAGTCTTCAGTCAGTTACTCAGGTATTTTTGTGTGAATAGCATCAGCCACAATACTGTATACATATTCTAATGTTGAATACGCTGATATGATTTTTGTGTATGGTTTCTGTAACGGTAATGCTTTAGAAGCGGTGGGGGAGTATGCGCGCCGATTTCCAAATAGAAGAGTGCTTAATCGACGAGTCTTTTCGTTAACTTTTATAACTTTTATAATAGACTACGAGAGACTGGGTCATTCTTAATACGTAATGAAGGCAACCAATTTCAAGCAGCAATAAGAGCAGATTATTGGAGAAGAAATTTTGTCCAACGCCACTTCGATAACAATCCTGATACTAGCATCCTAAGAGCATCTGCTGCATTAGCAATATCACGGCAAGCAATATGGCGAACTTTGAAAGGTGATAATCGCTTCCCATACCATCTTCAAAAAGTTCAGAATTTATTACCTCAAGATTATGTCAAGAGATTGAATTTTAGTAACTGGTTTCTTGTCAAAATTCGTGATGATAATTTATTTTGATTAAAAATTGGAGGAATTGTTAATCAAAGAAATTATCATGTATGGGCTCTTGAAAATCCCGGAGCTATTAGAGAGAATAGGTTTCAGTATGAATTTGCTATTAACATTTGGCTTGGAATTTGGAACGGATTACTGGTGGGACCATATTTTTTACCTGAAAGATTGAATGATATCACATGTACACATTTTTTGGAGATCGACTTTTCTAATTATTTAGATGACATTCCCTTACTGCAGCAGATTGAAATGTGGTTCCAACTCGATGGATGTCCAGCTCATTATAGCAGAGTTACTCAAGCTTGGCTGGATATAAATTATCCACAACGATGGATTGGACGTGGAGGAGTAGTACCTTGGCCACCCAGATCACCTGATATGACACCCATGGATTTCTTCGTATGGGGAACCTTGAAGCAGAAAGTTTGTTCGGTGTCAATCAACTCAAGAGAGCAATTAAGAGACCGAATCATAGATGCAGTGTACCAAATATCATCAGAACAATGTTTAGCTGCAATTTATCAAGTGAGTGCTATATGTAATGCTTGCATTGGTGCAAGAGGACAACATTTGAGCAATATTTACATTAAAAAGAACATAACATAAATATAAATGTAAATAAATAAGTATAAAAATGAAAACTTGTTTTGTTTCTTTTTTTTTGCAATTTTCTCTAAAACTAAGCAAAAACGAGCAAATCTCTAAAGAACTTTTTGTATTAGTTTTTCGGTCCCCTATAAGTTTCTGAAGTTTTGTCATTTAAATTCGGGACACCCTGTGTATATATATATATATATATATATATATATATATATATATATATATATATATATATATATATATATATATATCAAAATTCTATTTTGTCAACCTTTAGAAATTATTTCCACAACTCTTTTATGTATAATCGTGTAATAGGTCCTATGTACACCTTATTTTAAACAATGTTTGCTATCTCAATTTTTGTTTAAGCGATCTTAATACAATAAACAGTCCAATAACTAAAAATCAACAACAGTATTTTAAAAAGTTCAGTATGTATCTCTCGAATTCTATGTTATTACTAATTGGATGAGTGCCAATGCCAGGAAAGATTTTTATAATTTGTTTTATTTTCTCCAGTTCTGAAAAGGATCCCATTTGAGTGAGGGATCGAAACGTCAATAAAACATAAATTAAGAAAGCAAACATTATTTAAAATGAGGTTTACATAGGACCTATTACACAATTATACATAAAAGAGTTGTGGAATTATATATACATACATATATTTTCTTGATTTTTACTATTATATGTTTGGTAAGGTTCTTAAGGTTCAGTGAATAAAATAGCTAAATTGCTCTCATAATCATGCCAATGTTACTGGTTGATATGTTATTGGTATCTCCGATGAATATCCACCAGTAACATTGGCATTATTATAAGAACAATATAGTCTTGAAACATTGCCAAATATATATATAAAAAGAATGTTTTTAAGAATGGCAACATAAAGTAAAGGAAAACCATGTAATCATGTCAACTGTGATTAGTAACGAAAGAGACATGGACATGTGTCAAGGGTGAAGATAAGTTAAAGTGACGAAGTCATTTTAAACTCACTTGACACACTGTGTGCTGGTCGAGAAGATGATTTGTGTTGTGTGATATCTAGTTGTAGTATCATGACTCGTCTTGCAAGAGGTAGCGTTTGCTTCAATTTCTTTCATAAGATTAGTTGAAAACCATCCATGCTTGTGGAATTATATTTTAGTCTTATGCTAGATCAGATTTGACCAGTCTAGCTTCATAATTTCTTTATTTTTGAATATTGTTTCTACCGTTTCATGTATACAAACAGGAAGTGTTGTACAGATAAAAAATCCCATCACTCGATTTCTTGTATTATGTTGCATCGCATATGGTATCACCTTAGTGTGTACCACGTCTTAAAAAAACAAAAAAAGCATATACAACTTCTGCTTTGTTGGCTCTACAATTTATGAGGAAGCCTTCTCTTTTTAATAAAAGTGACAATGTCAGTTTAGCAGTTTTTATAAAAAAAAAGTTTGACTACTGCAGTGATATTTCATCATCATGGCTCTACAACCTAGTTACAAATCCAGCTTCTTCTGTCATTTATCTCTGTCTTGTACAGTTCCCATCTAGTTCCTTATTCCCAGAATACTCCTAGAATCCTAGAATCACAACTTGAAACCATCTCATTCTAGGCATTATAGATGGAGGCTCTTTGGCATTTCTTCTTTTCCTGTCCTTGATAGGTGTTTGTCCCACCTTAATCTTCTCAGTTTGATGATATATATGTGATGGGTTAAGAAAATGTGGCAAATAATTCCAGGTTGAGGCTTCTCCTGCATTGACCATTAGCTTTTAATACTCCGTATGATCTTCGAGGATCTTCCTTTCAATAATCAAATCTCATTCCTAATTTTAAGTGAGTGTAAATGTATCATAACTTAGATAATGACTGGCCTTATTTAGGGGTTTCATATAGTTGTAATGAGAAGTGGCTATATAATTGCTCTCATAGGCTGGCAACAAATGCCAGTAGCATTGGATGATAATCAAAATTCCCTTTTGGATTTTAGCTGCTGGATTATTATTTTTTGTGTCTAATGATTATTTTGATGTTTAGTTTCATTATTTTACAAATTGATATAACCAATTTAAAACAATGTAAATTTAACTGTTTTGATTATTAAAAATTTAATTATATTGTAAATTTCTTGCAAACTAAAAGGTAATTTCGCACTATCCACGTAGGAAATGAAAATAAGTAATTTACTAATTCAGTGGATAACAAAAGTTAGCGTATCAGTATGTATAAAACTATTTTGATACTCTACATTGGTCAAAACAAATTGAAATCGATTGAATTCACAAAATAAAGAGCAGGACTGAATGAACTGTTAGTGAGTGGTTAGTATGTTAGTATAAGAAACGTGCTCTCTTATATGGGAATCACTTTCTTCCATCCATGATATTTTTGCCATTATTTTAATCAAAACTGCTATTCTGATAGAGCATTATGATTTTTTTTTTACTTTCTAATTAGGTTTTTATTTTAATTTTATTCCAACTTAAGCTATTTTTAATTATGAATTAAGAACTTCTGAGCTCTGTTTTTTTTTTTTTTTTTTTTTTTTTTTTTTTTTTCAGATTTTTCCACCTCTTGGTAATACATCATTCGATGTTGTATTTTTGGGCAGGGAAGAAGGTGATTTAAAAAGCCACCTGTTTATACATACATCAGAGGGGAGTTTCAAATACCAGGTAAGTTTTAAGTTTATAGACTCTGTATCTATTTAAATATTTTATTTTAAGGTTAATTTTTTTTAATTATAATCTTTAAAACAGTATACTATATGTTAAGTTTCTGATTAAAAATTTATCTTCATTTGTTCTTCAGTCAAACTATCAATTTAATTGATTTTCATCACTCATAGCAGTTATCTCTATCAACTAGGATTCTAACAATTATTGAGTTACAAAAATTCAATCTCAAGATACTTTTTTGTATCAATGAGTTTCCTTTCTATTAATTATCCCTAATTGTCCTTATTCTGATGATGCATATGTATTATCATTGATTTTTCAGCAATTGATAATATTGAGATTCATATTTTTATTTAAAATATATTACGTGTGCGTGAGAGTTTTCGTGCATGTACTTTTTTTTTTATTTTTCAGCGCTAAGCCAAGGAGACTTAAAAAAAAAAAAAAAAAAAATACCAATAGCTTCAAAGAAATGACTTGGCCCATCACACGTTATTTATTAAACACTAAACTGAACTTTGAAAGATTGTTTATAATATTAAAATGAAATTCTTCTTCTAGAGGCATAACAGACACATATAGCAGGCCTTCTTAAAAAATCTGTCCCATTAAATGCTATCTTCTGCTGGTTTAATAATCATTTATAGTTTTTGGGTGGTTACTGATAACATTATCCCATGCTTCATGTGTCATCTTGAATTTGGGCCTACATCTGAATCATATATGTGTAATCTTGTGTCCTGTTTTATTGATTTATTTATACTCTGTAGTTTTTTGAACATGCATACTTAAGCTCTTGATAGAGCTGGTACATCTCAGTTGTGAATTAGCTGCGAGTGTTAGGCTCAAAGATCTTAAATATTTCTTGGTGAGCTTTTAAACAGTTCCAATTAAAATTTCAATAATCCCTGCCCTGTCGGAAACAGATGGGACGAGATCAATTCTAACTATGTACCATTATGGTTTGATATGGCATCTCACACAAAGCTGCAGTGCTAGTTGTATATTGATGCTTGAAGAACATGAAAATCTTGCAGATCTTCATGTCATGGTAAGCATTTAACACATTAATAAATGAAATCTCTTAAATGCACTTTATTGTTTGATTTATTTATTTTATTTTTAGCTAATGATGTAGTAAATTCTGAAGTGAAAAATGATAAGGAAGAGGAGGATGAAGACCAATTGCCTTTATGACATTTATCATTTTTAATTTGTAAATTTTGTATACTTCCTGAATATTTTTCTATGTGTATATATTTAGTCAATAAAGTTTGTATATATCAAGAAATCAATTAATTTTTATTCATTTCATTTTTATCATCATCCTCTATTGTATTCTTTCCTTGCCCCTCCATACCACAGGTAACATAATGACCTTTAAATGTAAAATTGACCTATTAAATTTATGTACTACTGGATTACATTTGTATGTAAATATTTGGTCATAATATTATATGTTGTATTGCTGTTTCAAAACAAATCACAACCCTTTACCAACCAGTTAAATAGAACTAAAAAATTCGAAATGTTTCTTTGAGTAGTCACTATTGAAAACACACTCGAATTGCAAGTCAGTTCCTTTTGAGCATTAAACCTGTTACAGTCTTTCAAATAATTGTATTTTCAAGTGTTTCCTATACAGTTTAATTGATTCTTAAAAAATTTGGGCTATAAACAAATTTTGGTTGAATTAATAATATTTAGACCATATATGGGTCATTTAACGTGATTTTTTCTGCTGCTGACCTTGCCATAATGAATGCTTTAGAAGATATTGCAGTGTTTTTTTTTTTTTTTTCAGTTGAATGGAACTCAAAACTTTAATGGCTAAGGGTGTCTTTTTTAAAAAAGCAAGTGGTGATGTCAGTTCCCTTTAAACCTTATGACATACTGAACATCATTTATAACTTTTGTATTAATTTTAGGTGTTTATCTTTCGGTTAGTACCTCAATATTTGATATCATATTTTGCAATAAAAGCACCTGCTTTTAACAAGATAGGACTATCAATTAAGGAGATTAGTAGCTTGTTGATTGAATTACAGTTTCATAGGCTCTTAGTCTACTACAATATCACCAGTACATCCACCCATCCCTAGTGACAATCTTTTAATAAACTCTCGTATCAATAGAAGTTTTTTAAAGAATTTCACAAAATCCTATCCTTTTAATAATTGTAATACTTAATTTGATGTGTAATAATGAATAATTGTCATACTGAAGTTGAGCTTATTGGAACCAGTCTACTGCTCTTTTTCGCTTTTCTCATGGGAAGAAAATGATGACTAATCATATCCTTCAACGCATCACACTCCTTAGGAAGTACACGAGTACTTATAGCTGTATTTATTCAACATTGTTGCAAAACCTTGTCAGTATCAACTAATGTTTGCCTTGATCCTTCTTTCCTTCCAAGGATGAATCTCACCTGTTGAAATTTTCTAACCAACTCCTTACCGTAAAATTCTGAAGAACTCCTTCATCTTTTTTAATAATTTTACATGTTGCTGCAGTGGCTGTAATTTTTTTTATTCAAGTGTATTTTAATATTAGGAGTATTAGTAAGAATCTTTTATATTTGTTGTACAGCTGCAACTTAATTGTGCAAACCAGTGTATTTATGAACAAATGACAAGATTACAGTAATATGTTAAGGACATATTTAGACTTCTTGATACAGTGGTCATCTGTATGTGTGTTTATCTATATATAGTATGTATAGATATACATATATGTATACCTTTATGAATAAATATGATAATTATTAATATTATACATATGACCATCAATATAAGAAGAAACAGTGCTTATGTTGTGTAAGCAATCCTTGGTTTAAAATTTGTTACTAATAAAATTCTTTTAATAGAGATTCAAAAATGAAGTAATTATTAGGCAGTTATTAAACTAGCAACTTAGCTGACTTCACCTAACCTAGAATTGAATTTTTAACTATAAGTCGTTTGTATATTATGATGTCATCTCATTAGTTATGTTGGTTTTTTGATGATTTTGATAGAATTGGGTATGTGCACTTTTTTTTATTGCTAATAAAGTATTTATTTTAAGTGATATCAATTATTCCAATAAAAAATTACTACATTTTTTTTCTGATGACTTCATTGTTTTTTTAAGTAGGTAGCTTTATAGACTGAAAAAGATCTGAGATGAGAGAAATACAGCTGCTTGTACTCATAACTCCTTACAAAATCATGTATCTTTGCGAGATTTTCTAAACTTAAAAATTTTCCCATCTGTAAAATGTTAATGCCAGTGCATGATATATTTTCATAATATCCATACCTTTAGTTTAATCCCTAGATTTTCATAATTTGTTCAACTTTAAAAGCAATATTTTTCAACTACACCTCTCAGATAATTCCTGCTTTAAACATGTTGACCTAAGCCAAACTTGTTTTTTTTAATGTTCAAATTTAAACATAAAAAATTCTAAGTATTATTTGCTCCGGTTTCTTATTATATTATATGTGGCCTTCTTTTAGATCAATTTTTTTATATGTGTCAGATCCATTCTTTTGTTGTTTGTTTCATTTACATAATAAAACGTATTTACAGTGTGAACTTAAGGACTTAAAGTCTATAATGACTAATTTCTGATCCAAATTAAAAAAAAATCAAATTTAAACCCAATTTAATTATTACTGATAGATCATCACCCTATCACAATTGTCTTTTATTATTTGTATCAAGAACTTTAAAAAAAAAAAAAAACCAGCATTGCTATTGGGATTACCTGATATTTTTGTTCTGGGATGTTCAATTTTAATGAAAATTACTATGTTTCTTGGTAGGTTATGGGTGAAATTATTAGTAGTCCTTATCGCCTAAGGCCTTTTTCTGGTGTTAAACTTCCTTTAAATGCCTCATACAGTCCTGAGATTCTGATGCACAATCCATTTGAAACATCTTTACAGGTAATGTTATATTTAAATTGTGTTTTATTCTTACTATGTATGGTGTTTTTTTTTTCTTTTACTCCAACTAAGCTCATTTACAATAATTTATTATTTATAAAATATTATGATTTATTCTGTTATGAAGTTATATAAAATCCACCAACTTCTATAATCTGTACCGAGACTTGGATATGTTGATAATAATTTATGCTGTAGCAATAATGATAAGAAAAGCTTAAATATTTTTAAGCTCAACATAAAATATAAATAAATATATAATATAAATAAAATATTAAAAAATATTAACATGTTTATCAATTTTATCCTATGATAAATTTCCTTATCAGAAAAAAGGAAAAGTAGTTTTGTTAAGTTTAAAATTTGCATCCATAGGAATCGTGACCTATCTTACAGGGAAAATTTCTGAATAAATTTTCATGATCATTAACCCCTGGTTATTTATACAGCTAGTAATTGGATAGGGATTCCGTTCCACCAATAGAAATCTGGAATGTTACCAAAATTGGCTTTAAGGAAGCCAATTATAATAAATACATTTTTTTTGTAATTTTATTTGTAAAAACGACAATTTTTCACTTAAAGCCAATAAATAATAATGCTTAGTGATTTCTACAATGTTAAGTGTAACAAGTGCGTATTTTAAAAGATCACATTCATAAGGCTTGTGTTCTGCTACAAACGTTTGTGAAATGCTGTTATTTTATATCTCAATTGTTCCTATATTTCTTTATAACTAATAAATTTAAGTGGAAATAATAGTCCAACTTGTGATATTACTGGATCAGAGGGTATTAGCAAATTTTGAAAATGATTTTTTCTTTATGTATTATAGAAAGTTCCTGCCAATACTTCTTGAATTCTTTGTGACAACTTTTTTGGATTTATATATATGAACAGCATGCATAATAGTGCAATTTAATTAGTAAATATATGATTTGAGCAAATAGGAAACATGTATATTTTGATTTGCTTAGATGTTCTGTTAATTTGTTTAAGTTTTCATTTTAGTGAACTTTTTTGAAATAATTAGAACAATTAATATTATTTAAAATAAAATTATAACTTTATTATAATTTTTACTTAATTGGAGACAAATCATATAAAATTGATTGGAAACTTTTATGAACATGGATCATACACGGATTAGCCGTTTTTTACTTTGAACTTGGTTAGTACAATTTTTTCTAATATCCCTGAACCTTATTCTTTAGAATTGAATTTTATTTTATTTTTTGTCCTATTAGACTGTTATCCCTTTTCCTGGCTAAAACAAAAAAATTGGAATTTTTAAAAAAATCGAATTTTAGCCTTTACAAATCATAAAGCGAATATCCGATCTGGCCACGATTGTTTTTAATAATTTTTAAGCCATTTATTATATAAGGGGAGTGTAGTTTCCCTTGTCAGGACACTGTAAAGTAGGTCTTGCAACAAAAGGGAAACTGGTTCCTCTTGCCTGGTTACCGTATAGCAAAATTAGGGAGGATAAAAATTTAAAACTCATTAAAAGTGTCATAAAATTGTAAGTTATATTGAAAATGAACATCAGCTGCTTTCTGAGATTTTATAAAGGAAGAAATTCAGCCTTTCAGCACCACAATGGTATCAACTTGGAATCAGTTCATATTCTACATTAACTAAAAGAAATAATTTCTAACAATAACCTGAAACCACAAAAATAAAACTCTAAAAGGAATAAATAACAATGGAACTTTAAATGAAAAAGTTTAGAAGGAAAAATCAGACCTCCCTCTGTAAATTAAAATAAAATAACAGGCTATCGCTTACTATGGCATGCCATGAAATATTGAACCTAACAGTTTCTGGTAAGAACTGTCACTTTCCAATCACAGATAAATTTTTTGTTGATGTGACATAGATGACATTTACCTTTCCCTGGAAATGTTCTCCACATCGATGTCTCATCGCAATATTAGCAGGCAATTCATGAGTTACTTGAGGTATGCATGATGATATAGAAGGATCAATACAATTAGGATTGATGAATTAAGTGCCACTTCTATTGAGATTATTTTATTTGAAAACTAGTTTCGAATGCTAAACCTTCATCTTCAGTTCTAAAACATACAAAAATTTTTCAACACATCAGTACTATGTTACCTAGATTATATATACTAAAGTTTTTTAAAAAGATAAGACAAGAAATCAAGCATAGGCACTCACCTTCGAGGTAACTAAAACACTGAATTTGTGAGAAGTAAAAGGGGGAGGCAGGTAGGTTTTTTTAGATTTACCATTGTAAATCCATTGTAATTACCATTCATCAATCCTAATTCATGAGTTATTTGATTGTGGCTAGCGAATGAAGTGTGTCTAGGTTCCATTCCTGGATACAGACCCAACTGCATCACAGGGCAATGTCAGCTCTGAATTCTTTTAGAAAAAAAATCATGCAATTTAATGATCTCTTCTTTCCGCTAGGCATTTTATCCACATTTTTCTTTTGTTTCCAATATTCATTTTCTTGATTGATTTTTTTTTTTTATTAAGATTTTTATTCAGGCTAAAAGTAAAATCAACTGCCTTTTTTTGAATACTGGTATCAAGCAAGGGGAACTGTTGTTCTCTTAGTAGGTCTACTCGTGACCTGGGAACTGAGGTTCCCTTTTCAACTTCTTCAATTATAAAAGTGTGAATGGAATTTTTGACTTTTTTTGACTGTTTCCTATAGTAAACAACTCAATCTATACGAATCAACAGATTACAGTCCTGAGGAACAATGAATAACTAATAAAAACATGTAAACATACCTAACTCACCTAGCCAACCATGGTCAACAGCCCAATGGGACTTTGTCATGAATATCGTAACAGCTGAGCTCATCGCGTTTATTCCACCTTGCAGAGCTGCCTACTTGATGAGAAGAGTCTTCTAAAAAGTACAACACTGTTTTTGAGATCACCATCAGCTTGTGACTTCATATACTTTAACCAAAGGTGAGGGGAACTGTAGTTCCCCTTGCCAGGATAAGGTTATATACACAGCACTCTGTGCATTGTTGAGGAAGTGCATTTCCTGCCTTGTATTGGTCGAGTATTTATATTTACTGAATGGATGAGGCAAGAGAGTTTTGTTATATTCTTGAACCTCAAAATATTTTTTTGGTTTTTAAACCAACTGCTATAGTTTTTATTAAACATTATATCATTACTATACTGCGAAGAATCCATTTTTGGCTGCCTGAAGAATCGTCTTCCACTCTTTGTCTAGAGGGTCATCCACCAGTTCCTGATTTCATGATTTATGGCATCATCACTCATTACATCTATCCATCTCAACTTTGATCTCCCTACTTCCCTTTTTCTAACTGTTCTATACTATTTCTTGGGACTTAACTTCATTGTATACTTAATCTAGAACAGGAAGAACAGCTTATCCTACCGGTTACCTACCTAGGCTGAATTGTAGTCCTGCCATTGGGAGAGATCCAAACAGCCATGATTTTCTTTTTGACCTGAACAGTATACTGCTCTCACTCATTCCTATGGATGTGTTAAAGGTTTATGTATATACACAATATATCAATGCAAATCCTTTATCATTGGTTTCATTTTGCTTTTATATTATATATTATTGGATATTATGATCACTCTTTATTAATTTGAAAAATAAATGAAGGAATTAATCTATTAACTACTTTTGAAAAAATATATGGTAATAAACCATTTAGTCATTTATCAGAACTTCAAGATAACTCCTTGATGGCTGAACACATTAGGGTGTGTTTCAGAGCACCTGGTAAATGCAAGGTCTTGGGTTCAAATCCCGCCTGCGCGGGTTGAAATTCATTTCATGGAGGACCCACAGAATGAATCTGTAACTTCTTACCATGGTTAGAATAGGTTATTAACCTGTAGGATAACCCACCCTTCTTGCCCTAGTTGGAGTACATCACTATGTTAATCCTCTACAAACAAACTGAACATAAGAACTTAACAAAAAAAATACTGTATTTCTTAGGAGCACAGTCGATTGTAGGAAAATATGGAGGATTTTTTTTTTTTTTTATCTCACCGATATCCACTGTTTCAGGATAAACAAAAGTAGTTCCATCTATATTGCCTCCAGTTTGTCTTAACAATTTTATATTGCAGCCTAATGAATTGTTCTTTCTGACATTTGCTAAAGTATTTTGTTTGATCATTACATATTTAAAGCTATATTCCAAATCTCATTTCTTTATTTTTAAAAAAGAAATGAAAGAAATACAACCACACTTAACCCCATTCTCTGATATCTTCCTGGTTTAGGTTTTTTAACCCTTTGCACTCATTAGCCGGTTATAATCCGGTAAAATGAAAATGCAATTCCACTCAGATTATAAGATCCACTTGTCTGGCACAGGCCTCATAAGCCGGGTACAGACCAGCATTATTTTTTTCAAGATCCTCTCTTGAAGATAATATTGTTTTATTGATTATTGTACCTGAAGTAATAAAAAAAAAAAAAGTTTACCATTTTATATATATATTATTTATGCATTTTAAAAAAATATTGAGTATCATGCTACAGAAAAGTATAAAAAACAATATGAGTGCTAGGGGAGGAAAATAGTCCCAGCCACCTGAGTGAAAGCCACAAAAAGAATTGCTGGCTCATACCCGGCATATGAGTTCTGTGCCCCAGGCATTGGGTTCGCGGCTTCGGAGTGCAAAGGGTTTAAATAACAATCTCTATTATATATACTTAACTTTTATGAGCTTTGTTCCAAAAGTTTTCTTTTCAGCTGAATTGATGCATTTATTCAATCATGCATCAATGCAGCTAATTACCTTAAATACTTTACTATGGAAATTTATATAAACATCAATCTTTTATTAAAAATGTTTTTTTCCTTAAAGCTAATTGAAGTTTATTCAAGCGGAAATGAATTTCAACTTGAGCTTCCTTCTGGAGACTTAGGAGGACCAAAACATATTTGGCAAATACCAGCTTTTCTAACAAAACCAATAATTAGGCTAAGGTTTGATGCTACATCCCAGAGAAATCATTCCGCTTACATAAGGTAAATCTAAAATTTTAGTTATTATTAATGGTTAGGTTTAGTGAACCTGAAAACTCTACACCAATGTCACTAACAATTATTGATACTCATACATCTCTTTCCACCACACACCATCATAACCAAATCCACAAGGTTTAATCAAATACAATACTCTCATCTTCTCTTTCTCAAGTTTATTATCAAACCCAGAAACATTATATACCCAGTTTAACCATCAAAATGCTATTATTATCTCAACTATATTTTAAACTTTTCCTGTACTAATTACTTTATCAAAGATATATTCTGGTGTTAAATAAACGGGGGAAGGGGTAACCAGTTCTAACATTTTTGAAACCCGAATGCACTCCAAAAATTATGGTGTCAAATCACCAATTTAACTTCTAAATTTTTTTCAAAACCTTTTGCAGAGGCAGTATTATGATCAATGAACCCTACTGAGGTGCATTTATTGCTAGTTGCGAATTTTTTGTATTATTATTTGATCTACAAATTATTAGTTTGTTAGGTTTACTACACAAATTTAAATTCATCTATCTCAGTTTTCTCCTTTGATTGCATTATTTACCTATTGGATTATTCATTGTTTATTCCTTTGTAAGATGCAAAGTATAAATAATTTTCATCCTCTATTAACTTATTACGGCTTCGTCACATAATTAATCGCTAATCAGATCTATATTATCTACAACTTTCACTCTGTGTTTTTTTAAATTGAAATATTTTCTCTTGAAGGCTAATAAAACAAAGTTTAACTAACAACCCCATAAATTAATTATGCAGCTTATTACTAGTATCCAACTTAAAATGTTTCCTGTTGAGAAACTTGATTTGAAATATATTTTGAATGAAAGTTATGAGTATTAAAAAACTAAACTATTTGAGATGAAGATGTCATTGACTAATGAGTGGTTATTGAAGTATTAATGATAAATCATATCATGGAGTTTTTACCACTCCACTCTCATCTTCTATTCCCTTTTTTTTTCTACAACATGCAGTTTTCTTCTAAGTCCCTGGAACAAGAATCAAAAGAGAGAGACATTGTGGTGTCCTGAATTATGGATACTCAAGTCCATTATGCACCCAATTCTTCTATTATACTATCTTCTTCCATCTACTCAGAATTGAATAATATCCTCCCATCGGTTGCTGAAAAAGGATCAGAACTCTCCTCTAAATTCTATCTTGAATATATCTTAATTTTTTGCTAAAAGGTGGTGAGGTAAACAAACAACAACTGTTGCTATGTTGTGTTCTGTACTTTTATTCTGTATCGTTTGACTGAAATTCTTAAAGTAAGGCTATGAAAGGATGTCTTCTCAGTAATGTTTCTTGATTATTTTCTCTTGTTGCTCCATTTCAATTAAATGCTTGTCCTTTTAAAACCTGCTAGTAAGTCATTGTGATATACCATGTTCAGAACTTTATTATAATTTTTACTAGCTTAAGTTGAATGTGAGAACTTATGTGGTTATTTAATACTTTTAGTTTTGGAATTATTGGATGTAACTGCTATATTGCTATTACTTTGAAATGCTTAGTAGAAATTTCTATTTTCAGTTAATTATTTTATCCGTGTATATTTGATCAAAGATCGGGAATTGTACTTATTTAATTCAAAGTGAAGCGGAACTTCCTGAGAAATTAAATTAAACGCTGGAGAGTGGACTGTATTTAATATTCCTAAAATAAGGGTTCGCAATTTCAAAGAGGAAATGATAAAGAAGAAATCTAAACCAATTATAATGAAAATGATAATGACTCATCCAGGTGAAGATCACAAACTGGTGTCTGCAGAACCCATTCGGGCACGCAAATGCGTTCGCGTGACCAAAATAAGACTGAATTTCTTCTAGGTGCTGCGAGAATCGGTTGAAAAATCTTCTGGCTTGATTAACACTCATTTGCAAGTAAAAGGGAATAAAATGTCTTTGATAGAAAATGAAACAAAACTGTTAAAAGTAAGATTTGGAAGACTATCGTCTTGGACAAATGTTGGAAGGCAGAAGAAACTAAGTCCGGCTGGCTTAGCTCCTGATAAGTGAGTGAGAAAGAGGTTGTAGGAAAATAGTGAGAGGTGAATTAAGTTATCAGTGCCCTCTAGAGGGTTATAATAATACTAAAAGGCTAGTTGACATAAAAATTTCGATAGATGGCGTGACTAACAATTTTATATTTCTCTTCTTTTTCTTTTTTTACAAAGGACGCCTTTTGGCGTGAACAATTTTTATTTAAAAAATATTAATGATAATCTAGAAGTGGTAGATTATAAAGCTCAGTGTCTATTTTCTGCTTTGTTTCATTGTTGTTGTTTTTTTAGGTTAAAAGTTGATAAAGGTGATGTACTCATTGTTCCTGTTGACATAGAAGTTGGAGCTTCTTGTGGGTTATATGCCCCTGATGATCTTATTGATTTTGGTATTGGAGGAACCAAAGATCCTCCTAAAATCATTAAATTATATTTAAAAAATTCGTGGAAGAAAGCTATCACTGTTCAGGTAATTTTATCTCATTTATAAGAATTAAGTATGTCATTTATTTTTATGTTTTTTTATCAAATTTCCTTTGTATCTAATAAACTATATAATTAAGTTTTACTCTTTATATTGGAAAATTACCTAGAAACGATTATTTTGTATTTCAGAATTAGGAAAACTTGTGATTTGAAGCACAATTTCATGAGACATAATTTGCTTCCAATTACTTTGGATGAAATTATTAGAAAAATATCCATAAAAACATTTTGACAAATTGACTATAGGCACCTTCCAAGAAAAAAAATGAATTTGTATATAAAGAACCGTTCATGGATTGGGTGGAAGTTAAATTATTGGAAAATAAAGTATTAAAAAAAATTATAATGTTCATCCTGAGTATTTATTATTAATAATACCTTAATAAAAATTGTATTTGCAGTATCTAGAACTGCTATTATGATAGTTAAGAGATAATGTAATGAAATGAGGGTTTAGCACAGGTAGTGTCAAATATTTAATCTATTTAGTCTGTAGTAACTTCTATTGCTTCTATCGTATATGAATGAATAAAACTAAATGATATAAATTTTGACGAAAGGTTAGCCCAGTTCAGATAGGCCAACCAAATAGACATAATATATCCTTTTTGTATAATGGTCAAATAGTTGTTATCAGCAAACTCTGAAATAAGATTTATATAAAAATCAGTTGTCAATAAAGTTGTTAGGGTAATTTGAAATAAAGTTACATGGGTTTACCTCAAAATAATGGCCAAAAAGAATTTAGGGAGGTATGAATACTTAAAAATTGGGACCTGCCCTATCATCTTATCACTAACCCTTTAACGGTCAGGTCGTGAATTTCAGAATACATTTCTTCTTTTTTTTTCTTTTCAATGGCTATAGCCACACTAATCCCCATGCATGTATCGTGAAAAGCAAGGTTAAGTAAAGGATATTAGACGATAATGAGTAGGATAATGCGTTGGATATTACGTCATTTATTCAGCAAAAGGCATTAAATATGTGTATCCTCCAGGATACATTGCCTGTTAAAGGGTTAATGTGTAAATCCTTTGACTTTTCTTGTTTTTGGATACTAGCTCTTATGTCCAGACTTCTAAGCTTGCCTGTAACTTTCCTTCTCTGTCAGCTATTAGTGTTATCAATGTCATTAGTGAATGCAAACGATGCGCAATATAGAGGCTGTAACTTCTAATGTCCAAATTGTCTCTGTTTGATTTCCTGCTTACATTCTTTAATCACATCAACTTTGAGGGTGATGAAATATAGAGGGCTCCCTATATCTCCCTGCTTAACCCACATTTTGGTGAAAAACTTGGAAAATGTCTGATGAAATTTTCTTAAAAAGTTTTTGTAGGCTTTATAGAATGATTGAATTCTCTGTGTAAGGCCTCAGGCACTTGCTTATCCCGGAGTAAAGGCCAAAAACCATTCTAAGGGCATTTGCCAAATTTATTTATTTTATTTATTTAACTCAAAAACCCGCAAGCGAGTCTTGGCTTCCTCCAACAGCAATCGCCATTTGTTTCTGTCCTGGGATGCTGCCATTCAATCCCTTACTCCGATGGATCTACAATCCCCTGGCACACAGTCCGACCACCGTAACCTGGGTCTCCCAACTCAGTGCCGGCCAAATATCTGTTCTATTAAAATTTTTTTTTGGTACTGACCCATCCAACATCCGCACAAGGTGTCCTGCCCATCTTAACCTCCCTGCATTGATAGCTACATCAGGCTTGTATAGAGACTGTAGATTTCTCTATTACTACGCCTTCTATATGGTCCATTTTCATAGGTGGGCCCATATATTCTACGAAGGATTTTCCTTTCAAAAATAAGGTCTTTTTCATCAGCCTTTGTAGTGGTTCAGATTCACAGTCATTAGTTAAAAACAGGGTGAATGAGAGTTTTTATCTGCCGAATACCTTTTGTAAATCTATAAATCACAGGTAAACTTCTTTCATCAAAGATGTAATCTTAGGTACTCCTGCTTGTCCATTTTTTTCTCCACATTCCATCAACTCTTTATAGTATTCTCTCCATCTATCCAATATTCATAACTACAACCTTTATAAACTTTATAGGACATTCCTTCTCATTCCTCTTGTTTTTCAAAACCTAATAGAACAGTTACTGATTTCCTTTTACTTGCTCTTCCACAAACTCTACAAATTCTTTCCAGGCTTTCTCTTTCTCCTTCAGAATTGTTTACTTTACTTTCTTTCTCTGCATTTGATAGATTTCATAGCTTATCTGATTCTTAATTCCCAGTTAGCTGCTCCAAAGGTGTTTCTCCCTTCTTACCTCTTCCTTCATAGTCTGGGTCCATCATCTATTCTTTTTCCTCCTACCTCTACCACACCTCATCTTCTCACAAACCACTTCCACTTTGTTAAGTTTTAATGTCACCTTTGCATTAAAGTTTGTTTTGTGATCACCACTATCTTCCAGCTGACCTGGATATTTTGCAGTTTATAAAATCTGGACATCTGAGATGGGCAGGGCATGTTGCAAGAATGAGAAATAATGAAATCCCAAAAAGGCTGCTAGATGAAAAGATATTTGAAGGCAGAATAGCGGGAAGACCTCACATGCGGTGGTTTGATTGTGTGGCTGCAGACGCAGATAAAATGCTAAGAATAAGAAATTGGAGAGCAGCAGCACAAGACAGAGAAGTTTGGTGACTCACACTGAGGGAGGCCTTGACTCTTCACGAGTTGTAGCACCAACAAACAATTATCTTCTAGCTAAATCCCGTACATTCTATTTTGCATTGTTCTGCGTCCTCACCAAGTCGTAGCCATGAAGGACAATCTAACTTTCTTCCTTAAGTTTCTTTTAATCATTTAGATTCGGAGGTGTGAGGGATTAGCCTAAAGTCCCCCTAGTATAGTGGAGGAACTGCTTCCTTCAGCTAGTTATATCAAATTATGGGAGAAGGTTGTTTAGGCCGATGTCATACCCTCTATCATGTCCAGGGGTAGGAGTACCCTCATTGTTAGTCAGTGTGTCCATCAGACTTAGTCAGAAGGAACTTGGTCAGTTCTACCAACCATTATGACTGAAATTGAGCCTATATGGTAACGAGACACATTTATGTATAACAAATCATTTTATTATTTCTAACAGATCAGTTTTGATGTTTACAACTTACCTATTTATTTTTTTTTGTTTTGTTTTAGAGTATTTCAGACTCACAATCTTTGAATGCATTAAAAATTGAATTCCAGCCGGTTATAGTACCTCCTAATTATAAAAATCCAACAGAAGTTGGGATTTTAACATTTGATTGTAAGTATAAGTTAATTTTATTTTTTATTTTAAGATGTAGGTTAAAGCATTTTTAAAGTTTAATTAGGATAATTGAGTCTGAGCTGCTTTGAACTATTAATTTTTTCAATATTTCATCTCCCTTTACCTACTGATCTAAATATCCTAATATATTACTATTTGTCTCCATATTTAGTCATTTGTAATTAAATTAAGTTGAAAATAAGTTTGAAGAAAGAAAAAAAAATCAACATTGTATCTTTAGATTTCTGTTTAGAAAATAATTAAAAATGTCAAAATTCCAGGCAACACCAAATTGATATCTTTCCAATGTCACAAATTTATGAGTATCTAGCTATCCCAAAATCAGAAACTGTGGACATTCTAGAAGAACTGCTGTAACATTTCCAGTGTGATCTATCACCATTGAAAAAAAGTAGATTTTTACAATCTAAGGACACTCATAATTATTCCATTTTGATAATAAATCCTGCAAACAGGAAGAAGACCTACCAATGGGGTCCCCTCTGTTACCCCCTGTGGCAGACCTTTTTTATAAACAAATCAAAACGAATGATCCTCTCTGAAAACTCCAAATTGGCCTCCATTAGTGTTCATCTTCACTTAGTTGCTTCTACAGAATTCTGAAGTTACATAGTTTTTTGAACTGAAATAATAGTATCAGTTTCCGATTGCCACTTTCGCTGATACCCTAATGAAGGCTTGCAATGCAAGTCAAAATGTCGGCTTTATATAATTAAAAAAATATTTTTAATTGCTATGTATCTATGACTGCATACCCCAACAACCTACATCTGAAATAATAAATAATCATACATATTGGAGTCATAGTCATTGTTATGTATTATGTATGAATTTCTTTTTTTGTCTTTATATCGTAAGTTAATATCTAATTTGGTACCACCATCCATTAGTAATTCATGGCCTCTGTCAACAGCATCTCCCTAGCATTTCTGAATTGTGCTACTGCCATCCACTTCCTCAGACCCAACTTCTTGGCATCCTGATCCACATTCTCTCCATCCCAACTTCCTATTTGTCGGCTTCCTTACAGGATCTCTAGATCTAGGAAAGTAAGAAGCTTTTTCGAGACCTTATTTTTGCCATCCTGGAAATATGGCCTGTCCATCTGAGCCATGTCAATTAAGATATAGATAAGCTTTGTGTTTAGGCTTATTTGTATCTGTGTGCATAGGAATTCATTTGTTTGCTTATGTTAAGAGTGTGAAATCTAAATTGTTTGGATTTTTATAGCTTCTTGTGACTGATATTTATTAAAGTATATTTTCTTATTGTTCTGATTATCAAGTTAATTTACAGTTACTCCTGTCAAACTTTCTTAGTCATTATTTTTCCTGTTTACAAATCATATTTATTTATTACTGTTATTTTGAATTTATGAATTTGTTTTGAATATTTATTACTCGATATTTATGTAAGAAATATTGTTATGTGCTGCATCAAATATATCAATTTAATTAATAATCTCACTTGATAGTCTTTGGGAAAATCACTTCTTGTTTTGTTATTTATTGGCCATTGTTACAAAGTTTTTTTGTTTTTTTTTCTTGTTTTCAAACCCTTTATTTGTATACCCCTCTCTTAATAATTTAATGAGATTCATTTATTGTTTATAAACATTCCTATAGAAAAAAAAAAACAACCACTCAAACTGATTTTTTAACTTAGTTGCTCAGTAATCATCATTTGTTTGAAACAATATTTATATAAATTATATGAATTCAGAGGAACATGTTTTCACCAATGTTGTTGTTTTTTCTACATACACAAATTTTCTGATTTTTCCCTTTCATCTGTTCACCATGTTTCCTCTTTCTGTCCTCAGACCATTTTGCACCAGTCCTTTTCACTTTCCTGCCCTAGAATCCCTCCATTTTCAATACTTTTCGCCGAAAGTCTTCTCTATTATTTATTTTCTCTATTTTTATATTGTTTTTTTAAATCCCTTTTTACTTCATTGACCCAGCTTGTTGTTGATTTCTTACCCCACAGATATCTGAAAATATTTAATTGTTTTTTTGTTTTTTTTTTTCAAGATATGTTTACTCATCATAGTTTTAAAACAGAAAATGATGATTATCTTGAAAAAATCCTTAATTAATTTAAGATCAATCAGTTCATTCAAAGTTGCTAATGTTTTTTTCATGAGTATCTTTTTGTGATCAAAAATCAATGTTACTAATGTATTTTTCATAATTTAATTTTTATTTGATTTATTACTTACTATTTCAGGGAAATCTGTTCATGGTACTGGTTTACTATATGGTAAAATTATAATCAAAAGCAATCATAGTGGTCATAAGTTGATTATTTCTTATAAAGCTCATGTACTCAATGGAGGATTAGAATATAACTCTAGCCAAGCTAAATTTAAACTAGATGAAAGTGAAATACAAGTGCGACCAATATCTATAAAGAATAATTTTGAAGTACCTATTGCAGTTACTAATGTTTCCCTACATCATTCAGCAGTTCCCTATTTTGAGGTAAAACTGAAATTATATATTTCTTATTGTAGCACTATTATTTCTTATTCACAGTTAGGTGTTATTATATCAATTATTTTTCTATTGATAGTTTTAAAAGATACAAAATCAAGTACTTTTTAATTTACTCGGCAAAGAAGAAATTTCTGGAAAGATTTTGTTTTGAGGAATTTTTATTAATTTATTTTTCTATTTAAAGAAAATGGGCATGTATATATTGAAGTGTTTTATTCCCTGCCAAAACAAAATTATTCACTGTTGATGCCACCCTGGTAAGATAACAGACAATTTTGTCAAATTATTCCCTTCTCAATAACAACGTCATAATACAAAATTAAGAATTTAATTTTTTAGAAATACTATTTATACCAAAGAAATACATCAGGGTCAAGATCTGTTATTAATTATTCTTTTAAAGTGGTAAAACTAAAAAAAAAAAAATAATGATTTACTCACAACTTTTTATTTATTGAATGTAATTACTCTTTCAGAAGGTATCATACAGTGTTATGACATATTCTTCATAAATAGCCTTGATTTATGTTCTTCTCATCACTGTTTTTTTTTTTTTTTTTTTTTTTAATTGTTTCAAGTTTTCAACTCTTCAAAAATGGACTACTCTAAAATCTCATATACATTTTTAAAAAAGTAACATTGGCATACTTTGAGGTTTATACATCTGTATATCTATTATGGTAAGATATACAGTGGAGTCTCACTTATACGAAACTCACTTATAAGAAACATTTAGTTATACGAAGAATTTTTTGTTTCCTGCGAACGAATTATTATCTTTTAACTTTTCAGTTATAAGAAGTATTCACTTATATGAAACATTTTCCGTCCCCCCTCACATTCATATAAGTGAGACTCCACTGTATTTGGAATTTACTTTAACTCTCTCTTCTGGCAGGATTGTCTAAAGAAATGTATTTTTTAAATTTTATTATTATTATTTTGTTTTTATTTATTTATTTTTTTTATGAACTCTTGCTTAAATTTAATATTTGTTTCAGATAATCAATTTTACTTTAACTGTAATTATGCCCAGGGAAACTAAAGATATTGCTTTAGTATCTTTACAAGAAGAAGTTTATATATCTCAAATTAAAATTGATTCTGCTCTAGAAGTTTCAACTAATGCTTCAACTATTAATATTCCATTGGTAACCTACAATGGTAAATTAAAAAAGGTGGGATATGTTTGACATTAGTAATTTTAATGTATTTATATATCGATATTTAAAACATCATAAGTATATAAAATTAAATAATAAGCTCCTCATGAAGCTATTACTTTTAAATATATGATGGCTATATTTTTTCCTGTTTTACTCTAGGTTCAGTTGACTATTCTTTGAACTTTTTTTTGGAGTTAAGGTATTCAAACCTGATCTTTATTATTAACTGTATTTTTGGCTTAGGTGTATCTGTTTTATCTTAATTGACTTTTAGTCTGATTCCCTTTTTTTTCTGTTATTTTATTAATTTAATCTATCACTGTTCATTGAATTAACTTTTCTATGCTTGGAACACTTTTTCTGTTTCTTATCAATAATTTGCTTTGGGCTGTAACTGTAACCAAGGCATGATCAACGATCCTCACCTCATTATATCTCAGGAAGTATTATTTTCCCGCTAGTTCTTTATTATCATTATCATTATTATTATTATTTGATTTAATTATTATTATTATTATAACATTTTAAATTACTGCCCTCCTTGGCAGTAGCCTCAGATAACCTCCCAGACTGGTTGGCAGCAGCAGTTCCATGTCATCTTACATACAGGTGCTTCACTATCATCCAACTATTTCTTCTTCTTTATTCTTCCTTTTGTATAGCTAAGTCAGGATTCGAAATGAGGAATTGGAGGGTCCTCCAGAGTCCTGTAAAGCTTTCTTCACATCTCAGTCAGAGAGGGCAAGATTATTGCTCTTGGCTCCAAAAACAGTCTATGTGTAAATATGTGTTTGGCATCCTTCTCACCTTCCCTACACTCTCAGAGTGGACTGGAACCAATACAAAACTTCCTGAACAGGTTGGTTCATGTGCTCCACATGACCTAGCCACTTCAACCTTCCTTTTATTTATAATATTAACTCCTATATTCTTAATTGATTGGAGTTTTACTGAGCCCCCAATGTCCTCTGTGACAAGAGGATGAAATGTATAACTTGCACCTTCATGTTTTTTAAGTATTCTGGCTTAGGCATATGTCCTCAACGTCACCAACTTTGCTGCTGATTTGACAGTTACAGCTGCCCATTCTGACAGTCTTTACATTAATGTTACTGATAATGTGGTCAGCACCACTATGATAACATTGTATGATGTTATCATACACTATGATAACTAAGTAGAAAATGATGACAGGTTGATATTGATAATAGTATTTGGTGGAACCATTAAAGAGTTCTGATCACTTCTGTTCTCCTTATTGATCTGGAAACCTTTTTTTTTCTTTTTTTTTCCCCCCCAGCAATGTGGTGTATAAATAATTTTGCTTAAGTTAAGTAGAATCCCCCTGAAGCCTAATAGCATTTCCCGGTGATAGGAAGATTCTCAAAGATATATGAGCCATGACTGACAGTTGATGTTGAAAATTAGTCTTTCCTTATCCTTGGCACACTCCACCATCCTACCTTTGATGTGGAAATGGTCTTGCTGGGACTTGAAAAACTGGACATTAAGGGCCAGAATTGGATTCTGTTATTTATGATTTAAAATTTACGTATAATCAGATAATCTCCAACTGTAATGTAATATAATTTTAATAAAAATTTCATTATTAAATGAGAGTTATTTTATTCTATGTTTAGTAAATAAATCTATATATATATACTTTTTTTTTTTTTTTTTTTTTTTTTTTTTTTTTTTTTTTTTTTTTTTTTTTTTTTTTTTTTAATACAAATCTGTCTGTTCGTAAAACAGTAAAAGTAGCTCAATATTTCTTAGTTTTTAGTCTAATCTTTTTTTTTTTGAGATATTCCATCATTATTTGTGCTTCATTTAATATAATTATTAATAATGTTTGTTGTAATTCTTAAATTATTATTTTTAGGTTATTACTTGGAATTTGAATGAAACTTACATTAATTTAGGAACAGTGGGGATTGGAAGTACTAAGCAGTTCAATTTTGGCTTACTTAATGAAAACCCAGTAGGTGTTAGTATTGAAAGTATTCATGTAAACATATCACAAGCTGTTATTGGAATAGTGAGTGTTGAAAAAGGAAACATTTCTGAAGCTCTGTTAGCAATTGTTTCTGATTATGAAAACATTCCAATGAAAGTAGGTATTTTATGAGTTTTATGTATTATTAGTTTATTATTTTATCATTCAATCAATATCGCATAGAAAAGTTTTGTTCTTTTTCAAATTTTCATTTTTTATTTAATATTTATGATAGCTTACCTTGGAAAATAAAGTCAAACAGTTTTTTGTTATTTTCCCGTTTGCCCATTATATAACTAAATTAAATTGTTGCTCATTTCTCCTGTTAAAATATTTTCACTAGTGATTATTTCAATTAGTATTTCGCAAGCAAGTACCTAAACTTTTAAATTAATTTATTAGAAACATACTAATGAATCATCTTCTATTAGGTTGTTTCACATGAAAAATGTTCGTTTTTGAAAACACGAAATAAATTTAAAAATACCAAACGAATCAAATTTATTTTATTGAAAATATTTACCATATTTTTCAACTCTTTTCTCCCAACAGATAAATAACTTAATTTTCTGTGCTAGATTTGAAAAAAAAAATGATTCACATGAAGGAACTAAGTTAGAAAATCAATTTTTATTATCAATGTCATTTTTAAACAATTTTCCTTACATGAAGTATCCAAGCGTATAATTAAGTGGTAGTCTGTAGGGGATAGATCAGTAGAATAAGGAAGATGAGGTTGCACTTAATAACTCAATTCCTTTAATTTATTTGTCATCTGTATCGAGATATGTCGGGTGTTACCATGCAAAAGAATAGCCCCTTTCCTGTTCATAAGTGCAGACAGTTGTTTGATCAAATTTTGATGCATTCAGTCAATTTCTTGCCTGTACAATGAGTTGATAGTTTCCCTCTTCAGTAAAAAAGAAAAATGGATAACCCTGGCAATAAACCACTACTAATGTTTTTGTATGCAAATTCTGGTTTGTTATGTAACCAGGTGACTGATCGACATCTAGCCATTAACCTGATCAGCCTTATCAGTTCATTATGATATATCATACATTATCCATGCCAGGATAATTAAAATGTTAAACTCATAAAATAAAATTAAACAGAAATGGCGTGTTTTCATTTTCACATTTATAATGAAACTAAAATCATTATGCCTACTTGGAAAAAGTATTATTCATAGAATGTAAATATTTTGCCAGGAATCAACAGAAAATACTTTAATCTTTTATAAACATTAACATTTAAAAAAACCAGACATTTCATGTGGGTTCATATGTGTATATATATATATATATATATATATATATATATATATATATATATATATATATATATATATATATATATGTAACTTTGAGATCTGGTTGAACTAAATGACTATAGACCGATTGATCCTTAAAAAGAAAAATCTTTATTTAACACAGAGTATAAATATAATAAATATTATATACAAAGAAATACAATAGGTATTGTTACCTTAAAAAGAAAAATCGGTTTTTAAAGCCTTTAGCTTATATAAAACAAAACATAACTGAACAACAGTAAACTGTAAACAAAACATGGAAAACCTATACACATCCTATAACCTTCCAATAACAACCTACCAACCAACCGGGCTGTAAAACATAAAAAGTGAATCAATCACTTTTACATATATATATAAGTTAAGTTCGCCCAGAAGAAAAACATAAAAAAAAAAAGGAAATTAGGGAGCTAAATAACACTCACGAGTACTGGAAAAAGACTAACTTTATTGTTCAGAAATCCTCTTTATATACTTTCGGTGGTTTGTTTGGGATTAAGTTAGGAATTAAGATGTATATGTATAAGATTCTCCCGAGTCACCCTCCTACTTTTTTCCTCATTGAGCCTCTTCCTCGCTTTCTCCCATCTGTGCCCGAGTGCCACTTTGTTTGCCACCAACGTCGCTTCAACCTCTTCATCCACCACTGCACCGCGGGTATCCCTTCTACGTTCGCGAAGGCCAAATAACATTTCAAATGGCGAAAATCCCGTGGCTGAGTGAATTGAATGATTGTACGCCACTATTGCCTTAGGCATTGCCATGCCCGCCTCTATTCCCTTTTCCGCATAAAAAATGCGAAGGTGATCTCCCAGCGTACTGTGCAAGCGTTCCACCGCCCCTCGGCCTTTCGGGTGTCCTGGCGTATTCAGATGCCATGCCACATCCAACTTCCGCATTTCCGAGCTGACACTGGCGTTGTCAAATTCCCGACCCCCATCCGAAGTTATCCTCTCCGGCACTCCATAAAATTGAAACCAGATTCGTAGGGCGTCAAGTACCGCCTCCGCCGACCTATTCTCAACCGGGTATGCCAACGCTACTTTGCTGAAGATATCTAGGACAGTTACCCATTTACACCCTTTCCATGTGAAAGTGTCTATTTGTAGGTCTGTTAGTGGTCCTATTGGTGTCTCCGTCTCCTCCTGTCGTCCAGTAGGGGGGTGACGATCGTACTTCGTCTTACTGCAAATTTCGCACCATTTGATCACCTCCTCGATAGTCTTCCGCATTTTAACCCAAAAATATTTCCGCTTAAGTGCATGCAAGGTCTCCTGCACTCCTCGGTGATTTGTTTTCCCTTGATGGTACGCCACTGTGACCTCCTTCTGCCGATCCGTCTCCCTTACAGTTTCCACCATCTACACCCCTTACAGTTTCCCTTTTACATACTAATAAAAAGTTTTTCCAGTCAGAACTTTTTTCCGGCGGTGACTTTATGTACCCGCGCCGATGATTCCTTTAATTTTCCCCACCCACATTAGGGGATGATGGTCCGTATGCACCTTGAGAATCTTTTTCCTCCCGAAACACGTATGGCCTGCAAAGTGTCCATGGCCCATACTACACCCCAGCAACTCCCTTTCCAGAGCACTATATCGAGCCTCCGTCTCTGTAAGTCGCAACTCCCTGCTATAGCTGTATGCTAGCTACTACTGGTTGTTCCCCTTTCTCACCCTCTTTGGATAGTACTGCCCCCAGTGCATATTCGCTTGCGTCAGTTGTGATAGTAAATGTCCTGGAAAAGTCTGGGAACGCGAGTACCGGTTCTTTCTGAAGTCTGTCCATGCATGTCCGTATGTTTTGCTCGATTTCCGGGGTTATCACTATTCTTCTGCCCTTCTTCAACAGGTCGTTTAAAGGTACTAGTGTCTTGCCATGTCCGGGACAAACCGTCTGTAGTAGTTCAGTGTCCCTAGTAGTCTCCGTATACCCTTCACGTCTGTTGGGATGGCCATTCTCCTAATCGCGTCTACCTTCCGTGTGTCCGGCCTTACTCCCTCTTTTGAAATAGTATGTCCCAAAAAGTTAATTCGGTCTTGTCCCAGGATCGATTTTTCTAACGACAGTTTCAGTCCAAATTGTCTCAAGCGGTCTAACACCCGTCTTAGGTCCTGTACATGTCCTGTCTCGTCTTTACTGAATATTAGTAAGTCGTCCATGTACACTTGACAACTGGCCTCATCCAACCCTCGCAGAAATTCATCCATGAGCCTTTGGAACGTTATAGGGGCGTTCTTCAATCCGAAGGGCATCCTGGTGAACTCGTAATGGCCCCTTTCAAATGTGAACGAGGTCTTATACTGATCTCTTGGGTGCATCCTGATCTGGTGATACCCCGCCTTCAGGTCTAACGTGCTAAACACCGTCGCGCCACCCAACCGATCCAGTATATCCTCAAATCTCGGAATGGGATACTTTTCATCTACCGTATTCTCGTTCAGTTTCCGAAAATCCACCACCACCCTGTACTTTTCACGAGTTCCTTCTTCGCTCTTTTTCTTAACCGCCCATAAGGGACTGTTATAAGGGGAGGTACTATCAACTATAATACCCTGACTCTTTAGGCTCTCCAAATCCTCCCTAATGTGCTGACGCAACGCCTGGGGATACCTTCTTTCTTTGACGTATGTCACCCTGTCTTGTTTTAGCGGGATCTCGTGTACCGTCTCCCCTGTCACACTCAGTATTTCCCCTTCCTTGAAAAAGATATCGGAATACTCGCCTTTTAATGACTGCCGCCGATCTCCCTTCCGATTGATCACCCCGACCATAGCTCGTCCCTCTTCTCGATCCCTCTCACATGTATAAACCTTTTTCCCAATATGAACCATCCATCGCTCACCATTACCTTTAATCCTGGTCCCTATCTTCCCTAAAAGGTCACACCCGATGATACCCCCGTATTCGCGAGGCATGTCCTCCACTACATGCACCGCTAGTTTCTCCTTTTTCCCCCACCTTCCTAATCCTATCTGCGCTTCACCCTCTACTCTACAGGGGCCACTCAGCGTAATTAATTTACAACTACACGGTTGTACTCGGGGTATCCTCTCCTCCTTACATAAATTTCTTATAACCTCTTTACACATAATCGTATTCGAACTTCCCGTGTCAACCAGACACCACACACCCTTCGCAATTTTTATAATAGGCAACCCTCCACTTATGCTCTTAACACTATTTACAAACACTCGGTTGCCCCTCTTTTTGCACTCACCTCATACCTCCTCGTGTGCTCTTCTCTCCGCCGCTGTCCTTCGCTCTCCGCTCCTCCTGTCGCTTCCTCCTGCCTGGCGTGCTCCTACTCCCGGTTCCCCTTCTTCTTCTCCTTCCGTCTCCGAAGTTTCTGATGATCTTGTCGATTCCGACAGACGTCGGCTCCTCCGCCACACCCGCTGGGCGTTCACCTCCATCGGCTCCGCCTGGTTCGGTCCTCTGCGCCTGTTGATATAGGGGCACTTCGAAACACCTCGTGCGGGGGCACTGTGGCCACTGTGCCCAAATGGCATTTTTCCCGCACCCATGGCATTTTTCTTCCCTTCTCCAAGTCTTCTTGTCCGTCCCTTGCCTCTTTTCCCGCATCACTGGACGTTCCCGACCTCTGAAATCTGTGTCCCTTCTTCTCCATGGGTCTCCTCGAGGCTGCAAGCTTCTACCTCCGTCATTCCGTTTGTAGGTGACCCTGCTCCACCCGTCCTCCTTCCGAACTTCCTCATCTCGAGCGCTGGAGTTTTTTTTTTTTTTTTTTTTTTTTTTCCGGCTTTAATGGCACCTCAGCCTTGTGGCTCATTGTGCCTATGCCGTTTATCCTGTACCATTATTAGTACAGTCCTAGTGTTTTCATGTACCCTATAATGCTAATGGGGTCTATGTTCACACTAGGATCTAGGATGATTTCTTCCCCAAAGTGAAGAAACCTTCTCCTTGCCAACATATCGCATTTGCATATAATGTGGTAAGGCGTCTCATCCTCCCTGTTGCAGAATCTGCAACTCGGTGAGGTCTTGATTTTCATTATGCAGAGATGTTTGTTTAATCTGCAATGCCCTGTATACATTTCTGTCAGGTGTTTGAGCTTGGCTCTGTCAAGATTAAGAAGTTGTGTGCTTCTTTTCTTGCAGTGCCCTCCCAGAAACAGTTTTGACTGTCTCAGTTGTTCCATTTGCCAGTTCTGAGAGGCGATTCTGTCGTAGAGCCTTGCAATTTCACTTTTCGCAAGGCTCCAGGCTATTCCGCAGACAGGTTCAGGAGCAATAGGTTTGCTGTCCGAACCTTGTCTGGCCAGTACATCAGCCTTCTCATTCCCTGCAATATTGGAGTGGCCTTTAACCCATTCTACCCAGATGCTGTTGTTTTCAGCCAGCTTGTTGAGGTATGTTTTGCAGTCCTCAACCAGCTTAGATCTGGTTATGACATTGCTCAGAGCCCCCAAGGCAGCTTGGCTGTCTGAGTAAATCTTTATGGTTCTGTTCCGTGTCCTATCCTCTATTAGTTGTTGTGCACAGAAGCAGATTGCCATTACCTCAGACTGGAATACCGAGGTGTATTTCCCCAGAGGGAGAGATATGCTCTTGTTGTCGCTTGCTCTCCAAATTCCTGCTCCTGAACCTTTCTTGGTTAGGGAGCCATCGGTATAGCAGTTGATGCCATTGCATTTTCGGTGTTGCTTCCCGATGTCTATTTCCACATTGAAGGTAATCTCAATGTGTTTCTTTATCTGGAGGTCTGAGTTCATTTTAAGCACCTCTATTCCCTCCATTTTGTTTAATAGCTTCTTATGCCCATCTCTTCTAGATGGTTCAAAGAGCGATCCTTGCTTAACAAGTTTGTACATAGAGAGCATAGCTCTCGCTTCTACCTCCAATTGTAGTGGCCTGAGGTTTAGTATAACCTCCATTGCCGCAGTTGGAGTGGTTCTCATGGCTCCTGTGATTAGGAGACATGCCAGTCTTTGTACTTTGTTTAGTTTGGCTTTAGATCTCTCCAGCCCCGCTTTGTGCCACCACACCATAGTGGCATATAGTATTAAGGGTCTGATTACCATAGTGTAGATCCAGTGGACTACCTTTGGTTTCATACCCCAGGATTTGCCTACTGCCCTTTTGCAGGCCCATAGACTCCTTAAGGTTTTGGACGACACATATTCTATGTGTCTTTCCCATTTTAATTTGTTATCCAGATAGATTCCCAGGTGCTTAACCTGTGTGCTAATCTTAATCTGGATTTCATTTAATTTTGGTGGTCTAACGACCACCTTCTTGCGATTTGTAAAGATGCATAGTTCTACTTTATTCGGATTGATGTTCAGACCCCTGTTGTCACACCAATCCGTCAGTATCCTCATGCATGTAGTAAGCAGGTCCGATATGGCAGCCTGATGCTTGCCACCCACCAGGATAGCGATATCATCCGCATATCCCTGTGTGTAGAACCCTGCTTTGTTAATATTATTCAATAGGGAGTCTACCACCATGCACCAGAGTAACAGCGATAAGACCCCCCTTGTGGGCATCCACCAGCAGGCTTCGCCCACAGTTTGTTATCTCCTAATTCGGAGTATATTATCCTCCCTTTTAACATTGAGCATATCCACTGGCGGATGATTAGGTCGATCATTTTCTCCTCCAGGGCTCCCTTTATTGTCAAATGGGGGGTTCTGTCGAAGGCTCCTTCTATATCTCTGAAGATGCCCGCCATTATTTCCTTTTGGTCCAATGATTTTTCAATCTTGGATGTTAGGTGTTGAAGGGCCACCTCACAGGATTTACCTGCCTGATAAGCGTACTGCGAGTGATGCAATGGTCTCAGCAGTAGCGTGTTGTCCCTAATGTGCCTGTCCAAGACCTTCTCCATGGTTTTCATCAGGAAGGATGTCAGACATATGGGCCTAAATGCCTTGGGATTGATATAGTTCTCTTTCCCAGGTTTTGGTATATAGATGACCTTGGCCAACTTCCATTTGTTTGGTATGTGTCCAAGTGCCAGGCTTCCTCTTAGTAATTCTAGGAGGTGTGGTTTGAGTACAGATAGCCCTTTCTGCAGCAATGCTGGAAAGATGCCATCTACTCCAGCTGCTTTATATGGTAAGAAGCTGTTTATTGCCCATGCAATTCTCTTGCCGGTTATTATCTCATTTGCTCTATCCCAACTCACCCTATCAGGGGCTTCGTTATTACCCGGGAATGAGCTTTGGTTATATTTTACATCGCAGCCAGGAAAGTGCGCCCTTGCTAGGACTTCGAGTGTCTCCATGCTATTCATGGTATACCTCTCTCCATCCCACAAAGTGCCCAGCTTATCCTTCTGCGTTTGTTGAGATAGTATTTTGTTGATCCTACTTGCTTCAGCAGTGGATTCAACTTCTTGACAAAACTTGATCCAAGCCTGTCTTTTCGTTTTTCTGACAGATTTATGGTAGATTGTCAATAGTGCTCTGTACTCTTCCCATCTGCCAGTTCTCTTAGCAATGTTAAATTTCTTTCTCAGAGCTTTCCTTTGATTGCTAAGATCTTTGTTCCACCATTTGGTGCTTCTAGTATTCTCAACATCACATCTTGCGTTATTGGACTCATAACACTTGGTTATGGCTGAAGTTAGTGTGGTGTTGAGCACCTCTAATTGCCATTTGTTGGCAATCCTTCTTGGTAAGTTTATTGTTTCTCCTTCCAGCATCGTGCTATATCCCTCCCAGTTCGTTCTTCTGGGATTTCTATAGCCGGATGCTTGGATGGGGTCAGTTACTAGATCAAATTTAATATATTTATGGTCTGAGCATGTTTCCTCGTTTGAGACATGCCAGTTTCCCACCTTTTGGCTGATCTCTATGGTCGCTAAGGTTATATCGATTACATCTTGCCTATTCCTATTGACAAAGGTCGGTTTATTACCCCTGTTAAGAATGTCAAGATTATTACCTACAATAAGGTCAAATAATTGCTCACCTCTTTGATTGGAGTTGGAGCTCCCCCACATCACGTGATGGGCATTGGCATCCAGGGCCATGATGACATGACAGCCTCTGGCTTCTTCCATGAAGAAAAAAAAAAGAAAAAAAAAGTCCTTCCTTTTTCCCTGTTTCCTTAGCAAGCTGGACTTTCAGAATGGTCGATAGAAAGGCCATTCTCGCTTCCACTTTCCACTGTCGTTTCCCTCATCTTTTCTGTGATTTTATTAAAGTGAGCCAGCAGTGATCCCGCATACTGCCCATTAGATTGATGAGGCTTCCTAGCTTCGCGGAACATACGGAAAATGTCCTCTTCTGGGGTCCAACGTCCGCCCCCGAACGCCTTCTTGAGTCGATCTTTTACCATGACCCATGGTGTGTCCTCATCCGCTTGAATTATGTTGAGTATGCCGTGCTTGACCCGGCATACTAATGCTGCTCTTAAATCGCAGGCATCCACTGGATCTAAGAGATTCTCGCCCGTCTTTGCTTCTATTCTCGCCATCACTCTGTCTCCTCCCTTTAAGAAGTGATTTAGCTCTCCAATCTCTCCATTGTACCTCTCAATATCAGCTATTGCCCTCCTTAAATCTTGCGACATTGCTGTTTTGAGCTTCAGCAATTCGAGAGCATTTGCCTGTGCCGCTGCCATATTCGTGTGAGCTGCTGCTAAAGTTTCTGGTGGTAGAGGCTGCAACTCCGGCTGAACTTCGAACGATGGCGGTTTTAAAATGTTCTTATTCTCCATCCAGAATTTAGTTTGACAATTTGAAAGGTAAGAAACGTAAGAACACTTGGATGATAATGATGTTCACAAAAAACTTTGAGCGGGAAAAAAAATTCAATAAAGAAAAAACTCACCAAGAGAAAATGTTCAAGCGCTCCCGGGTTTCGGCACCAGTTAAGTTCACCCAGAAGAAAAACATAAAAAAAAAGGAAATTAGGGAGCTAAATAACACTCACGAGTACTGGAAAAAGACTAACTTTATTGTTCAGAAATCTTCTTTATATACTTTCGGTGGTTTATTTGGGATTAAGTTAGGAATTAAGATGTATATTATTCCCCTATACACCTTAACTTATATATATATATACAGGGTGTCCCGAATTTAAATGGCAAAACTTTGGGAACTTATAGGGGACCGAAAAACTAAGACAAAAAGTCCTTTAGAGATTTGCTCGTTTTTGCTTAGTTTTAGGGAAAGTTGCAAAAAAAATAAACAAAACAAGTTTTCATTTTCATACTTATTTATTTACATTTATATTTATGTTATGTTCTTTTTAATGTAAATATTGCTCAAAATGTTGTCCTCTTGCACCAATGCAAGCATTACATCTTGCACTCACTTGATAAATTGCAGCTAAACATTGTTCTGATGATATTCGGTGCACTGCATCTATGATTCGGTCTCTTAATTGCTCTCTTGAGTTGATTGACACCGAATAAACTTTCAGCTTCAAGGTTCCCCATACGAAGAAATCCATGGGTTTCATATCAGGTGGTCTGGGTGGCCAAGGTACTAGTCCTCCACGTCCAATCCATTGTTGTGGATAATTTATATCCAGCCAAGCTCGAGCAGCTCTGCTATAATGAGCTGGACATCCATCGAGTTGGAACCACATTTCAATCCGCTGCTGTAAGGGAATGTCATCTAAATAATTAGAAAAGTCGTCCTCCAAAAAATGTGTAAATGTGATACCATTCAATATTCTAGGTAAAAAATATGGTCCCACCAGTAATCCGTTCCCAGTTCCAAGCCAAAAGTTAATAGCAAATTCATGCTGAAACCTATTCTCTCTAATAGCTCTGGGATTTTCAAGAGCCCATACATGATAATTTCTTTGATTAACCATTCCTCCTCTTGTAAAGGTAGCTTCATCGATCCATATTATTTTTAATGGAAATAAATTATCATCGCAAATTTCGTCAAGAAACCAGTTACTAAAATTGAATCTCTTGACATAATCTTGAGGTGATAAATTCTGAACTTTTCAGTATGGGTAGCGATTATCACCTTTCAAAGTTAGCCATATTGCTTGCCGCGATATTGCTAATGCAGCAGATGCTCTTCGGATGCTAGTCTCAGGATTGTTATCGAAGTGGCGTTGGACACAATTTCTTCTCCGATAATCTGCTCTTATTGCTGCCTGGAATTGGTCGCCTTCATTACATATTAAGAATGACCCAGTCTCTCGTAGTCTATTAAAAGTTTACGAAAAGACTCGTCGATTAGGCACTATTCTATTTGGAAATCGGGGCGCATACTCCCGCACCACTTCTAAAGCATTACCGTTACAGAAACCATACACAAAAATATCTGAGTAACTGACTGAAGAATGATTTAGGAATTATAATCCTAGAAGGAAGCCAAAATGTAAGCAAATAAAAGAATGTAAAGGATAACATTAATTTAAATTCAGGACACCCTGTATATTTATAAACTCCTGGACAAAATTAATGCATCACCTTTTTTGTTCTTATTATCACCTGTTTGATCAAAGATCGTAAATTACACTGATAAAATTTAAAAGGAAGGGTAACTTCCTCACAAATCAAATAAGCCTCTGTAGAGTGGACTGTATATAATTTTACTAAAATAAATGTTCGCAACTTTGGGGAAATTTGAATTAGAAGAAATCTAAACCAATTATAAAAATGAAAGTAACTCACCCATGTGAAGATCACAGGCCGGGAGAAACCTTTTGAGCCCGCGGATGCGCCCGCCAGACCGCTAGGAGGTAGAAGTCCTTCTAGGTGCTGCGAGAATCGGTTGAGAAATCTTCTAGCATGATCAACACTCATTTGTAAGTAAAAATGGAAAATATAATGTCTTTGGAATATAACATGAAGAAAACACAGTTAAAATAAACTTTGAAAGACTATTTTTAGCCTTGGACATAAAACAAACTGAGGAAGACCTCAGGTCTTGGGCATCAATGGAAGGCAATGGGCCTTGGTATGTACATTTTTATCCTCTTTCCTTTTTCACAGAAGGACGCCTGTTGGGATGAATGGAGTTGATATATACATCTCTACAAGAGCGCCGATTGGTGCCAACATCACCTTTTACTTCCTTCTTTATCTCTTCATTTTTCATATATGCGATAGATAAATATATTTTTATTTTGGAGGTATAGGAAATTCTCCCCATTTTTATGGAGCCATGAAAGACATTGAGTCCATATTTGTTGAAATATCCATTAATGCCCATTCTCTCCTGTATATAGTGGTTTACCGTCCCCCACATGTTCCTTTTGACCAATCATTCGAATCTAACCTTTACTATTATGTTCCCCTCTACTCCAATATAATCATCTCCGGTGACCTGAATACCAATCTCCTATCTGACTCCTATGACAAAATCTACCTTGAAAACATTTTTTTTTTTCCTTCACTTTTTTATTGTACCATTCAATCCCACCCACCACTCCCGCGTGTCCGACCTGCATGTCATAGATTCTCCACAAAAACTTCTTTCCTCAAGTCAACGACCTGTTTCATTCCTATCCTCTCATGACCTGATACAAATATCATATGATGTCCCAACACCTCGGTTCCTTCCTAAAACACTCTCCTTCCGTAACACAGACTCCCTTACCCAAGATAAGATTTTACCCGATCTCGAAACCATAGATTGGAATCCAATTTACTCCTGCTCCTCAATTGATACCATGGTTGAATCACTCACCACCAATCTCCTATCTATCCTTGATACCCATGCTCCTCTTAAAACCTCAACATTTCACTGGCGTCGCCCTGCTCCTTGGATGAACCAAGACTTTAAAGATTTACTAAGAAGACGCGAGGCTGCCCGAAGGCACCAGGCACCAGGCTTGAAAATAACTATCAAGCGTTTAAGTTTCTTAGAAATTTAACACAATCCACGATCCGGCGAACTAAATCTTCCATGAAGCCCTTTCATCTGCACCTGATCCTAAATCCAAATGGCTGCTCCTCCTCCTCCATTCCTTGTGTGATCCTTTTAGTTCCTCTCCATCGGGAGTTTTTCCTGTCACTCCTGATGAGTTAAACTCCTATTTCGTTTCTTCCACTTCATCTGCTCCTTCTCGACCCTCCCAGTCCTTACCTCCGCCAGCATTTAACGACAATAATTTTTACTTTTCTTATATCACTCCCTCTGATCTAATTACCTCCATTATGAAGTCTCAATCCAACTCATCTGGTTTAGACGGCATTCCTGTTAAATTATTGAAATTATGCCTTCCTGAAATCCTTCCGGTTCTCCTCTTCATATATAATTTTTCCCTCCAAAACTCTGTATTTCCCCTCCAAAACTCTGTATTTCCCACTTCCTGGAAAAAGGCCTTAATTCATCCCATCAACAAGAACCCAAACCCTATATCCCCAAAGGACTACCGCCCTATATCCATACTTTCCAACCTTTCTAAGCCCCTAGAAAGATTGGTGCAATCCCAAATTTCCAATTTCCTAGAAGATTCCAAGTTACTCGATCCCTTCCAATCTGGTTTTCGTCCCGGCTTCTCAACACAATCCACCCTAATTAAAATTATCACTGACATCCAAGCAGCAATGGACAAAAAAGAACTGACCATCCTGATCCTCCTTGATTTCTCTAAAGCATGCGACCTTAGACCATAATACCTTTTTTTCCAAATTGAAATCATTGAACTTTTCCTACAGCTCCCTCCTTTGGTTTCAATCTTTTCTTTCCCACCACACCCAAGCAGTCGCCACTCCTGACCAAGGCCTATCCTCTTTCCTCACTCTTCAATCAGGAGTAGCTCAAGGCTCGAGCATTTCCCCTCTACTGTTTAATTCCTACATCAATGATCTTCCCCATTCAATTCACCATTGTTCCCACCATCTTTATGCCGATGACTTCCAAATTTACTTCTCCTTACCTCCATCCGAAATGTTAGCTGCATTTGCCAAAATTCAGGAAGACCTAGACGAAACCTGTGCCTGGGCAAATCTGAACAAATTAACGTTGAACGCAGCTAAAACTCAAGCAATTGCCATAGCATCACATTCCCTTCTCCATTCTTAATGGTCATCCAATAGCTTTCCATTCCTCTGTTAAAAATGTAGGCTTAACCATTGATCAGACCCTCTCCTGGAAATCCCATATTGCACAAATCTCCCGAAGGTCAATCGGTATCCTAAAACTATTTCACCGCTCACGTCACCTCCTTTCCCTACCCACACGCAAACTTCTAGTATCCTCCCTTATCTTCCCCCAATTTGACTACGGTTGCGTGATATATGGCGGGCTCTCGACAGTTCTTGAAGACAGATTAAAACGCATCATGAATTGCTTCATTAGGTTTGTCTTCGGAACCTCGAGACGTTCCCATGTTTCGCATCTCTACACTGAGTTAAATTGGCTTTTCCCCTCCTTCCGCAGAAAATACTTCCTAGGCACCTACCTATTCCAAGTTATCAACACCCGTTACCCTCCCTTTATTTACAGTAACCTGAAATTCAAGTCTGCTATCAAATCACTGCATACAAGATCTCGTCTTTCCGATCTCTGTACTCCATCCCACAGAAGTACTGCATTCCAACGTTTCTTCCTTGTCCGATCCTCTACTCTTTGGAATCCCCTCCCCCCCTGCATCCGCAATGCTTCTTCCCTTGGAACATTCAAAACACTACTCTTTCACCATCTTTCCCTCCAACCCGACGCTCTCTAATTATAAGGATGTATGTACTTTGTATGTAATCGTCTAATTTAATTACTAAGACCGTCAGACATAAAACATTAGCAAAAATTATAGTTTGACTATGATAATTTTTGATTTTCTATCTTCTATTTTTCTTTAAGTTTCTGTTTGATTTTTTTCTCCTCTGCAATTTTGTTTACAATATTAACCTCTATTTTGTATATTTATTTTTTCACTCTCTTTTTATTAATAGTTTTTTCTTTTTCTAGTTTTTCTCTGTATTTTTTTTTTTTCATACGTATTTGTATTTAATTTTAACAAACTATGTTGTTTTATTTTTAACAGCCTCTCGGCCAGTTTTGATCTTACTTTGTATTATTTAAAGTTATTCTTAAGGGACTTTGTCCCAGAATAAAGTTTTCTTTCTATTCTATTCTAATTGTAATATTCCTCGATTATTTCATCAGTTCTACTACTACTACTACTACTACTCTGTGGCGCTTCAGACCGATGTATGTGTGTGCGGTCGCTTGCCAGTTGCGGGTGTTCAACAATTCTTGAGCATCCCAAATGACAGGGTCCTCCCATTTAAGACACGGTCTGCCTCTTCCTCTCATCCAGCACAGCTTTCCTTCCAGCAACCTCTTGGGTATATCCTCTTCTCTCATTCTGGCAATGTGACCAGCCCAGCGCAGTCTCCCAAGCTTGATGCGCCTCATCACATCCGTCTCCCCATACAGATGATATGTCTCGCTGTTTGTTCTCCTTTGCCAGGTCTCTCCTACTTTAATACGTCCGAAAATACAGCGAAGAATTTTTCTTTTAAAGATAAGCAATCTTTTTTCTTTGACGCCAGATAGGGTCCAAGTCTCTGATCCGTATGTGAGGACAGGCCTAATGAGGGTCTTATAGAGGTGACACTTCGTACGGCGGGAGATCACAGTGCTTCTCAGGTGGTTACTAATGACAAAATAACACCTATTTGTCTTCACTATTCGCTTGTTAACCTCGAGGGATATCTTGTTACCACAACTTACCACTACTCCTAGATACGTGAACTGATCTACGCTTGCAAATGTATATGGACCCATAACTATCGGCATTTCATCAGTTCTAAGGAGGCAAAAAGCAAAAAGACTTATTGTAGCTATTCCATTTTACATAGCTTCAAAAAGCTTTTGAAAACTTTAAAACTGGAATGTTTTATATGCAAAACTAGTCTTTGAATAAAATAATTCCAATAGAAGTTGGAAATGATTCTTCTATCCTAATTATCAGTTTTACATGCTTTATTCTTTCATTTGGACTAATAAGATGAGACCTATTATATTTTCTTGGAAACAAACATAAACAACTATTGAAACTTTGTAAATTAAATATTAACTGTAAATCTTTACTCTCTTGTGAGTTCTCAGCATAAATAAGGTTATAACTTACCATCAACCAGGGTTGTATTCAATTCAATACAGCTAGTGACATTATGTGGTATAGTTGTCAAGCTTCAGAAATGTTACAAATTAACATTTGAAAAGCAGGCAAATTTACCCTAGGATGGCAACGGTCGCCTCGGTTGATGGTATTTTACATCTTGAGAAGACAGAGGAAATGTACAGAAAACAGGGATAATATAAATACAGACTCTAGCAACAATCTCCTTGGGTATGGCCACTGAATTAGACAAGTAAATAGATTCGATCAGTTCCTCTTATCGAGGAGCAGCATAGTTTGAAATGAAAATAAACTCTACTCTGGGATCATTGCCTCTTTAGAACAAGTATAATGTTCAATATAATACTGGCCTAGCTGCTGTATTGATAATAAAGAAAATAAAACTAATTACAGGTAATTATAATAAAGATTAAGTTATGATAATAGAAATTAATACTAATTAAACATTTTTTAAAAGGAAAATAAATTCATAAAATTTAAAATTAAAGTACAAAATAAAATAAAATAATAAGAATGAAAAATAAATTAAAAAGGGTGATAATGTAAAGTAACAATTATTACAGGAGAAAACCAGTGCAGGAGCACTAATAAGATCTAATAAAAAATCCAAAGTAATATCTGATATAATAATAACAAAAACTAACATTATAATGTGAACAATCATATCTTATTGTATATAGTTTCTTCTTCCGTGTGTACATTGGATTGAATGCCTATAGTCGGGTATCCATTATGTTCGCAAACTACCAGTGCACCATGCTCCTGTAACCCTAGTAATGGGGATGGGGTTTGTGAACACAGCCTCTCCTCACAGTTGTGTTACACAATAGGTTGAATGAACAATATGAGTCAGTGGCAAGTGCAACCTACATTTTTATTAATAATTTGATTGGAGATTGTAGATCTCATTTTGGCAAGTAAAATTTTATGAAGAGAGAGCTAAAGATAACTGACCTCAGGCCTCGAGAATTAAGCGGGCACTACAGAATTTTTTTACAAATGTGTTCCCCAAACTTCGAAATTTTTTAAAACTTGGTAGTACTTTCTATTCAAAGAAAAAACCTTAAGTTCCGAATGGCTATATCAGCTCAGGATAAGCTTGCCTTAACATTACGATTTCTGGTCACTGTTGATATATTTACTAGTTAGTTGAATTTTTTCAAAATATTGAAGCAAGCAATCAGCAAATTCAATCCTGAAGTTTGTGAAGCCATCATATCTCCATTAAACAAACATAAAAATAAGTAAAATTCACTGCCATTTCTGGTGGATGTTACAAGAGTGTAACATCTGGTGGATGTTACACAATACAAATATGGTCCGAATGCTGTCCACAAACATGCAGCACTCCCCTTTGAGCTCAGACAGCCTTCGAAGTGCTCGAACTGATACAGCTTGGAGTGCTGAGACATATCCACTTGTTACATGCTTGGGGCGCTGGTGGTTCGCCAACATAGTGGATACCCGCCTTAATAGGTATGGGAAGAGGGGTGATTTAAAAATGTTGAGAGTGAGGGAATGGTGTATCATAGATGGGAGGAAGCTCAAGAAATTAGATGCTATGGAAATAAATAAATAAGTTAAATGATGCAGTTTTTTTTTTTTATTTGATTGACTTATCTATCAATTTTCAAAACTATTACATGTTATATATCATGTATTACTATTGTATTCATATGACCAGGAATCACCCTTTTTTTATCCAGCTACCTAAAAATGATCTTATTTACTTACTTACTACGTAGCACTACAGCCCGGTGTGGGCCTTGGCTTCCTGAACAATGCTTTGCCTTGTGCCTCTATCCTTAGCCTTCCGTTTCCATGCTGCAATGCTGAGGATCCCTAGATCTTCTTCAAGGTCCTGTAGCCATCGTCTTCTCAGACAGCCAACTCTTCTCTTTTTGCCAATTATAGAGCCATGCAAAAGTTTGCTCCGCATTCTATTAGAGGGCATTCTTATGATATGACCCAACCATTCCAAATGTCGTATTTTAATCAAATGGACCACATTTGCATCCTTGTATAAGGAATACAGCTCGGCATTTGATCGAAGCTTCCACATATTTGATTGTGCATCGTGGACTGGACCATAAATTTTCCTTAAAAGCTTACGTTCAAATAAAGTTAATTTGATTTTTCATCATGGTGGTTAAAGTCCACGTCTCCGCTCCCGCACCTTAGTGGTTTGAGACAGTAGGCTACTTTTAAAAAGTTTTATATTTGCGAAGTTAGCCCTATTTTCCACCATTATTCTTTTTCTTACTTCATTGATTATTTTATTCTTATCATTCAATTCTGAGCCAAGATATGTAAAACTTCTAACTTTTTTGAAGGAATAGCCATCGATATCGATGGTAGTATTGCTCTGCCCTGTACTAGTACTCATATATTGCTTTTTTTCCTCATTTATGCAGAGGCCCATCTTTTTGCTTTCATTATTGAGAGTACTAAAGGTCTCTTTGAGCGATGGAATATTCCTGGCTATGAGGCATATATCATCAGCATATGCACATAATTGAATGCATGATATTCCCTGAAATGTTAATCTTTTTCAAGACACTGTGTAAGGCCAGATTGAATAGGGTGGCAGACAGGGCATCGCCTTGTCTCACGCCAGTCAGAATGGGGAATTCGGGACTTATGTTGCCGCCTATGACGACTTTGCCATCACTACCACTCAATGTCATGTTGATCAATCTGATCAGCTTATTTGGTATATTGAAGTCTATTAAGGCTTTAATCAATTTTGCTCTGTTGACACTATCAAAAGCCTGCCGATAGTCAATAAAAAGGAGATGGAGGTCAATTTTATATTCCCAACACTTCTCAAGCAACTGCCTCTTCAAAAATATTTGATCTGTAGTGCCCATTCCATGTCGGAAGCCACACTGATAATCTGTTAGGATATTTTCCGCATAGTAGTTAAGCTTTTTTACTATTATAATTGAGAATATCTTATAAGCTACTGTGAGAAGAGAAATTCCACAGTAATTTTACTGCATTGCAATTTGTCACCTTTTTTGAAAATAGGACACATGAGACTAGTTCTCCATTTTTTTGGCAAGCACTCTTTTTCCCATGTGTCTAGAACCAGAGAATATAATTGTGAATGTATGATTTCTCCATCATTTCTAAAAAATTCAGTTGTAAGAGAGTCTTCACCAGGTGCTTTATTGTTTTTTAACTTTTCAATTGACTCTATGAAGTCATCCATATCTGGAGGCTCAATGTCATCCTCATTTGTCATTGCCATTTGGCTCGACGTATTGTTGTCAGTGTCAATTATCTGAGCTCCTGTGTTGTATAGATCACTGAAGTGCTCTGCCCATCTACCAATAGCTTCCGCCTTTCCTTCCATTAATTTACCATTTTTGTTTTTGCACGACTCCGTTTTAGGCTGGAAGCCTCTATTTATATATTTAACTGCACCATAGAATTTCCTGGTTTCATTATTAATTCTTAGCTCTTCGATCTGCTCTACTTGCTTTTTTAGAAAGGCCTTTTTCTTTTCACGTATGACCTTTTTTGCTCTTCTGTGGCTCAGTTGGTAATCTGTAGTGTTCTGCCTCATAGTGCGCTGTAACATTCTCAATCTATGTGCATTTCTTATTCTTAGCACTTCACGGCATTCCTTATCAAACCATTCCTCACTACATCCCTTCATTTCCTCACCAATAATATCATTCGCTGTTTCCTCAATGACTGCTAATTTTGCACCACTTCAATTCTATTCTTGTTTCTTCAATTTCGATATCCTCTTTATTTAGTTCTTCTAACATTTTACTGTCACCCAGTTCTCTGAATTCTTCTAATTTATCCGGGTCTTTAAATTTTTCTAAATTCCATTTTTTTTCTTTTATATAATTTCTCTTGCCATAAGCATGCCAGTCACTCTCTATATTTTATTTTGACCAAGAAGTGGTCTGAGTCACAGTTTGGTCCTCTGGCCGTTCTGACATCAGTCACTGAGGAAGAATGGCGTTTTGATATGAGTACGTGATCAATTTGGGGCATTGTACTATTTGGTGCTTTCCAAGTTCCAATATGTATTTACCTAATAATTATCTATTGAGGCAAAATATTGCCTGAAATTATTTAATATTACTTGCATATGCAGCACTGCTTGGTAGTGTAGTATGTTTTAACCTTTAGGAATGTACAAGTAGTTTTCAATTAGTAACATTTTAACCAAATTCAGCTTCTGTAGAACTCTATACAGAAATAAATGTGAAATTGAAATCTACACCTGTGTGTTGTGATATGTAGGAATATAAAATGAATTATTTAAAAGCAGTAATTAATGTTAATATGTTACTTTTTATCTAATTAATATGTTTATTTTAGGATGTCTACCTTGAGACTGGATATTACTGCATTATTACTGCAAAATTTCCTGGAGGTCAAGACATTAGAGAGGTGTATGGGCAAATAATTATTATTACAGAGTTTGAAACAATAGAAATTTCTGTGAAATTTAAGGTTGACTATGGAAGCCTTGAAATCATCACTGATCCTGTAAATTTTAACAATTGTTTTCCTGTAAGTACTATTCTTGATATTCAATAATGGAATATCCATTAATTATGTAAGGTTTTTTCCCTATAAGATAAGATTGGGATAAATATATAAGAAAAATATAAGATAGGAATAAAACATGGTGGGATGACTTCCCCCATCCCTACTCTTCATATTGGGATAAATATATAAGAAAAAGATAAGATTGGGATAAGGTATGGTGGGATGACCTCAGCTCTCCACTACTCTTCACATGAGATTTACTTCATAAATTTTAAATGAATAAATTTATTTTCACATAAGTATTATGTATTTCCGCCAAATGCATGACTGTCAATACTATTTTTATTTATTCATTTTATAATTACCTATATTACACAATGTCAGGGACAATAAAATAGTGCACTCTGATTTATATCGTTTATTTAACTTTCATTGTTGTTAATATTTTTTTTTTTCACCTATATAACTTTCATTACTTAAATTTAGCTGTACTTTATCTCAAAGGTGATTGATGAAAATAATTTTTAGGAAAAAACAACTAATATTGGATTTTAGATGGGACAGAATGATAGCCCTAGTGCTGTTTGTTCATAAATTTAAGCATTTAGAATAAACAGATAAGACTAATTAATTCTACTTTTGGCTTTTAATGTGATCATTTGTAACAGTGGAAATGGGGCAAGCCAAATCTTTATCTTTGACTGAAAGAAATATCATTCAGCCAATAGAAAATTAAGGCTTTTCTGTTTCTGATATATCAAGAAATGCAGATAGGAGTAGAAAAGTTATTTTTAACTTTTTTAATTCTTCAAATAATAAAGGAAGAAAGAAATCTCCTGTGAGGCATCCAGTATTGACAATAAGACAAAAACATGCAATTTAAAGGACTGTTTTTAACACCATTTAAACAGCTTGTCAAATTGCTCAGCATGCTGGGGTACAAACAAATAAAACAATGTTAGAAGGGTTTTTCAGGCTGCACCACAAATAGAGAGGGAAGAAATAAAACGTACTCCACACCTCATTACAACCCATAAGGATAAATGGAAAAAGTTTGCTCATGATCATGTTCAGTGGAAAAAGGAGTCGAGGAATGTGTTGTTTACAAATAATTTTAATTTGGATGGTCCAGTTGGCTGGTTTTTGTATTATCATGACCTATGGAAAGAAATGGCATTTTATAAAAGGCAAATGGGAGGAGGTAGTATGATGATAGGGGGTGGCATCAGGTACAACAAAAGAACTGATATTGTGATGAACAGCAAAGATTATCTGGCATTAATAGAAAAACAGTTAAAAAAGTATTTTGAAATAGAACCCAAAGATAATGTTTGTTTTTTTAACAAGATAACACACCGGTACACACGTGGAAATTGGTAAAAGAAATTTTAAATTAGAAAACATAAGAGACAAATATTTGACTTGAATGATCCCCAGAATTTAATATTATTGGAAAGATATGGGGACACATTGCCAGAAATGTATACAGTAGTAGCCGAACAGTTTTTAGGGGTCGAGGAATTAAAACAAACATTTAAGGAGGAATGGGCCAAAATTCCGTCATTTTTATTTACTTCCCAATTGGATAAAAGCAAGCTGGTGAATTCACAGGATACTAATTGTATTATAAATACAATTATCAAAGCTATTGTATTATAATTTAATATTTATAACACTGTTCTATCATTTTATCCTATCTAAAATTCACTATTATTTGTTCATTCCTTGAAATTATTTTATTGTTCACCTTTTGGGCTAAGTTTAATTATATTTAAGAAAAAGAAGCTTATATATACTTAAAAGTAAAAAAAAAAAAAAAATGTACAATGCTTAAAGTTTAGTAAATGAAAAAAATCAGAGTGGGCTTTCTTTTTGTCCTGAATCTTACTTATATTCTTTGAATTAGAAAGTTGAGATGAGATTTTCTATGATCTCCGCCACCTTCTGCCATCTGAGCTTCAGTAATTTATGGATCCCGAGTGCTTTTTAACCATTGTATTGCTTTAACTTTTTTTTATATGACCATTTTATATCTCTAAATTATGATTTGTCATAATTAATTAATACCTTAAGATTTTTGTGATCAATTGAAGTTATTATCTTTACAATTTATTTTAAAATCATGATTTATTTTTATGGAACCTTTACTAATGAGAAATATTTTTTACATTAACTGGAATACTTGTAGCTGTTGAGTGATCTTATTCAAATTCATGCATAACTATCTATCTATCTCGGCGCTACAACCCGTTGCCGTGTCCGGGCCTCCGCCAGCAACTTCCGCCATTTGTCACGGTTTTGTGCAGCCACCATCCAGTTGCGCAATCCCAGGATGCTCCAAGCGTCAGTCGCAACTCCATCCTTCCACCTGCATCTCGGCCTTCCTCTTCAATATCAACATCGTCCGCGTAAGCCAAGAGTTGCACACTTCGATTGAAAATTGTGTGCCCAACCTGTATACCCGACTCCCTCACGGCCTTCTCCAGGGCAATATTGAACAACAGGCACGCAAAGGCATCACAGTAGCCCTTTCGTCGCTCGGAATTCTCCTGACAGATCTCCGTTGATGCATACTGAGCACAAAACCTCGCTCATAGTCATCCTCACCATACGTATGAGCTTCTGAGGGATCTGGAATTCCTCCATTGTTTGGTAAAGCTCCTCTCTGTTAATACTATCGTATGCAGCCCTAAAGTCGATGAAGAGATGGTGAGTCTTTAACTTGTATTCATATCCTCTCTCCAATATGGTTCTCAGGCTGAAGATTTGATCCACTGTCGATTTCCTGCTTCTAAACCCACACTGGTAGGGGCCGATGACTCTATTGGCATAGGGGAGAAGAGGTGTGAATAATATATTCGAGAGGACCTTGTATCCGGACGTTAATAAGGATATGCCTCTATAGTTGGAGCATGTAAGGCGATTACCCTTCTTGTGAAAAGGATAGATGATCGACTTTTTCCATGCTGAGGGCATCACTTCATCCTCCCACACTGATTATAAGAGAGCTTGCAGTACCTTTATCAGTTCACTGCCTCCAGCTCGCAATAGTTCCGCAGGTAGCCCATCATGCCCTGGAGCCTTGTGGTTCCTCAGTTTTTCCACTGCATTCTCAATCTCTTCTTCGCTGGGTGGTTCAGACTCAGCCTCCATCTCTCCATCGTCAGGCAGCGCTCTATTAACCATCCCTGGGTCGGCATTTGGGTGCATGTCTAAGTCTGTCAGGAGTTCTATAAAGTGTCTTTTCCACTCTATCAAGACACCTGCTCTGTCTGTGAGAAGGTTGCCTTCTTTGTCCAGGCAAGAAGACTTTACGTTGGTAGGGAGTTTCCTTAGTTTATTTATCATGCGGAAGAATTCCCTTACTTCTTTACTTCCATGCAGATCCTCGATTTTTCGAAGTACTTCGTGCTCTTTTAACCTTTTCTTCCTACGATGGAGTCTCTTCTCCTCTCGTCGGAGCCTCCTGTACTCCTGGACATTACTTCTTGTGCCCCTCTGTGTCATGGCTTGATATGCTATATTTTTGCGTTGGGTTGCACCTTCGCATTCATCATCAAACCATGGGGAGCGACACTCCTTCTGAGCTGGTCCCAGAATTATCTCAGCTGTCCTATGCGGGGCTTTAGAACAAGTCTCCCACTCCTCTTCCACGGATCCACAGTCATTCTGTGTTAATTGTAGAGCCTTGTCAAGCTCCACAGTATAGTTGTTCTTAACATCTGGGTCTTGGAGTTTCTGCAAGTTGAACCTTTTAATTCTACGATTTCTGCTGCACAGTCTAGACGTGGAGATCTTGGCTTTAAGGTGTATTATTGAGAGATAATGGTCAGAATCAACATTAGCTCCTCGGAATACCCTCGTATCGAGTAGATTTGACTTGTGTCGCCTCCCTATCAATAAGTGGTCGATCTGATTGACCACTGATCTGTCTGGGGTTATCCATGTGCCTTTATGAATATTCTTGTGCGGGAAGAGTGTATTGCCGACAACTAGATCTCTGGAAGCTGCAAAGTTCAATAGCCGGGCTCCATTTTCGTTACTCTCTTCGTGGAGACTATGTTTCCCAATGGTTGGGATATAGATATCTTCCTTCCCAACCTTTGCATTAAAGTCTCCTGCCACTACCTTCACGTCATATTCTGGGCATGCATCAAGGGTTCTTTCTAGGAGATCGTAGAACTGATCCTTATCCTCTTTATTAGCTACTTCTGTGGGGGCATGAACGCTCAAAATACTGTAATTTAGAATTTCCCATGGATGCGGATGAGACATATTCGCGGACTAATGGGCTTGAATCCGATAACGAGTCGTCTATAGTCTCCTCTCACCACAAACCCAGTTCCGAACTGATGTAACCTATCATTACAGCTGTAATATACAGAGTGCTTGCGCTTCTCCAGGATACCACTTCCTATCCATCGGATTTCCTGGATGGCAACAAGGTCGAGTTTATAGCGGTCGATTTGATCTAGGAGCAGTTTGAGTGCTCTGTATAATGAACATGTGTTCCAATATCCAAGATTGAGAATCCTTTTAAGAATGCCGGGTCTTTTACCGTTAGATCTGTTTATATCCGAGGCTTTCGTGTGGGGTTTCTGGATAATTTGATTTCGGATAGAGGGGCTATCAACCCTCTCTGCGTACCCTAGTCTGCTAGTGGGACTGCCACTTATTGCCTGCAAACCTGCATCCCCATCCGGGGCGGCATCCAAGGGGAGGTTGCTCTTGGGTGTGTACTGTTGGTGACCTTTGACTGCTGTGTGGGGCGCCACTTCCCTACGCCGACATGCATAACTAAAAAATTAAATTTATTTAATTAATTCATCAAGTGAAATAAATTGCACATTTGTCAAATGTCCTAGTGATGAATATGCTTTATTTATTTCTATCTTGAGAACTAAATTTTTAATTTTTTTTTTTTCATTCATCTGTTTTAATTTTGATTTTCTCTAATATGCTCCCTTCATTAATTGCAGAGCGCCATATGCAGTGCAGAACTAATTGTTGAATCACGCTTTACTATTGGAATGGCAGTTACTGGTCTAATGAGTATCCCTGAGCATTCAAGGCTTGGTTTCCTTCCATCATCTTCGACTCATATATTGCCTTTTACTCGGACCTTTCTTGGTTATGTGACTTGGAACATGACAGGAAATGATTACTTATCATATATTGCCAATTCATCTGGTAATATCAAAATTAATTTTAATTTGTTGTTAATAATAGTAATAATGATAATGTTTAGCAGACCCAGAAGTGATATACTACAAAATCAGATATTGAAATGAAATAAATCAAAAGAAAATCTTTCTGGGGCCATTTCCCCTTAAAATAATTTTAATGAATTAAAAAAAAAATGGTAATCTAGCTGCCATAATTATATGAAAATAATACAAATTTTAAATTATAGTTGGAGAAACAGTAAAAATATGATAGTAGAAAATTACAATCATAACATTTTACAACTAATAAAACAATCATTAGATGGGGGGAAAAAAAGTCATGTGATTGAAAACAAATTTTAATGAAATAACAAATAATAATTTAATCACAAACAAATATTAATTATCCATTTCACACACATATCTCTTGTATATATTCTTCTATGATTCCATTAGAGTATAGCATATCAAAATATGGCATATCATGGTTGGAAGGGAGTTCCAGAAATTTTTCTTTGGTTTTTTGGACCACATATATTATGCAGAAACTTATTTCCAAAAATCTTTAGGCCCTGTTTTTCTCTCTAATATTTAATTCTAGGTTATTTTCTATACGGTGTATTAGTTTCACTACTGAGTATTTGTTGAATTTATGGCTATTTAATTTAAATGTATTGCAAAGTTGGAATTCTGTGTGGCCTTATATGTTCCTTTAATCATTGATTCAATGAACGTTCAGTTTTTCCCATGTATTTAAAGCCATTGCAGCAAATATACATTATTATCCATTCTGGATCATTAGTCCACAATTATTTTGTTTATGCTGAATAATTTTGGGGAATCAAATTTAAAAGAATGTTTTGTTATTTTATTGAGTGAACCTCAAAAATCTTATAAAACATCTAATAGTAACAGTTAAGAAAATATATCCGTATGTATATATATATATATATATATATATATATATATATATATATATATATATATATTACCTCTTTGGCAGGTTATCGATTGATATGACAGGTTACTTAATAAAACATGTGGTATATGCAACATATTTTTATATTTACGATTAAATAAGAGAAATAATTACATATTTTTTAGAGGGTATTATGACTGAATACAAAAACAAAGAGAGGAAATATTTTTTTAATACTATGTATAATACTATTAAAAGAAAATAACAAAAACGCCATTAATGCAAATAACACTTATTTCTACTTACAATGATTTCCATCTATAATGATTCATACCTATAATAATCTCTACTTATAATGATTTCTACTTGCGCAACCATTGGTGTGCTCACGCTAGGGTTGTTTGCCTCTCTCTCCACCAGTTATAGCCCAAATACAAAGTCCTAATAACGATATCTATACAGAGTCTACTCAGCATGTGCATTGAGTGCCATAGAGTGTGTCCTCACGTGGCAATAACCTGTTGTAGCACTCAAAACCAAAGAGGTTATGGACAACTTTGTTATCACTTTGCACTCTGCTACATACATATATATACAGGGTGTCCTGAATTTAAATGGCAAAACTTCAGGAACTTATAGAGGACCGAAAAACTAAGACAAAAAGTCCCTTAGAGATTTGCTTGTTTTTGTTTAGTTTTAGAGAAAATCGCAAAAAAAAAGAAACAAAACAAAAATATTACAGGTAGTGATTATCACCTCTCAAAGTTGGTCAGGCTAGGCAGTGAGATATGTAAACACTTAATGTTATCCTTTACATTCTTTTATTTTTTACATTTTGGCTTCCTTCTAGGATTATAATTCCTAAATCAGTCTTCAGTCAGTTACTCAGATATTTTTGCGTGAATAGCATCAGCCACAATGCCGCATACATATTCTAATGTTGAATACGCTGATATGATTTTTGTGTATGGTTTCTGTAACGGTAATGCTTTAGAAGCGGTGCTGGAGTATGCGCGCCGATTTCCAAACAGAAGAGTGCTTAATCGACGAGTCTTTTCGTTAACTTTTATAACTTTTATAATAGACTACGAGAGACTGGGTCATTCTTAATACGTAATGAAGGCAACCAATTTCAAGCAGCAATAAGAGCAGATTATTGGAGAAGAAATTTTGTCCAACGCCACTTCGATAACAATCCTGAGACTAGCATCCGAAGAGCATCTGCTGCATTAGCAATATCACAGCAAGCAATATGGTGAACTTTGAAAGGTGACAATCGCTACCCATACCATCTTCAAAAAGTTCAGAATTTATTACCTCAAGATTATGTCAAGAGATTGAATTTTAGTAACTGGTTTCTTGACAAAATTTGCGATGATAGTTTATTTCCATTAAAAATTATATGGACCGATGAAGTTACCTTTACAAGAGGAGGAATTGTTAATCAAAGAAATTATCATGTATGGGCTCTTGAAAATCCCAGAGCTATTAGAGAGAATAGGTTCAGCATGAATTTGCTATTAACGTTTGGCTTGGAATTTGGAACGGATTACTGGTGGGACCATATTTTTTACCTGGAAGATTGAATGGTATCACATTTACACATTTTTTGGAGAACGACTTTTCTAATTATTTAGATGACATTCCCTTACAGCAGCGGATTGAAATGTGGTTCCAACTCAATGGATGTCCAGCTCATTATAGCAGAGTTGCTCGAGCTTGGCTGGATATAAATTATCCACAACGATGGATTGGATGTGGAGGAGTAGTACCTTGGCCACCCAGATCACCTGATATGACACCCATGGATTTCTTCGTATGGGGAACCTTGAAGCAGAAAGTTTATTCGGTGTCAATTAACTCAAGAGAGCAATTAAGAGACCAAATCATAGATGCAGTGCACCAAATATCATCAGAACAATGTTTAGCTGCAATTTATCAAGTGAGTGCTAGATGTAATGCTTGCATTGGTGCAAGAGGACATTTTGAGTAATATTTACATTTAAAAGAACATAACATAAATATAAATGTAAATAAATAAGTATAAAAATGAAAACTTGTTTTGTTTCTTTTTTTGCGGTTTTCTCTAAAACTAAGCACAAACGAGCAAATCTCTAATGAACTTTTTGTATTAGTTTTTTGGTCCCCTATAAGTTCCTGAAGTTTTGCCATTTAAATTCGGGACACCATGTATATATATATATATCTATATATATATATATATATATATATATATATATATATATATATATATATATATATATAAAATAGCATAATTTTTACAGTTACAACTTCCCATCCAGCTCAAGTTTTTTTTCTCTCTATTATCTAGTTTTATTTTATTATTGAAATGGGACATGGTCCACATTTTATGTTTATTTACTGACACCAACCACAGAATTAAGATTATATTTTCTTTCTTCATATTTGATTTCACCAAACTCTGCTAAACCTAATTAAATTAAATGTTACGTTCCCATTATTGACCTATATTATAGTTTATCTAATCTTTCCGTCTTACTTGACCATTGATATCTCACTCACTCACTGTTATATCTTCTTCCAAGTCCTCAATCCACCGCTGCCTGGGTCTGCCCCTTTTCCTTTTTCCTCCTGGTGCACCATTTAGCATCATTTTAGGCAGCCTACAGGACTCCATCCTTTCCACATGCCCTAACCATCTAAGCCTGCTTTTCTTAATAACACAGAGGATATCAGGCTCTCCATACAATTCAGTTAGTTCGTCATTGTTTCTGGTTCTCCACCTGTGCTCTGTGCTCTTCTTTAACAGCTTCAAAGATCTTTCTCAGGACTCTTCTCTCCCAAACCAGTAGAGCTCATCTGTTTTCCTTGGTTAGAGCCCACGTTTCACTGCCATGTATTGCTACTGGCCTAATTATTGTTTTGTATAACAAAAGCTTTGCCTTCCTGGAAAGACTTTTGTATCGGAGAGCTTTTTGCAGAGCATAGAAACATCTGGTTCCTGCTACCATTCTGCCCTTAATTTCAACTTCTAAATTATTGTTCTCTGTCACAACTCCTCCCAGGTACTTAAATGTGCTGCAGCTGTTAAATGTGTTTTCCCCCATATCCACGATATCTCTTCTCTCTCCGGTCTGTCTAGAGGTTTTCATATACCTAGTCTTTTCAAAATTTATTTTCAGTCCCAAACCTTGTGCTGCTCTCTTGAATTCTTCTACAGCACTGGCCAGTGCTGTTTTGGTTCTCCCTGTGATGACTACATCATGAGCATAAGCCATCTATTGTAAATGGTGCACCCGGGTTTGTTCTTATATTTCTAATGGCAACTTCTAGGGCAAGGTTGAATAGTACTGGTGATAATGGGTCTCCTTGTCTTAATCCACTGTTAACTTTAAAGCTATTTGAGATACCCACTCTAGTTTTAATTTTACACCTTTTCCTTTACAGGATCATCTAGTCAATCTTATTAGCTTGCTAGGTATCCCCAGTGTCTGCAATGCCTTTATAATTTCCCTCTGTCCACACTGTCATAAGCCTACTAGAAGTCAATAAAAAGGTGGTGTAGTTCAACATTGTACTCGTATGTTTTCTTGAGCATTTGTCTAATCGAGAGTAGATGGTCTGTTGTTGACCGTCCTGGGCGGAAACCGCTCTGGTCCTCGAAGGGATTTCGTCTGGTCCTGGAGGAGATTTATTATTTTTCAGGGACAAAATTATGTCCACAATTTCATCTCTGTCAGGTGGTACCTCCTCATTCATATCTTCCCCATTGTTAAATTTAGACCTGTTGGAAGTACACATTGCCTGTCTCCGGATTTAGAACCTCTTTAAAGTAATGGAGCCACCTATCCTTAATTTGATTAGGCTCCGTGAGAAGGTTCCCACATTGATCCAATCACATTTCTGTCTGTTGAGTAAAGCCCTGTCTTAGCCATTTAGCGCACTTATAGAACTTTCAGCTTTCTCACGTTTGAAAATGTTCTTTTCAAATCATGTTGAAATGAGTTTTCTCGCCTTATATGCTGTTTTCTGATCTTGCATCATTCTTTTGGCCTTTCTTCTTATTTCGGTATATGCATCATATGTACTGCGAGTTTTCCTTTGGAGCATCTTCATTTGAGCCTCATTCCTTTCTTGTATGGCCCTCTCACAATCCCCATCAAACCATGGGTTCCTCCTTCCAGTCTTTCTTTCTCCTAGAACCTCGCTTGCTGTGATCCTTATTGCTTCTCCTAGTCTCCTCCACCCTTCCTCCACACCCAGTTCCTCCACAGCCCACTCCCGACACTGGTGCTGGAGTCGCTCTTGGTATTTCTGCCTAGTAGCTTCCTCCATCAGCCCCTCCATCTCAAACCTGCATGTTTTTTCTTCCATTGTCCTCTTCTTCCGTGCCAGGTATTGGTTATATTTCGCCAGAACCAGGAAGTGGCCCGAGCAGCAGTCCGCTTCTCTGTAGCTTCGTGTGTCCGTTAAGTGTGAGCAGTGTCGTGTATCGACCAGTATGTGGTCCAGCTGTCTTCTGGTTTTGCCACATGGGCTTATCCACCTTTCTTTGTGAATATTTTTGTGGGGAAACATAGTAGTCGTGACTCTCATATCTTTTGAGGCAGCGAACTCAACAGTTCGGAAGCCATTGTGATTTGTAGTCTCGTGCCTGCTATGCTGCCCGGTAGTGGGTTTATATATTTCTTCCTTGCCTATTTGGGCATTGAAATCGCCAAGTATGATTTTGGTGTCGTACTGCAGCATCTCATCATATATCTTAACCAGTTGAGGATAGAACTCTTCCTTTTCTATTTCCTCTGCATCTTCACATGGTGCATGTGTGCTTATCAGTGATATGTTGCAGAATATACCCTTCATTCTGATTCTGCAGATCCTGTCATTGATACATTTATATCCTAGCAGTGTATGTTGAATACTTTTCTTTATCATAAAGCCGGTCCCCCTACGATTCTCCTTGGAACCACTGTTTATTAATAAATACTTTTCAAGTGACACCATTTCTGCATCACCCCATCGGATTTCCTGTAGCGCCACTAAATCCACTCTATATTGTTCCAGCACTGATTCCAACATTCTGCTTGCCCCCGCTGTAATATACTTTGCACATTCCAGGTACCGATTCTAAGTCCATGCCCTTGATTGCTCTTCCTCCTCCTCCTCCTCCTCCTCCTCCTCCTCCTCCTCCTCCTCGACCCCTTTTCAAGACTTGATGTTGGTTGAGACCTCCCTGTATCCGAATGGGTCCCTCTGGGAAAATCATTTGTATTTTTAACCTTCATCATTCTTTCCGGCAGGTTCTGGACTGTACCTTTTTTTATAGAGGTGAAGTCGCCTACCCCTCACACTCAACCCTCCTCCTTTATCAAGGCTTGGGACTGGCAGTGGTTCACCTAGCATCACTATGGGTAGCAACACTACATCCACTACAGAGTTGACCATTGATATAATTAATTGAAATATTTTTCATTTATTCCCTAGACAGTATTATCATATCCCTCCTACCTCTACCTTCCATACCCTCTTCTGAAATACAGGGTTTGGCCTTTTGATTACAAGGATATTTTTTCTATAGTTTAATGTCATCTTAAAATCTAGTATTTTTCCTTTCATACCATAATCTAATTAAGATTTCCCATATTCCTACTCTCATATTCATTCTTTAGCTTATTTCTTTTCTACAGATGCTCCCCACTCCCTGAATTAACTCAGACATTAGAGAACTTATGAGAAGAGATGCTGCACGTTGTCATCACATAAATGCTACATTAAAAATGATGCATTCTCCATTTATTTTATATTATACTTTATATTACACATCTTAGCTAGGCAATGTGACAACTAATACTTTAAATGCCAAAGTACAAGAGATAAAAAAAATCAAGAATTATGCAAAAAAAAAAAGCAACAAAAAATCAGCATTTTTTAAAAATTAAAAACAATTAGCTTACCCTTCATCATCTTTTCATTCATTAGTTATTATCGAATGGCTTTTATTTTGACCCCATAGTGAAATAAAGTATGTGAAAAATAACTAGTTCTTATGTGATCCTTAAGAGCACTGTTTTTTCCATCTCTTCTTTAGAGTAAATACTGATCTCATTAAAATACTTTGTGACCAAATTTGTACGCAGCAATTCATCACTGACGCTCTTGACAATGTTTTTGCTATTACTTAATTCTGTTTTTGTTTACACTTTCAATCATCTCGTCTTTTTTTATTTTAACTGTATTTTATTGTAACCTTTTTATAATGTCAACTCTTTATATACAAAATTTCATATTGTTTATCAACCCTATTATATTTGTTTTTTTCTTTATCAATGTATAATGTATCCAATTTTTTTTAGCTCATTTCAAATTGTTTATTAACTAACTCTATTACTTTTTCATTTTATCTATTTTTTTTTTTTTTTTTTTTTTTTGGTATAAATTTTTTTTTTCAACATTTCTTTGTTTTAGCCCTGTTGATGCCCATCAAAGATTAGGCCAAAATGTTGGCAAATAAAATAAATTATTTTTTGTTAACTTTTCCTAAATATTTTTTGACTGATCCCACCTAACATATCTTTCAATATATTCAATTATATGGGGAGGACACACTCAGTCTCTCACGGATCTTGGCAATTTTTTTGGAGGTTCCTGGTCAAAAAATATTAGACACGTATTTTGCCGTTCCGACTAATGGGCCCTAGAAGCCGAGAAAAAAAATAAAATAGCATTAAACTAATTTATTTTATATCTCGAGTTTAACAAATGATATCGACATGATTCTTGCACCAAGATTTTTAGTTTGGATTGCGGGTTTATGAAAAAATACAGCCGCTTCATAGATTTTGGTTTATATAAATTAAATTCTAAAAAAATGATTAGTTCTTCAAGCAAACTACCTCTGAAGATTTTTTCACACAAAAATTGACGTCAGATTCTAATTCAGCACCCTCAAAAACATTGAAAAACGCTTATTCAACAAAATCAAAAAATATCATTTTTTTCATCACCCTCTTCGAGGAAAATGAAATTTTTAAACTGATAATTGGTTACACACCTTTAAATCGCCATTACTTTGTCACACATTTCACTGGTTGGTATCACTGTAAACAGTGACTTTTGTTTGAATTGAAAAAAATATGAATTACGCTTAGACGGTTAAACATATCAACTTTATTATTTTACACAAAATATACAGTGGTAATACGCTTGAAATGTCTTTGGTTTCATCATCCTATCTTGTTTCAAACTCAAGCTAAAAATCAAAATGTTTTTTCGAATTTTCCAATTTTTTTAATTGGTTTATGTTCATCGAACTTTACATTTATATACATCAAAAGAAAGCTGAGACTCTCCTGTTTACTTTACAGTGATACCAACCAGTGAAATGTGTGACAAAGTAATGGCAATTTAAAGGTATGTAACCAATTATCGGTTTAAAAATTTCATTTTCCTCGAAGAGGGTGAAAAAAATGATATTTTTTGATTTTGTTGAATAAGCGTTTTTCAATGTTTTTGAGGGTGCTGAATTAGAATCTGACGTCAATTTTTGTGTGAAAAAATCTATAGAGGTAGTTTGCTTGAAGAACTAATCATTTTTTTAGAATTTAATTGATCTAAACTAAAATCTATGGAGCGGCTGTATTTTTTCTTAAACCCGCAATCCAAACTAAAAATCTTGGAGCAAGAATCATGTCGATATCATTTGTTAAACTCGAGATATAAAATAAATTAGTTTAATGCTATTTTATTTTTTTTCTCGGCTTCTAGAGCCCATTGGTCAAAACGGCAAAATAAGTGTCTAATATTTTTTGACCAGGAACCTCCAAAAAAATTGCCAACAAGATCCGTGAGAGACTGAGTGTGTCCTCCCCTTGTTAGTCATTCAACTTAACTCTTCAATAACATTACTATGCTACTAACACAAAGTTAACTAAAGAATTTGTGGATTTCAATTACAGAATATATGTTTTTATCATTTGTTAAGGGTTAATAATGGTTTATTTATTTCCAGGTGTCCACAAATGGCTAGATACTTTAGAATTGCCTATATACACCAGAGAATGGGATATAAGTTTACTTGTTACTCATTATGAAAATTATTTGAAAATGTCATCAGAACTGCTTAAGTTAGTTTTGTGGTTAGATACAACTGAAGTTAGAAATTTGAGTTTCAAAGCGCTTATAAAACCTTCTTGGCCATCATTGTCATCGATCCCCTCTAAAGTTATAGAGTTCCCTCTAACACAAGTGGGAAATATGTCTTACAAGGATCTCATGATATTAAACCCTTCATCGAAACAGCCTTTAGTTGTGCAACTTGTACTTGAGCCAAGTTACCCTTTATCTGCTGGACTAATTAATGATTTTCCATCCAGGTATTGTTTTCTTCTTATATAAATAATTATAAGTTATTTTTTTATTTTCTTTTTTAAATTTAAGATTTTTTATCTTACTGGTTTTAGTGAATTAAAAAGGTCTGGTCGAAAACTCAGACTATCCAAATTTTTGTACTAAAATGAAATAAACCGATCATTAAAAATTATCAAAATTAAATTTTATTTGAACATTGTTTTAGCAAATCGTATTTACAAAAAACAATCCTGGAATCAAGAGGGTCTATATGCCTCACATATCATCATTAATCTATTTTGTTTTATATCCATACACTTTTGCTGATTGTCCTTATTGTAACACAATTGTAAATCAAATATATGTAGTTTAAAATAAAAAAAAATATGTTTGATGAGGATTGTATTTATGGGAAACTTGAACTATCGAGACTACAATATAGAAGATTACCACAGTGGTTTCTGAAGATATAGGTGGACTATATCTTATTCCCCAAGATGAATGCTTTAAAAGGTATATATTGGTCTGCACCATCTGTTTAAATCTTTCAATAAATTAAATGGTATAGTAAACATAATGCAGTTGGATAAAGACCTCCGTATACTTTCAAGGAAGCTTATATGGCTTTTTTTTAGCTGCTGAATAGCATCAACCTAACTTCCTGCTACCAGCTAAGTAGTCCAGTAAAAAGGCGGAGCCTTTCAGATTGAAAAAAAAACATTTTGAATTGGACAAATACTTTCGGAGTTATAATAATAAATGTGCCGAAAACTATGGATTTAACAACAGTACGGGTTTTTAGGCGTCTGGAATATTATATTATATGGGATATTATAACTCCGAAAGTATTTGTCCGATTCAAATTTTTTTTTTTTTTTTCAATCTGAAAGGTGCTTAAATTTACAATCAGATCCTATATATGAAATTTTTATCAAAACTCCTGAAATACACAAGGTATCACGCTGAAAATCACTTACTTTTGTATAATACATGTTTTTTTGGCTTATTATTCGCTATAACTCCAAAACCATTTGTCCGATCCAAAATTTAATATTTTTATCTAAAAGCTGGTTAAATTTACTATTAGATCCTATATATGTAACTTATAATTAACACCGTGAAATACCCACACCAGTCTACTGAACATGTCATAATTTACAAATTTTGCCAATACATACACATTTAGCGAGCTAGCTTAAGTGATTTACAGGATTTAATATAATTTACATAGATAGCATCTGATAGCGAATTTAATCAGCTTTGATGAATGAAATTTGGATCAGATGAATGAAATTTGGGATCGAACAAATATTTGAGGAGTTAGAGCGTTATTTGTGCCAAAAAACACTTGGATTTTACAACAGCACGTTTTTATTAGCGGACTGGCATGTACATTTTACGGGGTTTGATTAAAACTTCATTTATAGATTCTTATAGTAAATTTAATCAGCTTTAAGATGAAAAAAAGTAATGTTGTATCGGAAAAATAGTTTCAGAGTTGTAGCCAAAAGAGTACGACAAACGTGTTTTCGGGGAGCTGTGGGACTGATGGCAAGTTGGCCAATTTCTCCATTTTTTCCCGATAACGTAACTTTGCGAAAAATGGCCCGATTTCGGATTTATTTTTTTCATTATGTAGGTATTAGTTCCAGCTACAATTAATATTTGAAGATTTTCTTCGAAAAGAGCTTCGTTATCGTGTTATAGATAAAATAAACAAAAATAACCGGGTTTTTTGGCGGTTTTTTGCGATTTTGAATATGAAGCCGATGGTTGCCGTGGTAGCAAACTTCAGATTCGGATTCAGCACCCCAAAAATAAAGGTCCATTTAGAATAAAAGTTCTGCAGTTTTTTCTTCAGCAAACCCTTATTTTACTGGACTAAAGCTGCTTCATTCCAGCGAGATAAAGGATTTTGTTCCCTCCAATCATTTTTTCAAAATAGTCCTGATAGGGGATCCTTGGACTGGGGCCAAGTAGTCTTTTGCCTGTAGGTTTAGCTGCCATTATTTTCCTGGGTTCTCTCTTTTTATCTGTTCCCTCTAGTTTTCTTTCGGTTCTGGGCAATATTTTATTTCAGCATCAATAATTCGGTAAACATGTTTGTCAAGCATCACACAATTGTTACAACAATTGTTAAAATTAATATTTAGTTATTATCACCTCCAGTACACAACATACACCCTCCTTTTTTATTCCTATTTCACTCTTTAGGAAATTTCTAGTATTCAAAACAGTGCTGGAATTCGTCCATCAGCTCCTTCATGACATATGTTACTTTTTCTTTCACAGCTTTGACAGTCTGAAATCTCATCCTAGTTTAATTAAAATTTCATCTTGGGGAAAATGTATGTCTCATGGTGCCAGGTCAGACATATAAGGTCAATGGTCCTACATTAGGTTATTATCCTTGGCCAGAAAGGTTTTGAAAGACTACACAGTATGAGTTAGTGTTATCAAAATGCAAAATTTTTGTCTTTTTCTTCCACATTTTGAGTCATTTTTCTTATTCTTCTGACAGTCAAACAAGAATCTCAAGATAGTTATGGTGATTAATAGTTTGACCTTCAGGAATCCAGTGAAGGTTCACAATTCCATGAATATCGAAAACAAATAAAATTATCATCTCGTTGAATTTTGATTTGTTTTTTCGATATATTTGCCCAACCCATTCAATCACGAATAGTCAATCCACAGATTGAATAAGATTATCAATTTATCAATATGTTTATCTGTAATTTGATGAGGAAGGACAGTCCAGGCATTTACTATCTAGTACTCCTTTTTGGTCACATCGGCAGCTCTTAACCATTCAAAAAACTATGCTTATGATAAAAATCATTGCTTTAATAGATGATAATTTTAGTTGTGTGTTATCCAAGTATCATATGATTTTTTTAAACAATCTATTGCTTTCTTTAAACATTGATAATTTTTTTGGTAAAAAGAAAAAAAAATACATCAACAACTGTCAATATTATGACTTTCGAGCATGAGTAGTTCTTCTGTTAAAGCATCTCAGTCTCGCCACTTTGTAGGTCTGCCATGTTTATTGCATGTGTATGTTTATCTTATTCTTAAGATATCAGTTGAGTATCTGCAGGTCCTTTTTCGACTCTGAGATTGTATAGAGTGTCTGATTCCATAAGTAAATTAATAAAATATGTTTGTAATCACCATCTGTTATTCAGGAGTATACGAACATTACTTACAGACAATATGCAGAAGTGTTCGCTGATCCCTTTTATTATCAATAATAAAATCTACCTTACTTGAGCATTTACTCAACAGCTTCAGCAATCCTGGCTTTCCAGCAATATCCACTGCTGTTTGTTAGGGCTTCCTGAAGGACACCATAAGGGTATGACAGTTTGCTTAGCAGGAGTAGATACAGCATATATGCCTGTAGTGGTGGTTAGGGCATTTTTACTCTTACCATTCTTCCCCTTGTTTAGTTTTTAAATCAACACTAATATGATCATTAATAAAGGAAAAATTATGAAATTATCTACTACTATATCTTTTTACTTTACTTTTTAAACATTTTTTTTTTAGTTTTTGGAATTATTTTGCCATGCATGTTATGTTTCTTCCATCTTTATTTTGACTAATTTTTTATTAAAGAAGCATATTAGTTTTTCTTGATTTTATTCTTCAAAAATGATGAATTAATTTATAAAAAATATACAGAAAAAGCTCATAGAATATAATATTATTCAAGTATAGCTGTTTTCTATTCATATGTTTGATAAATTTCAATCAAAAGTTGCATATTATGATTAAAATAGATTGTTTGCTTTTTAATCTTCGAAAGTACTGTTTGTATACATTTTCATTTGAGTTTGATTTTATTTTTCAGATTGAGGCCTTTCAATACTACTTCATATGAACCTCTTATTGATCAGTCAGAAAATTCATTTTTTATTGTCTTAGATAAAGAGATCAGGCTACCTTTATCAGTTAAACCTCATAAAAAATCAGTTGCCTTTTTGTTAGACCCTTCATCAAATATTCCAATCACATTAGCCTTCAAACCAGAACGACCTGAAATTAGTTCATCGTTGTTAATGATTCGGTGAGCTTTTTCTTTTTTTTTTTTTTTTTTTTTTTTTTTTTTTTTTTTTTTTTCTCTCTTTTTCTCTTTACACTGAATGGTTTTGAATAAATGTTTACTTAAAACTTAACTTGGTTGTATATTTTTGTTCCAGCAACAATCTAACAGTTCTGGAAGTGGTTAAGCTGATGGGATCTGGTGCTTATGCTCAGTTTAAATTTGGGAATAGGCGACCTGGTAGTGGTACTCCATTGATGTTTGAACTATCTGAGAAATATCTACAGATTTGTGAAAGTAAGTCAGTCTTATTATTAAATTTATATGTATATTCTAAAGAAAAGATGTTTTGCTATAACTATAACTACAGCCATTAATTTAGTTGTATTAATTTAACCTATGTGTTTCTGTGTTTAAAAAATTTATGAGTTTTATAATATTTTAATAATATTATAATTTAAAATAGTATCTCAGTGGTTGGGAGGTGTGGTAGCTTAGTGGGTAAGGCACTTAACAGTCATGCTCCCGGGGCCTGAGCTTGAATCCAACTGATGGCAGAAAATTTATATTCTGTCTTTTTGGCTGTGGATCGAATTCGAGGTCGGGAGACCCTCCTGCGATAAACCCAGCCTCTTTAAAAGTGGGTACCCTTACTTGGGGGGAAAAAACAGCATGAATTCTGGCCAAATTCATCTTCTTTCACAACAGTTGGCTCAGAAACAGTACAGCCTTACCAAGTACTGAACCCAAGACCCTTCATGGGTTGTAAGTGGTACAGGTTTGTTTTTTTTTTTTCAACTATCTGGTATTATAGATACTCCTTTGATATTGTAAATCATTTAATGAAGTATTAATTAGTATACTGTCTTATTTTTGAATATAAATCAAAGATATTTAATCATTATATTATCTTCTATGACTTAAATTATCAAGTACTTCCAAGGATATTGTTTACTCTAAAAGTCTTTTTGGAGAGAAAGCCAACCTTTAGATTTGACCTTTTTTTTTGTTTGTATTCGAAAATGATATTTTATTAAAATTCTGTTGAGCTAATGAAAAGAGTGTACAAATTATATTAACTAATTTTTCAAACCCTATTTAATTGTATATAGATATTTTGGAAACTTTAAAAATTTTTATCAAAATGCCTAAGTTGTTTTATGGTTTTGATGAAGATACTATTAAATCAATTTTTTTTGTACATATCAAGTCAGGTATACCTCAATATTTTAATAGTAAAATCATATGTTTTCATGATTTCTGTTACTTTTTTTTTTACAGGAGAATTAGATGAAAAAGACGTATTACCTAATTTAACAGTTAAAAGGTCATTTGTAGCAAGAAACACTGGAGCTCTGCCTCTTACAATTATTGATTTTACAATTAGTGGTCATTCTTGTAGAGGATTTGGATTTAGAGTCATTAATTGTCAACCTTTTATTTTACTTCCGAATTCGTCAAGAAAGGTACGTGAAAAAAATATTGTTCACTTGTCAGGCTTGGATTTCAGTTTTATTAACATTTATCATGTAATTTTTCAGATTGACATAGCATTTACACCAGACTTCACCCTTTCTCGAATAACCCATACCTTAACTGTCTTAACTCTTGATGCAGCTGTAAATTATACTTTAACAGCTACACTCCCTCCATATATGCTCTCATTGTGCAGCAGTGTTATTAAACGCCCCAGCTGGGAACCTCTTGTATATTATTCTTCAGTATCATTTATGTTATTTCTTCTTATATGTGTCTTAGCTGCATCATTTTTTGAATCTAATAGGATCTTGAGGAATACCATTATTACTTTATCTAGAGAGAGTAATGTTCAACCTGTTTTGGATTTAAGGTAAATGTCAGAAATTAATAATGTATTTATATATACACTACTCTCTCATATATAATTGGGTAATAGGTCTTATGTCCACATTATTTTCAAACAATGTTGGCTTTCTATTTTTCATTTTATTGATCAACGTTTCGATCCCCCAATCTCATGGGATCCTCTTCAAAACTGGAATAATACAAATTTTAAAAATCTTTCCTAATATTGGTAGTCATCCAGTTAGTAATAATATAGATTTGAGATACATACTAAGATTGGCTCTCCGAAACTCCAAGCTATTATGTACACCGACTCTTGCAGCAAGTACTTGCCAGCTGAGATTCCAGGGCACTGAGCTGCTCCGTGGACCACCCAGCCTAAGAGTCCAAGGTACATTTACATCATTTTTGGTAATAGAAATAGAAAAATAATTTTATTCTGGGACCAAGTCCCTTAAGAATAACAAATCGTACAGAAAGAAATGATATTAGTTACATCTGGTCAGAGGCATGATGAATAAATAAGATGAAAAAAAAAAATAATATAATAAAGAAGAAATATTAATATAACAATGATAATGTATACATAGATACTAATGTAATATATGAACAGGAAAATAAGAAGACATTCTACAAATGAAATAATAAATAGGTTATTTTGATACAATGCTAATTATATACAATATAAGAACCCAAATATTGTATTCGGAGTGAGAAAAAAATTATTTTAATTGGTAACACTGAGTGTGTTTCAGAAAGAGTTAGATATCGTATAATTGAGAAAATATATTGTTAGTAAGCGTCACCTTGGATCAGGAGGAGGTACTGGAAATAGAGGAATTTAAATGTTTCTAGAGATTTCGCTTGTCTAATATGAGAAGGAATGGAATTCCATTGGATGGTTGAGCGGAATAGGAAAGAGCGCTGGAATGTAGTAGTTCAGTGGGATGGGGTATACAGATCAGAAAGACAGAAAATTTTTCATGGTGCCTAATACTTTTGGCCAAGGCTGTATATGGATACATTTCTTGACTGTTACTATCTCCAATTTTAACAGACATATACTTAGAGGATCTCCTAGATTCAATTATCCCCAAAATCCCCTTTAACATCCCTTTTATATTTAAATATGTAGATGACATCCTTACTGCTATACCTACAGAAGACAATAAACACGAAATAATTTTAACCAAATTGAACAAATTTTCAAATAGAAAAATTTTTACGATGGAGTTTGAAAATGAGAATAAAATCCCGTTTCTAGACTTACTTTTAATTCGAAACCCCAATGGAACAATAGAAACAGAATGGTGGAAAAAACCAATACATGCCGGAAGATATTTACATTATACTAGCCAATGCCCCAAAAGTAATTAAATCAACACCGCAAAAAATTTAATAAATCGTGCAGTAAAATTATCCACAGAAAAACATAAACAAACCACGGAAAATTAAGTAGTAGACCTTCTTTTAATAAATGGATACCCACACAGACTCATTTGCAATCTACTAATACAAACAATTACTCAACATAAGTAAATATGTAAATAACAATAAAAGATATTACATTATCCCATACATACCAACACTATCAGAAAGACTAGAAAAACACAAATAACCATAAAACTGACTACACTGTCACGTTCAAAAATATGTCCACCATTGAAAAATTATTCACCAAAATCAAAGATATAGATAAATTGGAATTACAGTCTAATATTGTATATGAAATACCGTGCGAAGATAGTTGTGGCAAGTCTTATTTTGATACATTGGAACAATATCTCAAACGACGTGTTTATCAACATAAATACAGTTGCACATCTATAAATAAAAACCCGAATAAACCTGACCAAACAGCTCTCACCACACATTACAAGCAAACAAAACATTCTTTTAAATTTGATTCCCCCTAAATTATTCACCATGAACAAAATAATTTTAAACAAAATATTAAATAAATGATAACCATAGAAAAATTTAAAAATCGCGCAATAAACCAAAAATCAGACGTTCTAAATCTTAACACATGTTATTCCCAATAATATGCATTTATATTAATATACATCATATGAATCATTTATAAGTAAAGCCCGGATTTTCTTGCAACAAAAATTCTGAAATGTGCAATAAAAACTTGATATTGTGCAAAATTGTGCAATAATACTTAAAATCATGCAAAATATAATGCGAATGATCAAAATGTGCAATTTTATGCATTAAAACTGCAGAATGTACAATTTTATGCATTCAAACTGTAGAATGTGCGATTTTATGCATTCAAACTGCAGAATGTGCAATTTTTTGCATTCAAACTGTATAATATGCAATTTTATGCATTCAAACTGCAGAATGTGCATTTTTATGCATTCAAACTGCAGAATGTGCAATTTTATGCAGTAACCCCCAAAACGTGCAATATTAAACTAAGGTAAATTTGGCCTAAACATCCTAGTTCTTATAAATAATTTGTCTCTGGCTGAATACGAGCTTGCAACAGAAAGATGCAATTGCACAAGAATCCGGGCTCTATTTATAAGTATATTACACCAAAATACAGAAATCCTTTTTTGTACCTGCATCTGGGAATACCACCAGTTTTGGGAAACCCCTCCCAACCTTAAACTGTTTTTCAAAAATTCACTAGGTCAGTTGTGTACTTGAATTGTTACTTTAAATGTTAATTTGAATGAATAAAGCAAATGGGGAGTTATGCCTTTTTAATATAATAATAGAATTGTTATAATTTAGTAGTCGATACCATATCCACCAGTAACATTGTAAGTAGTTCCATACTCATCCATATTCTGTAATTATATATATTTAATTATTCTAATGCATGTTGTTATATATTTATATTGTAGCTAACTTTATGTTTTGAAATAACTTGTATAACTTATATAATTTTATTATAACCTGTTTTTTTCACTGTAGGGCATGATTATGAGAACAATATAGTCTCGAAACGTGGCCAAAATAGTTGTTTTTATTTATTGACCGAACCTCAAGAACCTTACTACATACATACATATATGGCACAACAATTCATTGCTGAATCCAAACGTTTTCGCCATTGTATAGCCTCATTTTAGTCTTGTTGGTTAAAAACCTACTTTTAAATTGCTTAGTGAGGCCAAAATAACACCTGTTTGCTCCTGCGATCCGATCTATAACATCCTTAGTCACATCGTTTTCTGATTTAATCACCGACCCCAAGTTTACGAAGTGTTGAACTCTCTTAAACTAGTATTTACCAATCTCAATATGCTCTTCCCAGAAATGCTATGGTGTAGCTATCATATATTTAGCTTTTCCATCTTTGATTATCAGACTAAACTTCTTAGCTGCCTTTTCTAGCTGGAGAAATGCGTCCTTCAGTGCTGATTGAGATCTGGCAATGATGTCGAGATCGTCAGCGTATCCTAATATCTGCACACTACTATTAAAAATTGTGCCCAATGTTTGTATTCCAGATTCCCTTACTGCTGTTTCTTCAGCCAGATTAAAAAGCAGGCAGGGCTAGCGCATCTCCTTGCCTTACTCCAGTACTGGAATCAAATTTTTCTGACAAGTCTAATCCAATCTGCACCATGCATTTTGTTTTTTCCATTGTCCTTTAATGGAGTACCATTAAATAATGTGGAACAAATACCTTGGATTTTATCTAGGAAGAGACACCTGGAACCCTCAAACAAGATTGAAAAGACAAGAAGCTGCAGGTCTATTTTAACTGCTACAACACCTACTTGGCAAACATTCCCGATTCACTACAAAAAACTCATCTATTATGATGATCATCAGACCTATTTGGACTTACCGTATAGAGTCAAGGGGATCCACCAAGCCATCAAATTCTTCCCGTATCTAATCACTCCAATCCAAAATCCTTGATGCTCCTTACTTTGTCACAAATGAACTGATCCACAATGACCTTAATGTCCCACATGTTGCTGATTTGGCACAAACCAGATACCTTTCTTTTCATAATAAACTTACTCCTCATCCAAATCTACTTGTTGCACAACTTGTTTCCCATTCCATTCCTGGCATTCCTCAGAGGCGTCTGAAAAGAAGATGACCTCGGTATCTTCTTCTCTTGTAAATATTGCATTAGAGTACTACCAATGGGTAGTTCCTCTACTAGTTTTCAGCATGTCATTATTTTTCATTGTAAACCGCTTATTTACTAGATGTATTTGTAATGTAGTTCTAAATTTCTATTAAAAGAAAAAAAAATTATTTGACTATTGATTGTCTTTAACAACACAAAAGGAAATATTCCCATATACAGTGGAGTCTCACTTATACGAAACTCACTTATAAGAAACATTTAGTTATGCGAAGAATTTTTCATTCCCCGGCGGACGGATAACTATCTTATAACTGTTCAGTTATAAGAAGTATTCACTTATACGAAACATTTTCTTTCCCCCTCACATTCATATAAGTGAGACTCTGCTGTATATATTATTTTCTTAGTTATAGATAGTATATTTCACTTACCAAAAATGATGTAATTGAACCTTGGACTCTTTGGCTGGGTGGTCCACTGAGCAGCTCAGTGCCCTGGAATCTGAGCAGGCGAGTACTTGCTGCAAGAGTTGGTGGGCTTAACTGTCCTGTAGTTTCGAGCTGCCAATTTTAGTATGTATCTCCAATCTATATTATTAATAACTGGATGAGTACCAATACTAGGAAATTTTTTTATAATTTGTATTATTCCAGTTCTGAAGAGGATCCCATGAGATTGAGGGATCAAAACGTTGATCAATAAAATGAAAATTAAAAAGCAAACATTGTTCGAAAATAATGTGTACATAAAACCTATAACCCAATTATATATGAGAGAGTAGTGCAAATGTTTTTGAAAGGTCAACAAAATAGAATTTTGATATATATATATATATATATATATATATATATATATATATATATATATATATATATATATATATATATATATATATATGCATTCAATTATAGATATAGGGGATTATTTTACTTTGGGGGAAGTTTACATGAGCCTTGAAAGTAAGAACCCCATATTAACTTTTTTTTTTGACCTTATGATCATTTTCCAGAATAGTTCAACCCTATCTTAAAAGTTACTTTTTTACAGACCTGAATGATGAAGGTTTAAGACTTTAAAAAGATGGTAACATAATTTAGTATAGTTTCCTTGTTTTGTTTGCTTCCTACAATTTTCTTTTTTCGTAATATTTGACAAAACTATTTTTTAGTCACTTAAATTAACGAAAATTGAGCTTTTGTAATAATCTTAGAACTTTATATTAAAAAGAAAATTATTTAAAAACTTTTTTCAAAATATTTCCCTGTGGACTTATTTATGAAACTGTTGGAAAAAATTCCAAAAAATTTTCAACTTTTGGAAACAAATGACAAATAGTTATTTAAATTCATACTTATGGTTTTAAAGTTTGAATTCTTTTAGAAATTCAAAATACCTCTTAGTCTTTCCACTTAAAACTTAGCTGCCCCACAAAAAAAGTGGCACAATTAAAAAATTTATTCCCTAATAAAATTATTTAAGCTTTCAATATTTTTTTCATTAATATTAAATGTTTTTATTGATAAGGGCCTACAGATATAAAGGGAAAAATTTTAAATTAAAAATTGTTAGATCCACTCGTCCTTTCCATATAACATTTTCAGCTGTATACTGTCCTCCTGGAAATTCCCTTGCTTATAACGACCTTGAGTCCTTATTTAGATCCCTCGGACTGCGCTTTATTGCTCGAGGGGACTACAACGCCAAACACCAGCGATGGGGTTATAGAACATCCAACCCCCGTGGCAACATCTTATCCCGCATTTCAACATCCAGGTCCTATTCTGTCCTCTCACCCTTAAACCCTACATATTGGTCTACATCTACCAAAAAAAGTCCTGATATCCTTGATATATTCATTTCCTCCCAAATTTCCACCTCTCAAACCATTGTCAAATCCCTGGACGACCTTTCATCAGACCACAGCCCTGTTCTGCTTCTCCTTCATTCAAAAATCCTGTTCCTAAACCTTCTCCTCCTATACTGATTAAAGGACGAGTAGACTGGGACAAATTTCGTTACGGTTTAGAAAATAAATTAGACCTAAAAATTCCACTTAAAACAAAACAGGACATAGACACCGCCATAGATAAACTTACCACATCAATATCTATCACAATTAATGATAACACCTCACACAAAACAAATTGTAATTCTCTCCAAACTAACTTGCCACACCATATTCGCGATTTACTAAGAGAAAAACGTAAAGCAAGAGCAAAGTGGCATAGGACTAGATACCCATCAGATAAAAATAATTACTGTAGACTAACAAATAAACTTAAGACAGAAATTAAAAAATACAAAATTCAAAAATTACATGAATATACAGAAAACCTTAATACCACCGACAAATCTTTATGGAACACCACAAAACAACTACTAAACTATAAAAATTACAATCATCCTCTACTAACCCAAGCCCGAACCTGGTCAAAATCGGACGAAGAAAAATCTCTCATTTTTGGCCAACACCTTTTCTAAACTTTTAACCCTCATCCTGATTCCTCTCCAAATGTCTCCTCCCCCTAAAGCATTCCATCCTTCAGGAGTACCAAACATCATTCACAGATTACCTTCAAAGAAAGCCCCTGGACAAGACCTAATTACATCCCATATCCTAAAACTCCTTCCTCAGAAAGCCATCCTATTCCTAACATACATGTACAATGCTGTCCTCTGTACCACATATTTTCCTGACTCCTGGAAATTATCTATAGTTAAGATGATTCCAAAACCCAAAAAGCCACCTGAGCTCCCATCCTCGTACCGTCCTATTTCCCTTTTGCCAATCATGGGTAAAATCCTTGAAAAACTAATCTTAAAACGCTTGTATCCTATCCTAGATTCCCACCACGTAATCCCTGATCACCAGTTTGGATTCCGAACATCCCACTCCACAATCCAGCAATGTCATCATGTGGTGGATGTTGTCTCCTCCGCATTGGAGCGCGGAATGTACTGCACGGGAGCCTTTCTCGACGTGGAACAGGCTTTTGACCGAGTCTGGCACCCAGGACTATTTTACAAGCTCCGCAAATTCCTTCCTTCAATGTACTTCCTAATTATCCGTTCATATCTAAGTGATAAAACTTTCCAAGTAAACCATAAATTTTCCTATTCTCCCCTCTTTACCCAATCTGCCGGTGTTCTTCAAGGTAGTATCCTAGGCCCCATCCTCTACACCGTGTATACAGCTGACATCTCAACTCATCCTACCACTGTCTTCACCACTTATGCTGATGACACATGTGTATTATCAGTAAATAATGATCCCTTCATTGCCTCCCAAACACTCCAATCCCATATCCTAAACATTCAAGAATGGTGTCAAAAATGTAGAATCAAAATAAACCCAAACAAATCTCACCAAATAACCTTTACCCTTCGTCGTAAACCTACGACTTCCTGTCCAACAGTATCCTTCAATGATATTCCACTAATCCCTGTCGGAACAGATCCGCTACCTAGGACTCCACTTGGACAAACGTCTTACTTGGAATCCACATACAAGACTAAAACGGCAAGAAACTGCTCGTCGTTACAGACTACTTCAACATTTACTAGACAAACGACCAAACCTCCCAATTCATTACAAAAGACTTATTTACATGACTGTTATTAGACCTATTTGGACGTACGGAGTTGAGCTTTGTGGCTCTACTAAACCATCCAATTCATCTCTTATTCAATCCTTACAATCCAAAATCCTTCAAAAAATCCTAAATGCCCCTTACTTTGTCACCAATAAGCTTATCCATAAAGACCTTAATGTTCCATATGTTGCTGAGTTAGCTCAAACCAGATACCTATCCTTCCATAGTAAGCTCCATAACCACTCCAATCCACTAGTCTCCCAACTTGCTTCCCCCTCCATCCCTGATAATCCTCCGAGGCGTCTGAAAAGAAGATGGCCTAGAGACCTTTTAGTGTAGATTTTATTGAAGTGCTACTAGTGAGTAGTTATTCACAAGTTATGTACATGCCATTGTATTCACTGTCAACACATTTACTTGTTGTATATTATTCTGTACAGTTGTAAATATCAATAAATGAAAAAAAAAAAAAAAAAAATTAAATCTTTTTTTTTTAATCTTAATATTTCAAATTATGTTTGATACAAGCTATACAATCAACAAGCCGAGTCCTAATTATCTGGGATTTATCGTTGACCTTTTTTTTTTTTTCTTTTTTTTTTGTTCTCCTCTTCCTTGCTGTCTTGCCAACATTTGTTTTTCATTGCCAGAAGGATGGGGATGGGAAAATAATTGCTCGGATTTGATCCCGCATAACACCAGCCAGATTTGAAGGTGGGCTCTTATATTTATCAGATTGCTTGACTATTTTAAAGTTTTTTATGGGGCAGTATGATTCTCCTAATGGTCAATTATGTTTTAAATAATTTATTTCAAAATATTTGATTCTTTAAATATTAATTATTTATTATTTTCATTGCATTATTTCATATTATTACAAAATATTTTCAATTTGATGTTGTTTTTCCTGTATAAAGATTTAATTTTATCAAAATTTTTACTATTTACTTGTGTCCAAATTTTTTGCTAATTTGTCCCCTTTTTTTATCTAATATATGCATATAATTAAAAAAAAAAGTAGTTTGATACATAAATTAATAGTAATTTGTTTTCAAATGTAATAAATACAATAAGTTTCTAAACATAATTTTGTAGGTAGGTATAAGCAGTGAAAGTCTAATAGTATATATAATGTTATAAAATTAGCTTCTATTGAAGAACAATTTTTGTTATTTCCAGAAAACTTAGAAAGTAATTATTTAATTTTGAAATAAGACATTAAAGTTGATTTGCTTGTTTTAGAATGATTGGTTCTGATGTCTCAGGGACTGAGCAAACTTCATTGCAAACTGAATCTCAGTGTAAAATAATTTGGACTTCTAATTCCTACCGAGATGATCAGGTACTAATCATTACCATATGTTGTGGTCTTAATACATATTTTTTAAAAGCTAGATTTATGTTAAGTAAAATATTTTCTTTTACCTATGCTTATAGTAGAGGAGAATTCACACAACTAATTCCAAAGGTTTAAACCACAGGTGTCTGTCCGTATGTATGTATAGGGAAGACTATTGTACCTTGAACCCCTTTTTTGAATTTTGGTGCTGGCATCCTGAATTTAGCTTAGAGTGTTTTTCTTCTGGTGGTCCGTCGAGATAATACTAATAACCAATAGTTGCAGAGAATCAAATGCCCAAGTTTTAGTGTTCTTTGAGTATGAAAGGAAAATACGAAATATGGTTTTTGTTAAAAGGTGCAACAATGCTGTTGTAAATTTCAACAGTGACTGTTATTCCTTGAAATAGTGGTAATTTTCAAAAATAAACACCACTAAACAAATGAATATTTGTATTTTTAGCGTTTTGCTATTTGACAAAAAGTAAACTTTATAAACTTGAATGACATAATAATAGAATTAGATACTAGAACAAAAAATTAAAAAACTTTTGACTGAATGAAAAAAAAGTTGAATATAAGAAAGATAATATCATTTCATATTGAATTATGGAATGAAAAGTTGAATGTCTTCTCAAATCTGTCACCTATTAACAGATCAGGGAGTAGAGTAACAATGCCTGTGATGTCAATTGTGTCTGGATCAAGAACTGCTGGGAAAACAAACGATTTTTCAGCCTTCTTTCTCAGATAGATCATGTCAAATTCTGTTGGAGAAAGCTCCTAACAGTTATAGCAGTGACCATCGATACGGATTCACAGGTGGTGATTCCTTCCTTTCAGGTTAGGTATTCTGCAAAATGAAAAGTGGAAAAAATAATTTTTTCAAGGTACAAGATTACATGCCATTAGAAAAATATGCAAGTGACTCATTCCACATTCTTTCTTTATCCCGATCGACTAAGCACCTTCCCAAGGAGTATCTAATAGTACACCAGAGGAAACGATCTATGGGTTTATTTATTATCAATTATGCTGCAATTAACTTTTAATAATTAAAATTTACTAATTGGTGAAACTCATATAATATTAACACAGATTGCAATTTTACTATTTACAATTTAACTAGCTATTTTATGTATGTACTATTTAAGTAATTAAATTAGGTACCTTACTATCCTGTGCACAGGTTACATAATAAATACAGAGTCACAACAATACAAGATTTTTAAGAAATGTTGGTTGTTAATGTAAGATAATAATAATAGTTCTGAAGTGGACCATGTGATCGGGAAGGTTACACATGATCAATGTTGCCACAAATCTATCACTTACTTTCAAAAAATGGTAGGAAACAACAATATTCTGGCGCAATGAAAATTTTAAAAATATCAGATGATTTCAGTAAAAACACAGAAGCTCTTCTTTGGGAGAGATGAAAGTACACTGACGGATTCGCGACCAAAAATGAACAACTTAACTCACAAAAGATCTGCTAGAGTGCAACACCAACAAGAGCAATGTCAATTATTTTAAGATACACTGATATCAAGGTAAAACAGTCTCCCCTATATATTTTTTGCCTCCTCTGACATTCTAATCCTCTATATCTCCTTGATACAATCCTTCCACTTCTGCTATATAATTCTTTAATGTGTCACTCAGTGCTAGAACTTTACATAAATGCAGATATTTCTGCCATTTTAACTTTATATGACCCATATGTCATATTAAGTTAAATCATAAAGTTATATTAATTTAAATCATCACTGTCATATTGTCATGTCATATACTTTTTTATTAAATAAAAACCTCTTGAAATTTAGTTATATCTGTATAAATAATAGATTTTACTAAACTTAGTAATAAATGTTTTTGTAATTTCTTTTTTCTATCGAACTGAATGATGATTGTTTTTTGATAATGAGAAGTTGAACATGTGGTTCTATGTTATTCTTCAAGATTCTCTAATGATTTTTGAATTCAGTTCAATTTATGAGGTTGCTTTATTCTAAAGTTATCAGCTTTCAATGAACATTATATCTCTGCTGTTTTCTGTGCACTATTATTTTTGTTGTTTTTTAAAAATAATTTTACCCTCAGTAGTTTTAACAAACATTGGGTCTAACTTTACCTCGGAATGTCCTATCTTTAAGAAAGTTGCTGATGAATATCAGCAATTTCCCTATTTTTAAATTTATCACCCGCATTTTATTTAATATTATGTTTCCTTTTGAAAAAACTCTGTTACAGGTTAATAAAGATGTTCAAAAACCTATTAGTGAAAGTATCTTCACTATTAACTGCAGCAACAAGTGTCAAATTTTAAATAATGGAATAAATTGTAAAAAGAAGGCTGAGAGAACTATCTGTAAAAGATTTTCTGATGGTTCTGAAAATTATATTGAAAAAACATGCTGGGAAACATCTTTCAGCAGGTATTTTAAAATTTTATTTTTTGGTCCCTAATTGAGAAATTACTTATTTTTTTAATGTATCATAGAAAATTCAATATTTCAGCATTCATCCACCATTTTCATGTTACTTTTTTAGTGATATTGTATATTATGACATTCGTGACATACTTCAGTAAAAAGAAACATTAGTTCATGGGTGAGTCAAATATAAACCAGACTTTTGTTTTAAATGCTAAGATATTGAGAGGAGCAGATGGGTAGAGGTGGGGTGAGTGAGAAGGGTGGGAGGAGGTAGGTCAGTCTCATCCCTGGCACGGCCTTTGTTCTGTCAGTGCAGCCATGTCTGTCCTTGTAACACTGTCATGCATCCAAGTCTTTGACTAGGCTAAGAAAGTTAAAGAAGGGTGGGAAAAAATAGAAAATGAGAGCCACAGACAAGTGTCACAGATGAGAACAATTGTGTCATTCGTGATCTCACAGTTGATGACATTGCTAGCAAGGTGCAAATTAGTCATGGTAGTGTGCATACCATTATCATGGAGCTTGGCTTCTGAAAAGTTTGTGCAAGTTGAGAGATCCTCGGCTTTTGACAAACGATCAAAAACGAGTCCAAAAAGTTGTGGATAGTTTTTTTGAAAAACAGTGAGCATTGAAATATTATGAGACGTAACTTCCCTAAATAAGGTGAAGATCAAGCTGTTCTTTAGGTCCGAGTTTGTAAAATGCAAGGTTAAGTATACTCTGCTCTTATAAGAAATTTACTGTTAAATCCGAAAATGTGGTCAAAATTTGAAAAATGTTTAAATAAAGTGAAGATATTGCAGCTTTTATGGCAAAAAACGTGGTTTCCTCAAAAAAGTCTTTGAATTATCGTATATCTGCAACAGATTGGAATAGAAAGGTAAGGTCTGAGGTATTTTGAAATTTAATTTTAAACAAATAAATAAATCTGAAAAAAGGCCAGTTTATATTTGACTTGTCTACTTATATACAGTCGACTCTCCATATAACAAAACTCTATAACAGAAAAAGCATAGTTCCAAGTACACTTTCATCCAAACTTACATTTTTAACACACTCTTTGATAAGCTAGACTCCCTCTCTGTAGGGAGCCTAACAGTTTATTTTCATGGAAGAAAAGAAATTTTTTTTACTAGCAGTAGCATCAAGGAGTTTAGGTGGCGTTTTAGTGAATCCCAGAGAGCACCTAACCTCAATGTAGTAAATGAAATATACATTTAAAAAGGCTTAATGAACCTGAAGACTTTTTTTCCAATTCCGCCAACCTCCAATCACAAACCTCTCTCCAACCCACCCTATCAAAACCCAAATCCCCAAGATCAACCCTGTCGCAATCTTCCATCTATGTCTTATTCTGCTTCTCAGAAGTTTACCCATTGGCTCAAATATAATTACCGTTTTTTGGAATTCGGTCATTATTTAATCCAACCACTTTAAATACCTATTTTAACCGTTGTGCTGCTATTGAACCATATTTACCGGATGAATATCCTGTAACTCTGCATTGTGGAGCCTTCTAAAGTCTGCTGCATGGTCATCCTTTTTAGGGCCTAATATTCTATGCAGTACTTTATTTTCGAGAACATTATCCTTCCCTTAATGTAAGTGGCCACATTTTGTATATATAAATAACTGTTGGTAGGATAATGACTATACTAGTAATAAAAGCCTTTTTAGTAGTACAAGACTTTGTATATTCCAACTTTCAGTTGTTTGGATAATTTAACTAATAATAAGTAGTTTTATGACAGAGAAATAACAAGCATTTCTGGCTTTTAATCTTGCCTTTATCTCTTCTTGAATTTAATTTTTCCTAAATATTGTAGATCCTAGATACTTAAATTGTTCTTCGTAGTCGTAAAACGTTCATTTATTGAAATTTACAACTGTATATACAAATCTAATACATCAAGTAATCAAGTAAATATGATGAGAATGATAAAAATGACACGTCACTTGTTTTTAAAGCAACTACCCATTGGTAGCACTTTTAAAGGTTCTATATAATGAATTACTATATTAAAAGGTCCCGAGGCTATCTTCTTTTGTGGCGCCTTGGAGGTTTATCTGGAATGGAGTGAGAAGCAAGTTGTGAAGCTATGTCACAGAGCTGGGATTATGTGATTGGAATCTAGGATTTTACCCATGATTGGCAAGAAAGAAATAGGACGATATGAGGAAGGGTATTCCGGTGGCTTTTTGGGTTTGGGTTAAGAATATCAGGATGGGGTTTAAAAGTTTTGAAAAGGTGCTGACCGAAAATTTGAGATTTTTCTTTGTCCAATCTTGAGCACGTTTTGGATTCAATTAGGAGAGGGTGATTACAATTTTTATAGTTCAGGAGTTTTTTGGTGGCCATCCATAAGGTCAGTCGTGTTAAGGTTTTCAAAATATTTATATAAATTTTGAATTTTTTTATTTCTGTTTTTAGTTTGTTAGTCAATTTGGTGTAGTTGTTTTTGTCTGACGGGATCTGGTCCTGTGCCATCTAGCTCTTGCTCTTCGCTTTTCTCTCAATAGGATGCAAAGATGTAGCAAATTACTCTGGAGAGAATTGTAAGTTTTACTTTTTGATGTATTATCCATTATGCTATTGCGAATTGAAATATGCGTATTTTTTTTTTTTTGGATGGGTGGGTTTAGGAGCAGAAGTTGAATGCAGGGAAAGGAGTACCGGACTATGATCAGATGTAAGGTCATTTAGGGATTTTATTGTGAGCTGGGATGATGATACCTGGGAAGTGATGAATATATCGAGGATGTCGGGTCGTTTTTTGAGAGATGTTGGCCAATATGTAGGAAAAAAAAAATATTTAGGGTTCATAAGTGAAATGATTGAATAGGTATTGGATGTAGAGACTCGGGATAGGATGCTGCCACGGGAGTTGGATGATCGACAACCCCATCGTTGGTGTTTAGCATTGTAGTCTCCTTCTGCAATGAAGTCAAAGTTAATCCCTGAAATATATATGTCACTGAAATTATCACAGCTTCTATTACTAACCATTTATTAGTTTTAATGGCTTAACCAATTTCTTTAACAGCTTTTATGAATGATTATTTCCTATTTTATATTATTTCCTCTGCTTTATAACACGTTGAAATGGGTGATATACCTTGATAGTTGCTGTAGTTTTTTTTTCAGTCCCTTTTTGTGAATCTGAATTAGTATAGATTCTTCCTATTCGTTAGGATTTTTATTTTATTTTTCTCAAATCATTGTTAATAATTGATGTATTTTAGAATCTCCAGCTTCTCTGCATGGAAAAAAAAATAGTCAAAGAAGACTAATTGACAGGATATTGTCGATTTCGGCTGCTATATAGGATTAATTTTACAATGGCTATTTCAATTTCCTCCTTACATGGTTCTTCTATTTACAGTTCCCTACTGTGATCACCACAAGGACAGGAATTTATGTTGTTTAACACAAAAGGCTATCATACAATTTTCTGAACTTTTCTGGTATATTTACCAGATCCACCAGGATATTGTTATTTTCATCCCTTGTTCTGATATTTTTCTTCCGATAATCCGATATTTTTGTATTGATATTTTTCCTTACGATATATCTATATATCGATAATCGCGTTATGATATATCGTTGTCCCCATATTATAAAAATACAAAATACAACTATGTATATATATTTTTTAAAAAAGTAACAAAACCTTATAAAATTGTTTTAAATAACGGAAAGTTTTTAAAGCTAGGGGCAGGGAACAGATGGCAGGACTGGTATTGGTCCATTAAAACCTGTGGGAACACTACCGATTTGAAAGCTCTCATGAAAAGGTACCGTTCACAATTGTTGTCTGTGCCCTCAGCATCATCCTCTTCAAGTTCAACATCAACTTCACAGGCACATCTAAAAGGTGAAAAAAACATAGTACTAATATTATGCAACCTGATATCCGATAAGACTTTTCAAGAATGCAGTCATAATTGTCTTGCTAGCATTAATATTGTGCAAGCAATCATTACATGATTTGTAAAGACAATGAATCCTTTTCTGTTGTGGAAAGACTAGGCTTTATAAGATTACTAAAGACTGTTGCTCCTCGTTTAAAGCTGCCAGATAGGACAATTCTAAAAAGAATTGTCAATGAAAAATTTTTGGCTTTATCGCATATTATCAAATAACTAATTGAGGGCAAGGCGGTGACTTTAACATTTAGACTGACTAGCAAATGCAGTGTTATTTGAGAGTAACTGCTCATTTTGTAATAAGCCCCAGTCGCAGCTTTACCCACTCTCGTAAGTAAAAAACTTTGTAAAAATAATTTTAACTAAAAATTTAAGTTTTGCTTGTTTATCGATAAAACTCATGTATTGAATAATGTAATTGAGACTTATTTATTCAATATATAAGATATAATATTTTTTTACACACAGCAGTAATGTTAAACCTGGTTAAAATTGTACTGATTAGGTGTTAGATTACATAAGATTAAGATTGATTACTTTAAACCATAAGTAGACATCCACTGTATAGAATTATGTATGAGCTGGTAATCCAGATGGGCAGAGACTATTTAGGAACTCTTGCGGATAATTGTCTGCATTATCAGTGCTTACAACTATAAAGGCTCATGAATAATATTTTTTCACATGTCAAAACTCGAAGGATCGATATTTTGTATTGATAATGATTTTCCCTTAGCAGAAATTTTAATTTCTAACTATAAAAATATGGTACAAAAGTAAGACAATGTGGAAAACTTTGTTTTAAATCGTTCAATTTTCAAACTTCACTGGGATCCACATGTTGCCCCATATTATTTTTATAAATAATTTATTTTAATATTAGCTATATAATTGAATATAACACTGTACCTTTGTAACCTCTCATGCAGAATTGGCGATTGCCACCTAGCGTTCAAACTATGTCCTATGTTCAAACTTCACTGTTATTGACTTATTATCGCTATTTTAATTACAAATTAATGGGAAATCAATAGATCTTATTATTGCTAAACTAACCTCATACTATAAAGATGATGTTGTAAAGAATTGGTTCAGTAGTTTTCGCGGTTAGTGATCACAAACGAAAAATGGTTTGTCCTTAAATATAATAGCATAGATGATAATTCTGAATCGGTCACTGTTACCTTGGATGAAAGGCACACCAGTGAATATATTAAAGATGAACTTTGCATTGAGTGGAATATTCTTCAAGAAAATATCAGCTGTGGTTATTGGTTACGGTTCTAATATGGTATCTGCAGTTGGCTTGGTGTTTGGAAGGAAAAAAAATACATACCGTGTTTTGCTCTTACACTAAATTTATTTGCAAATGGAGCTTTAAATGAAAGTATAAAACTAGCCAACATTATTAAAAAGGTCAGAAATATTATTGTTTTTTTTTTTTTTTTGTTTTTTTTAAGTGTAGTAGCTTTTGATGAAATAAGAGAAGAAACTGACAAAAAGCTTATAATGTTCTTTGTTACAAGATGGAATTAAACATTTGACATGATAAAAAGAATTCCAGATATGAGATCTCATATCAATAAAATAATAATTAAGCATAAAAAAGCTCCACAAAAGTGCTGCAAAAAACTTGCCTTGTATTTTCGCCTCTAAAACCAGCCACTACGACAGTCAGTGGGAAAATATGGTACAAGGTTGTTAGTTATTCCCATAGTTGACATAATCAATGATAAACTGAGCAAACTGAACCCAGTAAATGATGAAGTGAAGGATTTACTCAGCAAATGAAAAAACGTTTTCATTCAATAAAGCAGATTTTTCAGTAAGTACTACCCACGATTTTTGAGAATGTATTTTTTAAAATACAATGGCATTGACAAAACATGTTCATATGTTGAACTCTAATGAAAATTGTGAGTGCTGTTGTAAAGATTCTAGACCAGTCAAATGTGTCGCATTCATCATTTGATTCAGACAAAGAAAAAATTATATTCAATGAACATAATAAAAAAGTACCTAATTTATTTAGTAAATTGACAATAAGTAATAAAGATGACTAAGTATATCGATATTCAGAGCTCAAAATATTGTCAATATGGAATATCAACATTTAATGATAATCTTTTTTTTTTTTATGAACCTATGAGTTCTGGTTTTTTCAAGCTTCGGAAGTAGGAGATGTTCTTGCTTGGGTTATTGAGAAATTCTAATTCAGCCATTTTTCTTTTTTCACACGTGTTTAAACATTCATCATTGAACCTAGGTTTGTTCTTTTTATTTTTGATTCTGCCTTAATGAAAATACCCCACCTCAATACTATTATCTCTGATACCTAACCGTAAATTCTTTTAATTAGGATTTATCCTTCTATACTATCATGCATACCTTAAGTGATAAATTGTTATATCCTCACTTCCTTAAAGTTCCTAGAGTTTCAAACCTATTTCTGACTTCTAAAGCAAAAATTGTACCTTATTAATAGATCTTTTAATAACTCTAGATTAAATTTATTAGACAAAATATTCTTTTTCTTCCTTTTGTTCAATTTAAGTTTTTTTCATAGTTTGTAGTTTTTTCACCTGTTCACGATCTAAACCACATTCCGCACCATCACTTTTCACTTTAGTTATACTGTTAATTAATATTAACAGTATCTTAAAATTATTGATAGAATTTTGTTCATTCATTTTTTTTTTTTTTTTTTTTTTTTTTTTTTTTTTTTTTTTTTTTTTTTTTTTTTTTTTTTTTTTTTTTTTTTTTTTTTACATTCCGCATCTACTCACATGAGTCATTAGCGGCTCAATATACATATTAGATTTTGTCGAACAGTTTACAAAATTTTAGAAATTCAAAAATGTTTCTGATCCTTTCCTCTGTGTCTTCCAGTGCTTTATCTATTTCTGAGGGTATATTGTACTTTGTTCTGGCGTCAGAGTATAGTGTACATGTTGTTACAATGTGTTTCAATGTCAGTGTTGTCATGCATGTTGTACAAATCGGTGGTTCTAGGCTTCTCATCAGGTAACCGTGGGTGAAAGCTGAATGTCCTATTCTTAGTCTCGTCAAGATTATTTCCTCTATTCTTGATTTTCTACAAGATGTTGTCCAGGGTCGTGTGTCTTGTTTAATTTCTTGAAGTTTGCTGTGTATTTGGTTCCATTTTGTTTTCCAGTGATTGAGCAATTTTTTTCTACAGGATGTTTTTAAGTCAGAAGTTGTTGTAATGTCTGTAATAATGGTTCCTGTTTGGTTCAGTCTCGCAAGATTTGCTGCACTGTCTGCAGCCTCATTTCCGGAGATGCCACAATGTGAGGGTACCCACATTAGCACAGTCCCTCCACCCATCGACTCGTGCATCTCCCACAGGCAGTTATTAATCTTGCGTATTAGGGCATTTTCAGAATTGTCTTCAGCTATTGCCAATATTGAACTTAGAGAGTCTGTTACCAAAAGAGCATGTTTTGTATTTGTAGATTGTATTAATAGAAGACCTTGGTAGATTGCAAATAATTCTCCTGTAAAAACACTATTTAGTGACGGTAGGTTAAATTTTAGTACGCTATTGTTAAAAACCACTGCACAACCGACTTCTCCATCAGTTTTCGATGCATCAGTAAAAATTGTTTTGTGGTTTGGATACTTTTGCCTTAATTCTGCAAAAAGTCTCTTTTTAATGATGGGGTTGTCGTCTTCAATCTTTTCCTTGAGGGATGTGTCAACCTTGATGTAAGTATTGTCCCATCGAAAAAACAATGGATCATCTATGGTTAGTACTGTATTCGGTTTTATGTCTAAAAGTTGGAGGAGATTTTGGGTTCTACTTGCAATGCCCACCAGATTGTTTCCTAGGTTACTATTAAGGTTATGAAAAATGTTATGATTTGGATGATCTGGTTTGGAAATCAGAGTTGAGTAGTAAGATAGTGTAAGGTAGGATCTTCTTAAAGTTAGGCTCGGTTCTCCGCATTCTACATATAGGCTTTCAACTGGTGAAGATCTGAACGCACCAGTGCATATTCTGATTACTGTGTTATGGATTGTATCGATTATTTTGAGAGTTGTTTCTGAAGCGGAATTATATACTATACTACCATAGTCTATCTTGCTTCTAATTAGAGTTCGATAGAGAATTAGGAGTGTTTTTCTATCGGCTCCCCAACTCATTCCTGATACAACTTTAAGAATGTTTAATAATTTTAGGCAATCCGTTCTTAGCCTTTGTAAATGGACAGTCCACCTCAACGTTTGTCTACCCACATCCCGAGAAATCGTATATTTTCTACAAATGTTAAGTTATTTTCATTAAAAACCAGTGTTGGATTTTCAGAGCACATTCTTTTCCTGCAGAAATGGATACATTTAGTCTTGGAGGTAGAGAAAGTAAAGCCCGTGGTAGAAGCCCACAGTTCTAGTCTATTTAAGATATTTTGTGCTTTCCATTGTATAAATTTAGTGGATTTGCTTTTTATTAAAATTGTGAAATTGTCGGCAAATAGCATGCAAGTTGCTGGCTCTTCAACAACTTTATAATATCATTGATTGCTATTAGAAACATAGTAACACTCAATACAGACCCCTGAGGAATTCCGTTTTCTGATTAAACGTTTTGGATAGCGTATCTCCAATTTTAACTTGAAAAACTCTTCCATCTAAAAACTTTTCAATATATCTGACCATTCTTCCTTTCAATCCCCAATCCAAAAGTCTTGCTATTATAAGTCTTCTCCATACCCTGTCGTAGGCTTTTTCTATATCGAAGAATATAGCTATTAAATGTTCTTTTGCTTTAATAGTGTCATGGATGAGGGTGTCTAGTTTGATTAAATGATCTACAGCCGAACGGTTTTTTTTACAAATCCACATTGTTCGTCAGCGATTACACGTTTTTTTTCTTTAGGGTGTCGGTCAATCTTTCATTAACCATCTTTTCCATAATTTTAGATGTACAACATGTCAGGGATATAGGACGAAACCTATCAGGAGTGAGAGTATCTTTAGATTTAGGGATAGGTATAATTATCGATTTCCTCCATATGTCAGGTATACTTCCTTCCATCCAAACATAGTTATAAAATTTTAATAAGTGAACTTTCGCTTCAATGGGGAGTTTTTTAATAAATATATAAGGTATCTCATCGGGACCAGGGCTTGATTTGGATTTACAATTTTGTATAGCTTTATTAATTGCTTCAAAAGTAAAGTTTTCATTATATTTTTCAAAATCATTGCAGGTTATATTTACCATATGATATTCAGTTATACGTTTATGAGATATAAATTTTTCATCATAATTTTCTGTGGCTGAAACCTTTTGAAAAAATTCACCGAACTCATTGGCGATATCTGTATTGTCCGTTTTGACTCCGTTTATTGTCTTCAGTCCTGATATTTTACAAATATTTTTATTTCCCTTAATAATTCTCATTTTAGACCATATTTCCTGAGATGTGCTTGAAGTATTCAGTGTAGACACAAACTCTCTCCAACATTGTTTCTTCCTATTTTTAATTAATCTGTTGGCATAGGCCCTTAATTTTTTGAACTCCTCTAAGTCTTCGATTAATTTAGTCTTCTTATACTTATTCAACGCTCTCTTCTTCGCTTTTATTGCAATGCTGCATTCGGCATTCCACCATGGAACTCTAACCCTAGAATATTCCTTGTATGTTCGAGGGATACTAAGACTAGCGCTTTCAATTATTACTTTATTGATTAAGTTCAATTTATCGTTGCTATTCATGGGAACATCAGCCTCGAAACAGCTGATTTGTCTTCTTATCGAGTCTCGGTAAAGTTCCCAGTCTGCTAAGGAATAATTCCAGCGACTGCTATAAGATACAAAAGGTCTATTTTTTTGCATTTCAATGATAATTGGGAAGTGATCACTACCAAAAAGTTCGTCTAGTACTGTCCAGTTTGTGTTTGGTAAGAGACTTCGGTCACAAAAGCTAAGATCTGGGGCTGATAGAGTATTATTGCTGATGTTAATATGTGTTTTTTTGCTCCATCATTCAATAAACATACATTGTTATTCATTTCCAAAAATTTGACTAATATATTACCTCTTGATTCTGTAAAAGATGAGCCCCAAAGAGGGTGGTGTCCATTCATATCTCCCAAAATATAAAAGGGTTTTTTGGTAGTTGATTCGTTAGATCGAACAATTCTTCCGCAGTAAAATGTTTTCTTTGTGGAATGTACAGACTACAAAGCGTGATTGGATTTGGTAAATAGACCCTAATGGCAACGGCTTCAAAATCAGTATTCAGGTTTAGCTTTTCGAAGTATACTCCATTTTTGACAATTATACATACACCTCCCCAAGCTGTGTATGAATTTCGGTCTTTTCTTATGATTTGGTAATTATTCAAGTCAAAATAGTGGTGGTTTAATAAATGTGTTTCTTGAATGCAGGTACATATTGGGTCATGTATAGATAATAAAACTTTAAACAGGTCTTTATGGCAAATTAGACCATTACAGTTCCATTGCAAAATCTTGGCCATTTTTTTTTGATTATAAAATTAATATTAATGTTTAGTAACTAATAGGTTTTTAGGAAACTAACATGTTTTCTCTTCAGGGACATCTTTTAATTTTTTGAATAATCTAGTACATCTTAATTTTGCCGAACGTCCAGTAGCCAGTTTTCTTATATCTGTTATCATATTTAACACGCCTTGAGTGTCTGATGTAAATTGTTTAACAATATTGTTCGGATTTTTTTCACCTTTAACCATATCCAACAATAAGCAAAAGTTTTCAAAATTCAAAGGGTATTTGTCAATATTTTGGTCTATTAGGTCTTTAACAGAAGAAAATTGTTCCAATGTAGATTTTATATCTTTCTTTTTTTCAGTATTGATTGTCTCGTTTTTCCTTATGTATGTTTCTGAATCTGAAAAAGGTTCAACATTACTTGTATCGGGGAGGTTATTACAAGTTTCAGATAAGATTGATAACAGTAGGTCCGTTTTTTCTAGTTGTTTTGTATTTTGGGTAAGGTTAGCTGGGTCATTATGAGTTATGGTTACTGTTTTTTCTCGTGTTTGTGTATTCAGGCAGATTTCATTTAATTCTGTTGGAAGTTTAGGGTTCGGTGATCTGGTCTCCTTTAGTACATCACTTTCAATTGTTTCCAGGTTTATAGTTAAGTCTATAGGAGTTTTTAATGTTGTATTTGAGTTTTTCTGATCAGGTATTTCTGTTTCTGGTTCTACTGGTTTTGTTTGTACATCTGGATTCAGTTTGCATTTTGAACTAATATGTCCAACTTCAGAACAAAGATAGCATCTAATTTCATCTTCTCCTAAGTATATTTTAAAAGTATCGCCTTCAAATTCAACTTGGATACTTTGGGGCAATGGGTCAGACTCGTCGGGTTGGACAAACACATGACGCCTGAATGTGTGGACATGTTCATAGCCTGGTAATTTAATACCAGCTCTCAAATAGTTTACGCTTGATAAAATTTTTTAAAAATAATCATTTTTAAAAAGTACATTACTTTTTTAATAAATCTAATTATAAACTTAATTTATTTATAAAACTATTTAAGATTAATGTTTTGTTTTTTTTCAGATCAAATTCTTCTCAACTTGTGAAACCTCTTAAAACTTCTATATGCATAACCACTGAACCTTATATACCCTTAGCTAATATCAAAACAAGAGATTCATCTATACAAAAGCATAAATTTGGCTCAAGCACTAAATTTGAACAGTCCAGATTTATTGAATTACAGCCACGTAAATCCAAAAAAAAAAGTCATTCTTTACATAGTTATGGTAACTATCAAAGTTTATTTAATATTTAATGTAACAAGAATATCATAAGTATCTTTCTGAAATAGTTCATCACATATTTTTGATATTTTATTTATAATTTGTGCATATATATATATATATATATATATATATATATATATATATATATATATATATATATATATATATATTTATTTATTTATTTATTTATTTATTTATCTTTTTATCTTACCCTACTAAATAGTTGGTTATTTAGATTAATGAGCACACTTCATGCATAGAAGTATATTATGTGTTTTGCTAATTAAAAATTTGTACATATTTAATGATTATGAGATAATTACAACATAATAGTCACAACAAAAAAAAAAAAGGTGTGAGGCTGTGTCATGGACACGGTCATGTGTTGTACGTGAATACGTTTATATAACGGGTTATATATTTTAAATAACATATTTTTATTTATGTATTTTGGAAAAAAGCCAGGAAACAAATAATTATTGTGTTACAATAGGTTTGTGTTTATAATTATTAATTAAGGTCTGTGATACAAAAAGTATGATGGCAAACAAGATACATCGAGATTTCTGGTAAACGTTAAATCAATGCAAGTATTAGGTACCTAACGTTGTTGGAAAAGTTTCAATATAAGACAAATTGAACTCGCTGAGCATGAATTGAATATAAGGGCAATGAGGGGTTTTGTGAGACATAACTGGTGTAGAAAGGTCAGGCTCGTAATCGGGTATAATTTTAGCGATGTTTTTTGGAAAATGTTAACAACGATTGTAACATAAAGAGTTTAATTTCTGTTTACGCTTTGGCTGGGTGGATACACACACACCCCAGTACGAATTTGAAGATGCCATTGGCCTTTACGTTTACTAGACAGGCATCACCAGGTTTTGCATCTTTCATTTCCAAATAAATTTCCTAAATGTTAATGCTAACTCTATTACAATCAGTGAAGCTATTGATGTTGCTATATGTGGCGACTCCACTGGCTTTGCGACTTGATGATGATACCGTTACCGATGATGTAGTTGCAATTTGTCTGTTCTTAGCGGTACTACAATATTATCTCAGATCAAAGCTAGGCACATTCACTGGTATGGAATTTTCCATCCAAGTTTCGCTGATTGCCAAATAATCAGATCGGCTAATGATTGCATCGGTAGAGATGTCTTTGTAGGCGTCCAAGCTCTGTACATTAATGGCGCTAATAAGCATAAAACACTGCTAATCAGGAACTTTTACGTTCGCGGCACTGCTTGACTCGGTCATATGGTGTTTTATTATTACCATTCGATTGTTCTTGAGAAGCCCTTTCCAACCGTATACGATCTCTGTATTTTGTTTTGGCTTTTCGACACGTATAGGCCGACTTTATATATTTTTGATAATATTTTTTTTCTAACACATTATATTCACTGTCACTACTTTAAACTAATGTTTTATATACAATCGATAGATTTTGACGACAGCTTACTATTAAAACTTAAACAAACATCGTAGGTTCTCCGAATTAAAAGTTATACTAGTTACAAATCTCGATACGCAGCAAAATAACCACAAAATTGCAGTGCTTCCCCCTCCATGATCCATGATGCATCACTGTTCTTGCTTATCGTAATGAATTCTTTGATTCTTTAGCTATCCAGTGGTATAATTTAATTTTGGATGTAGAGGATAGATTCGAAACTACAACGCCAAACTGTATCCCCCGATTTTTTTATCATTAGGTTTTGTGGATTGACCCCATATGATAGAAAATTTAAAGACATATTCACGTCAAAAACAAAGAAATAATTATAAAAGAAAATATTAAAAAGTTAATTTCAATTATCAATATGTGCCGATCTGTTATTTAACTTAGCAATGTTTAATGCTCTGAGGAAAAATATCTTCATTTACAAAATTACTTTTTTTAGAAATTTCTATTCTTAATAGGGCCAATCCAAGTTGCATGGTTCTTTGTCTGAGAGGTGAAAATGTTTAAAATCGTATTTGGTACTTCTATGTTCTTTCAGATATTGTGTCAGTTTATTAGGTATATTTTTCAGTTAGTTTTTTGCCAGTCCTGTTACATTCTTTAATCGTGTCATTTCTTAAACTTCTCTTGATATGGGGACTCAATGGCCGAGCAAGTTGGGGCGAGGGTCTCAGTGCGCTTGGAACTTAAGGTTGTGGGTTCGAATCCCACCTGGCACCTGGGGGCAGACCCAAGAAATGAATCTTGACCTTCCCATTATGCCTAGAATAGGTTGATAACCTGTAGGATAACCGATCCTTCCTGCCCTAGTTGGGGTACATAAGGACATTAAGCCCCGGTAAACAAACTTTTCTTGATATTTGACATACGTATCAAAGAATATTCAATGGATAAGGATTAATTTGTAGATGCTAATTTGGCTTTCTCACTAGCCTGTTTTTTTTGTAATATATTCCAGAATTTCCCTCGGTATGTATCTCTGTACTGTTCATATCAGGTTTTCTATTTCGTCCAAGTTAATTTTAGTAATTATCCTGAATATTTTTGAAAGCTTGTCATTGGTTATACATATATATATATATATATATATATATATATATATATATATATATATATATATATATATATATATATATATATATATGTATGTATATTTATTTATATACAGTCAAAATCTTGAGGCTAAATGTACCCCTTTCAGTCAAACGGAAACAGTAGAATTTATTTCCGGAATTTCTCCGGAATGGAATGTCCGATTTTCAATCTGTAAAATTCTTTGGGTATTTGGCAAACACAGAATTCATGCTACGAAGCGTTTTTTTTTTTATATTCAATAATTAGGAAAATAGAATGTAAAAATAGGTGTTAAATATATATATTTAGAAATATGAGGTTATAGCCAGTTGTAGAAACGTTTTCTGAAACGAATGGCACATTCCAACTGATCATATCATGCATATTACGATCGTAATGTGAAAAATACGAATTTTGTTTACAACTGTATGATTTTTGTTTTCTTGTTATTATTATTTTTTATGTGTCGTTAGATTCATTCTATTAACAATTTCTCATTTTAAGTAAGAAAGTAAGTAAGAATAAGGCAATTAAATTAAATTTTTCGAATTGACAGAAGCTGAATTCAAGTTTTATTATATATTTTGATAAATTTATTAAATATTTTATTTGTCTATTTATTACCAAATAAAAAAAAACGACATTTTGTTTATGCAATCCTTATTTTATTGCGGTATCTGTAGGAAACATTGGCCCTTTTCACTGACTAATTATTAGGAACAAGAGACCTAGCTACAATAATTTGTAAACTTTTATTTTCACTTGAAGCGTTTGACGGTCCAACAAGTTGAATGTCAACCATAGTAATTAAAATATATTAAAAAAACAAACAAAAAACGGAGAAGAAGATAGTCAGGGATGCAGTCAAAGTAACACCACGTCAAAGAAGAATCCTTTAATAAGTGCCAACGTTTCGACCTGCATTGCAACGTTGCAACAAACAAAAAACTTTTACTGTAATGTGTTGTACAGAACTTTGAAGATCCAAAAATCTGAAACATCATGAATTGATAATAGCTGCATAGTTAACTTATAGTTGTGTTAAATATGTCTTTTTATAAAGTAAACAAAGGAGTTATTGTCTATTTATTTTCAAATAGAGAAAAAGTTTTGTTTATTTACTGCAGGAAGTCTAACACTATCTGACCCTTTTCACCGGTAATGTATTTGGGGCAAATAATATAAAATATTCCTAATAAATTTCATAAGTTACCTAGCCGATAGATACCTATGAAGTTATATATAAATTTACATATATAAATACATAGGTAAATTTATTACCTCGTACGTAATATAAATTTAGGTAGCATGTCGGTATATGAAGTCAATCCGATAGTACAGAAACCAGGTAAAATATATCTCGGAAAATCCAATAACAATTGAAAATATTTCCTGTTCAGAACAAATTGTATTTCCGTTCAATTTCGATCATTGTAAAGATAGAACATAAAAAAGAAGAACAATCTATTGGACGTAGAGATTTTTATATAAATAGTTCTAAATCCAAAAAGAATCTCCGCGTATCTGCTAGACGAAGAAAACCTGAACTGAAAAGTAGAGCTGATAATGAAAAAGAGTACGTACCCATATAATATTTACTATGATGTAATTTGAAAACATGGTGTTGTTTTGCTAAAGTTGTTCAAATTCAACTTTGAAAATCAATAATTTTACATTAGTTGACTGTAAAAATCGTAAATAAAATCAAACAATGACTGATAAATAAAATCAGTTTTATAACTGGCTCCTTGGAAATGTTTTAGAATTACTGTAATATAAGGTAATTTCGTTGTTCCCAAGTCTCGTGGATTTGTAATTTTTCCATAGCGTATACCATAATAATTAAAACATATTTTTAAAAACAAGCGGGAAAAGTAATTTTAAAGTGCAATTTCCTACTATTGGTTGGATATAGGTACCTACAAAACTGTTTGTCCTTTAATATTCATATGATTTGATTTATTTGGTTATAAATACAAGTAGTGGAAATCAATTGAAGAATGTGATTTTTTTCTGATTTCTCACGGCTACATCACATTGTGGGGTTCGTTATCTTTTCTTAGCAAAATAAATGTGCTTATTTTTGAATTGGAAGTATTCTCTGTTTTGTCTATCTGTTTTTTCAAGAACCATGCCCAAACACACCTGGAATCCTGACACTAATTCTTTTCTAACTCTGATTCATATAATATCTATTCTTTTTTTTTTTTTTTTTTTTTACTATTTAATGAACAATAATGAATATTATTAATTGCAAGGTGTTGAATTATTTATTTATTTTATTTTTTCAAAAGAGCTCAAATGTAAGTATTGAGTGAACATTTAATTTAAAAGAGCGTTTGCATAGAAGTTTTAGTTCCTACTACTACTAACGTTCGGGCTATATTGTAAAATTACTTACTTTATTAATATTAAAATAAAAAAGCTTTTGTACTTTTGCTGATTTCATAAAAAATTGTTGAGTTCAAAAAGTTATAAAATTTGATACAAGATCATAATGGTTTGATTATATTGTACAGATTAGAAATCTGATGAATTCTAATATCTACAATAATTTAAAATTGTGATGTACGTTTTGCCGTAATCATAAATTATTATAGAGCTACCAGTGAGAAATTCCACCAAAACTCCATTCAAATTAGGATTTCACCTCGAAAAGGAAGAAATGAAGCTAAATTTTTGCATATACCTTTGTTTTGGCATTCTAAATAACGGGCGAAAAGTCACCTTTACCTTCCAAAGACTCCCAACGAAGTTGTGAAGCCTAAAATAGTCACATATTTTATTTGTAGAGTGCATACTCTACACCCCTCATTTCAGCACTCTGACTGGGGTCGCACTTCTCCACGAAACCAAGTTTTTCCAAAATTTTATTTTATAATTTTAATTTATTTATTTATTGATTTTATTTGAAAAAATGATATTTCAGATCAGACAAATAGTTTTGGAGTTATAGTGAAAAATGTGCAAAAAAACTTGGATTTCAAAACAGTAAGAGGGTTTTAGCGTGCTGGCGTGGGTATTTTACGGGACGATCGAAATTTAATATACAGGTTCTTATAGTAAATTTAACCAGCTATAAGATGGAAAAAATAATTTTGGATCGAAACATTAGTTTCAGAGCTATAGCTAAAAGAGTGCCGAAAAACGTGTTTTCGCGGAGAAGTGCGACCCCAGTGAGAGTGCTGAAACGAGGGGTGTAGAGTGCATGAAATATGCGACTATTTTTGACTTCACAGCTTCGTTAAGATTAGTTGGAAGGTAAAAATATTTAGTATTTAGTCCCCCACCCTGAGGGAACGAGATTCCCCCCTAGTTTACGCTGGGGGAGTGGAGAAGATCTCCTGTTTCAGTTTTTCTATTATATCTCGAAAACGGTGGACTCTGAAAAAATATGATACCAATCAAAATTCAAACTAATTAAATTTTCTATAAAATTTTTTCTATAAACATTTGTCTAACGCTCAACGGTTTTCGAGATATACGTTATTAAAAATAGATAATAATCGAGAAAAAACCAATTGTTACCTCACTTTTTGTCATATATTTTTAATTAAGTGCCGAAATGTATATACCAAATTAAAGAAAATTTAATGTTCTACAACTTTGATTCCGACATTTTTTTCTCAGAAACGATTGATGAAGGCACTAGAAGCAAATGTTTGTCCGAACCGGTGCCCGCTACTGTTTTTCCCCACTGTATCTTAAAAACGGTTAATCCAAAATAAAAAAATAAAAAATGAATGGAATCCAAAAAAAATCATAGAAAATATTATTATCTACAAGTTTTGTAACCTTCTCAATTTTCATTTGTTATTTGAATTATATATCGTTTATTAATAAATAATTTTCATGGATCGAATGAAACAAATCGGTAAGAGTGAATTTACACTTATACACTTACAGAGACCGATAAAAGTTTTTCTTTTAATTCTTTGCCAAAGTAGTTAGTTCAGGGCTCTTATATTCCAGATAATTTCTACTTACATTATGAAGTTCTAATGAATAATTAAGGTAATCTTAGGTTTTTAGTAATAAAAAATGTTCATATAAATATTATGTTCTCCTAATATGTATGTTGTTTTTACTTTGAAATTCTTAGTAGACATGCAAGAAGCTTTATTATCAAATTTTATAAATATCAGCTGTTACATTCTATATTACAAATGTGTTTTCATGTTGAAGGGTTCAACAGTTCTTAGGAATTGATAAATTATTAACAGTTATACATTTCTTAGTTAACTGTTATCAATAAAATTACAAATTTTACTTTATTAAATAAACAGTTATAGTTTACTCATTATTTCTCGATTTATTTACCTTTTGTGGAAAACTAAACACATGTTTTGGTCCTAATGATTACTTTACACTTTGAATTCCGTTGTTCGAATATAATAGTCAGTGAAATAAATTCCTCTAGTACAATGCCAAAATATTTCTTTAGAGTATTTTTAATTACCCAAAGTATTCATATGTTAACTCGTTATTTGTTCCAAATATCATTTTTTGTCGGTTTATTATTTTTAATTTCATAGATATTCTAACTATGCTTTAAAAGAGTTTGTTTTAGTTTTTTTTCTTTTTATTAACTACCAAAGAACATATATAGTTATTTTGAAATTTGCACACAGGTTCGTTTATTAAAATATTATTTATATTCTAAAAAGTATATCAAATTTTGTTGGCCTCTATTCTGTCGGTTTTCCACTATTGGGGAGACCTTAGATCGGTAGCTGACTAGGAGCTGGACCCTCACAGCCCTTCCCCCACTACAACAGCAGGTAGCTTTCTAATCTAATCACCCGCTTCCTTACAAATCGTATTTTTCAAATTACGATCAACCTATGCAACCGAAAATGAATCTGTTTGCATAATTGTGTTCAATTGACTTATGACTAAGTGGCTATAACCAGTTTTTTTTTTTTTTAAATCACTAGTTCGCCAGATAATTTTTTTAAATTCTAAAATAATTGACAAATTAGCGTGAATTTAATGGGTTTTTTATTACCAAATCCGTTTACAGATCTAATATTGATGATTCTGTTCACAAATGAGAGCGAAAATAAATTCGCCCCAAAAGTGCTGCCATCTCTTGAAAAAAAATCTTACTAAAAATCGGGATGTTTAGCCTTAAACAGGGCTTTAGAGGCGAGAACCCAGCTGCATTTGTAGTTTTTAAGTTGTAACTGATGATGGTTATTGGTCTGAGTTTGTTTGAGTCTTGTTTGGGGATAATTTTAATATACTCCCCTATACTTCCCCCTAGACAAATTAATTGGTTAATCTTTAATTTTAAATTTGGATAATAGTGTTACTTATTTTAGTATGTCTGTTGTGATTCTATCATGCCCTGGTGTTATTTTTCTATTTAACTATCTAATAATGTTAAAATTTTCCATTTCTCTATTATACCATCATCTTCAATCTTTGGTGATAAATTTAATCTCTAACAGATTTCTTAGTGTTCTTTGGTCTTTTGTTGTGTTGTCATGGTAACTTAGTGTTCAGTAAATAATCTACAGTCTCTTTATAATCCAAAGTAAATTAATTGCCTTTGGTTCAAACTGTTCTTAGGGCCTCCTGCATTTTATTTTTTCCTCCTGTATGTTTGTATATGGAATGCTAAGGTTATTTTCATTGGAACAATAATTCTTCCACGAATCAACTTTAGATTTTTTTATCAAAGATTGACAAGTGTGTCTGCTGTCTAAATACCACATTTTATGTTGGTGCCTTTTTGTGTTGTTTTTCTTCTTTTGGAAATTCAAACCAAATCTGGAAATTCAAACAGTAAAACTTAAAACCATATAATTTCTTACCGTAACATATCCAGTAGACTGTCCTTTTCATGACTTCAATTGATCAGTAGAAGTTTGTTGCATTAAATAAATGTGATCCCAACAAAAAAAGATGGCATTGCACTGAAATCTGGTCTGTAGTAATTAGCCTCAAGCTGACAGCTTGAAATATTTATTTCAATTTCAAATGAGGTTATAATCAATACTATTACACAATGTTATAGTTTATGTTATTGATAATCATTAAACTTAAAATCAAATAAATGCGCCCTATTTTTGTATTTTTTTGCAAAGTTTGAGAAATTTATGTAGCATAATCTTTGTGCAGATATAACAAAAAAAAAGTCTGTTGATTTGATACCTATGAGAAATATTTTTGAAGAAAGTGAATCTTCTACAACTTCAGAGTCTACTTCAAGTGATGGAGAAAAGGTAATTCTTAATATGCTGATATAGCCTTTTAATGATTGGTAATGGAATATAATCATAGACTTGTATTGTAATTCCTAATTTAACAGATGTAAAAATAAAGTAAGTTGAAAATAATTAGGATTGATGAATTATTTGCCTCTTCTATTGGATTTTTTTTATTCAAAGACTTGATTCAAATGTTAAACATTCTTCATCAGTATAATGAGGCAAAGTGTATGGGCTTCTTGAAGGTATCGGTTCCTAGACTAAACTAGGAACTGATATCTTCACTAATTACCCTTCTGCTTTGCCTCTTCAGAACTGATGATGAATGTTTAACATTTGAATCAAGTCTTTGAATAAAAACATCAATATAAGTTGCAAATAATTCATCAATCCTAATTGTAATGATCCTTCATTCCTTCCTTAATGATACCATCAATGCGTTTTTCAACTGGTGCTGAAAAGAATTTAATAAAAGAAAAGAAAAAGGTCCTTGTATAGTGAAATTCATTACTATACTAAATATATTATAGCTGTTAACTATTCAACTGCTTATTACTGTTTAACTATTCATTCTTATAAATAAATATACAGAGAGAATGATTATCATCTAGCATGTCCTTACAGTTACTCTCAGTGTTTGTTGGATATTATGGCCAAGAAGCTTAGATACTAACTTATAAATGTATTTAGAGAATGTTCATCTCCAGAAAAAATGTATTAGTTTATTATTTAGTTTGAATTAATCCTGTTATCTTTATTTATTTTTGGTGGTAAAGCTTAAACTTGTTATAATTTATATTAACTAGGAATTTCATTAATTTTATTCATATGACCCCTCCTTTTTCTTTTTGGTTATCTGTTCTGAGAAAAAGTTATTTTTTATTTAAACCTTAGTTCATTCAATGAAATCATTAATAGACAATTCCAAAACTGTATTTATATGAAGTGGAGATAGTGTTTTATGTTATGTTATGAATTCTGAACTCATTATTCTTTGTCTGTTTTTTTATGAACAAATAATGTACGTTATATTATCTTCATTAGTAAAATTGTTTTTAGGATGTGGAAAGCATGTTTTTTCAATCAGTTCGCCATCACTTACAAAGCAAAGTAGCCAGAAGTCGACATTTAAAGTTATCTAGTTCTTCACCTTTAACAAAGAGAAAGAAACCTCTTGAAAAATCTGTTGGGAACCTTATTGTTAATGAGTGGGACATGGAAGAAGAAGACACCACAGATAAGGCGACTATAGTCAGGAATAGCCGTAGATCTACTCCAACTGTCAAACAACTTAAAAAGCAAGCTGTTAACTATGGAAAATTAAGATATGACCAATCACAGTCAAGAGGAAAACAAAATGTCGGAGAAAGAAGTATGAAATCCTCTCTGAGAAAAGACAAAGCCCAATCTGCAAAGAAGCGAAATGAGCGATTTGAAAAAAGGGTTGCCTCTGTTAAAGGTATTATATATTCAATACAAAACTTAGTACTTTTTATTTAATGTAATATGGCTGCTGTTATACAGGGTGTACCGAATTTAAATGGCAAAACTTCAGGAACTGATAGGGGACCGAAAAACTAAGGCAAAAAGTCCTTTAGAGATTGGCTCGTTTTTGCTTAGTTTTAGAGAAAATCACAAAAAAAAAGAAACAAAACAAGTTTTCATTTTTATACTTATTTATTTACATTTATATTTATGTTATGTTCTTTTTAATGTAAATATTGCTCAAAATGTTGTCCTCTTGCACCTATGCAAGCATTACATCTAGCACTCACTTGATAAATTGCAGCTAAACATTGTTCTGATGATATTTGGTGCACTGCATCTATGATTCGGTCTCTTAATTGCTCCCTTGAGATGATTGACACAGAATAAACTTTCTGCTTCAAGGTTCCCCATACGAAGAAATCCATGGGTGTCATATCAGGTGATCTGGGTGGCCCAGGTACTACTCCTCCATGTCTAACCATCGTTGTGGATAATTTATATCCAGCCAAGCTCGAGCAACTCTGCTATAATGAGCTGGATATCCATCGAGTTGGAACCACATTTCAATCCGCTGCTGTAAGGAAATGTCATCTAAATAATTAGAAAAGTTGTTCTCCAAAAAATGTATAAATGTGATACCATGCAATCTTCCAGGTAAAAAATATGGTAATCCGTTCCAAATTCCAAGCCAAATGTTAATAGCAAATTCATGCTGAAACCTATTGTCTCTAATAGCTCTGGGATTTTCAAGAGCCCATATATGATAATTTCTTTGATTAACAATTCCTCCTCTTGTAAAGGTAGCTTCATCGGTCCATATAATTTTTAATGGAAATAAATTATGATTGCGAATTTTGTCAAGAAACCAGTTACTAAAATTCAATCTCTTGACATAATCTTGAGGTAATAAATTCTGAACTTTTTGAAGATGGTATGGTTAGCGATTATCACCTTTCAAAGTTCGCCATATTGCTTGCCGCGATATTGCTAATGCAGCAGATGCTCTTCGAATGCTAGTCTCAGGATTGTTATCGAAGTGGTGTTGGACACAGTTTCTTCTCCGATAATCTGCTCTTATTGCTGCCTGGAATCGGTCGCCTTCATTACATATTAAGAATGACCCAGTCTCTCATAGTCTATTAAAAGTTAACGAAAAGACTCGTCGATTAGGCACTCTTCTATTTGGAAATCGGTGTGCATACTCCCGCACCGCTTCTAAAGCATTACCGTTACAGAAACCATACACAGAAATCATATCAGCGTATTTAACATTAGAATATGTATGCGGCATTGTGGCTGATGCTATTCACACAAAAATATCTGAGTAACTGACTGAAGACTGATTTAGGAATTATAATCCTAGAAGGAAGCCAAAATGTAAACAAATAAAAGAATGTAAAGGATTACATTAAGTGTTTACATATCTCACTGCCTAGCCTGACCAACTTTGAAAGGTGATAATCGCTACCTGTAACATTTTTGTTTTGTTTCTTTTTTTGCGATTTCCTCTAAAACTAAGCAAAAACGAGGAAATCTCTAAAGGACTTTTTGTCTTAGTTTTTCGGTCCCCTATAAGTTCCTGAAGTTTTACCATTTAAATTCAGGACACCCTGTATATATATAAACTCCTGGACAAAATTAATGCATCACCTTGTTAGTTCTTACTATCACCTGTTTGATCAAAGATCGTAAATTACACTGATAAAATTTAAAAGGAAGGGTAACTTCCTCACAAATCAAACAAGCCTCTGTAGAGTGGACTGTATATAATGTTACTAAAATAAATGTTCGCAACATTGGGGAAATTTGAATTAGAAGAAATCTAAACCAATTATAAAAATGAAAGTAACTCACCCATGTGAAGATCACAGGCCGGGAGAAACCTTTTGAGCCCGCGGACCTTTTTTATTTCTTTATGGATTAAATAGTAATTAATAAAATACCAATTAAGAACTCTTTTCCTTAAATTCAGCCAGCCATCTGGAGTGGAACAAAGGACCAAGTTGCCAATTGTGTTGGTCTTTGCTGTGTATATATCATCAGTTCAGAGACGGTCAAAGGTAGTTTTTCACAGCAAGTAAGCTGCCGCATGATTGGCACAGTAAAATATTTAGGCTCTTGTCAAAAGGCTCTTACTCTACTTCATGTTGTAACAGGCCGATGCCATCTTTGGCTGTCTCATTGAGTCTTCACCAGGTGGCTCTATCTTGTGCAGTAACTCACTAGTTGAGGGTGTTCAGCAATTCCCAAGCATCCTGATTGATGGCATCCTCCCATCTAAGTTGTAGCTTGCCTTTTCCTTGTGCTCTATAGAGCTTTCAGTCCAACAGCTTCCTAGGAATTTCTTCTTCTGTCAATCTGGCAATGTGATCTGCATAGCGCTATCACCCAAGCTTGATGCACCTCATTAAATCTGCCTCCTCATACATATTATATATCTCCCTGTTTATCCCCCTTCATTAGATCTCAGCAACCTAAATAGATCCGAAAATTTGTAAGAATCTTCCTTTCGAAGATAGGTAAATCTTTTTTCTTTGACACTAGAGAGGGTCCATATCTCCGATCCTTATGTGAGGACAGGCTTGGTAAGGATCTTATAGAGGAGACACTTTGTATAGTGGGAGATTATAGAGCTTCTCTGGTGTTTCATAAACCTAAAATAACATCTGTTAGCCCCCAATATTCGCTGGCTAACTTCAAGTATTACACTGTTTGTTAACCTATTTAGATGGTGCTTATCAATGAATGAGAATATATTCATGAGCTTGTTTACAGAATGATCTTAAAAGCTTGACAAACCCTCAATAAGAAAGAGACTGATATAAATTACCAGTGATAACAAACTTAAAAACTTCTGATTTCACTGAAATTAATTATTAGATATTTTGTGCGTTGTATCTTCCTGCAATGCTGTGGGACCTAAATGAAGATGATATTAAATCATTCATAAGTTCTTACTCTAAGATCACTTGAGAGATATAAATATTTCCTTGTCACACTGAGGTTATTTAAAGGTACACCAAACTTTTTTAATAAGAAAATTTTAAATCTTACAAATTCTAAAACCTTTCATTAAGGGCCATTTCTCCCCTGGTGTTTTAACCTACAGTTTGCTGTTACAAAATTATTTTATTAAGAAGTTCTTTTTTTTTTCACTTTCCCATAGATTAAGGATCTGCAGTTAGTGTTTTTATTTTTTATACATCAAGAACTATGGCCTCAACTTTATTTTGCCAAGTATAAATGACCATTTTTATAATTTTTTCTTAAAGATTTGGTTTCATGAAAACTGACAATATAGCAACCAAACTCTGATTTATTTACTTTAAGCTACTATATATATATATATATATATATATATATATATATATATATATATATATATATATATATATATATATAGATCATTCAAGGCCATATATATGTATGTATAAATTAGAAGTATAAATATATTCATACTTTAAAAAACAAAGCTGACATAATCATAAGACAATTAATTTAATTTTACAATTAAATGAGGATCTTGTTAAAAAAAAAATTTTTCCTGTCTGCAAAACCATGGGTAAAAACACTTGGGAAGAATGGCCCTGAATGACATTGTTTTATGGTATGTGATTTTTTCAAATTTTCCTATTTAAAAGTTTATAGCACTAAAAGTTCCCAACTGATTTTGCTCACTTGCTATAATTTTTCATGAAAAAAAAAATGTTACAAATATAAATCAGAAAAATAGATATTCCTGTTTGAAAAAACAAAGTTACTTCAGTTATTTTGATATGTATAAAAGAAACCAAATGCTAAAATCTATTTTATATCTTAAACTATTAAGATATAACACGCACGCACGCGTGTGAGTGTACACAAAGTAAATATTCATATTATATTTCAACTATATTTATATTTGTGTATGTTAATAGCTACTACATTGATGGTTGCTCAGGATTGCTCAGTACCTTCACCACCAGTGTGGACTGCTTCTTTTAGTGATGTTGTTGCTGGCACTGACATATCATACTCTAGTGTTGTTGCTACAAAACATAGTGCTTCCTCTCAAAAGCATGGCGCCAGTTCTTGTTCCAGAGGTATATTAATAAATTTTATTTGTTAAAAATGTGGAAAATATCTTAAAACCTCCACAGTATAATCATTGTATCAAACTTTATTATTTTTTATTATTTTATAAGCATAAATGCTGTTAAAACCACTATAAATATTTTTAAACATTTTTTAAGTGTAGGGGCTTTTTTGAAACGCTCTAATTCTATTGACGTTATTCGGTTCGAAAATTTGACTACAGTTTCCTTATCATAAATTAAATGAGAAATATTTGTAAGGTTTTTCTTTTTATTAATAATAATAATAATGAACATAAAATTAATTTTTTTTTATTTAGTCTGGGCGCCGTTATATAATTAATTGAAAAATGGTTTTTCATAAAATAATATTTTAAAAAATATAACTTTAATTTAATACTAGTTAGTATAAAGCTTATACATAATAAACCAATAAACAAACTAGTTATTTTCACAATAATTCAAATTCAAATAATTCCCTGTCCAAGGATTCTTTATACAAAATGAACAAACATACCTTTATTTTTCTCAATCACAACAAAATAAAAAAATAAAATTGTCTTAAATGCTTCTCCACTTCTTCTCGCTAAATAAATTCAAGTACATTCCTCTTGATCTCCTAATCAACATAAAAAAATATTCATTGTATCACCACACACTTTTCCCTATGACTGCTGCACAACATGTGGCCCTACACATCCTGTTCCCTCCAAAAAGTTGTCCCCCCACTCCCCTATTCGATGTATTACCAACTAAATTTATTGAACAAATTAATTAATTAATTAATTTTTTACAAACTTTACAAATTACACTTTTTCAGATATTATCCAATACAATTTACATTATTCTAAATTACAATTATATATAAAAACAAAATCAAATAAATATACATACAAAACATTATGAGATTAATTATAACCAACAGTTAACTCAGTTATATGCAACCATTTTTCTTTCTTTAAACAATTTTAATTTACTAAAATAAGTTTTCTTAAATTTATTTAAAATTTTCATGTGAAAATGGACAAAATTTTAGACCCCTTACATATTTTTTTATCTTTTAAACTCTTTTATGTTTTATATGTTATTAACCAAACAATTGATTGATTTATTGCTAATGAATGAAGTTCAACTTAGTTGTGTTTCCTTAATTTATGTTTAATATATTAGTAGTTCAGGGCAGTGGTGCAACCAGGATTACTATCTGGGGGGGCTGGGTTTATATATATATATATCGGTCTATCCCTCGGGTCGTTTACCTGAAGGCTCAAAACTGATTACTTTTTTATGTTTTAGTTAAACTAAAACAAGAAATGGGTGGTGTTCGAGACTATATAAATGAAAATCATACTTATCGACTAAAAAAAATTAGTCTCAGTCGTCTGGGGGGGGGGAGGGCTACAGCCCCCAAGCTCCCCACTTGGTTGCGCCAGTGGTTCAGGGTTATTTGATTTTAAAAAATGGGTATTTAAATAAATGTAGGAGTTTTTAATAACATGGATGAATATAATAGTAGAAAATGTTTACTTATTATATTATGAAAAACATTAGTGATGCATAGATCTTTGTTAACTATCTATCTGTTAGAAAAAAATCTTATTTAATGTAATTATTATACAAAACAAAACATGTTGGTTCCATTAAAGTAAAAAAAATTATATTAAATAAATACAATGTATCTCAGAGATATAAACACACACTTGCCAAGACCACTACTAGACAAATATATCTCTTGCATTTACAAATACAACTGAATCAATTGGTCTAATTATGAAAACAAAATTATTTATATTATTTCCATTGGTTTTATATTGTATTATTTTTCTTTTAAATTTACTCATAAAAAAATTTCAAAGCATAATGATTGAGGGTGATAATTTTTTAAATAGTGATGTATATGAAATGCTGTGCTAGTTATACTGATTTCAGATTCACATTAATGAGTAATGCTCAGTCCTAGTATTTTACGCCTGTAAGTCTTAGTTATATAATAATATGTGGTCTGTTAGTGTTTTAATTATATTTTTATCTTTTATAGATGCTGGACCATCATCTAATTCCAAAAATTTTACCAATGAATGGAAAACGGAATACCAAGATGCTGTTGAACAAATACAACAAGAAAGTTCCTCAAATGAGCATACCCCAGGTTCAGGATACCCTACTATTATTCTATAGTTTTCAGTTTAATGTTTTTAAGCAATATAAAATAACTGAACTGGTTATAAAAATATTTTAATTTTTTTTTTATTAACTATTTATTGCTATTTACTACTATATACATTATATACAATAAGTAAATTTGAGAATAATGATTACAATGACGTGTCAATAATATGTTAAGAACTACTCACTAGTAGCACTTCAATAAAACGTCTACATTAGAAGGTCTCTTGTCCATCTTCTTTTCAGATGGCTTGGAGGGTTATTGGGAATTGAGTGTGAAGCAAATTGGGAGACTAGTGAATTCGAGTGGGTATGGAGTTTATTATGAAAGGATAGGTATCTGGTTTGGGCTAAATCTGGAAAATTAAGATCTTTTTGGATAAGTTTGTCTGTGACATAAATAATAAGGAGTATTGAGGATTTTACAAAGGCTTTTGGATTGTAAGGATTGGATACAAAAGAATTGGAAGGTTTGGTGGATCCCCAAAGCTCAACTTAGTATGTACAAATTAGTCTAATTACTGTCATGTAAATAAGTCTTTTGTAATTTATTGGGAGCTTTAAACGCTTGTCTAGTAAATGTTGGAGAAGTTTCTTGTCTTTTAAGTCTCGTATGTGGACTCCAAGTCAGTTGTTTTTCCAGATGTAGTATCAGAGGAATACTATTCAAGGATACTGTGGGACAGGAAGTCGTAGGTTTACGATGAAGGATAAACGTTATTTGATGAACTTTATGAGGATTTATTTACATTTTCCATTTTCGACACCATCCATGAAGGTTTGTGATATGAAATTGGAGTGATTGAGATGCAATTAAACGATCATTATTTACTGATAAAACACAAGTTTCATCAGCTAAGTGGTGAGGACTGTTGTAGGAAGAGTAGGAATGTCAGCTGTATACACCGTGTAGAGGATGAGACCTAGGCTACTACCTTGTGGAACACCGGCAGGTTGGTTAAAGGAGGTGAATAGGAAAATTGATGATTTACTTTGGAGGTTCTATCACTGAGATAGGGTCGGATATGTAGATGGAAGTAATTAGTAGGATATTAATTAGGAAGTATGAATGGGACTTCAGAAAGGACTCTGGTGAGAAGGGAAATGAGAGGTCCAATTGTATCTTTCAGTTCTGTCAAGAATGATGTTCCTTGTGGGGCGGATCAGAGGTCACTGCAGTTGAGGTTGATTTTCTGTGAGAAAAGTTAGGTTTTCCTCACACAGAGATTTCGGTGAGTTCTATTATTAACTTACGTGTCTGCCACTCTTTTGTCTTTGATTTTTATGTCTCTGTCTTGTGTTTTTGCATTATGTAATCTTCATCTTTGGCTATTTTTATATGCTATGCAGCTTTTATAATTTGTGGGATGATCATCCTTGTATAATACACATTTTGCAGGTGTATCATGAATCTTGGAACAAGTTTTTGTGCATGTGAACCTGTACAATTAAACACGCCTAGGCAGATGATAGCAATATGCTCTTGTGTGTCCAAGATTTGGCATCTAGTACATTGTATTGTTATTTTTCCTCAAATTTACTTATTGTATATAATGAGTACAGTTGTAAATATCAATAAATAGTTTTTTTTTTAATTTATTATAATTTTCAACCATATAATAACATATAGTTGGTTACTCTGTATACCAATATACTCTAGAACAAAGGTAGTCAATGATAAATACGAATACTGTAGATATTTGCTGATGATCTTAATTTTTTTTTACCCCATTGGATGGGGACAACATAGTTTGTCCTGGTAGTGTACAAACATTGTCCCATTCTTAAATGTTAATTTTTATAGTCTATAAACATTACCAGTAATTTTTTTAACGCAACACTGTTTAGAAATTTTTTTGCAAACATTTAGGGGGGAACCTTTTTTATTTATTTTGTTTACCTGTTGTTACTATTTTGAGTATCTTTTTGATGCATATAACTATCTGAATATATTGTTATTCTTTATCATTTAAAATAAATTTTGTTTTAGCTCCTGTTGAATCAAAAACCCCTTTTAATAGCATTTGGGGGAATTGGTCTTCAATATCTGAATCAGCGTCAGCACAATCTAATGTCCATTCCTCCGCTAATAGCCTTTTTACAGATTCCTCTTCCCAGGTATGTGATAATTGGTTATTTATTATAAGGCATTTATGGCCTAAGGATTATACAAACCCCTAAACAATAACCTACAAGCTATTTATTTAAATATTATATATATATGTGTGTGTATATATATATATATATATATGTTATATTTTGGGATCTGAAGTCATATTACTAACATTTGTTAGACAATCATAGTGATATTGAGAAATGAGTACTTCCTTGAATAGTGAATGTTCCATATTGTTTTGAACATGAATTTATGTTAATTATGAACGATTTTTCTCTATTTTGTAATTATGATCTTCTCATTTTTAACTTCAAATAATTGAAATTGAAATGGCAACAATTAAATACATATTTTAGCTTCTAACTGTCTTAAATTTTCCTTGGTGAATGTCTCTATTAAAATTCTAATGGATATGTATTTATACCAGGCATATTTTAATACAAAGTTATTCAATAAATAATAATAATATATATATACACACACACACACACACACACATATAATAATTATAATAGCATTTGTTTGCTTATTACTTATTAAAAATCTTTATCACTCATTACCTATATGTTATTTATTATTCAGCCTATATATTTGTTTGAGATATTAAAAAATTGATAGTTCTCAGATAATGTTTAAAAGTTTTATTTAATAATTAGTAGAAATATTTAATTGAAAACAGACATGGGATATTTTATGTTTTATTGTGTCCATTGGTTGCACACAAATTATGAAAAAACAATTTATTATCATATTTTTATTTCATTTTTATATGAATTAGACTTATGAAACTTTTATTTTGAATAATAAATAATTTATTCAATGATTTATTTATTATTTTGTTCATTAGTTAAAACAAGATTTGGCTGAGTCTAATTCACTGATTCACTTATACTCACTAAACGCACACTCATATAATATATAATAAGGCCAAGTGTGCCCATTTTAGAAACATTTTATAAAAGAACGATTTTGTGTTTATTGTTATAAAGTTGGAAATCTGTGCAAGAATACTGATGTTTTATTAATTTAATTTTTCATGAAAATGTGGGCAGACCCACAAAATGAATCTTTGTGATCTTCCCATCCCGGCTAGAATAGGTTGGTAACCTATAGAATAACCTATCCTTCCTCCCCTAGTTGGAGTACATAAGAATGTTAAGCTCCAATAAATAAAAACAACAGGAGTTATATAAATAAATAAATTTTAAGCAAGATCTAGAAAGTTTTAACTACTATGTATGTACATTTATAAAAATGTTAACTACTACATGTATATATATATATATTGAAATACTATATACATTGATATCTTTCAGGTTGCTTATGAACCTATGTGGACAGATCAAAGCTTACTAAAGGTTTTACATGGGCAACAAGAAATCGAAAGAAAACAATCTATACAGGATGGTATCAGAAATGGTATTATTTTTTATTTCAAGAGATTAATATATTGATTTTATGTGGAATTATAAATAATCATTAGAAGAGACTGCAGCTTGATGGGTTTTTGGTTTTTTTGGGGATTTGGTTGAAACTTTTTTTTTTTTTTTTTTCTTTATGAAACATCATGATATCTCCTTTTTTTTTTTGGACACAGCTACTTGTGTTTATGAGAGTAGGCCTCAGGAGTCCAGGAACAAATTTGTTTCTTTCTAAAGATCTCTTAGGTTCTATGAAACAAGTTGAATAGTTGCTTAAAGAGTTTGTGTTATGTTGATTAATAAATTTAAAATGTAGCAGTAAAAAACAGTCTAGAATAAAGTACAATTTTTTTAGTTTGAAAGTTATTGAATTGTTCTTTCTAATTAATGTTTAATACTGAAATAGTGCTAACAGTGGGTAGTTGCTTCACAAGCAATTGTCATTTTATTATTTTATGTTATCATCACATTTACTGGATGTATGTTTTTTTATTTACAGTTGTAACTTTCAATGAATAGATAGTAAATAATTAATGTTAAAACATACTATTCTAAAGGAACTAAATTCCAGCTCAAATTCGCCCTATTTTCAAGCTCCCCTTGTTTGTTGCTGGCTGGCTCAGCCTGGCATTAATGTTTTTATGGAAGGCTTACTTTGTTCTCATAGAAATAAAGTCTGTCATTTATTCCCAAGAGGTGCTTTTCTGTAACTTTCTGATTAATAAATGTTATAACAGCTATTTCAACTTCAGCCACTATAAATCTTAATTGTTTCTCACTGAATATATTTTTTTCCGTTGGAGATGATGTAACAAAAAAAAATCTTTATTTACATGAGTTGTTGCACAAGATATGTTAATGGATAGAAATGGCTGAAGACTTCAAAATTTCTCTATAGCTAATACTGCTCCGTTTTCTCCCAAGAGATATCTCATCTGGAGCTATGGAGGGATTTAACATAATATATATTCCTAAAGAGAAAAAATTATTAATCCTCTGGTCAAAGTTATGGAAGGTAGAGTCTTATGTTATTAATAAAAAAAACTCGGCCTGAAGAGATATAGGTTATTTTTTCTTATATAATATTAACTATTAAATTAAAAATGTTTATACTGCAGTTGGGTTTAATTTTATTTTTTAGAAATAAGTTGGCCTGTTATCACTTCTTTGTGGGAACCTCTCTACACTCCATCATCTGCAGTAGATACACCGCCACCTGTTTGGGGTTCAGATGTTTGGGGGCCTCCTATTACTCCACCTCCAAATCCACCTCATACAGAAGAAGTGGTGGGTTATCTTATTTTATTTGTTTTCTTTATTGGTTTAGTATATCAGGTATCTTAATTTTGTTTATGTTGAGTTTAGGGAGTCTTTTTAAACATTGGCTCTCATCCATAGTTAGCAATGAAGTACATAAGTTGGTTTATATTCTATTGCTATTATTATTTTTATACTTACTTAGCCACTTAAATACTTATTTATGGTTGGAGAGTTCTCTAAAGGGTCCTTTAGTCTATTAAAGATGTAATGTACTTTAGAAATTTCTTATGAGTGAATTTACTTTTTATATTAAATTGGAATATCCTAAATCGTTTATTACTTTTTTTAGACAGTTTCTATAAATGGTATTTTTATGTTTTAAAAAAGAATGTAATACTTTAATGAATCCAAAAAACTTACCTGGATGAAAAATAATATTAAAATCTGAAAATAATTATATGTTTTAATATTTTGTTAATATCAATTTATTTCATAAAAACTATGATATTAAAACTACGTGAAAATGTATGTAATGATAATAAAAACCTTTTGATAAGAAAACTGTTCTTGCCTAGGAAATAAAGGATCACTTAACTAATTAAACTGAATAATGGTTAATTTATTATTTAATGATTATTCACCTACTAGTGTGATTGATATGTAAACTACCCACACTATTATTAATGTAAAATAATTAAAAGTAATGTAAACTTTTATTAACATATTAGATTTAAAAAAAAAAAAAAGTGAATTTTTACAGCATAACTTTTTATAAATAATACCAATGCTGAAGTAATCATATACAGGGTGTCCCGAATTTAAATGTCAAAACTTCAGGAACTTATAGGGGACTGAAAAACTAAGACAAAAAGTCCTTTAGAGATTTGCTCGTTTTTGCTTAGTTTTAGAGAAAATCGCAAAAAAAATAAGCAAAAAAAAAATGTTACAGGTACCTTTACAAGAGGAGGAATTGTTAATCAAAGAAATTATCATGTATGGGCTCTTGAAAATCCCAAAGCTATTAGAGACAATAGGTTTCAGCATGAATTTGCTATTAACATTTTGCTTGGAATTTGGAACGGATTACTGATGGGACCATATTTTTTACCTGGAAGATTGAATGGTATCACATTTACACATTTTTTGGAGAACGACTTTTCTAATTATTTAGATGTCATTCCCTTACAGCAGCGGATTGAAATGTGGTTCCAACTCGATGGATATCCAGCTCATTATAGCAGAGTTGCTCGAGTTTGGCTGGATATAAATTATCCACAACAATGGATTAGACGTGGAGGAGTAGTACCTTGGCAACCCAGATCACCTGATATGACACCCACGGATTTCTTCATATGGGGAACCTTGAAGCAGAAAGTTTATTTTGTGTCAATCAACTCAAGAGAGCAATTAACAGACCGAATCATAGATGTAATGCTTGCATTGGTGCAAGAGGACCACATTTTGAGCAATATTTACATTAAAAAGAACATAACATAAATATAAATGTAAATAAACAAGTATAAAAATGAAAACTTGTTTTGTTTCTTTTTTTGCGATTTTCTCTAAAACTAAGCAAAAACGAGTAAATCTTAAAGGACTTGTCTTAATTTTTCGGTTCCCTATAAGTTCCTGAAGTTTTGCCATTTAAATTCGGGACACCCTGTATATATTCCACTATGTTTGAGGGATCAGTCAAATAGGAAAATTAAGAATTGTTAGGTCAAGAAAAATCTTTATTTTTTTATGCTACTGTTTCAGCCACAAAAATGATGTCCATCATCAGGTCTACAAAAAACATATGGTAACTCAAAAATATGGAAATATAAAACTAATAAAAAAAACTACCAGCTGGTGTAAAAATCAAATTAAAATTATATTCCTTATTAAACAAAAAAAAAAATTAATTCCCTCAATATTTTTTATCAATTACTATTCTCACAAAATTAATATATCTTGAAAATTTTTATCTCTATAACCTATATAACGTACAATATTCGAGGTTAGATAAGTGTATGCCACTAAAATCTCCTTTCAAATGTTTTTTTTCTCCACCTGCGTGTTTCAAATAAAAACAATGTCCAAAATCACCGTTTTTCTCTGATGAATCGGTCACCACAAGGCACATTCACTTGTCTGTGCCAGCCACACTATATCTCTCCGTTCTTGTATTTTCTTGTCGACCTCCTCTCGACACGCAAGCAGCTCCAAGCGGCCCCCTCACTATAAATTGTACTTATCACTTTTCACTGTATTTACAATAACTCACATATAAATGAATTGTACATCCTGCTCACTTAAAACATTTTAACAAATGATAATGATACAAGATGGTTCATATATTTTTGTTTTTGATTAACCTAATAAAGCAATACAATAGTAATAATAAATAATGACCAATTAGTCAGGAAATCTGTCCTTTTTTTTCCTACCTATTTTTTTTTAATGTAACAACAAATAGATATCCAGAAAGATTAGGCAGCATTTCTCAATCCTAAAGGTTACAAAAAAAAAAAAATATATACGGAGATTTTAAAATATATGTTTTTATACATAAATTATAGCATAATTTCTAAACTAATTGTATGTTTATTAGTCTTCACAGTCACAACACTTAGTGATGTTTGCATTCATCATATGAGAACCTCAATTCTATATTCACATGCTACTCCCTCGTGTTACATGATGTTTTCTCTACTAATAAAATACTATAGAAAATAAGTTAATAGGTAATAATTGATGTTAACCTGTGTATTTCTAATTCTCTTTCAGAACCAAACAAATTTGGAATATGATCCATTCAAATCTTTAAGCAATATATGGTCTCAACACTCACCGAACATTTGGAAACCTCCTGCTTCAGAATAAGTGTAGTTTACCAAATAAAGTATTTAACTTTTTATAATCCATTGAATTCACATTACATAAATAATGTATGGTGTTTATGTATATATATATATATATATATATATATATATATATATATATATATATATATATATATATATATATATATATATTTATACACACACACACATCACATTATCTCTCCTCTTTACCTATTTATCTCTCTCTCTTTCTCTCTCTTGCAAAATAAATAACAACCTATTTGAAGAGCTTCGGCTACATTTATTTTTTGTGGAGTATTTTTGAAATATTACCTTCAACTTGTGAGATATTTTTTCCTTGACGTTAAAACCAAAATATCTATTCTTGAAGCTACCTTTTTATTGTTTTTTTTATTCTAATTTGTTATAACTATTTCACTGATGGTGAGATAATTAATCTATCAGTTTGTGCACAAAAATAGCTTGCTAGAAGTATTTTTAAAAAATGAATACCAAAATGTTGTTTTTTGTTGAGATTTAGTAACATATATCACATTTTCTGTCAAAGATATAACTATTGCTATCTATTGAAAAGTTAATGGTACATTTTATAAAATTTATCATCAATTCGTTACCTCGTTTGTTGTATTAAACACTTTCAATGTGGACTTTTGCAGGATTTTTGTTATATTTTTAAAATCACTGTTCCTCACTTTGTATTTTTTGTTTTCTGTCTACAAATCAATATACTATGAAACCATAAAATGTAAAAAATGTTTTTCCTTCCACTGGCTAATATACTTGTCCCATAATGTCAAGTAACCATTATGATATTATAAATTATTTACATGAAGGTAGTAAAAATATTACCTTAGCATAGTTTAATGTCACTGGCTATCATTTTAAGTTCTTAATCATTATTGATAGTATTATTGCAAATTGATCAATATTTTTTTATTGTATGGCATTTTAATATTTAAATGTGAATTGATCTTGTTAAAAATAATTTATGAAATTTAGTTTAAATTGTTTATTGCATATTCATGAATAATTGTAGATACTGAGATTTTTTTTCTGAAAATGTAAAATTATGACTGTAAGTAGGTAGAACAGCTATCCTATGTGCATTTCAAAACAAGATTTGTGATATATTTTTAAGTAGTTTATTATTTTTATTTTTATTCTTTAGCCTCTATAGTATATATTTTTGCAATCATTGCAATATCATTGTATTTTATTCATTTACACGAGTTTTAGTGCAAACCTTCCGTTCTATCTGAGTTTTAAAAATTCACATTGAAGTGAGATATTTTTTATGTGATCACTACAGTAAAATCAAATGCATTTACAATGCCATGATTTTTTAGAAACTAAACAATTGTTCATTAAATATCAATAACTGTCAGTGTTATATGTATATAATAATTGAAATAACAAGAAATTATCTTTTATTGTTTAATAACATCGGCTAGATGTTTGAATCACCGTGAATAATAAATATATTGTATGTTGTATCATTAAATTCCTTAGATTTAAAAAAAATTAATCCTAATGGGTTACATTGTCAATTGAATTGATTGATACTATTTTATTCAGTGGTAAAGAAATATAATCATAGAATATTATTAATCTATCTTTGTGAAAGAATAAAATAAAAAACATTTCAAGTTAATATGTTTTATCATATTTTAAAATATGGATTTAATGTGCATTCTAGACATTATTTTCATTTGTCAGAGTTATTTTTCTCTTTTATTTTAATGTGAATATTGTTTTAAAATATTTCATTGATATAATGTCAATTTTTACCTAAGTTCATTTATGTTTTAGCCTTGAATCTACAATTAAGTACCAATAGAATTTAGCCTACCACTGAATAAAATCCTTATGTACTGTATAGTTTAATTACTGAATTGAAATTTTATTTTGATTGTTGATTTTTTTTTTTTTAAATAAATTATTGATTTGTTACTAAAGTAAAGTCTTTCCATCATTATTAGTAAGATTTATATTTACTTACTTTTACAAATTCCCTAACATGATAATATTTACTAATATTAAATTTGCCAGAATAAAAGATGTTATGTCTGAAGTTTATTTAAGAATGCTTCTCATTGAAGTCAGTTGTATTTAATGAAATCTTTTTCATTATAAATATCCTTGAAACTGATAAAGGTTATATAAATTATACAGAAAAATAACATAAATTTATTATTAAAACAAGTCCTAGTATTCTCGCTTGATGATACACATTAATTTTTATATTTTCTATTATAACAGCCCATCTCTGAGATTTTTTTACCTAACTTTTACCGATGTTTTAAATCAAATCTTGCATCTTTCCCTTATTGTCTTATAATTATGTCTTTCATGCATGAAGTCTGCTGTACGTACTACTTTCTTCTTTTTCCACTTTATTGTTGGTTTAATGTACAATAGAAATGCATTTTAATGCCAATAATTACATTATATATATTTTGTAATGTATTCTTTTCTCGTATGAATGTTACTTCTTTTGATGTTTTACAGAACAGTTGAATTAATAATGTTGAAGATAGTACAATTACTGTCTTTATAATATTATCCATTTTGCAATATTGAGGAAATTACTTATAAAGATAATTATGAAAATCAAGTTTCTTGGCAAAATACAATCTAATATTTTATTACATATTTGTGTTTATTTTGACCTTTTATTATTGCCCTTGATATAAGTTGGTTCACTCATTCCATTAGTTTTATTATTAAAAAAACAATTTTAATAACACTAAGGATGTTTTATTTAAAATCATTCTTCAATCCTCAAAGTAAATCTATTCCTGATAATACAAAATAATAATATAATTATAATATATATATATATATATATATATATATATATATATATATATATATATATATATATATATATATATATATATATATATGTATGTATAATATTAATGCTTACATACCGGAATTTGTAATATACATTATTCAATGTTTTGATATTTGAAATTCAATATCTTCAATTTGACAAAGACCAAATGATTTATTTTCTAAAAATGTATCTTTAGATATATGTATTTACTTTATATCTTTATTCACAACTTTAATGTGGTATACAAATTGCAAATGTGATATAATTCTAAAAATTACAGACATGAAGTCATGAGGCAGTGAGCATCGAATGGTACAATATGCAGGTTTGATGATGCCTTAGTTTATTAGACAAGATCTTTCATCCAGCTCCTTTTCACCCTGCATTACGTTATACCTGGAATTTCTAATGTTGCCATATCCTGTACCCATTTGTTTGCATATCTAGGTAATTTGTCATGAAAATGTCAGTAAATTTTATGAATTTGGCTCGTGACTGTTGAATATTTCATATTAATTTTTTTGCCTCAAAAAATAATCTGTACTCTTTGTCATGCTATATATTTATCTCTATTTATTGATAACCAACCAATTAATAAACTAAAACTGTGATTTTCAACAATAGATAAAAAAAATTACTAAAACTAATACACCTATCTAGTAAATCCTTCTGAACTTACAAATGTACAAATTTAAGTTGCTATAAAATAGTCTTACTGCATTATCAGCTATTTTAGTTAATGAATTTTAATGGCAAAGACACCTCCATCTGTTAGAAGAAACATAATAAAACAAGAACTGTTTTCTTGTTAAACATTTATTTTTCCTTCTTTTTCTAAAAAGATTATCATTCAAAATATCAAGACCAGAGAAATCCCCTCAGAGGAATACCCCTCTGTAATGCTTTTCAAGCCACTTCCTATTTACTATTTTGTATGCCAACATATCTACTGCTTGTGCCAACATGTTCAGATTTAGAATAAAAAATAAACTTGAAACAAAATTGTTTATCATTGCAACAGAAAAAAAAAACTTTCATTTTGTCAGATATATTTTGATTAATGTTGACAAAGTGATCAAGCTGGGGAAATTCTAAGGAACATTAATTATCAAACATATCTTATAATTACACATTGAACAAATAAAATAAATGAAATACTAAATATTATTAAAAACACAGGCACCAATCACAAACCCATTTGATCTGTCTATATTGTGGCATATATAACTGTTTACCAGCCAACTTATTAACCCTTGAGTGTGTGCGTGGTTGACAGATGTCACCCAACTCTCTTTGTTTGTTTAGAAATCCCCTCCCTCAAGACTACAGTACCACTGCTCTTCAATACCTTTCCAGAGGGATGTTAAGTGGCGCTTTGTTGCCCTTTTGAATCGACTAGTTCACTCAATTTGAAGTGACAGAACTATTTACAATTTTTTAGGTAAGCAATTTTTGTAATTTACCAATATAAACGATTGTTGTTACATATAATTTTTTACTTATTTGTCAATAACATATTTACTAGATTATTTCGATTATTTTCAACCAATTTTGGACCTATTTTTTCGCTATCAAAAATTCATTTTATTTTATTTGGAAATATATCACAACCCAAAAAACCAAGAGTGGAAGTCTCTTCAGATCCCAAAGTTTAGAAACAGTGGCTGGATGAATTGAGCGAAACAAGTTATGAGGAAGTTATTGACTCTGATGAATCGGATTCAGGAGAAAGTGACCATCTAAGTATAGCAATCACAGGCAAACTTGTGTCCTTCTTGGTGTTGATGAGAAGCAGTAGATGTAAAATTGACAGAACTACTTGGAAATGGTGTGAAAAGTGCCAAAAATGGATGTGTAATGAACACTTGAAATAATTTTGTAATAATTGTTATATTTCCTCTGTATATTTTTTAATTATTTAGTTTAAAATTTTTGTTTCCTTAAACCTTTAAAAACACTCAAATAAAAGTGTATAAAAGTTCAATTAACAGCAATTATTTATTTATATTGTTTAAAACTAAAAATTAGCTTGGGTGACATATGTCAACCACGCCACCACTCATGTAACAACAAGTAATGCAGTAACTTTGTGTTTTTTTAACTCCAATTAGCCTTGACTAACTCCAAAATAAATAAAAGTAATTATGTTTCATTGTTTGTATATTATGTCTGTTAGACCAGTAGTCTTGTATGGCCATGTTTAAGTTAATGTACTACACTGGGCAAACTTTATTAGTAGTAATAAGTCTTGGATTTATTATCACATATGTCATTGGTGCTATTCCTAATGTGTACCATGTGTAAATGTTTTTATTAAGCCTTATACTCACGTAAACATGCTTTAAGCACTAACCTTGGGGTCAAAGGCTTATACTTAATGAAATGGAAAAGACCCTGAAGAGAGGACTTCTGTCATGACCAATTGTCATGCTATTTGTCAGTCTAATGGCTCTAGGATGTAAAAACTTTTTTATGAGCCCTCTTTGGCTGGAACAATGAGGTGTGCCGACTTCTCTACTAACTGGTGATAGCAAGAAAGGATGCTGGGAAGGTAAATATTTCTTTTTCGCTGGAGGAAGGGTTCAATCCAGGTGAAACAATAACTTCTTAGTGTTATTATTCATGATTATAAAAACATTAAGCCTTCCACTGAAACAGGCAAAGGCATAGCCTCCTAGGTTTGCCACATATTCTCTATACATTTTTATCTTAATTTTATATTATAACAGTAGAACCTCAACATTAAGACTCAAGGGACTTTGGGAAACTATCTTGTTAGGAACTCTTCTGATGGAGATTCATGATATCGAAGTTGTGTAGGCTGAAAGTCATGTTATAAATGTCTCTGGTTTCTTTGAAACTTCTTTATTGTAAGTATATTTGGGATTAAACCCCCTAACATGTTTTGTGTTAAAAATAAATTTATTATCATTGTGACAAATAAGTTGTTTGAAAAATAATGACTCTCAAGCAAATTAAAAAAACTGCACTTGCTATTGAGGGTCATATTATTTAGTTTCTACCAAGTCTATTTTATTCTTTTTATTGAAATCTTTTTTTTTTCTGTCATTTTTTACAAGATAACATTAAAAGAAGTACCTTTAATTTAAAATGTTCCCTTTACCTTAACCTTCCTTCACTTTTCAGTGTAATATACTTCCTTGTCTCCTAATAATTAATATCCTGTAACGTTATAGTGATCTTGAAAATATAATATTGTATTTTCATCACAAATTTACTATTTGGTTCTTCGGATAGATCATATTTGTCCTTATCTTCTTTCTTGACCTATTTATAACAGCCTTTATACCTACTGACGGTATCAGTTTCTTAGATAAATGGCCTGATAGTTTTATCATAAATTATAATTGTTGGATATATTAACCCCACTTGATTCACATTGACATTCCTTGGAACCCTTTTATCTCTTCTTCGTTGATTTGATAGTCAAGTGTTCATTCTAACAGCCCTTAAAGCCTATACTTTCAAAAAACCCTCTGCCATCTGCTCCCTTCAGCAGTGCCTAGGTGTAATATTATCTGAGTTTTTATTATCTGAATCCATAATCCTAAATCTAATAAAAAAAACCTTGATAAACCTTTTGTTGTTAGCTCTAAAATCAGCAATCTTGGTTCAGTTGATCTGGATGAGTTGAACTCATAATTTACTGACCCTCTTTTTAATGCATTTCTATCTAATTCCTTACTCTATGTTTTAAATTCCATTTAACTCTGAAACTGAGGTAGTATGCAGAGAAAACACAAACTTGATTTAATGAAAATAAGCATTACTTTTGGGTTATAACTACTCAAGGTTAAGGAAAATATAAATTTTAAAAACATATAATTCATAAAATGTATTTATTTGAAAATTAAATTTAGATTGTACCATCTTTAAATAAATAGTATATTATAAAACAAATGCCATACATTTATACCACGTAATTAATTAATAAATACAAAAATTGTGAAGATAAATTAAGAAGTACGCTGTGTTGACATTGAAGAGGAAACACTACCAGTCCGTGTTAGAGATAAGATAGCAGTATCCTTGTTTATATCAGATTTTTGTTTCTTCATATCTGCATCTGGAGGGCGGTGAGATTTCATGTGAGCACTTCGGCTTTTGACTTTATTAAAAACCCTGTTAAAAAAAAAAAAAAAAATTAGAAATATGAATTTTACATATCTACTAATAAATACGCATCGTAGTTCTAAATTTTTCATCTTTTTTCAATAAATAAAGTGTCCATAGTATGAAAATATAAAGAAACTTATTGTTGTTATTATTTAGTTATTTAAGCCCTACTGTTTTTCAAACTGAATAGGTTTTTAATGAAGTTTCTTTTTTTTTTTTTTACTTATTTTTATTCTTCCTTCATAATCTTCCTTAATGCATTTCAGTGCGGGGATGCATCCAGCTAGTACTTCTATATATCTCTGTTTTTGTCAAAATCTTTTATTTATTTCGTTCCTAGCTTTTCCATTTAGTCACTAAAGGATATTTTCAAGACCTGCTTCCAGTTTAGCGATACTCCGTGGTTCTTACAAGGTATCAGACTCTCTAATCCTGCACACATGTCCAAAACCATTTCGGCTGTCATTTCTCTATATTTTTCGTGATTGAATACTTCCGTTCCTCTCTAATCCTCTCCTTCCTAGCCCCACCTATACCTAACCTCTTTTTGTTTTTCCAATAATTCTCTAAAATAATTCCATATGAATTGATACAACTTTACTAATAATGCTAAATTATTATGACTCTCAGTTATTGGACTTTTTAATGTTTTTTTTTTTTTTTTTTTTTCAATTTGTCTGATTTCCAAGTTTAGAAAATTACTGAGAAAATGAAGAAATTAATGATTTATTTGAATTATATTTATTTCTATACACAAAGAAATACAACAGATAAGACAGATGCTGCCACATCCTTATTTATCTCCTCATTCAAAGCTGAACTGAAAAATTACGAGTTAGTAGTAAAAGGTTCTTGGAAACAGAAAAACACTTTGTCTTCCAAGAAAAGGGACCACTTTAACTAATTGACAGGGTATGATTACCTCTAGGCTTATCTTTATAAAAACAGCAATTAAACATACATTTTGTCCGCCCGAAACTATAAACAGAGGTTATTAATAAATTTACCAAGCTTTAAAGGATATTAGAAGGAAATTCAAAGTATCAGATGTTTCAATTAAAAAAAAAAAAAGCTAAATTATATTGATTTTTTAAGATCAAATGAAAGAATAATATCATGTGTTTCTTATTACTAGATATAACACCTTATGCTCAATTGAAGGAACAATACATCCTGGATTCTTTCCTATACAATGCCCTCTGTTCACAATGACCTTCTTTGTGTGTTTACCTAAAGTCAACAGACATTCCTGTTAAATTAGATACCCTCCTGATCACTATCTATCTCCCTTCCAGACACCATTTAAATGATCCTTATTTCGCTAGAGAGTACAATTTCTTAAACTCCTTTTCAGTTATTATTTTAGTTTTATCTCTTTCAAAACTTGTTTGTTACAAACGATCCAAACATAGTAAAGTCAACAAGTTCTGGACTCACACAGACAGGTAACCCTGTTAGGGATTTACGTGCTCAGATATGGAACATTGGTACTAAGGCAGAAAAGATAGTGTACTGTGGGGTAATCATCATGGCTGTATTTTTATATAGTGTGACATATCAACAGTAATAAAGTGTTTTCTACTAACCTTGTTAGTTTCAGTTTGAACCTGTACTTGTGTATTAAGCTTAATAATAAAAAGCATTATTTTAATGTTAGGGAGGAACGGTAATTCAGTGGGTAAGGCTCTAGACTGCCAAACTTCCAGGCCTAAGTCCAGCTGAAGCAGGAAAATTTATATTCTGTCTTTCAGCCGTGGATCAACTTCGGGGTCAAGAGACCCTCCCAGACTCTCTAAAATTAGGTAACCTTAATTAGGCAAGAAACCTGGTAGGTGAATGTAATTTCAGTCAAATTTCCTATCACAACCGTTCAAGACCCTTCATACCCATGTAGTGGTACAGGCATTTTTATTTATGATAAACATTATAATTTTATTCTGTACTAATAAAAGCTTTTTTATTATGTTGGTTCTAGTTTGCTTAAAAATCATGGTTAACATTTGAAGAAAAGGCTGGATGAAGGTGTTTTGTTACAAATTTTAATTATTACATTTATTTAAGTACATCATTTATTTTCAAATAAAAAATAAAGAAACTCCTTCATTCAATAACAGTGAAATCATGGTTGAAGATACTCTGGTTTTCTGAATTACTGATGCTCATTTACTTCTTTTAATTAAACTTTATTATTTATTTAAAAACTATGTACATCTTTTCTTAATATTAATTTAATATCTCCTACTTATTATTACTACTTTTTTCAAATAATTATAATTATAAATGTTATTTTTGATTTTTCACCCATTTTTTAAACATTATCTCCATACTTATATTTGTTTATAATATAGTAGCTGGAATGAAATTTTATTGTTCATTATAATTAGGGGCCATAGCCTCATAATAATTTTCACAACAAAATGCATCAGATTATTTCTCCCTCACATGATAATAAGAACAGAATCCAGCTTACATCTAATTGAAATTCAGAACCCTCGGCACATTCCTGTTGACTTCTCTCTATTAACATTGTAAAGCAATCAATCCTTCATCTCTGGAGGTTAATATTTTTTAATAATGTAGAGATTGTTGACTATGGATTAAATCAATGGAATGATTATTAAATCAAACGATCAATTAATGAAAACACATAGTATAAAGGATTCCCTTAATTTTATTGTTTACTGATGCTTCAGCCTATGTTGTAGGCCTTCTTCAGGGCTATCAAACAAGATATGGTTTATTATAGTTATTATAAATGAATAATTATACTTTGTTTCTATGTAACTTCCATTAGATATATTTTAAATTAATTAATTCGTTCGTATTATTGTAACTCTTTTTTCATCACCTTTGATTTTTTTTTACCATTATAGATACTTTTCGTGATCACCTCAATCTAAAATTAATCATACCTAGTTTCTATACTCCTGTTAGATTTATAAAAGATCGGCTAAAATGTTAGCAAACAATAAAAACAGTTTCTTTGTTATTGTATGTTTCTATTTTCCATCCTAAGCATCATCATCTTTTCAATAATATTTCTTACTTACCTAAAGTAAATAATAGTATTATATAATATATACAACCAAAGGAGAGTTTATTATATAAGGTGTATAACAAAGCAATATAATCTCATTATTTATTTAAAAAACATATAATGCTAACATGATTTTCCAAATGGGCGAAATTTCATGGCTATTGCCACATTTTCAAGCCCTAAAACATGCAAAAACATATATGCACGATAAATGCGAATAAAGTATTGACAATGTGAAACAATGTTCATCTAAGTAGATATTATATATAATTAATGAATTACCCTTCTGTGTCCATTTATATTTGGATCTGTCTGATGAACAAAAATTTTTAAACGACTAAAAGAGTCTTGTCACTAGTATCGGATCGTGTTTTCATTTTTCTAAATATATTAAAAATTAAATGAATAAATAAATTTGTGGCAATAGCCATGAAACCTTGCCCATTTGGAAAATCATGTTAGCATTATATGTTTTTTAAATAAATAATGATGAGGAGATTATATTGCTCTGTAATACACCTGTAAATAATAGTGCTAGATCCTATGCATAAGCTACATTGTTTAGTTATAAAAACACTCCTCTATGATATCTTAGCCAAAATCTGGCAAAGCATGTTTCCAATTCTTTTAACAATCATGAAAAAATCTTTCTTAAATGCTCTTGATCTTTATTTGAATTTAAACTTGTTTTCTCATAATAATTGGATGCTTATATTGATTCAACCAAAGACTTTCAAGGAAAGACTTTCAACCTGGTATGCCAGTTTGGATAGTTCAAGTCTTTATTTGCTATATTTAATTATTAATCTCACCAATCCTGTTTAACGACATATTCTATACCTAATACAATACAATTTCTTGGTTTCTTTCTTGGCAAAAGACTTCCATTGAAACCAACTCTCATTTCATGCTCAAAGGTCATTTAGTCAACAATATTGATCATTAAGAAATCTTATAAGTGACTACAAACCGCTCCCTTACAAGAACATCCTCAAATACACCTAGACCTATGGAATTGCATTGTAGAAGGAGAGTGAAATACAGTAGAAACTCCATAATTCGTCATGAGTGGGGGTGAGGGGGTGATGAAATAACGGAAATAACGAATTACAGAATTTTACTAGTAAAGTAACAAAAAAGCATTATAAACTATATAATTGTAATTTTTTTTGGCAATTTATTGAATGTAAAAACGAACAGATGAACATTATACACATTGGACTTGGGTGACAATGACTAAAAAAAGCTAAGCACTTGCTGCATCCCATCAGGTGGGAAATATCTGATTCACATTGCTGCTCAAAACCACTCAATGCACTTATATAACATTTCCTCTACTTCTTTGCATGGATTTAATTTGAAACGTCATGTTATTTTTTTCATCACTAGCTTCATTTTGAGCACTCAGCACTAATTCTATAATTCCATGGTCATTTAAAATTTCATATCCTGTATCCATACTATCCATGTTTAACCAGCTGCTTACCTCTTGCTTATATTTTCTCATTTTCTAACATGGAGCAGAAGTCGCTGAGCCAGCCAGATGCTAATGTTTTTGTAGGAAGAGCTTTATAGTATTAACTGATTCCGGGAATTCATCAACTGCTTTCATACTTCCTTTCATCTCTGGATGAAACATTCAATGGAGGCATCAACTCCGGGCTTATTCTATTTCTTTTTTTTCTTTGAAATGATTTACAAAATGTATAAATATAGGCGTATGTTTTAGTGACAAATCAAATGAGGCAGTTTAAAGATTAAATAAGTAACAAGGAGAAAAAATGAATTACATACGTATTTAATTTTTTTATTTATAGTTGACAATTAAAGAGAAAAAAAAAAACCTGATGAATTACAGAATAAGACGAATTATCGAGTGACGAAATAACGAGTTTCCACTGTACATGAATATGAATTTTATTCAATAATATTAATCCAAACTTCTATGAACTACTGTTTTGTTCAGTGTTGTACCAGTAATATCCTATACCATGACCTAAATATTTTATAAGTTCTAAAATTTACAAGATCCACCTTTTCTAAATTCTATCAGAACCTTTCTTATTGTCCTAATTTTATCTTCCAATTAATGGCTAGCTTCATTAATTTCTTTAATAATCTTCAATTATTAAAATGAATATGGCTTGTTGATGTTCAGTAAAAAATGAATAAATTTACTTAGACTCGTGCACCCTCAAGCTATGTTCACACTTATATGCTTTCCTCTTCAATTTTCCCTTCATTTTTTCCTTTCGAATTGTCTTCAGGGCAAACCTCTTTTAATTCAATTTATTCAAATGTTCATTGCTCACAAAATGAATGAGACCAAAGGTAGTTTACTGACTGTAAGTACATCTTGTTTTCTCCTATGCTGTATCCCTTCCAATGTCCATGGTTTGATTTGGGATCATAATGTGTCTTCAATAAACAAAAGTGATTTATGCTCAAATAACGGTAATAATTCTACGTTCTCCGTGACAACCCTTTTTTTTTTTTTGCATGGTCTTAAATGAAATAACATTCATCCAATGGAACAACAATGTGACTGCAACATTGGGCAAAATATAAAAAATTAATACATCTAAAGGGTTTCAAAAGCTTAAATGCATCATCGATTGAATGATTATTTTGGCTCTGGTCTGCGAGGAAGTTGTGAGGTATTTATTAAAGTTTCACATGATTGTAACCTTATTTAGGAAAAACAACAACGTAACAGTTCAAAAAAGTTCATTTTCTACAGTTGCTTCTTTATTCCATAAGATGAGCGATATTACCTTAATCTTTTTATTTCTGTTTCAATATTTTAACGTTCTACTAGTGCATGTTGGCTTGCAACTTAATGTCAACTGTCGCATTTACTAATTTTGTAATTTTATATCTGAACACAAATAATTTTCTATTATCTTCAATAAAATTAAAAATTTCTTTGAAAGACTGTGATTTTCTGGCTTTTAGAATTTCAAAGAGACATGGATGGAATCAAACAAGAAAATTCAAAGGTGTTGGCTACGCTTGCAATAAAGCATGCTCCATTTAATTTTACGACTTTCTCAGGGCAAGAGACATACCTCTGTGCATAAGACATCTTCTCTGTGAGTCATGTTGAAGATTAACAGGAAAAGGAAAGCACTTAAGTATGGATATAGCTTTTTACTGGCTAACATAACTTTCACTAACTCAATTTTCAATTGTTTCAACCAATTTTTTTTTTTTAATTACTAATTTTTTTTGTAATTCACAATCACATACTATTTTTCCAATATTTACTTCATTTTTTTGTCTTATTCTTTTTTAATATCTTTTCAAATTATTTCTTTATCTTGTTTATGTGGTATGACTGAAATCATTATATTATGATTATATAATGCCCATTGGTGGCAGATTGTAATATTATCAAATAATACAAATAAAAATAAATACTTACTAAGTTCTACCTTTCTAAAAATTTCAATCATTTATGAAAATAAAAAAGAATCAATTAAATACTGAAATTTTGTTAATAAATATTTTAACTTACTTTCCACAAATTTTGCAAGGAAACTCTTCAAGAGACTCAACCAATTGTGGGGATCGTTTGTCAGGTGTTCCACATCTTGTCCCTGTACCACCCACATGAATCCGTATATGACCATTTAAGGCTGCTCGTGAATTGAAACTCTAAAATGTTTGTCACTTAATTAATATGATAAAAGTATTCTGAACAAGCGAACCAACATACACACACACAATGAAAATACTTAATGTATGCATACCATTTCTCAGTATCTATGTGTTTTCACCATTGTCAACATGTGTGTGTGGGCGTAGGAAATTAAATTAAAAATAATCATTAATCTGAGAAACATTGTCCCCTAAGAATAACAAATGCACAGTAAATGGTGCTCTTGTTTAGTTGCATTAATTACTAATAAAACAAATAAGTAAAATTAGTAAACAAGAAACATAAATATTGAATGTAGAAGTTAAAATTAAAGGACCAGAATAATTTTTGTTTGCAAGAGATGAGTACAACCAACACATATGAGAGATTTATTCAACTGAGCCAATCCATATAAAATAATTTCATTCCAGCCAAAATAACCAATTGGCCTACCAGGTTAATAGAACAAAAATAAAAATCAGCGCTTGTTACTTCCAATTTTACTCTTAGTCCAAACTTTACCAGTTTTGTAATGTCTATTTCACAGAGATTATGGATATATATTCCATAGAGGTGAAGCTATTGCAATGACTCTTGGAGTTTTCCAGAACAATGTATACAAAGGATATGATAACACCTTGATTTCAATGCGTGTTCTAAACACTGAAGAACATGTATTGAAGATTTCCTGGAATTCGAGAGATTTTAGTATTTGAAAAAATGATGAATGAATGTGAAAAACCAATAAATTATGTTAGAGAGCCTTAGCATGTTGGAATAAAGCGTAACAAAATGGAAAATCATTCTTATACTCTTAGTGCCCTTATTTGTTGATAATTTAGAAATACTGTTTTTATTCAAGATACATAACAATCTACCTCACTTAAGGGAAATAAATAATATTGATGGTAATTAACCCATTCATAAAAATTGTTGATGATAAAAACCACAAATATTTTATATTTTATTGGATTCATAGTTTATTTTATGTAACCTTCCTAACATAACAGTACATATTATGATAAAAAATAAAACACATGAATGAGGATATTATCTTGTTTAAAAAGAGAAATATTGTGAATTAATAAAATTGTATGGATGGATACCTTTATGCTTACCTCCTTGTTCTTTGTATCCATGAATTTATTATTCTATTTCTTAGAAGGGGCTATTAAGTGAAAGTATTTAGTTTTATCATAGACTTAAATATCTTATAATCAGAATAATAATTTCTGGTGAGGTTAATGATGAAGTACCTCCTAATGTGAACAAAGGCTATGTCACAAAATATTCTATACTTCTAATTGATAAATAATAGTGGATACATGTGTTGGAAAAATATTGACTAAATGTGTACCAATACTGGAAGGTAAAGACAAAAATTAATGCGATGTTTTAAACATATTTGAGCCTAATTTATATAAATTAACCAAGCTGGTAAATACCAATGGCAGCTATCTGAATTTCATTTCCAATAATTTTTTGGAGCTTCTTTAATCCATTACAGTCCATTTTATTCCTAAATTTACAGCAATACTAATACAGAACAATTTTTTTTAGTGTTATTCATGAATTTCTTTTTGATTTTCTTAAAGTCTCTATTTACTCATTACAAAATGAAAAGAAATTAAAGAGCTAAGTTTATTTCTGTTCTTCATTAAATTCCATTTTATTTTTATTTAAGTCAGATAGTGAGAATTGTGATCTGTCCACATTCCTGTATTAATGTCCCTAATAATGCAATAAAATCAATTTTTCAAGTAATATCTTAACTTACAGCAGAGCAATCTTGATATTCACAGAGAAATAAACGACCTTCTGAGGATGTTGTAGAAACCAACTCCGCATCTCCACTCTATTATGAAAAATAAGAAAATACTAAAATTATATTTATGACACTGACAGCAAATCAAGAACTTATGATGAACCGAATCTTTATTTAAAGCATTGATAATAACAAAAAAAGACCAAATATGGGGCAAAACAAATCTTTTTCTTAAACTACTCCTTTTAAATCTGTTAAATTCCAGGACTTTATATCAAGCCTAATCAAATACTGTCAATCCTGAACCACTTGAATGTTTTATGAATTATAAATGCTGCATTTATATTATATTAAATTTTTATTATATGCATAAAAAATTAATTTGTGATCTAGTACAAATAACAGAGGCTCAAGAATTTTTTTTTTCTTTTTTTGTACACTAGTAGTCTAACATTCAAGAATTTTCCCATACAGACATTTATACATTTTACATACATTTATTGACAAGATATTTCCCTAAATTTGTGCAGTGTATAAAAAGAAGGAGCTAGGCAGAAGTCTTCTCCGCCTGAACTTGTGTCAACCATTGTTTGGCATCATCTGAGCTAATTCATTCATTAGTCAGCTTTGCTGCATGCTATGATCAAAAGTTTGGCACCAATTTGCAAACCGAGATTTGTAATGGATGCCTGAAAGGAGGATTTATACTCTCAAATGGTTATTAAATTTATTTTCCTATTTGTAACAATGGTTCAGTTTTATTTCAGAAATTAATTTTAATATTCTGTCTCACCTCCTTGTGGCACTAGGATTACATACATTGCTTTGCCTTATTCTTTTTTTTTTTCTAAGAAGTCTGAGCACTTCACCGTACATTACATTTAAGTAGCTAGCACAATAAATAGAATTAAGAGAAATGCTGCCTGAGGCCATTAAGATTTTTAGTTCAGCATCTTTTTAAATATAAATATAATATGAATTCTATCATAGAAGTAATTATCAATAACAAAGAGATGATTTATAATTCATTACCTGTTGATCTAACTTAGGAGATTCATTTTCATATTCTGCCTCACGGTACCTCTTCCTGAAAACTCGAAGTTTTTTATATTCCTCTGGACACACTTTTTTCCACAAATAATAAAACTGTACACATTGTTTTGAGGTTTTGGTTTCAACCTAAAACATTATTGATATTGATGACAGTGAATAACAAGTGGTATACAAGTTATAAATTATATAATGACTATAATAACTGTTAAAAACTATAATAAATTGAAACCATTTTTTTTTTATCATTCTCAATGTGATACAATATGCATCACTTGATCAACTACTAATGCAGGTGATTGAATGAAAAGTACTGCTTAAGGCCACATCTCACAATAGAGGTGAAAGAAAGGTGGAAAGAACTTAGGGAATATATTCCATTCCACATGATAAAATTGCACCATAGAAGAACAGAAACCCCACAATACCTCATGAAGATAACACATTAGCCCCCTATGGTGGAAGGAGCTGCCACTCTGAGCTTCGCAAATGATCTTGTTATCATAACTTATGAAGAAGTTCTTGTTGAAATTACTTATAATACAAATAGATTGTTTGCCTGTTTCTTTCATCGGCAGGTCTCCAGATTGCTGATCATACAAACGAGCAGTACTTATTAAGGTTGGCTCACACTTAAACACAACTAGTATGTACCACAGCACAGACTTGTGTCATCGAACACAGCTCATCACCATTGAAATCACATTTGTCAGTAGTTCCTCCATATGATGGACATGCACGATATTGTGTGTAGTCTTTCTTCCAATTAGGACGTGGTAATTGACAATGTTCAGCAGATTTTTTAACAGCGGTCTGGAAATCCCTCATGCCTAAAGGAGACAATTGTAGACAATACAATTTAGTAAACAAATACTTTTGACCTAAATTAGCATATCAATAAAAGAAAATATCCAAAATTCATATTATTTCTTACGTTGATCAGAAATGAGTCAATAATAATTAAAATAATGTGACTCTTTACACTAAAAAAGTAGAAGAAATTTGTTTCCGAAATTCCATCTCTGTTTGTCTTAGATGAGTGAATGGTTCCTATTTTCTTAAATTAGTTTGTCTGCAACCATAATTTTTATTTGACAATTAAGTAAAATTTAGATGAAAACGACCTAAATTAAAAATATCCTGTATAAATTAAAAAAAATTAACAAAACTAGGCGTATTATCATGTAGGTCTATTTACAACTTCAGAATATTTTGCAGTTTGCTCATTTCCCATGGTTTCTAGTGTTGGATAATATATATTCTCGCTATGGTACATGTTGGTGCTAACAACTTTACATGTAAACAACTAAGGGGACAATTTGCCTGACTGATGAAGTATTTCCTAATTTCTTCCTAGATTACATGTACCATGTTTCTTTGATTGCATACATTTCACTAAAACAGTAGATATGTTCTTCTGTTACTCTCATTCATTAAAGAGTAAGAAGAGCTAGACAAGACTTTAGGGGAACACTCCCAGAAATCATAATAATTTTGAAAATGGCTGTGGAAGAGAGCTGAGATGTCAAACAGATCATTTCAGAAGAAATCTCAGAATACAGGGAAGTCAGTCTCAAAAATAAGTCAACAAAAGAAGTAGACTCATAGCCAGTTTGCCCCAATTTTCCAAACATATATGTAACAGCAACTCTGCATCATGGTGGAGAATTGAGAGGAGCTTTATTAGTAAGTAAAAACACTGTCATAGACTCCAATTCACTTTATTTTATGCAGAATTTCCCCCTATTAATGTATTAAAAAAAAAAACAGAGATACCTTAGACCTAAAAACTAGTTTACTTATTATGTAAAAATTGTAAGCATATAAGAATAGGATATATATTTTTTTATTTATTTTTTTTATTTTCAATTATGAAAATTTACCTCACGTGCAACAGATGAAAAATCTTTATCGTACTTTAATAATGCTTGATGAAATGCATCTATTTCTACCATATTCCATTTTTCAGAATCTGTATATTCAAACGTTAAAAGGGGGTGATCCGCTGGGAGCCATGAAACTGGCTGCATCAACTTCAATATTGCATCCTATACAAAAATTAAAAAGGAAGGAAAAAGTATATTAACTTAAAAATCATGTAAATAATCAGAAAAGAAAGTTTCATTCATGTTATTATCAATACATATTTTTCTCACTCACATAGATAATGAAATATTACTTGTATTATTCCATTGCATATATGCAATAAATGAAGAGCGTGTTCTTTATTCCTTCCTCCACCGGGCACTGCAGCACAGCATGCAAACTCCAAGTACTTTTCAACTATAAATGCATCATGGACTTCAGTCAAAACTCACTCTTCATTTTATAGATTCAATGTATATTAAAATAAGTACTTTTCAAAATAGGCCTTAAATACACAGATGGTATTTCATAGCATATATATGTCAAATAGTTACTAATTATAATTATTAATTAAGATTTGGATGATATTAATTAATTACAATTATAAGTATAAGCTAAATTTTGAACTTGTATTCTCTTTAATCCCATTCTGGAGAAGGCTGTTTGGAGTGCAAGTAGATAATCCATTTTCAATGATAATTCAAATTATTGCTGTTAATGTCAAAATTACTGAACAATTCTTACATGAGGTAGTGCAAGCATTTCCATATCTAGTTAAAGCAACAACTTTTGCTAAACAATAATACTGTGATAAACCATGAAATGCTTAACTGTTGGCCTAGAGGTAAAAATAAAGCAAAACAAGTTCATGTTCACAGAGGAAATAACAAGCCGTGGCGATAGCATTACTGTTGGAGTGTTAACCTTGAAAATGCCTCTAAATTTATTAATCTGAGATTGTCAGTGATTCAGGATAACATTAGCTCTAATCTTATAAGCAAAATAAATTTAATTTTAAAGAGTTAAATTAATATATTCCATAAATGTTGGTTAATTTAATATATAAATTATACCAAGAGTTATTGATTATTTAGAAAATGTTAACAGAAATTATGGTCACTGTTTAAATTTTTGATAAGCCTATGAAAGAACTTCCTTAAACCAATCTATATTTAGTCCAGTAAAATAAGGGTTTGCCGAAGAAAAACTGCGGAACTTTTATTCTCAACGGATCTTTATGTTTTTTGGGGTGCTGAATCCGAATCTGAAGTTTACTACCACGGCAACCATCGGCTTCATATTCAAAATCGAAAAAAAAACCGTTATTTTTTATCTATAACAAGATAAAGAAGTTTTTTTTTGAAGAAAGTCTTCAAATGTTAATTGTAGCTGGAACTAGTACCTACATAATGAAAAAAATAAATCCGAAATCGGACCATTTTTTGCGAAGTTACGTTATTGGGAAAAAATGGAGAAATTGGCCAACTTGCTGTCAGTCCCACAGCTCCACGAAAACACGTTTGTTGTACTCTTTTGGCTATAACTCTGAAACTATTTGTCCGATACAACATTATTTTTTTTCATCTTAAAGCTGATTAAATTTACTATAAGAATCTATAAATGAAGTTTAAATCGAACCCCGTTAAATGTATATGCCAGCCCGCTAATAAAAACGTACTGTTGTAAAATCCAAGTGTTTTTTGGCACATTTGTCACTCTAACTCCTCAAGTATTTGTTCGATCCCAAATTTCTTTTTTCTATCTCAAAGCTGATTAAATTCGCTATCTATGTAAATTATATTAAATCCTGTAAACCACCCAGGCTAGCTCGCTAAATGTGTATGTTTTGGCAAAATATGTAAATTATGACATGTTCAGTAGACTGGTGTGGGTATTTCACGGTGTTAATTATAAGTTACATATATAGGATCTAATAGTAGATTTAACCAGCTTACAATTAAAAGCTACAATTAATATTTGAAGACTTTCTTTTAAAAAAAAACTTCTTTATAGTGTTATAGATAAAAAAACAAAAATAACAGTTTTTTTTTGGCGGTTTTTGCGATTTTGAATATGAAGCCGATGGTTGCCGTGGTAGCAAACTTCAGATTCGGATTCAGCACCTCAAAAAACATAAAGATCCGTTGAGAATAAAAGTTCCGCAGTTTTTTCTTGAAAACGGCCTTTTGGAGCCTTATTTTACTGGACTAATTGAGCACCATTTTAAATAAGTACTACAAAGAACTATTATATTTAGAACAAATATATTCACAATTACCTTCATAATCTGAAACAATTTTATTAAGACTAGAATCCCAAAGTAAATGATCTTTAGATTTTTCCTTTATGTTTTTTTTTTCACTTTCACACTCTTGTATTTCAGCTTGGTATTCGATACCAATGTTTATGTGAGGTCTAGAATCACTTTCTGGTGCTTCAGGTCCTTCATCCCAAGATGACCCTGAATATAAGGTAATTTTAATTTATCATCAAAATAATAGGCAACATTCTTAAAGTGATTACTTAAAAAAATGCTGTCATAAATTAAATTAATTTCAATCAAAGCAAAGCAATGAGTATACTTTTATAATAGTTTGAGTTATTTCCATTTGTATTTTTTCTGAAGTAATTGTACCATTTATGAAACAAACTTTTATATTTAGAATTTTAATTTGCTTGACCTAAATTGATAATAATAAGAACTATCTTTTGTAATTCGCAATATGTCTAATAATTAATTTGTCATTTAATACATCACTCTATTCATATATTATACTATATATGTTTACAATCTAAAGATAAAATCAATTATTATAATACTTAGAAGCAAATTGAAAAAAAGTTAACTAATGTGGAGAGCAACTTGTAGGCCTTTAAAATATAATTTATAGATATCATTATAAAAATAAAAAAACATGTTAACTATATGTTATATCTGTTTTTTGCATTAAAAGATAAATAGATTTAAAAAAAAAAAACTTTTATGTAAATAAAATTTGTTAACAATTACAAATTTTTTCAAGGGTAAATTACTTTTTCACTCATTAGAAATCTCTCTTTAGTGGCTATAGTTAAATAATTGAATAATATACTATTTCCCAAATTGGTATACTCTTAAAATGGTTTCAACAAACAAATGTATGCACATATTATTTACAGGCCAAAGCAGAAGAAGAGGTCTTGATGGCCAAGCTCATTGGGGCAAGGGTCTCGGAGAGCTCGGAACCAAAGGTCGTGGGTTCTATTCCCACCTGGGTCAGTTGATTATATTTCATGGTGGTCCTACAAAATAAGTCATAGCATTCCAACTCTATCTAGAATAGGATGGTAACTTGTAGGATAATCCTTCCTACTTGCCCTAGTTGGAGTACATAAGGACATTAAACTCCAACAAACAAAGCATCTACAGGTGAAATACCAATCAGTCTTTTAATAAAATTTTTATTCTGAAAATCAATCAGAGGTTTTATAGATTTGTTACTGTTTACTACCTTTATTAAGAGTAGTAGAACTTGGTGTTGATGTAACTGCTAGCCAATATAAACCTTGACCTGGTCTAGAAGGTGGAAGCATTGGCGGTGGGGTATATGACAATGGCTTGTTTCCTTGAGTGTTCTTAAAATTTCTTAATCTTGATTTATACTGTGACACATATTGACTGAGTTCAAGACGTGGTCGTTTTCGATAGAGATGAAGAGGGCTCAGTGCTAGACTAAAATATAGTAAATGCTGTTATTTTTTTCACAATATTTTTATTTCATTACATTATATGTATATATACATAAAGTAAATCTTGGTTTACTTATTTAATAGTTTTTAGAAAGATTTGATATAAAGAAATGATACTGATAAGGGGAATAATAAAACCATTAAGTGTTAAAGACTAATGGTCAGTAATGTGGCATATAATTATTTTATTTTTAACTTTGGAAAATCATACATACAACCTGCGAAAAGTAAAATACACATGTCATATTTTATCCTTCCTGGATGGATAAAAAGTTATTGGATATAAAATTATTGGATAAAATATCAAACAGATGATGGTTGTAGTAATAATGAAACATAATTATTGGATATTTTTAGTTGCTGATAGTATGATCCATGATTGCAGTATTTCATTAGTTCTAAAAACATAAATACAAAGCACGTTTTAATGTAGTTTATATTTATATTTTTAGCCCGTATAAAAACCTATGTTAACTGAAACCATATAATAAATGTATATTTTATCGTTAACTCCATTCAACCATTACCTCCTTGGCTATATTCCATGGGTGACTATCAAATCCACAAAACCATTACCCATTAAATAAGTGATTATTGATATTTATTATTTGATTTATGCTGACTTCAAAATAATGCAAAATTTTAAATAATAAGAAGTTCAAGAATAGAGAATATATTCTAAATCATGGATGATGACAATGTTAGAGAAAGTGACATGGCCTGTTGAAAACAATGGGTGAGGTAAAAATATTCTTTAGGTGGGTAATTATGGGTGACTAAGAATTGGTTAGAGTTGGTTAAATATGACTACAACCATTTTGGTGCAGGCAATAAGCACTGTTGGGTCAAGACTTTGAGATAGCAGCAAAGAATAAATAAACAACAGTGATCAACTTTGGAAGGATTAAAGATTGTGATAGTTAATTCTTCGGAATTTATTACTTTATAAATATATTAGATGATTTTTAGAAACATTGGACTTAGAGGAGAATCCTGAACAGAATCTATAATTAAAGAGGTTTTCTTACTATTTATAAAAAATAATGTGTCAAACATACACACATTTGTTTATCTGCCTTGTTTATGTGTCTTTTTGTTTATCTGACACTAAAATGTAATGAAACTGTCAATACAATTTAATATTAACAATAGTGGTTTGGATAATAAATATTATCATGAAACAGTTGGATTTACCTTGGAGTATTAAATACAGCATCATCAGCCTTGTCTTTAGATTCATCAGAAATAAACTGTCCAATTTTCTCATATTTCTTTATGAATGTAGTTTTTGGCTGAAAGGATATACTTTTGATTTTTATACTATTTTCTGATTTCAAACAAGGATAAGTGGAGGCAGCAGAGGAAAGTTTTGAACCATTCTTTGGGGATGTATGTATAACTCTTAGTTCACCATTACTTCCCAGAAGTATTCCAGCCACATTCTGAGATGTTGCTACATGTTCCCTAAGCTGTGATGAGTTTTTTTGTAAAATTTTAAGAGGATGGAAATCCACTCTTTTTCTTGATACAAACTCTTTTGGATTGCTTGAAAGTAAAGGATCGTCTGAATTCGGCATCATCTGTGACTGAAAGGATGTATTTGATGTGCTAGTGGAGGGAGAAGGAGATTTCGATGTTAGGACTACTGTATCATTGGATACAGATGTGCTTGATATTCCATTAGGAGAAAAAAAATCTGAAGGATTGGAATTTTGTAACATAGAGCCATGAGAAGAAGACAATTTAGGCGATGAATAGGAAAAGCTGGAAGAAGCTACCATGGTTGATGTATAGTTTTGTGTATCACTTTGCAATTCATTATTTGTATCTTGAGAATGGCTGTAAGCGAAGTCTGCTAAACTGGCAGGTAATGGAGAATCTAAAACACTTTGTAGTTCTTGATTATGTTGAAATGATTGTGGACTTGGTAAACATTCACCTGCACTTTGACAATCATCTAGTGCTGTAATGTCATCAATGTCTTCAATTTTCTAGAAATAATAAAATAAAAAAACAAAAGAAAACAGGTTTTTATCATATATCATAATAATTACTATATATATATATATATATATATATATATATATATATATATATATATATATATATATATATAAACATATATATATATGTTTAATAAGGTTCAGTCAATAAATAAAAACAAGTATATTGGTGATATACTAAAGTTAGCTACAAAGTAAATATATAAAAACATGCATTGTTAAACATCTAATAGTAACAGTAAAGAAATATATCCATATATATATATATATATATATATATATATATATATATATATATATATATATATATATATATATATGCCGTAAAATGGGATCACATTAGTACGGTGGGGTAAAATTGGTACACAATTGTTTTTGTAGTGATTTCCTTCTGACAGGCTGTCGTGTCGACTTTTACCAAATGAGAGCCCACGAAACGACTCATTCATGCGCTCTCATTTGGTAAAAGTTGACACGACAACCTGTCAGCAGGAAATCACCACAGAAACAATTGCGTACCAATTTTACCCCACCATACTAATGTGACCCTATTTTACGGTATATATATGTTTAATAAGGTTCTTGAGGTTCAGTTAGGATATAAAAACAAGTATATTGGTGATATACTAAAGTTAGCTACAATGTAAATATATAAAAACATGCGTTGTTAAACATCTAATAGTAACAGTAAAGAAATATATAAATATATATAGAAATATATATATATATATATATATATATATATATATATATATATATATATATATATATATATATATATATATATATATATATATATATATATATACACCGTAAAATGGGGTCACATTAGTATGGTGGGGTAAAATTGGTACACAATTGTTTCTGTGGTGATTTCCTTCTGACAGGTTGTTGTGTCGACTTTTACCAAATGAGAGCGCATGAATGAGTCGTTTCGTGGCCTCTCATTTGGTAAAAGTCGAGACGACAACGTGTCAGAAGGAAATCACCACAGAAACCCCACCGTACTAATGTGATCCCATTTTACAGTATATGTGTGTGTGTGTGTGTGTGTGTGTGTGTGTGTGTGTGTGTGTGTGTGTGTGTGTGTGTGTGTGTGTGTGTGTGTGTATTTATATCAAAGAAATAACACAAAGGCTAACTTAACTTACTCTCATTGAAATGACTTTCTCACATTTAATTATAAAACTAGGTGCATAAGAATAAATAATCTCTTCTACAATGGTAGAGAAAAGCACAGGACCATTTATCCATTTAAAGAGGCATTATAAAAAAACTTTGCTAGTCAAGTAGTAGATATTAAAAAAGCTGAGTGATCTCTTCATTTTTTAAAAATAGGAAATAATTATAAACATCTTGCAATGGAGCATGGCAATGTTGTCGAAAGGCTTTCTATGTTCCTGAATATATTGTATAATTGAAGCTACTTCTTTTTAGATAAGAATATACTTATATACAAGGTTAAATTGTTTTGAAGAACAACTGTGGAAACAGTAACTATCAGAGAACCATAATACAGAATAGAATAGAATAGAAAGAAAACTTTATTCTGGGACAAAGTCCCTTAAGAATAACATTAAATAATACAAAGTAAGATCATAACTGGCCAAGAGGCTGTTAAAAATAAAACAACATAGGTAAAATTAAATACAAATATGTAAGAAAAAAAAATACAGAGAAAAACTAGAAAAAGAAAAAACTATTAATAAAAAGAGAGTGAAAAAATAAATGTACAAATAAAGAAGTTAATATTGTAAACAAAATTGCAGAAGAGAAAAAAAAAAACAAACAGAAACTTAAAGAAAAATAAAAGATAGAAAATCAAAAATTAGCATTACAAGAAATCAAAACATTATCATAGTCAAACTATAATTTTGGCTAATTTTTTATGTCTGATGGTCTTAGTAAATAAATTAGACGATTACATACATAGTACATACATCCTTATAATTAGAGAGCATCGAGTTGGAGGGAAAGAAGATGGTGAAAGAGTAGTGTTTTGAACGTTCCAAGGGAAGAAGCATTCCGGATACAGGGGGGGGAGGGAATTCCAAAGAGTAGAGGATCGGACAAGGAAGGAACGTTGGAATGCAGTATTTCTGTGGGATGGAGTATAGAGATCGGAAAGACGAGATCTTGTATGCAGAGATTTGATAGCAGACTTGAATTTCAGGTTACTGTAAATAAAGGGAGGGTGACGGGTGTTGATAACTTGGAATAGGTAGGAGCCTAGGAAGTACTTTCTACGGAAGGAGGGGAAAAGCCAATTTAAATCAGTGTAGAGATGCGAAACATGGGAACGTCTCGACGTTCCGAAGACAAACCTGATGAAGCAATTCATGATGCGTTTTAATCTGTCTTCAAGAACCGCCGAGAGCCCGCCATATATCACGCTACCATAGTCAAATTGGGGGAAGATAAGGGAGGATACTAGAAGTTTGCGTGTGGGTAGGGGAAGGAGGTGACGGGAGCGGTGAAATAGTTTTAGGATACCAATTGACCTTCGGGAGATTTGTGCAATATGGGATTTCCAGGAGAGGGTTTGATCAATGGTTAAGCCTAAATTTTTAACAGAGGAATGGAAAGTTATTGGATGACCATTAAGGAATAATGTGGGAAAGTTGGCATTTGAATGGAGAAGGGAATGTGATCCTATGGCAATTGCTTGAGTTTTAGCTGCGTTTAACGTTAATTTGTTCAGATTTGCCCAGGCACAGGTTTCGTCTAAGTCTTCCTGAATTTTGGCAAACGCAGCTGACATTTCGGATGGAGGAAAGGAGAAGTAAATTTGGAAGTCATCGGCATAAAGATGGTGGGAACAATGGTGAAGTGAATGGGGAAGATCATTGATGTAGGAATTAAACAGTAGAGGGGAAATGCTCGAACCTTGAGCTACTCCTGACTGTAGAGTGAGGAAAGAGGATAGGCCTTGGTTAGGAGTGGCAACTGCTTGGGTGCGGTGGGATAGGAAAGATTAAAACCAAAGGAGGGAGCTGTGGGAAAAGTTCAATGATTTCAATTTGGAAAAAAGGATATTATGGTCTAAGGAATCGAATGCTTTAGAGAAATCAAGGAGAGTCAGGATGGTCAGTTTTTTTTTGTCCATCGCTGCTCGGATGTCAGAGATAATTTTAATGAGTGTGGATTGTGTTGAGAAGCCGGGACGGAAACCAGATTGAAAGGGATCAAGTACCTTGGAATCTTCTAGGAAATTGGAAATTTGGGATTGCACCAATCTTTCTAGGGGCTTAGAAAGGTTGGAAAGTATGGATATAGGGCGGTAGTCCTTTGGGGATATAGGGTTTGGGTTTTTGTTGATGGGATGAATTAGGGCCTTTTTCCAGGAAGTGGGAAATACAGAGTTTTGGGGGAAAAATTATATATGAAGAGGAGAACCGGTAGGATTTCAGGAAGGCATAATTTCAATAATTTAACAGGAATGCCGTCTAAACCAGATGGTTGGATTGAGACTTCATAATGGAGGTAATTAGATCGGAGGGAGTGATATAAGAAAAGTAAAAATTATTGTCGTTAAATGCTGGCGGAGGTAAGGGCAGGGAAGGTTGGGAAGGAGCAGATGAAGTGGAAGAAACGAAATAGGAGTTTAACTCATCCGGAGTGACAGGAAAGACTCCCGAGGGAGAGGAACTAGGAGGATAACACAAGGAAAGTTTGCGGAGGAGCAGCCATTTGGATTTAGGATCGGGTGCAGATGAAAGGGTTCCGTGGAAGAAATTGGATTTAGTTCGCCGGATCGTGGATTGTGTTAAATTTCTAAGAAACTTAAACGCTTGATTGTCCTCTTCAAGCCTGGTGCGTCTGTAGCGTCTTCGGGCAGCCTCGCGCTTCTTTGTAAATCTTTAATGTCTTGGTTCATCCTAGGAGCAGGGCGACGCCGGCGAAATGTTGAGGTTTTAAGAGGAGCATGGGTATCAAGGATAGATAGGAGATTGGTGGTGAGTAATTCAACCATGGTATCAATTGAGGAGCAGGAGTAAATTGGATTCCAATCTATAGTTTCGAGATCGGATAGAATCTTATCTCGGGTGAGGGAGTCTATGTTACGGAAGGAGATTGTTTTAGGAAGGAAACGAGGTGTTGGGATATCATATGATATTTGTATCAGGTCATGAGAGGATAGGAATGAAACAGGTCGTTGACTTGATGAAAGAAGGTTTTTTGGAGAATCTATGACATGCAGGTCCAACCAAGTGTCAGACCCGCGAGAGTGGTGGGTGGGATTGAATGGTACAATAAAAAGGTGGAGGGAAAAAAAAAATGTTTTCAAGGTAGATTTTGTCATAGGAGTCAGATAGGAGATTGGTATTCAGGTCACCGGAGATGATTATATTGGAGTAGAGAGGAACATAATGGTAAAGGTTAGATTCGAATGATTGGTCAAAAGGAACATGTGGAGGACGGTAAACCACTACGTATAGGAGAGAATGTGCATTAATGGATATTTCAACAAATAAGGACTCAATGTTTGGGAGATTTGAAGGAGGTGACTGAAAAAGGACACGAAACTTCAGGCAATCATGGACGTATAGCGCTACTCCACCGCCGGTCCGGTTAACCCGGTCATGACGAATGACGGAGTAGTTAGGGAGAGAAACCGAGGAAGAAGGAATGTAGGGTTTAAGCCAGGTTTCAGAGACTGCAATGATGTGGTAAAAATTTTGGGTGAAAAATTCTAGGAACTCATCGTAATGGGCTGGTAGGGATTGTGAGTTTATGTGACAGGCGGTTAGGATGTTAGTCATAGTGGGAAGGAGTTAGGGAAACATAGGACAGTAAGTAAAAGGATGACGCTGGAAATGAGAAACAGTAGTAGACGCCAAGAAGAAAACATACATATCGATGATTAGAACAAAGTAAAATGATATGTACAAAGTATATATAGAAGTAGAAATATTTACAATAATGGAAAATAAAAGTAGCGACAGGTGAATATATAAGGATAGTATAGAACGAAAGGGCGACGAGTTTGTAAAGAAGAGATGAAAAAATAAATAAATAAAATAAAAGATAAAGATACATAAACAAGTGAAAATAGTAAAGAAAAATGAGCGTTAACTGATTAGAAGTAATATCATAGTGACACCAATAAATTAAAAACTGAGAACTAATCTGGTAAGGATAAATAATAGAAAAACAAAAAAAATAACGAGTACACTGGTTTCATTAGCAAAGGATGTAGACCAAGGAAGTGCAGATAGGAGAAGAATTCCAGAAGGTCAGGCGAAAACATCCAGGTCCTGGGGCTGGTCTATGAAGATTACTGGATGGCCGTCTTCTTTACGGCACCGCACACGCCCTCCCGAGAACCAAACATATTTTAATTTGCCGGCTGATCTCATCTGACGGGCGAGCCAATACAGATGTCTGTTGGTCGGGGTCATCTCCTCGCTAAGATATATCCGGTGGGAGTCATTCTCCTGCCAGCCGATATCGCGCGTCGAGAAGTCCCTCTTGACTTTTCTCCTCTGTATTAGATCGCCCCTCAGAGATTGTCTGACGAATCGTGCGATTACAGGCGGTGGTCGCGCATCATCTAGGTCGAGATCTTGTATGTTTAGTTTGATGCCGAGACCGGCACCAATGCTTGTAACCAATGCCGTGGGGGTCTCTCCTGGGCGTACCGGGATGCCCCGAATTTCCATAGATTTGTTCAAAAGTCCCTACTGTGCCTTGTTTATCCTGATTTCGAGCAGGCAAACTTTTGTTTTTAAATTGCTATTCTCATCGACCAACTCTTCTATACGTTTGGTCTGCCCTTCTAGATGAGCTTCGATTTTTGCTAGTCTCTCACTCAATTCGAAACTCAAGTCCCCGTATTTATCAAGTGAGGTTTTTAGGGATTTAACTTCCTCGTTTACTGTATTTACAGCAGCTAGTATCTCGGAACCGGATGGCTCCGAAGGTTTATCTATGCTTGAATTTTGCTTTTTAGTGTCACAAATGTGACAAAACCATGGTTTTTTGGAGTTTTTCAGCGCTTCAATGTCTTTGTCTAAGAGGTTGAAACATTTGCCATGAAAAATCCCTTTACATTTAGAGCAAAATAAACTATTTTTGTCGTCTCTAGTAATTGAATTTTCACACTTCGCGCATTGAACCATTTTGAAGTAATTTAGTTCTATCAGCTGATTCGGTAAATATAAAGGTGAATGAAAGTTTATTTACTTACTGCAGTAGTGGGAAGGTACTTAATACTGTGAGGATTAGCCGCTTGCTCCGGGTGAGTGAACTAAATACTCCGTTTTTTTTTTCTATTTTTTCTATAAGTAATCGTACTGGATTACGATCCGACACTTCACTAATTAGGTTTATAAATATGCAGATAGACAAACAAACAAAAAAAAAAACTAAGAAAACACACAAAATAAAGAAGTTAAGGGAAAAGAGTAAAGAGATGTTGACTGTTAGCCGTGTCTGGCCAGACTATGTATATTAATATATATTGTTACAAATAAGATTAAGTTAATATATATGTATGTATGTGTTTGTGTGTGTGTGTGTGTGTGTGTGTGTGTGTGTGTGTGTGTGTGTGTGTGTGTGTGTGTGTGTGTGTGTGTGTGTGTGTGTGTGTGTGTGTGTGTGTGTGTGTGTGTGTGTGTGTGTGTGTGTGTGTGTGTGTGTGTGTGTGTGTGTGTGTGTGTGTGTGTGTGTGTGTGTGTGTGTGTGTGTGTGTGTGTGTGTGTGTGTGCGCGCGCGCATAAATAAAAAAAAAAAAAAAAAAAAAAAATATATATATATATGTAAGTATGATTTTAATATGAAAAAAGAAAAACAAGAGAGACAGAAAGAAGAGAGAGAGAGAGAGAGAGGAGAGAGAGAGAGAGAGAGAGAGAGAGAGAGAGAGAGAGAGAGAGAGAGAGAGAGAGAGAGAGAACAACTTAATAAACTTACAGTTGGTACTTCACCCATACTACTGGAATCCACTGTTTCTAAAATAACTGATTCACTTATAGTTTTTTGAAAGGAAGATGTGTCAACACTATCATCTGTTAATTCTTGAATTGAAATAATTCCATTCTCTGGATCAACCAAAGTAGTTGTACTGAAATAATATTTAAAATAAATATGATCAATAACAATAAATTATTGGATTTATAGACTATAATTCTTATACAAAATCATGCATATGTAAATTCCTGGACAAAATAATGAATTTCGCCATGATTCATAATATATTATATATATATATATATATATAATATATATATATATATATATATATATATATATATATATATATATATATATATATATATATATATATATATATATATATATATATATATATATATATATATATATATATATATATATATATATATTTTTTTTTTTCCTCTTATGGTAACCCCATAAAAGGACCGTTTATTAATGTTGTTTTACACGTTCCATGCCATTACAGGCATACTACATGTATGGTATGTGTTATATTATATTATTTTACATATGAGTGATTGTATTTACCAACAGTTTATTTGTGTGTTGTTACAATAATGTAATGAATTTTGAAATTTTATGAGCTTTGTGTGGTTGTAAAAAAAAAGAATGTGTATTTAAAAATATAATTGTTGGTTGATGAAAAGAAAAAAAAATCATAAAATTAAAAAAAATAATAATAAAGAGCAAATAAACAATTAATATTTAAACAAAAAATAATATCGAAAAATAAATAAAACTTAATAAGCACATAGGTTCGTCAGCAAATCGAATCGAAATCGATATCTTTGATGAATTTGATAAAATCATTTCTGAATTTAGTAAAAAGTATATGTTCTGTCTCAGGCCATGAACCATTTTTTAAAATTATACTTCGCATTAATTTGTACCTTTGTCTGTCAAATAATTTACAATCATAAAGAATATGCCTAAAATTTTGGATTTGGCCGTCATCGTCACATGTGTCAGTTAGTATGATATTAAAGCGTTTTAGGTAGGATTTAGTGTTGCCGTGTTCTGTGAGAAATTGTGTCAATTTATAATTGTTACTATGTAGCTGTTTGTGATTATGTAGTGTTATTTTTGGAATGTATTTGTGTAGGCTTGGTGAATTGCTTGAGTTTTGCCATGAAATGTTCCATTTATTCACCAAATCTTTTGTAATCAACGCCCTAAGATGTGAGATCGGAGCCTTGCTGTAAGAAGGCGGTAGCTGACTCCTAGCTGCCTCTTTGGCTAATCGGTCAGCTCTTTCGTTGCCCTCGTCACCAGCATGCCCTTTCACCCATTTTAGCCTAACAGATTCTTTTAAGGTCATTAATTTGAGAATATTTTTCCTGATTTCCTCCGTCAGTGGGTCATGTATGTTTATGTTACTTAAAGAGTGAAGAACGTTCATGTTGTCTGTGTGAATGATTATGTTAGAGAGAGAATGTGAGGGGTTTGCAAACAGATATTCAGATATTATATGCATATTATTATAACAGATAAACAGATAATATATGCATATTCAGATATGCAAACAGATATGCAAACAGATATATATATTATATATATAAATAAAACTGATATACAGGGTGTTCAGCATAAGACTGCAGTAACTTCGAGAGGCGATTATAGTCATCATTTGCAATAAAAGATTTCATATAAACTATAGCTCGATTCTCATCCGTGTTATAGATATTTTTAATTTTATGTTTTATCAAGAAATTTATAATTTTTGACAAATTATTGTCTATATTTCCCGAACTATTTGACCTAGAGAAATTTCAATATGCTGATTAAAAAGAAGATTAAATTTCCTTTAAAATAAAGTTATTTAGACTTCAAAATAGCAGCGTCCAGTATTTAACTTATTGATTCAAACATATGAAATAGCAAGTTTCTAATTCCGTTCCAAAACTAACTGCATTTACCTCAAAAATATTTCATAAGTTATAAACGTGCACTACTCAAAAAAAACTTCTACACACAAACACTTTTCGAATGGTATAACATGAATAGTGATAATTTCTAAAATAGATACTGAAATCACTTATTAATTACAAAAAACAGGGAGATGCAACATCAGCATTTTGGGAAATACTGAGAGAATGCTCAGAAATGTTAAATAGTTTTATTAATAGAAAAGTAATTTAATCACGATTACCTATTTATCTTATTTTAATATTTGAAATTTAAGAAACTTTTAAGATAGTTTAATTAAAATTTAAATACTTAATTTACAATAATTGTTCAAAATGTCCTCCCTCTTCTCTCATACATAGCACCGATCTTCTTCTGACTGCATCTACTGCTAGGCGAAGTTCATCATGATTTTGCCGCATTGTATTGCAGCACTCATAAATTATGTTTTATTATTGAAAAGTAACACCGAAATATTTGATCTATTGGAGTGTATGTCGCTACAGAGGAGGGAACTAATGTGGTATCCAGATGCATGGATTTCCGGCACACAATGGAAGACTGATATCTGAGTGGATGAACCAATATTTCTGGGAGATATGGATAGGCCGACATAGGCCAAAAAGGTGGCCAGTTAGGAGTCCTAACCTTACACCACTGGATTTTTACAAGTGGGGTACACTGAAGCAAAAAGTGTACAAAGTACACCTGAGAGGAGATGGTCGAAGAAATTACATAATAAGATTAGATTACTTTTCTATTAATAAAACATAATAAAACTACTTAACATTTCTGAGCATTCTCTAAGTACTTCCCAAAATGCTGATGTTGCATCTCCCTGTTTTTTGTAATTAATAAGTGATTTCAGTATTTATTTTAGAAATTATCACTATTCATGTTGTACCATTCGAAAAGTGTTTGTGTGTAGAAGTTTTTTTTGAGTTGTGCACTTTTTTAACTTATGAAATATTTTTGAGAAAAATGCAGTCAAAGTTTTGGAACGGAATTAGAAACTTGCTGTTTCATATGTTTTGATCAATAAGTTAAATACTGGATGCTGCTATTTTGAAGTCTAAATAAGTTTATTTTAAAGGAAATTTAATCTTCTTTCTAATGAGCATATTGAAATTTCTCTAAGTTTAATAGTTCAGGAAATATAGACAATAATTTGTCAAATATTATAAATTTCTTGATAAAACATAACATTAAAAATATCTATCACACGGATGAGAATTGAGCTATAGTTTATATGAAATTTTTTGTTGCAAATGATGCCTATAATCGCCTCTCGAAGTTACTGCATTCTTATACTGAACATCCTGTAATCATCCTATATATATCATATTTATATATATATATATATATATATATATATATATATATATATCAGTTAGTCAATACCATAACCACCAATAACGTCGCCAAAATAGTTGTTTTTATTTATTGACTGAACCTCAAGAACCTTACAAAAACATTTAATAGTAACAGTCAAGAAATTTATCCATATATATATATATATATATATATATATATATATATATATATATATATATATATATATATATATATATATATATATATATATATATATATATATATATATATATATATATATATATATATTTTTTTTTTTTTTTATGCAAGCAAGTTTGAATGAAAATTAATCATAGGTTTCTGTAATCCTTGAGAGGATTTAGAATGTCCAGGGTTTCTTTTATACACTATTGCTTCGATGTAGAAATCCTAACCCATTAAATAGCCAATCCTTAGCTGGAATTTGGCTTCATTTGCACTCCATCTTCATTAACATGGCACCATACCACAACATGAATGGGTGCAAGCAAGTAAAAGCCCTTATTTTGCTTGAAGAGGGCTATAGCCAGTTGCATGTTGCGAGACACTTTGAAGTGCACTTCTCCACCTTCTGACAGGTCCTTGAGATGTTCGGAGGAACAGAGGATCAACTAAGTGAGGAGGATAGGACTAGGCTGACCAAGATTCAAAAGTTAAGTAGATGGCAATATTCTATGAATTCAGGAACTTGGAATCAAAATCTCACCAGAACTGAGTTGGAAACCTAATGCAAAGGTTCAGGGAAGTTCAGATTTCCTCTAGAAGTCTGCCAAAAGTTGGATTGAGCACTAGGAACCCAGTATGGTTGACCGTTCCTTACAAGAAGGTAAGACTTTAATTTCTCTGATCACACAGGGGTTGGAAATTGGATGATTAGAAGAGAGTTCTCATATCTGATGAGACATATATGGATCTCAAAACTTCAAATGGCTGTGACAGGATAGTGATTTGCTCAATATTGTGTGCTACTACAGTTAGTTTTTCAAGAGGATATCCCACAGGGGACTATAAGGTTCTCTTACAATCCTCGATTTGCAGGTTAAATTCTGCTAGAGCTGGCTATACCCACTATTAACTTTCTGATAAACCTAATTTTGTTTTAATTTTTCAGGGTGAAGAAATGCCTTTTTTTTCATTCTTAATTTTTTGTCTCATTGATATTCATTATAGAACATTTATTTTTCCTGAAACATAAGTAATTGTTTTTATTCAAAACCTACCATTCTATTTTTTGAAAATTCTATTAAAATCATTAATTTTTAAGTGGTCCATTACTTTTGTCCAGGAGTGTATATCAATACATGATATATATCTGAGCTAACTAGACATCCCATACATTCATTCAAGACAAGAAACATCCTTGTCAGAAAGTATGGTTGAGGCATGTGCTGCTGCCCTCTATGTTGTGCTTATGTTAAATATAGTTGTTTTTATACCTTTAATGTGTATTTAATGTGTCGGCAGTGTGCCATGTGTTTTCTTTTTTTTCTGAGTCAGAAAAACTGACAGATTATGGGCCCAGATCATTGCCCAGTTAATTACCCATATTATTAGTGTTAGAGTGAAGTGTCAAAATTGAAATTTGGGAATTTAAAGAGTTAAATTCACTCATGAAGAAATGGTTGCCAACAACTTAACAGTTTACCCGCAAATAAGCAATGCAAATTTTAAAACTTGGAAGTTTCGTAGTAGCTCATTGTTAAATGAAAAAGATGTAAAAAAAAACTATAGAAGATCAATGGGCATCGGAGACCAATGACACAAGAAGAAAGGATAAAAAGACCATGTATGTAATTATTCATTATAAATACATAAATACATTATAAATTATAAATTGTGTAACTGATCGCCATATTGATTACATAGCAGTGTGAAATCGAGATTGCTTACTAATGTTTTTGAGAGAGGAAGAGCACCATATTGAAACCTCTTGTGAGGAAGAAATTGCTAACTTTAAAATGCAAAACAAGTTTGCAAGACCATTTCAATAAATTTGACACCATAGTAAGAGATATTGAATCCATGGGATCCAAAATAGGAGAAGATGATGGGGTTTGTCACCTATTGTTGAATCTTCCTCAAAAATTTACGGCCAAAAAGAGTAAAAAGAAGCTTGATAAATATGAAGACTATGTCTTTATCAAGCGAACATTATGACACCCAATTCTGTTGAAAATTATATTTATGAGACATTTTGTTTTATGGTAAATTAGACCATTTAGAAGATGGAATGATTCAAAACACTCTATCGGAAACAATACCGACAAACTATGAAGAGTCAATAGATAGAGGATGGTCGGAAGCAATAAAAGAAGAATTAAACTCGTTAAAGGAAAACAACACTCGGTAGATTGTCAAAGATCCACCCAATAAAGAGCTATTTGATAGCTAATGGGTTTTCAGTGAGAAGGAAATTGACGGAAAAGCAAAAAGAAAAGCTAGGCCAATGTCTACTTTCCAGGGCTAAAGATGTTTACTTGCCATTGCAATCGAGGATCTTCAAATCACTCCGATGGATATGAAATCAACATTTCTGCATGGAGATTTGGAACAACCTGTATACATAGAAATTCCTAAAGGACGGGACATAAAACAAGATTCAGATAATCTGTTAGTATGTAAACTAAAAAAGGCATTGTATGATCTAAAGAAATCAGCAAAGAGTTGGTATATGACTAAAGGTAAATGGTATATTAATAATTATTTAATGTCAATTGGTTTTATTAGATCTAAATTAGATCCATGTCTTTATATAAAAGGAAACATTTATTTGAATTTGTATATAGATGATATTTTAATTTTAAGTAGAAATAAAGAGTCAGCTGTATGTGTCAGCTGCTAGTATGAGCTTAACAGAAGTCAAATATTTGGTTCAATTAATGGATGAACTAGTTGGTAAAATTCACCTTCCAGTGACACTTTATGAGGACAACCAGTCCGCAATTAAGATAGCCAGTACACTAGAGTTTAAATAACAAATCACATTGATGTTAAGTACCATTTTATTAGAGATAAGGTTCAGAAAAAATTTGTGAAAATTGTAAATGTTCCTAGTAATGAGCAATTAACTGATATATTTACTAAAAGTTTAGGGTTATTTAAATTTGTTAAATTTAGATATCTCATAATTTATATTATAACTGCTAATTCATTTTTAAAATATACTAGTAATAATTTGTATTTGTATTGTAGCAATTTCAATTTTTTAATGGTAAATAACTTGAAATTGAGGTGGAGTATCAGAAAGAATGGTTGGGGCATGTGCTGTTGCCTTCTATGTTGTGCTGATGTTAAATATAGTTGTTGTACCTTCAATGTGTGTGTGTTGGCAGTGAGCCATGTGTTTTCTTTTTTCCTTGAGTCAGAAAAATGATAACCATTTTAGTTGGACCTAATTTTGGCTAAAGGATGTTTGTGTTTTGACCATGACTATCCCATATACAGCCAAACGCAGAGAAGCAATTAACAATAAAAAGATAAATGGTAAACATTTTTTGAAAGGGCCTTTGTTGACAGTATATTTTATATTTTTGTGTTTTCCAACTTTTTATAATCTTTTTATAAAAAACTAAGTTCATGAATGAATAATAGTAATCTGATCTTGAGGACAGAAATCAAAACATCATTAGAGGATGAGATAAGATATTAAAAATCTTAAATGAACAAAAAGATACACCAGGAAAAGAAGACAAACTTAAAACTCCATTGATTTCAGTATAAAAAAACTATTATATATAATTAAATAACTATTAATTATATATATAAACAGATTGAAAAAGTACCTATCCATTCTCTTCTGCATTCCAGGATCAGGAACAGATCTTCTAAGAGTGATTTTAGGAGCTCTTTTAATAATTGGATTGTCCACTGATATTGATTTTTGTAACAAGCCAACATTTTGTGCAACTATTTCATCCCCATTCTGCACTGTGAATGTTCCTTGTTCGACTTTGAGCATTTGACATGAAAATAAAAACCCTTGTTAGTATCTTCTGACTTTATGATACTACCAGATTGTGGTAAAAGTTGATAAGTATACATTACAACTCTAATTGAATTCATACATACTATACAATACATCATCCATATGTAGTTGAGCAATATCATTTTGAAATTATTGAAAATGTAACATTTAAAATTAACAATTATGTACTTGGTCAGTGGCTTTTGGCTTTAAACAAAAGAGGTTCAAACATTTAGAGCAACAATCATCAACACAACTCATTAACTGCCCCTGATTCTATAATCAATATGCCCTTTTACCAAAGCATGGAAATTCAGGTCTTCCCGAGTTCTGTAGCAATGACCAATTGGCCATATCCATAAACCAGGTGATATCAGATATCTATGTGTCTATTGTTGAGTTTAATATTATATTTACCAATTTTGATCCCATTGAAAGATTTCTCTTTCTATAAATAGAATAGAATAGAATAGAATAGAATAGAAAATAAACTTTATTCTGGGACGATGAATAATATAATGTACATAAATAAATACAATGAGTCTAGCTTTCATAAGATGAAATAAAATAAATTAACAATCTGGTTAACTATTTACAATTTTACAAATGAAGAACAAAAATAGAAATAAAAATTACAAAAATCCAATAATTGTAGGAGAAAAAATAAAAACCTATTTACATCTACTGAATGCTCTTCTTTTTTTTTCTTTTCTTTTTTTTTAGTGAAGTTTTGCTAGTCAGTATCAAAAAATACTACAAAAAAAAAAAAAAAAAAATAATAATAAATCAATATTCTATATTAGGTTAGCAATGTTTTGGAATAACAACAGTAGGTAAATCATACTATGCTGCTCTGCCATATTGTTCAATGTTAGGCATGGTACTTAGTCAAATACATATCTTAACACTATACCTACTGACATTTCATGTATACATATTTCTACCTCAATTACTTGGTAAAAAGCAGTAATAAGAGAGAAGTGGATATTGTAAAATCACATTCAATATATTTTTTAATAAAAGTCAAAAAGCAAAGTAATGAATGTTATTTCCAAGAACTTCTGCCAAAAAGTCCATAAAGGGTCCTTTGAACCATCATGGTAGGTTGAGTGTTAAAAAAAGTATTGTATCAGCAGTTATATATATATATATATATATATATATATATATATATATATATATATATATATATATATATATATATATATTTATTATTTTTTTATTATTTTTTTTTTTTTTTAAGAAGCTTAATGTTTGAACGTACATATCACTAATGAAAATTTTAGCATATCCTAAGGCTATTTCCACTATATTTTTTGTTGAAATTGTACATTGTATATTTATTTTGAAGGTTCAATGAATAAGTTTTGTGCATTTTGCGTGGTGTATTCCAATACTATTTGTGCTATTTAGTTATTTCCAAATGATAATGATAATATAAAGGAATTAGTAAAAATAAGCATAGGTAAACCTTATAAAATGAAGAACTATGTGCAAAATAAATGGGTTAGTGAATCTAGTTATCAAACTTATATATTAGATGAGACAAGAGAGGTATCAAGAACAACTCAACACAGCTGTGACTTTTAATGAAAAGTGAAGGTAATGGTATAACTTTGGAAGTTCTGACTGGGAAAAAAAATGTGGAAAAATATTTGAATCAAACAACATACATACCAGTATTTACTCGTAACAATAACAATATAATTACTCACATATAATAAACCCTGAGGTACTAATGTCCTTATAAAATAGAATTATGCAGTGCAAACTGGTTGTTGTAAACCAGGCAGGTCCGCTGAAAGGGAGGGAGGGCAAAATCCCCTGGGCCTGGGCTCTTGGAGGGCCCGGACTAAGGTGACTACTGCAAGGATTGGGGGATTTAAAGTGCTAAGACAATGCATTTGCCCCGGGGCCCAGTTTGGCTCTCGGCAGCCCTGAAACCAGGACAATATTTAGGATTTTTGAGACTGACTTGAGGAAGAACTTTGTATGATATTTTCAAAACTTTTGCATACAGATTATTTGATAATGACATAAAAATGACATTAACAAATAGTAATGAAATAAACATATAAAAAGAATTTTATTTTGTAGCAAGATTTTTTTTTAAAGGAAAATTACATTAGGTAAGATTTATAGAATTGATAGTTCAAAGTGATCTTTTAAAAGGTTGTAGCAATTTTGTAGCAGTTGTCAAATGTTACTTATGATTAAAAGAAAATTAATGAAAGCTACAATTCTTGTGACGGGAAATTTAAAAAATGGTTGCAAAGATGTCATAGTAAATTTTGAACCTAGGTTTTCCTTGGGCTGAATCTCTTTTACAAAAATATAAGAGCGTAATGTATAAAAAGGTCTTAATGCAAATGAAAAAAAAATCATATTAAAAGGATTAATCCTTTGTAACCCAATGAAACAGGTGTCAAATACATGGGTATTATTTGAATCATATTGATGTATATGACATATGTCATATATTCATATTTGATCATATTCTTTTAGTACAAGGATCTATGATATAGTGTTCTAGTCTTTTCACAAAATTACAGAGGATTGTTTGGTAAAGTGAATAAAATAATCATAATATTCACCTAACAATAAAGATTGAGATTATAAGAACTATAAGGATTCCTAGAATTATGCTTTCTTAATTTAATCAGAATATGCATTATTAGCTTATAACCAACTAAAAACATGCAAAAATTTGTGTTAATAGCACAATACTTCAAAGGTGGTGGTAACATTGATTTTTTGGAGAAGTTATTGCAGGATTATGTTATACATAGTAGGTCTAATAGGTGAGGATAAATTAATTTTTTAAATGTAAAACAAATTGTTTCAGCACCACAGTATGTTTGATGCACGACTACAGTCATTAAGTGTAAGCAATATATTTCGAGAATAAATATTATTTACCACACAAAAAACAGACATATGACCATGAGATATGGTTTCAGTCCCATCACAACCAGCTATCTTTTTAGTAGTAGTTCAATTAAACGCCTACTTAAGAGGTGAAGGCACCAAGTTGTAACATCATGATAAGTACCATTTATTATTCCACTTGGCTTAGAAATTCTCTTCAAAATAATTTTCTCCTCTATCAGAGCACGGACACTAATGCTAGCTGTTTGTAATGGTGTTGTATTTACATCTTTTATTTCATACCTTCTTGCATCTGAATCCTGAAAAAAAGAACATAAATAATTTTCACTTTAATGCTTTAAAAAATAAATCTAGCAGTGCTGGATTTTTCATGTAATAAAGAATGTTGTCATGAACATATTTTGGATACATGCAATATATATTCCTTCCTCTTATATCATTCATAATTTACTATTCATATAAAAATAAATCTGAAATCAAAAAATCTTTATTCTGGATTGCATTGTTCCATTATAATATAAATGTAGGTTAAAAGATGCTTTTGCGATCACTTAGTAGATAATTATGAAACACACCAGAACATTCAAAATAACAGATAAAAAAGTAAATTTGTGTATACATTATTTTTCTTTCCAAAGTAAACCTTTGAAAGACCTGTTTCTTAATTGGTTTAAAATAATTAATTTTTATTTTGTGACCTAAGTCAGCTAAGAGCCAAATTAATTGTGCATATCAGCTTGTTTTTAGTTTAGCTGATAAAATTTGTGTTTAAATGATGAAACAGTTGAAGAGTCCACGGGAGAAAGGGGGAATGTCATTGGGAATGCTTTTCGAGAGAATTAAGTTTTATGGTCTGGATCTTAAATAACTTCAGTATGTTTTCATAATTTTAATTGTACTTTTTATGAATTTTTAATAATCTAAGAAATAAAGTTTTAGTAAAAAAGCTCCAATTTAAACTCAGAAGGAAGGAGGAGAGACCTGGATGTTCCCCCTTTCTTCCGTGTATGGATATCTTTCAACCTCTTGTAACTAACTTAAAAACCCCTTTTCTGGCTGGTACCTTTAACCATCTTATTCTACTCAACAATGTGAATATTTTGAAGTGTAAAACTCCATTTCAGAAAAAAATTGACTCCACCCTTTCTCCCGTGGACTCTTCAGTTAAGTAATGTTGATGAGAAATAGGTGAGCAATTCCAAAAGGAAGAAGAAATTAGAAGGCTTTGCCAAAGGAACCAGTTCTATATGATGGATTATAAATATTAATTGGTTAGGTTATGGTGTTCAAAGAGTGGCTGGAGGGACAGGATAAAGTTAAATTATATTATAATTACTTTATTAACTTATTTTTTTATATATGTATGTATATGTGTCATTTTATATATTTGTGTGTGTGTGTGTGTGTGTGTGTGTGTGTGTGTGTGTGTGTGTGCGCACAGCTGGGTAGGTACACCTATATGTATGTGTGTATGTAATTAAATATGTATAGTGTATATATGAAATTGAATTAAATGAAAAAATAAACTTTATGTATATCTATTTTTAAATATTTTCTCTAATCAACATTCAAGTAATTATAAATTCTTTTCTATGTCTTTACTTACTTATCCATTATTATTTGTATTTTGTTTTATTTACTTTCTTTCTTTCTGTTTCATGAGCATATTGTAATTATTTTTATTACTATTATTATTATTAGTATTTCTTTTTCTTTTCTTATATTTGTATATATAATCAAAGTTCTATTTTCAATTGTATTTAGGATTTTGTAAATTTACAAATCTCATGTTTTATATATATTATTATCTTAATAATAATATATAATAGATATTGTATTATATAATATATTACAATCTTTATAATAATTATTTTTTTTGTTTCATTTCATATTTTTTTTTTTTAAAGGAGAAAGTAACCTTTAAAGAGAAAGACAAACAACTTTAACCCTGTAAAAAAGCCTGTGGCATGAGTATTTCTGGAGATCCCTAATCTTGCAAAGCAATGCATCTGCCATTTTCATCTCATTTCAAATTCATCATTAATTCCCCTCTATACCAGACAAGCACAGCCAATTCAGATAAATAACCATGTTTTATAGCAATGTGAGGATGGGCAAGGTCTTTTATGCTATCTGGCTTATCCAGTGAGCAATGAATAATTCTTATATAAGATGACCAATTAGTATACCCAGTTCTATGAGAACTTCAGAGAAAATCAAGAAGAAGAAATATATATATATATATATATATATATATATATATATATATATATATATATATACACACACATATACACTCGAGTGTAAAAAAACCGGCGCAACTAGAATTTTCGCATATTGTTACTTTTTTCTCTTTCACAACTTAATAAAATTTGCCAATTTTTTTAATATATGTTGCGGATATATTCTGTTTATATGACACAAAAGGACAAACAATAAAACATGCAATTTAAAGCAAAAAAAAATTACCAAACAAAAAGTAAATGCCTGCTAAGTCTCTGTTCTCTTTTCAGATGAGTCTAGAATTGGCCTACATGCTTCAGATGGTTGAGCTAGAGTCTAGAGAAAATGAGGAGAACGCTACGCTCAGTGCAATGTTGTAGGTACAGTACAGTTCGGAGGAGTGTCGGTGATGGTGTGGGGAGGGATTTGTTTAGAAGCGAACACAGACCTCCATGTGTTCCAAAGGCCATCCCTCAATGCACAAACTCATAAAAGAGATATCCTTGAAGAGTATGTAGTCCTTTTGCACCTTTCATTGGCCCTAATGTTATGTTTATGCATGATAATGCACGGCATATATCATGCATATATATGTCTAAAAAACAATAAACTTTATGTATATCTATTTTTAAATATTTTCTCTAATCAACATTCAAGTAATTATAAATTCTTTTCTATGTCTTTACTTACTTATCCATCATTATTTGTATTTTGTTTTATTTACTTTCTTTCTTTCTGTTTCATGAGCATATTGTAATTATTTTTATTACTATTATTATTATTAGTATTTCTTTTTCTTTTCATATATTTGTATATATAATCAAAGTTCTATTTTCAATTGTATTTAGGATTTTGTAAATTTACAAATCTCATGTTTTATATATATTATTATCTTAATAATAATATATAATAGATATTATATTATATAATATATTACAATCTTTATAATAATTATTTTTTGTTTCATTTCATATTTTTTTTTTTAAAGGAGAAAGTAACATTTAAAGAGAAAGACAAACAACTTTAACCCTGTAAAAAAGCCTGTGGCATGAGTATTTCTGGAGATCCCTAATCTTGCAAAGCAATGCATCTGCCATTTTCATCTCATTTCAAATTCATCATTAATTCCCCTCTATACCAGACAAGCACAGCCAATTCAGATAAATAACCATGTTTTATAGCAATGTGAGGATGGGCAAGCTCTTTTATGCTATCTGGCTTATCCAGTGAGCAATGAATAATTCTTATATAAGATGACCAATTAGTATACCCAGTTCTATGAGAACTTCAGAGAAAATCAAGATAAGAAAAAATATATATATATATATATATATATATATATATATATATATATATATATATATATATATACACACATATACACTCGAGTGTAAAAAAAAAAACCGGCGCAACTAGAATTTTCGCATATTGTTACTTTTTTCTCTTTCACAACTTAATAAAATTTGCCAATTTTTTTAATATATGTTGCGGATATATTCTGTTTATATGACACAAAAGGACAAACAATAAAACATGCAATTTAAAGCAAAAAAAAATTACCAAACAAAAAGTAAATGCCTGCTAGGATGCAGGCTGTTATTCAAGCAAGAGGATAAAACACTCGATATTAAAGGCAATGAATTGTGTGTTTCTTGAATATTGTAAACGAAGTTTTATTTTTTTATCATAAAATCAATAAATGTTTACTTTTTGTTTGGTAATTTTTTTTTGCTTTAAATTGCATGTTTGTCCTTTTGTGTCATATAAACAGAATATATCCGCAACATACCATATATTAAAAAAATTGGCAAATTTTATTAAGTTGTGAAAGAGAAAAAAGTAACAATATGCGAAAATTCTAGTTGCGCCGGTTTTTTTGCACTCGAGTGTATATGTGTGTATATATATATATATATATATATATATATATATATATATATATATATATATATATATTTCTTATTCTTGATTTTCTCTGAAGTTCTCATAGAACTGGGTATACTAATTGGTCATCTTATATAAGAATTATTCATTGCTCACTGGATAAGCCAGATAGCATAAAAGAGCTTGCCCATCCTCACATTGCTATAAAACATGGTTATTTATCTGAATTGGCTGTGCTTGTCTGGTATAGAGGGGAATTAATGATGAATTTGAAATGAGATGAAAATGGCAGATGCATTGCTTTGCAAGATTAGGGATCTCCAGAAATACTCATGCCACAGGCTTTTTTACAGGGTTAAAGTTGTTTGTCTTTCTCTTTAAATGTTACTTTCTCCTTTAAAAAAAAAATATGAAATGAAATGAAACAAAAAAATAATTATTATAAAGATTGTAATATATTATATAATATAATATCTATTATATATTATTATTAAGATAATAATATATATAAAACATGAGATTTGTAAATTTACAAAATCCTAAATACAATTGAAAATAGAACTTTGATTATATATACAAATATATGAAAAGAAAAAGAAATACTAATAATAATAATAGTAATAAAAATAATTACAATATGCTCATGAAACAGAAAGAAAGAAAGTAAATAAAACAAAATACAAATAATGATGGATAAGTAAGTAAAGACATAGAAAAGAATTTATAATTACTTGAATGTTGATTAGAGAAAATATTTAAAAATAGATATACATAAAGTTTATTGTTTTTTAGACATATATATGCATGATATATGCCGTGCATTATCATGCATAAACATAACATTAGGGCCAATGAAAGGTGCAAAAGGGACTACATACTCTTCAAGGATATCTCTTTTATGAGTTTGTGCATTGAGGGATGGCCTTTGGAACACATGGAGGTCTGTGTTCGCTTCTAAACAAATCCCTCCCCACACCATCACCGACACTCCTCCGAACTGTACTGTACCTACAACATTGCACTGAGCGTAGCGTTCTCCTCATTTTCTCTAGACTCTAGCTCAACCATCTGAAGCATGTAGGCCAATTCTAGACTCATCTGAAAAGAGAACAGAGGCCTAATCTGCTTCAGTCCAGGCAACATGTTCTCGAGCAAAACGGAGTTGAGCTGCTCTCTGAGCTGAAGTGAGGAGAGGACTGGAAGGAGGAATATTAGAGTGTATATTCATTTCAGCCAGGCGTCTACTTATTGTATGCAAGAAGACATCCCCACCTCCAGCAACACGAAGCCGGTGGCAAGTCATTACAGATGTCTGGAAGCGGTTCCTTTGAGTCTCCATTTCAAAAAATCGATTGTCAGCTTGGTTTGTTACTCTCATCATTACATTTTTCAAGAAATCCTTTATATTTTTTTTATTGACGTTTCGATCCCCACCATTTTTACATGGAACCCTCTTCAAGAAATATATACAATTTAGCACCCAGAAGCTCCAGGTCAGTAAGCCCACCTACTCACTGCACCAAGTACTCACCAGCTCAGATACTAAGCCACTCTAGGTTAAACAATTATTATTTTATAGATTAACAACATTTTCTAGATATTGGTACATCGTTTTGTGTAGTTTTTATTTTTATAGTTATACCATATTGGCATCAAATACAAGTATGTTGTATTAAGTTCTGGGATGTATTGATAAAATGAAATAATAAGGCCACACTCTAATTTTATATCGATTATATAAAAGTTATTAATACAATATACAGGGTGTCCCGAATTTAAATGGCAAAACTTCAAGAACTTATAGGGGACTGAAAAACTAAGACAAAAAGTCCTTTAGAGATTTGCTCGTTTTTGCTTAGTTTTAGAGAAAATCGCAAAAAAAGAAACAAAACAAGTTTTCATATTTATACTTATTTATTTACATTTATATTTATGTCATGTTCTTTTTAATGTAAATATTGCTCAAAATGTTGTCCTCTTGCACCAATGCAAGCATTACATCTAACACTCACTTGATAAATTGCAGCTAAACATTGTTCTGATGATATTTGGTGCACCGCATCTATGATTCGGTCTCTTAATTGCTCTCTTGGGTTGATTGACACCGAATAAACTTTCTGCTTCAAGGTTCCCCATACGAAGAAATCCATGGGTTTCATATATCATAGGTGATCTGGGTGGCCAAGGTACTACTCCTCCACGTCCAATCCATCGTTGTGGATAATTTATATCCAGCCAAGCTCGAGCAACTCTGCTATAATGAGCTGGACATCCATCGAGTTGGAACCACATTTCAATCCGCAGCTGTAAGGGAATGTCATCTAAATAATTAGAAAAGTCGTTCTCCAAAAAATGTGTAAATGTGATATCATTCAATCTTCCAGGTTAAAAATATGGCCCCACCAGTAATCCGTTCCAAATTCCAAGCCAAACGTTAATAGCAAATTCATGCTGAAACCTATTCTCTCTAATAGCTCTGGGACTTTCAAGAGCCCATACATGATAATTTCTTTGATTAACAATTCCTTCTCTTGTAAAGGTAGCTTCATCGGTCCATATAATTTTTAATGGAAATAAATTATCATCGCGAAAAGAAACAAGTTACTAAAATTCAATCTCTTGACATAATCTTGAGGTAATAAATTCTGAACTATTTGAAGATGGTATGGGTAGCGATTATCACCTTTCAAAGTTCGCCATATTGCTTGCCGCGATATTGCTAATGCAGCAGATGCTAGTCTCAGGATTTTTATCGAAGTGGCGTTGGACACAATTTCTTTTCCGATAATCTGCTCTTATTTCTGCCTGGAATTGGTCGCCTTCATTACGTATTAAGAATGACCGAGTCTTTCGTAGTCTATTAAAAGTTAACGAAAAGACTCGTCGATTAGGCACCCTTCTATTTGGAAATCGGCGCGCATACTCCCACACCGCTTCTAAAGCATTACCGTTACAGAAACCATACACAAAAATCATATCAGCGTATTCAACATTAGAATATGTATGCGGCATTGTGACTGATGCTATTCACACAAAAATATCTGAGTAACTGACTGGAGACTGATTTAGGAATTATAATCCTAGAAGGAAGCCAAAATGTAAACAAATAAAAGAATGTAAAGGATAACATTAAGTGTTTACATATCTCACTGCCTAGCCTGACGAACTTGAAAGGTGATAATCGCTACCTGTAACATTTTTGTTTTGTTTTTTTTTTTGTGATTTTCTCTAAAACTAAGCAAAAACGAGCAAATCTCTAAAGGACTTTTTGTCTTAGTTTTTCGGTCCCCTATAAGTTCCTGAAGTTTTGCCATTTAAATTCGGGACACCCTGTATATAGGCTTTTTAATTTACTTTTAATTTAATTTCAATTGAAAGCATTTTGAAAAAGAAATATTAACATTTAGCATTAAGAAAAACAAGACGTAGGTGTTGATATTACTTTTCATTTTAGTCATTATGAATCATTTTTGCAAACAATTATACAAAGTAAGCTAAGTATCAATAAAATCGGCGCTACAACTCATAGTGAGTCAAGGCCTCCTGTAGCATGTACCGCCAGTCATCTCGGTGTGACTAGGTAAGTATACTAGGAAATAAGTCAACTATTCAGAAATTTAGGATCTTAACTTATATGTATTTTTATATTTAAACACCAAAATGTCAGGGAGATGAAGAAACAAGATATTCTCTTTAGAGGGTCTCACATGCATTTGGCAACAAATATGTATGATTGCTTTATACGTTATATTGAATCTTATAATAAAAAAAAAAAAAAAAATATCTTCACCTATCTTGTTATACATTAGTGGTACCATTAACCTAAAAGGAGTTTGACAAGTCCAAACAGATAGCCCTAGAGCTTTACACTTTAGCTGTATTGTTCACAAGACATCATTATTACAGGGGCGACTTACCTTTTTAAAATATCCCCCATGTAGTCTCATATGTCCATTAAGAGCTGGTATATTTTTGAATTTTCGATGACACAAATTACATTCAACTGGTTTTATATTGCATCCCATTGCCTTTGCAGCAGATTGACTTGTCTAAAATAAGCATTTCTCATTATTAATATGTCATAAAATATAGAAGAGAAAAAATAAATAATCTGAAAAATTTAACTCTATAATTTTGTGTGTAAAAACCTAGAAAAAAAAATATTCCAGTAACAATTATCAGGTAAATATATTGATTCTGTAAAACGAAGCAATTAATCGCGGTTCTTATTATTTGTTTTTTTTTATTGGGGCTTAACTTCCTTCGGTACTCCAACTAGGTCAGGAAGGACGGGTTATCCTATAGGTTACCAACTTATTCAGCCAAGGTGGGGAGGTCAAGACTTCTTGAGGTCATTACAAAAAACAACTTTGTGTGGAATTGTAATAAAGTGCTGCTTAGAGTGAAGCTTTTTTACGTGTTGATTAGGTTGTACGGGACTACATTCTTAATAAATTTTATTTTATTTTTATGCAATTCTTTATATACGCTTTGGCCCATGCCCTCTTAATGCAAAGACGCTAAGTATGCCACTATTGTATTGTTCAGGATGGAAATCCACATAAACTAACACTATGTATGGTATCTACCCTAGTTATGTTCAACCATTAATACTCAAGTTCAAATTGATCTCCTTTTTCTTTCATGGCTCTGCAATCTGCAGGGATCAAGGCCTCCTGAAGTCAGGCCGCCAGTCACGGTCTCTTGCAGGTGTCTTCCAGTTGCCAACTCCCAGCATGGATCTTGCATCCGTGGCAACACCGTCATCACATTGCAGTTTAGGTCTCCCCTGACGTTTTTTCGACTGAATATTCTCCTCGAGGATATTCAAACCATCCGCATTCATTCCAGCTATATGCCCACCGAAACCTGCTAATCTTGATGAATTGGACAACATTGCAGTCCTAGAATCCTTCCGGACATAACTTCCGCGTCCATTATATTCCGACAAATAAGATCGTCTGTACCAAAGAATACTCTCAAATCAGAGCAGGTGATTTTCCGAGCCGTTGTGTGCGTTTAACTCTCCGTTTTATATTTCTGCACTAGTCTTACTAGAGCCTTATAAAAGTGAAGCTTGGTTAAGCGGGACAACGACCTACTTTTCAAGTCCAAAATAGCTGTTACTTCTTTATCTTCCATCATTAGGCAGCCTACATTATCAAACTGAAATTTGTGTCCGTCCAGTTTTATTTCCGTAGGCGGGTTTTCTAGTATGTATTTCGTTCTGGATTGGCTTACCTCGAGTCCATCTGTGTGCCGCCGTTTCTCAAGCTTGAGAATATACATATTCCAATATTTGTGACTTTCCGCTAAATATTGTTCCTCCCACTAGAATAACAGGTTATCTTATTGCCCTCTCTATGGCAAAAGTAAAAGGCGAGCATACCTGGCTGTCTCCCTATCTTAGGTCTAGATAAGGTTAAAAAGGGTTCGAGAGTTCACCATTAATAGGAACGGAGCACTGAACTGAGTTCATTGTAATATGCTTTAGTCTCACCAGCTTGGGTGGTTTCCTTGTACAAACCGTTACCCTGTAGAGCTTAGGGTTGGGCGATAGTCGATAGTTACTATCGATATATCAATAGGTCATGCCTATCGATGGCCACTATCGATAGTGTCGACTATCGATAGATCTCTTTTACTACCTCAAGTTTTGAAACTCTCGGCATTATGCTGATCTGTCTCTGTCCAGTGTTGAGTTTTTTTGAAATTGAATTCGGAATTCCTAGAGCTCAAGGATTCACTCAAAGATTAAGCCAAATGAAAGCAGAAATGCAAGTTTTTCTTTGGGGAAATGTGGCTCAAGGAGCACACTTTACTCTTGAAATTAACTATTTCGTTATTTTTCTTTTCTTAAGCTTTGATTTGTTCATTATTATTGTAACCATGTAAATTGTAAATACTTTTTTTAAAATTTAAATAAATTAGTTTATTTCTCTCATCCTTTTTTTTTTTTTTACACGTAACGGCCACTCAGGACCACCCGAATATCATTGGTTAAGCTGTTTACGGGAATCGCAATTTCATGATTCTCGAATGCATATCTTTTCTTCCTTCGGACCACTTGGTACCCCTCTTTTTTTCTCCCCTAATACAGGTGAGATTTTTCAGTGTCTTCCTGTACGTGTCTCTATCCAGATAGTCTGCATCCGAAATTTTAAGTTTCTTTACTTCCTCTCTCATTTGCTTCGTATATCCTCCCATACTTTTGTTGTATCAACAAGATTTCCAGGTAGTTATCAGTGCTGACAAAAAGCCTTCAAATGCTCACTGAGGACGTTACAATACTCCTACCAATAACGAAGGTGCTGTCTTGATTGTTGGCCAGGTGTTTGAAAAGTGAGACATTGTTCTCCACAGCAGGGACAAAAAACTGATAAGAATCAGTGAGTTATATCAAGCATACGATTCTCTTCAGTATTGTATCAGGTTCTGCCATTGAGAAGATGAGTACAGTATTAACATCCCAAACACCAATACACCACTTAAGAAAACTGTGTCTGCAGCTGATTTTTACGCTTATATGTTGATGGAGCGAGAAGGTAAAGAACCATATTTACTTCAATTTAGTAATCTCCTCAACCAATTTATGCTTGGTATGTACGCCAAAATAGAAATAGAAAGACTAAACTTTATTCGAAAAAATCAAAAAAGTTGAGACTATATTCACTTAAAGTATGCCATATAAGAAAAGCTGATGATCTGGTATCAGAGCTGGGTAAAATGGTAGCGCTGTCTGGAAGCTTCACTGGAGGACTGTTAAAATAATATAAAATTAACTTTTGTAAATTGTCAAATTAACTTATTGAAATTATTTTAATAACGGAATTCTTTAGGTTTATTTAAGTAATAATAATTATCAACGTTAAGCTTAACTTTTACTAATTTAAGTTAATATTAATTAATCGTAATGGTATTAAACCGTAGCGGAGCAGGGTACTTTCAGCTAGTAATTTATAATCCTGCAAATTTCAAATGGCAAGTAGATAATTGAATTTAATTAAATTTGTTGAAATTTTGTATTGAATACATTTAGAAAAAAAGGAAGCAACTATCGAACAACTATCGATAGCAATCGATAGTTCTCAACCGATAGTATCGGCCTAGTGATAGTGCTATCGACTATCGTCCAACCCTAGTAGAGCTTAGGCCCTTTTACATTGTAGTGCGCTGCCCAGAGGACCATAACCGGGTGTTTGTATGTTGAAAGGGCACACTCCAGTATTACTCTTAGGGGAAAAATTTTATCAATGAAAATACAAGCATATAATTGGTTATAAATATTTTGTAAAAAGATAGGAACAACATTCTGATACAACAAAACATTTAGTCATATTTACCTGCATTGTCCATGTTTTACTAGCATTTGTAGAAGCTGTAACTGCTGATGTAGCAGAGTTGGTTTTGGTCACTTCGAAAGATTTTACAGTGGACGGATGCTGATTTTTTTGAATGACGTGTTGAATGAGCTCCAAATGTTGTTTAGTTAGTTTATCAGATGAATTTTGGCCTTTTACTTGCTGTGAAAGAAAATTTAATGAAAAAGTTAATAACTAAGAATTGATCTAATAATAGCTTAATTAAATGCATTATATATAATTAAATGGTAAGAATTAGGTATGAATATTCTGATTATATATGGTAGGAGACTTGAATTCCTGGGAATTTTACTAATTTATAACAGTTTACATGTTGTTAAAAATAAATAAAATCGCACCTTAATCTAACCAAGTGTACAAGTCTTTATTTTATGCGAGTTGCCATTAAATATCCCCCTCGAGCATTTGATCACCAAAAATTAATATAATTTTATGACATTAATGTATTAATAAATGAATCAGTTGGTAGCATTACCACCCCAACCACAATATTCAAACATATTAAGTTTGAACTTTTTGTCTAACAGCATATCTAAACTGACCGGATTTTAGAAAAACTCAAAAAGGGACGCCCACGATAACCGTGGAATGGGATAATGGTTTGAGTTGGATGTCTGAGGGTCATTGCTTCGTTCTTTACTACATTTTACCCTTAAAACTATTACCTGTCAACTGTAGTTAAATAATTTATATTGAGACTAGAACACTAGACAGAACAAAGGATGTTTTAAAATGAATAACTTCTTTTTGTAATGAATTATGGTTTCATATACTACATTACAACAGAATAAGTCCAAAATGTTTTACATATCACTGCTGAAAATAATAACATACAACTTAATACTGTCACTTATCCATATTTTAGTGTAATGAAGAGTGACCTATTGTTGAGGGTTTTAAAAATAATTGTGAAGTGTTTCAAGATACATTCCTATCGATAAAAGAATACATTAGAGACGAATATACAGCTTAACTGAGTGTCTCGATAGTGTGGGTCGGGACAATGGAGCCTCATCTCCCTAAACCGGGACTGCCTGTTCAAAGCGAAACGTCTGGTCTCCTAAAATGGAACCATGTATCATAACCAAAGTAATAAGACTAAGAATCAAAATAGTCCAGAGAGAGCTCGTTTTATTTGTCAATTGGACGTTTTTGGCTTAAGTACTAAATTTTACTTTTACGGAGAACTAGAATAATGCTTAAGGTCAAAATCTTTACATACTTAAGGCAAAGGTTCTTAAGCCTTCTTAAGGCAAATTCATGAATAATAAATCACCTTTTGTTCATTTGGTGGTGGTGCATATTGTATACACGTCGGAGGAGATTGTTCTGGTGTTGAATTGGTTGATCCGGAGCCAGCATGATGATTTTCCGTGTGCCTCCTTAACGATCTAGCGTCACAGTATGACTTGCTGCACCCTTCAGCTTTGCATTCATACGGTTTTTTATTTCTGTGTGTCAACATGTGCCCATTTCTAGAAATCATAACAAAGAATTATAATTATCTGGTAAACCGCCAGAAACGAGATAAATATAAAATAATGAAAGAATGCACATTTGATAAGGTGAAAAGGTGATGTCAGTTGCAAGAATTACTGGATTATTACGACGAAAACATTTAGTGTAATTTTTTTATACTGCAACACCACTAAATTAAAAAAAAATTATATAAAAAAAAAAAAGAAATAGTAATTTTGGGTATTTTATATTTTTGTGGAGGTTTACGGTACGTAACTGTATAATAGTCATTATTTATAGCTCAGTAGGTAAAGCACTAGACTACCAAGCTCGAGTTCGAGTCCGACCGAAGGCAGAAAATTTATATTCTGTCTGGGGATCAACTTTGAGATCTTGGGGCAAACCCATCATCTTTAAAGTGGATACCCTTAATTGGGAAAAATCTGGTGGTTGAGCGTGATTTTGACCAACATCTCCTCCTATCACAACCGTTGGTCTAGTAATAATGCATCCTTACCCAAGTAGTAAACTCAAGAGTTTTCACTGGTTGTACAGGTTTATATATATATATATATATATATATATATATATATATATATATATATATATATATATATATATATATATACTATATGTAAATTTCGGGTCCTTTGTTTGTCTTAAAATATAGTCAGTTAATTTTAGTTATGCCAGCTTTTCTGCTTGATTATTCGAGTAATTCTGTCTTTGTCAGTACAATTCTTAATAAAAAGTTTCATTACGTTCAGTCATAAATGCAGGACCTACGTTCTCTACTTAATTGGTGCCGTCTGTGTATATGTCAATAGTGTTAGGTTGTAGGGTAGACATATGGACTAGTCCGTCCATGTACACTAAACCTTAGACGTGTAATGTTGGGTGTAAACGCTTTTCTATAGTTTGTTCAAGTTTCGATACTCTCATGGTTTATGTGTTTGTATCCGATTGCATGCTTTATATCTGTTTATTTATATATATATATATATATATATATATATATATATATATATATATATATATATATATATATATATATATATATATATACAGATTGAAAAAAAAAATAATCCTTTCCTTATATGGTACTTACAAATGATCTTGTCGCTTGAACGCTTTAGCGCACATGGTACAAATGTACCTACGTTCATCGCTGTGTGTCAGCTTATGCTTCGCTAAAGCAGAAGCGTTTGCAAAAACTTTGCCACATACCTGTAAAAAGCAATAAAAACTTAAATAATTGCTTACTAAAAACTTGTAGTACATATTTTTAATTTCAATTCGGGTTTTCATTGAGACTCCTTAATTATTCATATATAGTTTTTACATATCTCTGCATGTTTCCGACTTTAAAGCAAATGCAGTTATTTATTAATTATTTTTTTTTTTTTTTTTTTTTTTTTTTAAAAATTATTTATTGAAATTTACAACTGTATATACAAAAAATAAAATACATCAAGTAAATGTGATGAAATAGATAAAAATGACACGTCACTTGTTTTTAAAGCAACTACCCATTGGTAGCACTTATTAAGGTTCTACATGATAAAGCACTATATTAGCAGGTCTCGAGGCCATCTTCTTTTCAAGCGCCTCGGAGATTTATCTGGAATGGAATGAGATGAAAGTTGTGATACTAATGGATTTGAATGGTTGTGGAGTTTGCTGTGAAAGGATTGATATCTGGTTTGAGCTAAGTCAGAAACGTAAGGTATATTAAGATCTTTGTGGATAAGTTTATTTGTGACGAAGTAAGGAGCATTTAGGATTTTTCTAAGGATTTTGGATTGTAAGGCTTGGATACGAGATGAATTGGATGGTTTAGTGGAGCCCCAAAGCTCAACTCCGTATGTCCAAATTGGTCTAATTATTGTCATGTAAATGAGTGTTTTGTAATTAATTGGAAGGTTGGAGCGTTTGTCAAGTAAATGTTGAAGTAGTCGATAGCGACGGGCAGTTTCTTGTCGTTTTAGTCTTGTATGTGGATTCCAAGTAAGACGTTTGTCCAGATGGAGTCCTAGGTAGCGGATCTGTTCAACGGGGATTAGCGGAACATCGTTAAAGGATATTGTAGGACAGGAAGTCGTGGGTTTACGACGGAGGGTGAAGGTTATTTGATGGGATTTATTTGGATTTATTTTGATTCTCCATTTTTGACACCATTCTTGAAGTTTTATGATATGGGATTGGAGTGTCTGGGAGGCAATGAAGGGATTATTGTTTACTGATAACACACACGTGTCATCAGCATACGTTGTGAGGATGGTGCTAGGATGCGTCGGGATGTCAGCTGTATACACCGTGTAGAGGATTGGACCTAGGATACTTCCTTGAGGAACACCTGCAGATTGGGTAAAGAGAGAGGAGTAGGAAAAGTTATGATTAACTTTGAAGGTTCTATCACTAAGATAGGAACGGATGATAAGGAAGTATGTAGGAGGTAGGAATTTTCGTAGTTTGTACAGCAGTCCCGGGTGCCAGACTCGGTCAAAAGCTTGTTCTACATCGAGAAAGGCTCCCGTGCAGTACATTCCGCGCTCTAATGCGGAGGAGACAACGTCCACCACACGATGACATTGCTGGATTGTGGAATGTGATGTTCGGAATCCAAACTGGTGGTCTGGGATTATGTGATTGGAATCTAGGATAGGATACAAGCGTTTTAAGATGAGTTTTTCCAGGATTTTTCCCATAATTGGCAAGAGAGAGATAGGACGATATGAGGAAGGGTGTTCCGGTGGCTTTTTGGGCTTTGGTGACATTTTGACTATGGACACTTTCAAAGGATCAGGAAATTATGTTGTTCGGAGTACAGCGTTATATGTGAATGTTAGGAGCAGGATGGCTTTCCAAGAAAGGTGTTTTAGGATATAGGATGTGATAAGGTCATGTCCAGGGGCTCCTGGTGGGTAATCTTTGGATGATACTTGATATTTCTGAGGGATGGAATGCTTTAGGAGGAGGGGACATTTGAAGTGGGATATTTAATTCAGTTTCAATACTTTCAAGATGATTTTGGTTAAGGATATCAGGATGGGGTTTAAAGGTATTGAAAAGGTGCTAGCCGAAAATTTGAGATTTTTCTTCGTCAGATCTTGACCACGTTTTGGATTCAGTTAGAAGAGGGTGATTACAATTTTTGTAGTTCAGAAGTTTTTTTGTGGCCATCCATAAGGATTTGTCAGTCGTGTTAAGGTTTTCAGTATATTTATATAAATTTTGAATTTTGAATTTTTTTATTTCTGTTTTTAGTTTGTTAGTCAATTTGGTGTAGTTATTTTTGTCTGACGGATATCTGGTTCTATGCCACTTAGCTCTTGCTTTTCGCTTTTCTCTCAATAGGATGCGAAGATGTTGTGGCAAATTACTCTGGAGAGAATTGTATGTTTTTCTTTTTGAGGTGTTATCTTTTATGCTATTGCGTATTATTGTCGTTAGTATTTCTATGGCAGTATCAATGTCTTGTTTTGTTTTAAGTGGAATTTTTAAGTCTATTTTAATTTCCAAATCATATCGAAAACTGTCCCAGTCTACTCGGCCAGTAATCAACGAAGGATGGGTGGGTTTAGGAACAGAAGTTGAATATAGGGAAAGCAGTACCGGACTATGATCAGATGAAAGGTCATTTAGGGATTTTATTGTGAGCTGGGATGATGATACCTGGGAAGTGATGAATATGTCGAGGATATCGGGTCGTTTTTTGAGGGATGTCGGCCAATATGTAGGGTTCATAGGTGGAATGATGGAATAGGTTTTGGATATAGAGACTCGGGATAGGATGCTGCCACGGGAGTTGGATGATCGACAACCCCACCGTTGGTGCTTAGCGTTGTAGTCTCCTCCTGCAATGAAGCGAGGTCCCAGAGATCGGAATAAGGATTCAAGATGACTATAGGAAAGGGGAATATTTGGTGGGCAATATACAGCTGAGAAAGTTAAATTGTAAGGACTTGATATGATAACCGAGGTTGATTGGATTTCTGCAGTTGGAGTGGAAGGAATAAGGGAATGGGGTAAGGATCTATGGATAAGGATACAAGAACCAGCATGTGCTGTGTTGTCTGGATGGTCCGACCTATAAGTGATATAGTCCCGTATGTAGAAATGTGATTTTTTTGTGAAGTGGGTCTCCGTCAGTAAGGCAATATCAATGTTATTGTCGTGAAGAAATATGTCAAGTTCGTCTCGGTGGTTAGTTAGTCCATTCGCATTCCATAGAACGATAGCCAGCGGCTTTGTGCTCATTGTGGAATATGGAAAGGGACTTGATAAAGGACTGTGGTAAGGAGTGAAATGAGAGGTGCGATCGTTTCTTTTAGCTCTGACAGGAAGGACGATAGGATGTTATTGATGTCTGCTGGATTTGTGACAAGATTTGATTCGGGTAGCTGTGATGGAGGATTGTATCTAGAAATGCTAGCAGGGATTTGGACCCGTCTTGGGATACTAGGAACAGAGTCAACTTTTTATAGTGTTTGGGTTGGGAGGTTAACTATGGAAGAAGTTTGGATTGGAACTGGTTGTTGACTCTGTGGTGGTAGTTTCACACGTAGAGGTAGGTAATATGGAGGAATGTCTTGATTAGGACGTTGAGGAGTAGGTTGAGGTTTGTAAAGTGGAGGCTGTGGTTTGGAGCTTTGAGGCGCCTGATGTGGTGCATGAGGATCTCCTAAAATATTTGAATATGACGAAGGAACATATAGATTCCCTCGTTTTCCCTGTTGAGGAGGGTGGATGGTGGATGAAGTAGACGGCTTGGGCTCAGTGGTGAAAAGTTGATCCTTATGTTCATGAAGGGTTTTCGGAGATCCCACTCTTACTTCTTGAGAGTTGTGAGGTCGATTTTTTGAAATTGTTTGCAAATGTCTCTCTCTGCCTTTGATGGTTACGACGCACCCTCTGTAATTTGCTGGGTGGTCTTCACCGCAAAGGACACATTTTGCGGGCGTTTCTCTGGTCTTCAGGCATGTTGCTGTAGCATGTGGTCCAGCACATTTGACACATCTGGCTGGATGGTGACTATATGATTTTGTATGCCCCAGAGTTTGGCATCTGGTGCAATGCACAGTTGTAGGTTTTTGTTTAGGCTGCTCAAATCGTACAACTGAGAATACCAGTCTTATGATTTTGAATATTTCGATGTTATTGCTGGCTGGTTCTAAGTCTACATAAAATAAAGGTAGGGGAAACTTTTGTGTAGGGTGGAGAACATTCGAGATGTTTCTCACGTTGTGGCCAATCTCTTCAATATCTCTCTTTACTGCTTCTGTAGGAGTGGAATTATGAAGGCCTCTTAAGACAACTCTGTAGGCTTTATCTTCTTTTAACTGATAACAATGGAAGTTATAGTTTTTAGCAGACAAAAAAAAAATGATATTTTTATAGTTTTCTTTGGTGGTGGTGTTAATTTTTATGTCTTTAACACGTGAAAAACATTGGAAGTTTGTTTGGCCAATAAGATTCGCTATTTCTTGACAAAATGGAAGGTAATCCTTTACATTTGATACAAAAACTGGTGGTGGTGGAGGTTCTGTAAATTCTTTATTTTGTTGAGCTGGCTCGGATGGAACATTCTCCAGGGTTGCAAATTTATTACTGGTTGGGATTGAATAGGTGGATTGTTCTATTTTTGTGGCTGCAGTGGATTTACTGCGAGTTGTAGGAGCTGGTGTTTGTTTTCCTTTATTCTTTTTTGTTTGTTTTTTATTAGGTGAATTCCCGGCAGATCCGGGGGCAGCGTTCCGATGACGTTTTTTCAACATTCTTTGCGACAAGTATTGAGAGTCTGTCTCGCTAATTTCAGATATCGCAAACTCTTCTTCCGAGTCAGTATTCTCTAACTCCATTTTATAGTCAAAAATAAATATTAAATAATTAATAATTAATTTATTATTAATTATTTGTTAACTCCTATTTCTTTTGTTTTCAGCACATTAAGCGATAACATTTATATCATCAAATCGGTATTTATATTTTTTCGTAACGATTTGTTTTCTCTAATAAATAGGTTCATAGATTATTATTATATATATATATATATATATATATATATATATACACATATAATTATTAGTTTAAAACGGTGTTTTTAAACAAAAATCATTTTAAGGAAAACACTTTTACCAACAAATTAGGTGATGCTGGCCGTTTTCTTAGGAGACGTCGTCACATTCTTACAGGATTTAGTATCACGAAACCCACCAAAATTTCGCCCAATGGTTCCCTGATCAAGGAATTAATTTTTAAAACTACGAAAACAAAATAGTATGATAAAACATTTCAGGCTTTAATTCAGATAACTTTTCAACGTACAAGGGGAAAAAAACATATACATATGCTCCAAGTTTATTATAATATTTGTTTCATTATTATTTTTCATGCCATTTTACACGAATATATTAATTTATTATTTATGTATCTCTGACAAAACCTGGCATCTCTGAGGACCCTGCCTATTGGGTGACGATGACTTGGTTGTTGTAGGCTTCCTGGGAGCAAGTCTTGATTCATTTTTGATTATTTCACAACTGCTATCAACTGAAAAAAAAAAAAAAAATCTTCATCTTCCTATGAAACTGTTAATCAGAAAAAAAAAGAAAAAAGTGTTTACTTCTAGGGACTTGTTATTCGATTAGACGTGTACAAAAATCCGCTTGCAAGAACACAAATATGAACCAGAAAAACGAATAATAAAATAAGAGAAATATTAAAATATTTCTCTTAAATTCTATGGGGTTAAGAATATTAATTTGTAAGGGAAAAAACATTTAATAGAAAAAAATAACATTTTGTAGTAGAAAATAATTAAATATATATTTTATTAATCTTTTAATTACAATTTTTTTTATTTATTTAGAGTGAATTTTATGGTTCATATTATCGCATATATAAAAACCGTAATATCAATTCCTAAGACATTTTTTAATAATACCTATATATGCTGTTCCAATATCTATTCAGTAAATATTCGTATAAACTTATTGCCAAGAATGTTTTGAAGGCTTACATATAAAATAAATACACAGAGTGTTCAGCATTTTAAATCCAATGAATTACTAATTTTTGACTTCTAAATCTTCATAATTTAATCAAAATTAACTATTTATTTGACTCAAAAATTTCTTATTTAAGAAACTTTCTATTGCAAAATATTCCCAGAATCCACTGTCGAAGTAACTTTAGTCTTACGCTAAACATCCATATATAAACATTTATATAAGGAATTCAGGGGATGTGTTTTTGTGCGTGCAAGCGTGCGTTACTGCGAGTGAGCATAAGTGTATTAGGGTATTTGATTAGATGTGGAACAATCAGAACTACAATAACAAACGTAACATGTTCTCTGGATGGAAAGGTTGGAACTCGTTCTTTGTCTAGGTTGGAACGAACCCAATGGTTCTTATCTGGATAACAACTCATAGGAAAATAGTATTAACCCTTCAATTCCTATATTCAATCCACGATTGAAAATTTGTTTTTGTTAGATTTTCCGTTTGCTAGGCATCTAAATTCAAAATTTTAGCTATGTTATAGCATTGCACCCCGTGGGGTGCATTAGGTAAGGGAATAACAATACATAGTCCAGGCAACGAAGGAAATTTTGAGGAATTAATTTATGTATTTTTTTTTAATTTTCCATATTACCCCACTATATCTCCTCAAGTATTGATTCCAGCAAAAAAAATGTATAGAATCTGTTTTGTAAAGAATTTTATGTTAATTAATTTAGTACAAAAAATTTTTTTTTCGCTAGAGGCAAGAGTCTTCGAGTTATTAACGAAAAACTGAAAAAAACGACCTTTAGAGCACCCCCCCCACCCTTAGCTGCACTCCCACCCCCGGTACTTTTAGTACGTTATTAATAAATCCTTAAGGACACCTTCCCCTACAACTGTGCCAAAATTGGCTTCTGCATGATTTATGTCCGCTTTTTGGCCTTTTTTACTCTTCGTTTCCTGGACTAACAGTACGTTTTTTATATGATATATATATATATATATATATATATATATTATTCATTGAGAATATAAAGTTGATTTAAAGAAAAAAACATAAAAGTTCACAGAAGAGCTGCATGATATTCATTTGGAACTCTGGAAGGTTAAAATCATTCTTGATTAGGGAAGGCCCGTTCCGACTTATATGCGGAATGAGATTTTACGGTCTGTTCCAATTTTCGTCCACGACTAACCTACTACCTACTTACCATGCAGTTTCGTTCCATCCCTTATTGTGAATTCGGGCCGTTAGTCTCCATCTATTTTATAATTAAGAAATTTATAGGTACTATAATATAATGAAGGTTTAAATAGCTAAGAATAGTTATTAAAAAAAAAATTATTATTTTAAAATAGTTTTATTAAATAAAGCTTTCTGCTTTCGCTTGAACCGCTGGCATTAACATTTCTCACATCCAGTATGGATCGACCCGTTTTGCTTTTAATTAATATTTTGTACAACACTCGACTTGTTTTCTCTCTCTCGCTTCCGGTGTGCTTCCCGGAAAATTTGCTTTAGCTATTCCTCGATATACTCCTCTATTTGCCGCCAGTAACTTTTCAATGTGGTGGGAGGGATAGTTTCCTGATTAAAAAATAGCACAAGTTACCGCTATCGTTTTGATTTTTGTTTTTTCGTACCTTTCTCGGCAGTCAGTTGGATTCGATATAATGTAAATAGGATTATTTTGCATTTTTGCTTTTCTTTATCATAGTAAGCGATAATATTCGGAATGTTTTGATTTGGTGGACAACTATAAATTTTGAATATATTCCTCGAATTTAGCAGAACTAGACGTGGAAAAAACAAAACAAAAAAATGTACAATCAAATAAAAATTTGGAATTGAGTAAAGAGGAAACAGAAGATATTCTTGATCATAATACGAAAAACCTATGTAGAGGGTAGTAATGGAGATGACGTGGGGGGGGGGGCAGCCAGTGGATATCTACATTTTATTTGTAAAAATCATTCCTAAAAAAACTTTATTTACCATAATTGATCATAAAAACAACCATTTTAGATCTGCAAATAATTATGTCTGACCATAATATTGTAATTAAAAATTTATCAAATTATAACTTTGTTTTTATTATTTTCAATCATATTTTCATTTACGTTCAAAATATTACTCTCTCAAGTAATATTTTGTACATATACTCTCTTTTAAATGTAGAATTGTCAAAATATTCTATTTAATGGATTTTATACAAACTTTGGACAAAAACGGATAAAAAAAAAAAAGCAAGGTGTTGTACTGGTGTACGAGCGACCGCTCGTGTTGCGGCAATTGGCGCGACCGGTGGAAGGTTAAAGCAGTCTGTCTACCTATCCTTTACAAGACTTTTTGCATGATCAGCTTGATTCTGATTCTTAAAAACCAAATTTATTTGAATCCGAAAGAGGTAGCCGATCTCTGTCGGTAGAACAGAAAATTTCACAGAAAACGGTTTATTTTGAAGATGCCTATGTGCTGTGAGGTGAGCCGATTGAAGATAGGGGAGGGACCCAAGAGCAGTAAGATCAACGGCTGTAGGGCTATGAGCGGATGGAAGAGTTGAAGTAAAGAAGGGAGGGAGAGGTCAGTCGGAACGACCTTGGGTGGAACGAAACGGGAGATGCAATCAAAACCCTATCTACACCAACGGAACGAAATCGGAAGTATTTTGGCGTTGGTTTTCGTTCCAGTTGGAACGAAAAACTTAGGTAGTTCGTTTCGTTTCAAACCGGTTCAAGGCTGGAACCAGTTCCAAATTCCGTTCTACTCAGAACGACCCACCACTATTCTTCTCTCGTCTCGTGGCCGCAACAGTTTGTAGCATGTTCTATAGTTATTGATGAGTGCGGGAAAAAGCTTTTAAGTTAATAGATGATCGGGTTGACCGTTTTAAAGTAAAGAAAAGAAGGTACACACTCTAGGGTACATTAGGAACTGAAGAGATAAAAAAGTAAACAAAAAAATGAATACAAACAATAACATACCTGGCGTCGATGCAGGCAAGAAAATGTCGATTTCACTATCAGATAACTGATGCCTCAATAAATTGCTGTCATCAATATTGATCTGAACTTGATCATCTTCTGAATACAAAAGAACAGGCTTGAATTCACCCACAGGTTCCTGTAAAACATAAGTTAATGTAATGAAAGGAAGTTTGTGCATATCCTTGTACAGTATTTATAAAAACAGTTGATCTACAATTGGGGAAGAGCCAAGATCCAAAAGAGAACTAAAACATAAATTCATAAATTGATTAGTTACAGATTTTATTTGAAAATCTTAATTTTTAAAACGTATTTTATGTTGTGAAGAGCTTTATCATAAGATAAAGGGAAAAGTGGAATCTTGATTTTATGAAACTCGCAATCAGTACCTATCTAAGTAATCATAATTAAGAGTTATTATAAATTAAAAAAAAAAAGTCGAAATAATATTTCTCATCATAATATTTTTAATAAAATATGTTTCCAGGATCTGCAGATCAAGCTGAGTTTAAATCGCTTGCGATAGGTTCGAGTCACCTCCTCCAGAAAACCAACCTTCTATACCCAATATTAATCCAATCGAATTCCTCTCGTCAAAAGTGTTGGTATTATTTTTGACGAAAATTATACCAAAACCCCCAGAAAAAACTCCAAAAGTCCTCTTCGCACCACCATACTCTGAAGCGTATCAATTACTTTGGCCACTTCCTCCTATTCAAACCTGCACGTTACTTGTTACTTTTCTCGTCTTCCATCACTTCAATGATTGCTGTGGTGTGTACGGGGTATTGAATAAATGGCTACTATTTTACAGCTCTATACGTTTCATCTTCCAGTATTCGATGGAAAGCTGTATTTTATGTGGTGTTTAAGTGTATCTTTGCTGTCTACCTACGCGCTGCATTCTCTTCCAAGACATCCTATTTCCAAATTTCATTAGTTCAAATGAACTATCATTTTCCTCTCCCCCATCAAGTATCTTCTCTTCGAATTCTTAATTCGACCCTCTTCTCTGACCAAGTAGTTTCTGCTACTTCTAATTTCAGTACAGTAACCAAATAATTTGTCGATGAAAATTGTCCCCTCGAAAATTTTGATCGTTAAAAAAAATTCTAACAACTAGCTATGCATTTCTTTTGACTATACTCTAAATGACAAAAAATAAGAAACGAATATATAAAAAACAAACTAAATTCACTTTCCTACAAATCATTTCTTATATATATATATATATATATATATATATATATATATATATATATATATATATATATATATATATATATATTGATTTTTTAAAATAAAATTTAATGCGCTAGAGCGCGTTAAATTTATAGTGAAGTAACTTGTTAGTGGAACGGGGAAAAATCAATGGAACAAATATAGAGGTTATTTTCTCAATTGATTTTCTTATTTTTTGGGATTCTGAATCCGAATTTCCATTTTGTTTTTTCCAAAAAAAAAAATCTAAAAAGTTAAATAATATAAATGATATTTTACGTTTGGTTTAATATGAAGAAGTGTGCATTAAACCGTTAAGCAAATTGTACAGAAATAAAATTTTGTATAAAATGGTTTCGTATAGGGTTTTTTTTGTCAAATTAACTATTTAGGCGCTAGTGCGTATTGTACGAGTAATAATGCATATGTAGTATGAGAAATAGAATGTTTCAATTGATGATCAATGATCCGTTAATCTTTTCGAAAAAAAAATAATAAATAAAATAAATAAATAAAAAAGTAGATGGTTATTTATTATTTATTTATATTTTTTAGTCAAAAGAAAGGGAAATTTGTTCGCTATCCGTTGCATCCAATTCCACATATCTAACCACAATACGCGCGAGTATTGAATAGAGTAACTAAATAGTTGATTTCAACTGGACTTGTAAGAAATTTTCTGTATATTATTTTAGTATGATTTGATTAGTCGAATGATCATTATTTTGATTATATATATATATATATATATATATATATATATATATATATATATATATATATATTTTTTTTTTTATTTTTTTTTTTTTAATTTTGTGCATTTTTCTTTTGGAACGTACAAGCTTTTAAATTCGGATCCAGTAACCTAAAATATATAAAAATCAATTGAGAAAATAATTTATATACATTATTTCCTGGATTTCCCGACGATCAACTATCAAGTTATTTCACTATAACCTCAATAAGCTCTAGTGGCTGAATAGTTGATCAAACAACAAACTTTTACTCTTAGTATCTTTTCAATAATTTTTTTTTTTCTAGCACTTGTTTTCGGAACGGTCTTGGCTTTCCTTTATTCAAATGCCCTCTCCGTTTTAAAATCTTCCCTGTTAAACAATCCACCATCTATCCAATCCAAAAATCAACGAAATTAGCCAGATTACGTGATAAACCAGGAAGGACGGGTTATCCCACAGGTTACCAACCTATTTCAGCCAACGTGGGAAGGTCAAGATTCATTTCTTGTGTCCACCAGGAAATAAATTTAAACCCGCCCAGGTGGGATTCGAACCCACTACATTCAGTACCGAGCGCGCTGAGGTCCTTTCCCCAACTCGCTCGGTCATCAAGTTCCTAAATTTTCAGTTTTATAAACATTTTTTAAAAAAATCTCATTGTTTGTTTTGCATTTTAAACACAATTATTAATTTTAATGATTATCTATCTTTAATAATATTTCGAAGTATTTGTACTGATTTTTTAGCTTTATCATATTGTTCAATAGGTTTAAAAAAATTAAATAGAGTTTCAAAGATCAGTTAATTCGTAAAGAATTTTCTTTTTATTATTTTTTACCTTGTTCTGTAATATATAACAAATCACTTGCTTTTATAAATATGAATTTATTTCAGTGTTATGTACTGTGGTGAAATCATTATTTCTGTACTCGCGAGTTCCAGTTTGACGTCATGAAATCAATGATTGCTTGGTCCCCCCCCCCCCCCCCCCCTCTCCTCCCGTTACCTTTTCGAATACACTTAAAATATAACGACTCCATATCAGATGTAATGTAATTGAACACTATGATTTTCTTTTTTTTTTCTTAACTTAGGATCAAATAAAAAAAGAGAAAGTTTATAAAATAAAATATCATCTTCGGATTGGAGGTGATATTTTATCCTTATTCCTCAGAATTGTCAGGAATAACTATGTACGTAGCCAAAGGCAGCTGATAGAAGTACATAGCTTCAAGAGAAAAACATGTAACTCGGTATGTTGTCATAAAGTGTTCAAATAGTGTACAAAAGAGTACGGTATTCTTCAAAACATAGGGATTTGGATTGATGAATTGTTTTCCACTTTTATTGGATTTTTTTTATTATTCGAAGACTAGTTTCGAATGTTAAATATTCATCGTCAGTTTTAAAAACCTCAGCAGTTCATCAGGAAGATTATATACATTAAATATCTGCCGTGGTCTGACGGGATCACCAAGCTTCAAGGACCGCGATGGCTGGCGGAAAAAAAAATGGATTGACGAGGCTCCAACTAAAAGGCACTAAGGAGGAAAAAGAAGAAGAACATGTTGAATATGGTAAAGTAGGCAAAATGGAAGGGCTTCGAAAAGAAACCAGGATCTACTGTAGACTGACGACGTAGAATAAACTTTAAAATGTTGTAGTTCTTTAGAGTATTAGAGCGTAAAACGTCTAGGTCATCAACGCTCAGTAAGTATAAAAATATATCATGATAACTTGACTATTGGAAATATTTAATTGGTCAACGAAAATCTGGGTTGGTTTTGATCGATTATATTATTTCTAATGATACATAAATATTTAATTGTTGGTTATTTCTTGTGATTTGTTAATATCGCTCCCGAGCCTTTGATTATTTTTAATTAAATGTATTGCAAAGTTGGAATTCTGCGTCTTATTATTGTATAGGTAAGTTCGTATCCTACGATTTTTTATAAAGGGTCTACATTGTCTTTTGGTGAAAGGTAGTCGGAAGATAATGGTATTTCTATTTTAAATTACCTTTACCCTTCGTCGTAAACCTACGACTTCCTGTTCTACAAAATCCTTTTATAATATCCCAATGATCCTTGTTTAAAAGATCTGCTATCTAGGATTCCAACTGGACAAACGTTTAACTTGGAATCAACATACGAGACTAAAACGACAGGAAACTGCTCGACGTTTTCGACTTCTTCAATATGTACTAGAAAAACGATCAAACCTTCTGATTTATTACAAAAGACTCAATTACATGACAGTTATCAGACATATTTAGACATACGGATTGAGCTTTGGGGCTCAACTAAACCTTCTAATTCTTCCCTTATCCAATCCTTACAATCCAAAATCATTCGAAAAATCTTCAATGCTCCTTACTTTGTCACCAATAAACTTATCCATAAAGACCTTAATGTCCCATATGTTGCTGATTTAGCCCAAATCAGATACCTATCCTTTCATAGTAAGCTCCATAACCAACTCAAATCCACTAGTTTCGCAACTTGCTCCCCACTCCATTCCCGATAATCCTCTGAGGCGTCTGAAAAGAAGATGACCTTGAGACCTTTAGTGTAGAATTTTTATTGAAGTGCTACTGATGAGTAGTTCTATCCAAGTGTTGATATTTTATTGTAATCATTATCAACACATTTACTAGATGTATATATTTTGTGCAGTTGTAAATTTCAATAAATGAAAAAAAAAAATGCTGTATTAATTCTTATTTTTTAAAATTCCTTTTCGAATCTGGTCGATATTTGATTTTTACGTTTTATACGTGATGTATTAGTTTCACTATTACATATTTAAGGCTCACTATTAAATATTTACGAATCATTAGAAATAATAAAATCGTTCAAGACCAATCCAGATTTAATAAAAACTAGCCTTTGATTAAAAATACTTCCTATAGAAGTGGGAATTAATTCATCAGGCCAAATTGTATTGGTCCTTCCACACCATTATACGTACCTCAAGTTCTTATCCCCTCTTCATCGGATTGTAAATTTTTTTTTGAACAAGGTTTCAACAACTTTATATATTATTTCTGAGTAACGATAGAAACATTTTAATGTGTATAAGGCTGAAGAGAGACGCGCAAACATCATAAAACTCGACACTTAAGTTCATATTTCTAAATTTAGATATTTACTATTCTCCTATCACAATTAAGGGTGCATTAATAAGTAATATTTGTTATAATACTTATATTTTATTTATTTACATCCTAATTCACATTGAAAATAATAAAAATTAAAATTAATTATAATAACTTTTGATCAAGATGTACGAGAAATGTTTGCATAAAAACAGTCAACATTGTTGAACCTTATATGGCTTAAAATTATAGAATCAGTTCTCAAAGAAGTAGATCTTAAAGACCCACATATCGACTATATTCGACCATTCTGAACAGAGAATTTTATTGCTATATTCCAGATTCAATTTTTACGGACTAAATGTTTTAAAGTGAAACCGTTTGCCTGCATCAAGTTGACTAATTTTGATTAATTAATGACTAATTTTAACGAAATCTTTGAAAAATATTCACCAACAATAATCTGTATTATTTAGCATTGAGAGAATGATTGTTTATATATTTATTTTTTTAACGAGTTTATTATTATATCGAAGAATTTATTCCATTATTTCCCGTTACAAGACTCGAAACAACGTTTTAGTTATTTGTAAGCAGTGAAGTAACGATTAATATTAAATAAATATTTATTTAATTAATATAAATATTTACCGAACAAGCAGCCGAAGGGAAATATTTATTTAAACGAGCGGAAATTAAAAATAAATAAACACTACATCCTTGTAGAGTAATGATTTCTAAAATAACTCAAAAAAATAAACCGTGGTATTAGAAAATATTAAAGAAACTATTTTTCGACGTAACACCGTGTTCATAACAGGGAGACTAATTTTGATTGTGGCGGTGCCATTCTTGGCCTCAATACAAGATATTTTGAGAAGGCAGTCCGTGTACAGATCTGAATGTGTGCGGGTGTAGAGCCTTCGTTCCACAATGTAAACACGAGATCACTCTCTCCATTTGCATAGCTCTCATCTAATCACTTTTCAATTTTAAAAATTTTCTGAACGATAAGTATTTTACGAGTAAGTTATTGAAAGTTACCTTTCCTATTATCGATGCGATACGGAAGCCCTAGAAACAGCCAACGTCTCCACAATACATTCCTTTTTATGTTTGACAAATTTAGGATATTAATTTGTGATTTTTAAGTGTCAGTTTTATTTTTTGATTGAATAATAAAATAGATACAATAACATTTTTTCTTAGATGCTCTTAAGTGTAGGACGAAAAAAAACCAATATATCAGTTGAACAGATCCTCCACGTAGGACTCCATTTTGACAAACGTCCTACTTGAAATCCACATACAAGACTAAAATAACAAATAGATAGCTCCAACATTTACTAGACAAATGTTCAAAGCTTCCAATAAATTGCAAAAGACTCATTTACATGAAAGTAATTGGTACCTATTTAGATATACAAAATCGAGCTTTGAGGCTCCACTAAACCTTCTAATTCTCCTCGTATCCAATCCTTACAATCCTTCATAAGATCCTCAATATTCCTTATTATTTCACTAATAAACTAATCCATAAAGATGAACCTATGAATTTTTCATATGTTGCTGATTTAGCACAATCCAGATACCTATCCTTTCATAGTAAACTCCGTAACCACTGAAATCAACTAGTTTTTAAACTTTCTTAGAAATCTGATTTATTTTACATTTTGTATTATCTAAGTGTTTAAACAAATAAATTTTAAAAAAAAATTTGTTTAGTTTTTTTACCGAACAACAGGTTGTTCTTGACCACAACCCTACCCTAAAACAGATCCCATTTCTAAATAATAAAGAATGAAAAAAAAAAATGTAATTTAAGTTGTTAAATATTTCACTGATCCCTGTTGAACAGAACAACTACCTTGGACTTCATCTGGACAAACATATTAATTACTTTGTATCCACATACACGACTTAAACAAGAAACTCCTCATTGTTTTCGACCACTCCAACATTTATTAGATCCAATTGATTAAAAAAATTACAAATTTAGATGACAGTAATTAGGCATATTTGGAAGTATGGAGTTGAGCTTTATGGTTCCACTAAACCTTACAATTAACGTATCCAATCCTTACAATCCAAAATCCTTTGTAAGATCCTAATTCCTCCTTATTATGCCACAAATAAACTAATCCATAAAGATCTTGCTATAAATGTTCCAGAAGTTGCTGATTCAGCGCAAACTAGATACCTATCCTTTCATAGTAAACTCCATACCAACCCAAATCCACCAGCCTCCCAACTTGCTTCACACTCGACTCCCGACAACCCTCCGAGTAGTCACAAACGAAGATAGTCAAGACTCAAACGTTGAACTTTTATTGAAGTGCTTTCAATGAGTTGTTCTTCACAAGTTATTGGCATGAAATTGCAATAATATTCCACACATCTACTTATTTTATACATTTTTTATACAGTTATAAGTATCAATAAATAATTTTAAAAAAAATAATACAAACATTGTCTCTGTTAATAGTAAAACTAGTAGGTCTTGAATGGAATGCCAATAAAAATCTATTCAAACGATTAAAAGAATAAAGGAATTGGAAATTTTATTAAAGTTGTATATTTGAATTTTAGGTTTTCTTAAATGGTCAAAACAACATATAAAATAAATGTGAAAAATGTCAATTATTTAAAATCAACCCTATTGCTGTACATGCATTCTTTAATAAATACCATTGATGAAGAGGAAACAGACCTTTAATTCAACGCAAGGCTTTTAAGAGCTAATATCAAAGCAAGGTTAAAAATGATTTGTGAATTAACGCAAGCTATGTTGGGGAGAAACCATTAAATCCTAAATGTACCTTAGGTAAGGTAACGCGAAAAAAAATATGTCAAGAATTCTGGGTATAGAAAAACAATATTGCCACTAAGACATGATTTCAGTCTTGAATTTTTATTTTTCAAGCATGAATAATGGCATTACAATAACAACGGCATACCATATCGGGTTAATAGGATACTTTTTAAACCAAATTAAAAAGTTAAACTATATCATAGTGGCCATATTACTCACTGCCCCTGAGTGAGGAAGATATATAATTATTCAATGAAAGAGTTCAATATTAAAAAAAAAAAATATTGAAGTGAACAGAAATAGTTGGCGAATGTATAAAATGCTAGCTATAATCCAAGATTAACACAAACATTATATAATGTTATATACAAACGTAATAAAATAAAATTTCTTTTTATATAGTATCACTCTTTAATTATCATATCCAGAAGATTTAGTGTTTTCCATTAGCCCAATCCATTATTAAACCCCCTGTTCAAAACATCGGTGATATGAACATCACTCAGAATGACTGCTTAAATTTAAGAGATACATTTTTATTTTTTAAATTTATTCATTTATTTGATTTACCTCTGCCCCTCAGGGTCATTGGACATACATTTTAAAATTTGTATTCTTATTTTTGTTCATGAAACCTGATGGCGTTTAAAATTAGGGAAGAACCCACTTTCCGTCCTCTTTTAGAACTTCTTTCAGTGTTGACGAAATTTCGGCTCCAATCGAAAGAATTTAAATATTGCTTTCACGTTTCAAAGTTTTTGCCTGTGTATAAATTATTTGTATTATATTAATGAATTAACTTTATCGGCATTCACTCCTCAAAATTTATTTTATTATTTATTAACTATAGTGACATGTTTCATCATCAGACTGCTTTACAGTATTCAGATACATTAGTGACTTCTCAACTTTTAAGAGAATTGACATTGTGTGTAAACACTGCGATGAAAAAAATAGGTACATTATAATAATTTAGTGGAGATTATTGTTATGTAAAATGAAAATGTATTATATAAAATAATTTAAATTGCAGTCTAATGATGGGAGATGTATCCCGGAACATAGTCACCATAGTGAATAAATAATAAAAGAAATTTTGAGGAGCGAATGCCGATAAAGTGAATTCATTAATAAATTATATACTCCTTTATAAAAGAATAAAAATGTAGATTATATTTTATTATAAAATAAAGTAATTACATTATATAATTTTTTTTTTGCAAGTTAGAATAAAAATTATTAAGATGCTAATTTTAGTTGTATCGATTAGGCCACCTTTATACTAAATTTTAAACCTTAAACTTTCTCTTATACAGTTCTCTGTAATAATGTTCCACTGATAAACAATGAGAAACTGATCTCCGTTTTCGACTTCAGCATTTACAGTAAAAACGCTTATGTTGCCAATTTTATCGCACAATATTCATCTACATGACTGGAATCAGATCAGTTTGGAGATGAACTTATGTGTTAAATCAAACCATCCAATTCATCTCATATGCGATCCTTACAATCATTAACCGATTGTCGAACCTTAAAATACTTCAAAAAATCTTGAATCCCTCTTACCATGTCACAAAGAGATTTTTTTTTTTTTTTTGTGTCCCCTTTTCAGGCATACGGGATTTATTCATAATAATTGGGAGTTTGGTCCTACTTAGATACCTTTTCATAATAAACTCCAAACCCACTACCATTTCAACTCACTTCCAATTCGAACCCCGATAACTTTGAAAAGATGATGGACCTAGGATCTTCAAGAACTTTTATTGAAGTAACACGGTTGGGTAGTTACTTTGCAAGCCATTGATATGTCGTTATAGTCATTAATCTCCACATTATTTTTTTTTTCATTTTTTTTTTTTTTTTTTTACCGTTGTATGTTTTAATTAACAGATAAAAATATATGATATATGATCGTATTAGAATAATTATTACAAACATTTTCATAGCTATGCCAGTTATTTCGATGAGATAAACATAGTCAAATCGTTTATTTTTAAACTTCTATTATGTAAACAAGTATTCGATTCTTAATGAATGGCTTATATGGTATATCATTTGTATACTTAGAGTTCTGGCATTGTTCATGATCATTTGGTCAACAGCTTAAATTATTTATTTGAATTTTGTATATTTTCACAAAAGCTGGATGCTAGACTCTGATAGCTTGGGCACTGTTCCAACGTCCTTGAGCATTGTTCCTCTCGTTTCTCTAAAAAGCAAGAATGTACGCGTCACTGTAAACATAAGTTGCTAAACATTTTCCAACTTCATAATCATGATTTGAGATTTACGTTTTGTTGGGTTTATTTATCCATGTTGAATATGATTTTTTATTTTAGGTTGAACAAAGAACAGATCCGCTACCTAGGACTCCACTTGGAGAAACGTCTTACTTAGAATCAATCCACATACAAGACTAAAACGACAAGAAACTGCTCGTCGTTACAGACTACTTCAACATTTACTAGACAAACGTTCAAAGCTCCCAATTAATTACAAAATTCTCACTTATATGACTGTGATTAGACCTATTTGGACGTACGGAGTTGAGCTGTGGGGCTCCACTAAACTATCCAATTCATCTCATATCCAATCCTTACTATCCAAAATCCTTCGAAAAAATCCTTAATGCTCCTTATTTTGTCAACAATAAACATCCATAAAGATCTTATTGCTCCTTATGCTGCTGATTTAGCAACCACTCCAATCCACTAGTCTCCCAACTTGCTTCCTACTCCATTCACGATAATCCTCCGAGGGTCTGAAAAGAAGATGGCCTAGGGACCTTTTAGTGTAGATTTTTATTGAAGTGCTACTATTGAGTAGTTCTTCACAAGTTATTCACATGCCATTGTATTCACTTAAAATAAAAAAAAAAATGTTTTAATATAAGCTTTATACTGATGTGATAAGCTTTCCAAATCTGCAAAATTTGGAATATTAAGAATTTTGAGAACAATTTTATTTATGTAATGAAACTCACAAATATTTTCAAATACATAATGCATAACATATTGCCGGCCAGAAAAGTGAAGTAAAAGGTAGAAAGAGTAACGAGACCCCTGACTTACTTAATCGCCGATATCTTAGTAACATCTAACTAGATCAATTTTGTCTGAAATTGTTTGCCGACTATTGTAAAATGTTTAACGTGTCAATTATTGAAAAATTCATTACAAATTATTTCTGTTTAAAAATGTTTCAAGTTGAAAGCCGGTGAGAAACGCGGTTGATCGGGGTGATGTTTAAAGTTTATATTATTAGCCTTATACGTTTAAACCAATTTGATGATACTATATATATATATATATATATATATAATTAATTATCAGCAGACTTTTTTTTAAAGATGTAAGGTCAATTAAAAGAAAGCAGTCGACTCACTTCAGGCAAAAACAAAAATTTACCACAAAATTACGTGTACATGAAGATTGATAAATTACTTGCCATTTCTGTTGAAATTATTTTCAGTTCTAAAAGAATTCCATTAGAAATGGAAAGTAATTCATCAATCCTAATTTTAGTGATCCTTCTATACCATCATGCGTACCTCGAGTGACCTCAAGTATCATCATTGGGTACCCAACCATCATTGGGTTTTAATCCTTACATTGAAAATCTAATAAAATAAATGCTAAATAATAATAATAAATAAATAAATGTAATATCATAAGATCGTCTGATCTATTGTCGCTTTATTGCCAGTTTTCCTTTTTTTTCTATTAAACAATAATTTTTTTCTTTGCTTTTTATTCCAATGAAGAGTTTATTATGTTTACATTTTCATTAAGGGATTGTCATAATGTTTTATTTACACAAAGTTTGTATGCCAAATGAGAACACCATATTTTTTCGGTTTTAAAAGTGAATTTCTCCATGAAATCGAAACAGAATCATTACCTTTAATATATCATTCGAAAGCCGATTAAATTTTCAAGTTTATGTGAGATTTGTATTTTTCTGTATAGTTTTTTTCGAAAAACAGTGACCGTTGAAGTAATATAAGACATTGTGACTTCCCTAAATAAGGTGAAGATCAAGCTGTTCTTAGTTCACAAGTCTTTAAAATTCAAGGTTAGATTTACCCTGCTCTTATAGAAAATTTAATGCTAAATCCGAAAATGCGGTCAATGTTTGAAAAATACTTAAACAAACTGGAGATATTACAGCTTTTATGATAAAAAAAAACGTGGTTTCCTCAAAAAACGGAATAGAATCCAAGGGATTGGAATAGAAAGATGAGGTTTGCAGCATTTTGCTATATTTTTGATTTTTTTTACACTAAGAGATACTCACCCTGTATATATACACATATATGTACTCGTATATTTACAAACTGACAGGAACAAGTTCCACTCAAACCAAGGATAGAAATAACAAAGGTGTAACAGAACTACATGCTGTCTATGGGGAAAAGTATAGTGAAGTTGAATGATAATAAAATAAATTTCGTATGAATATCGTATTTCGTTACATACTAGGCACGAAAAAAATATTGGACAACTGGAGAATTAATGGTACACAACGGAGAATTTTGTCATAGATTAGTGATAAATCTTGTGAAGAAAGTGGTGACTGATGAGACTGTAAAATTGTTGGGGTGGAAAAAGGAAAAACTACTAAAACATATGTAATAAAAAAAATAATCAGGGCTGTGTCGACAGTGAAAATCCATATAGACCAATACTGCAAATGTAGGTTTTGAAGGATTTCAGGACGGAGAGGTATGCATTGAATCTTCTGGTCCGTTAAGGTCTACTATTTAATGATGAAGAAACAAAAAATACAATAATTGTCTTCATTATTCCTTAATTTTTTTTCAGAAATTTTCTCGAATTCTCTTTTATTTTTAGAAGAGTTTACATAGTTGTTGTTCTTCTTATCAATACCTCAATATATATTGAGATTGAAAAACTGTAGGTACTGATTTTGAAACAGTTTCAATATATTCATATATATATATATATACATATATATATATACATTTCATGTATATATATATATTATAGGTCTAATACTAATAATAATAAAAAAAAAAGATCTTTTTTCTTAGGAATATTTATTTTGTATTTTAAAACAGCTTATACCAGTTGATAAGTCCCTAATCCAGGAATAGAAGGTGTTTTATTTCAACAGCATTTCTAGTTGAATAGGAAACAAGGTTTTTAAGTTTCATCAAAACGATCTAGTCATTAAGATAAGATAAGATCACTTTACAAAAGCCATTAAAATATAAGAGTTCCTCGTCTCATAATTTTATAACTCGTTTAAACGCCGTGACAATACATTTATCAACATCTCTATCATTTTTAGTCACTATATCAGAAAAATGCATACCAGATTTTAGTCGTTTAAATCTTTTGCAGTCTCAAAATAACTTGCAATCTTTTGAAATCATTACACACGATTTGATAACTGTTACATAAAATGAGATCTTTAACATGATTGTTCTGGTAAAGTATAGAATAATTCCCAGCGGTTCAGTAACAATGTCTTGTAATATTAGTCCTCTTTTTACATAAAGCTTATTGTTTAATAAATTATTTTAAATAATACATACATTAACCATGTTATTATTAATGTTACATAGTATGTTAAATATCATACATAAACTCCACATATCGTGTTTAAACAAATTTCATTTAAACAATAAAGTTAACTGCATTTTTTGTTAGTCCAAACCGACGGAGGATGAATATGCTATAAAATTATAGTAATTAGTGTTTGATAAATGGTTAATCAAGATATATATACTTATTATGTGATAGGTGTTACCTTTTTATCCGGTGGTTTTAAAGTCCGCATTGTCCTTCAGTTACTAGGGAAAACCTAAAAACAGAAATAAACCTTTGTAAAAGAAATTCAGAAATTCATTTTATACACCAATTAATTTAGAAAAGCTTATCTCTAGACTTATAATTAATTATAACGGTCAGATGTTCCTATTTCTTAGCTCATTATTATTCTTAACTAGCTGACCCGCCGAACTTAGTAGCGCCTAACAGTCAATGAATGCCGTGATATAGATAACTCAGAAACCTTCGCGGATATGCGCCCAGTTTCATCGGAACCGGATGAACGCTTTAGCAAGGCATAAGAAAAATATTCATTTTTTCAGAATCTATATAGATTTTAATTTCTTGAACATTTATTGTTTTAGGCCGGATTTAGAATATTAGTAAGGGATCATGAGTAATTGATAACTTTACAGCTCAGCAATCATGATTCATTGATAACAATTCAACAGAATCTTGAATTGAAACAGAATACAATTGTGTTGATTAAGTTTGATTACTAAATAATTTTGGATGGATCCGAAATCTATTTTGAATATTGAGGTACATATTGATGAATATAGATATATTATTCTAAAAGGAATGAATATACATCCAAAGTAAAGCAAGATCCATTCTCTGGATTGGATACGATAAGACTGGGATGTTTCCAGTACCCCCTCTACCCACTTGGCCATCACAACCAGCTCTGTTAAGTTTGGAAGTGTGCTGAACACGAATCCGAAGTCAGAAAATCTCAAAATCAGTCACCATGTTTGTATAATTTTTGTTGTAGGTCGAAAAATGAGGTGTTTTTCGACATTTTGGGAATCATTGAAAACTTTTAAAATAAATTAGGAAACCTATTTGATTTTGAAACTTTTATAATATATTATAAAATGAAAATTATTGTAGAGCAGTATTATTTCTTTTATCACATAAGACCATGCGTTGCAACATGTCCTCAAAAATTGTTTTTTTGCATTACCATTTGAGTTTCTTCCCTTCCAACTAGAGAGCAATTTTAGATGAATACGGAAAAAGATTTTATCAAGAGATAGCCTAAATGGAATGAAAGTATAGAGGTAAATGCAATGAAAAGATGCTTGTCGACTAATGTTGAACACTACAACAGGAGACACGTGATGAAGAGTACAAAAGGAAATAATATACACATTAATTATATTGTGTGAAAAAACTGTTATTTCAGTAGTTTTTTTAAACAACATCCAATCATTAAAAAATGGTGCTTGGTAGAATATTTATACTATTGAATCAAATTCTTAACATATGTAAATATAAAAGTCACAAAAAATGTTTATGGGAGTGAAAAAAAAAATGAAAACTACGCTATTTCAGGCTTTTCAAAACTAACGTATATTTTCTAAAAATATTATGCCAGATAGAATTGTTTTGCCTTCAGATTCAATTTCAGCACACATAAAAATATAAAAATCTGAAACAATTTCTCAAGGAAGCGAAGTTTTTTTTTTTTTTTTGCAGTACTGTGTAATTATACTAATTTTCTTGGGAAAGCACTAACTATATTGAGAAATCTATCTTTTAAATTTTATTATATATTATAAAGACTTATCGGGTCAAAGAAAATACTCTGAGCTTCTCTAAATAAAATAATATTCAAACAAATAAAGATGAATTAAATCCCAATTGTTCAAATGACCTGGAAAACAGAATTTAATTATTTTTTTACTTTTCATTTGGGTTTGTATTTATATTATTATATTTATATTATTATTTATATTATATGTCTTCAACCAATCACTATGCCAAACGTCGGTCTTCATGGGCGAATAATATTGCTATCTGATTTTATATTGTTTAACATTTATTCTCGCATTGGCAATGTTGGTATATATTTCTACTGGTAATTTATGATCAATAATTTCATTAAAACGATTTCAAAAACATCTTCTATATATAAAAAAGTTGTTTCACTAAAAAAAAAAAAATGATGTTAATTTTAATAAAACAATAAATAATTCTTTTTTTAAAATCATATAATGTGAATAGAACAAATTGAAACAGGAAGGTTCCTTCATAGATTTAAAGAGTGGTAATTCTAGAAAACATTTACAAAATATTGTTTGCCTCTTTTTGTCTTTAACGACTTCACGATTTTTTCCGTGTAGGAAATCAAGATACGCTTTTAGGTGCTCAAAAAGCTGACTGCGTTCTATGGTGTCTTTGTTTCCTATACAGAAAAAATTATGACGCTTTTAAAAGCAAAAAAAAAGGCAAACGATATTTTGTAAATATATTCTTAAACGCTCTTTGAATATATGAAGGAATTTTTCAGTTCCATTCACTTTGTATAATTAATATGGGGTCTTGATTCCCTATACAGAAAAAATCATAAACTTGTTAAAAGAGGCAAAAGAGGGAAACAATATTTTGTAAATATATTCTCGAATAATTACTCTTTGAATCGACGAAGATAATTACTTATTGTTGCATTATTATTAGGATTGTTTATTTTTATTTTAGTGAACCTAGTTTTTAAGATATAGAAGATATTTTTGAAATAGTTTTAATGAAATTTAAACAGTTTTGATCAGTTTCCCTCTTGTATGAGTTTGAACTCCTACAAGTAAATTTGCAGAAAATGGCTCCTAGACGTCATTTTGTCTGGAGGTACTAAATAGACTGAATTAAATGTAAAAAAAAAAGAAAAGAATTATATAGGAAAGTAAGCGAGATAAATAGGCTTTAAAATGATGTGTATAACTTAGCATTGTGGATTAGTTTTGTTTACACAATTGGAATTAATAATGAAACGGAAATAAAATCCTGCATTATTTTTGCATCAACCTAATACATTAAAAAAATTCTTTTTCGAGAGATATTGGCAAGTCAAAATAATTCCCAAAAATTGGAAATGGAAAAAATATTCAGTAATAACTATATTGAGAGTTCTGTATCTAAATGGTTTTGTTGTGATAGAATTTTCAAGTCGCAATTAATCAAATATAATTATAGCTTCTTAAAGTTTGAAATCTGGTTCATTTCCGTAGTGCACTGTATCTGAAAATTAAGAATAAAATTAAACTCTGCACTGCAATAAAATTATAAATGCATAAACTAAATATAATATAAAGTCGATATAAATTTTCCTAAAATTTATGTATACCTTATTTTATTTTTCTTAGTTATAAACAAAAATGGTATTTTTTTAAAATATACATACTACCAATTATTTATTCACCCATATTCTCATATTAATTGTAAAACAATCAATTATTAACAGTTTACATGCTACCCAAATATGAAACTTGTTTCCATAAAGCCGTAACTGAATTCAAATGTTATTAAAATCATTGAGTTACTTTGCAAAATAGACAGCCAAAGCTGTTAAAATTTGCTATTAAATATCTCATTGTCAGATGCATACTAATTTAAATACATCGTTTACACATTTAGAACTGCTGAACAAAGTCGGTTAAATAATAAATAATTCATTTAAAAACTATATTAAACAGTTAAACTATAGTCTCGAAACGTCGCCAAAATAGTTGTTTTTATTTACTGACTCAACCTCAAGAACCTTACATATATAAATATATATATATATATATATAATATATATATATATAAACACACACACACACACACATATATACACCAAGTAAATGTGTTGATAACGAGTACAACAACATGTCAAAACTTGAGTTGAGAAACTAGTGGATTTGAGTTGGTTATGGAGCTGACAATGAAAGGGTAGGTATTTGGTTTGGTTAAATCAGCAACATTAAGGAATATTAAGATCTTTATGGATGAGTTTATTGGTGAAAAAGTAAGGAGCATTGAGGATTTTGGATTGTAAGGATTGGATGACAGGATACTAGATGAAATGGACGGTTTAGTGTAACTCCAAAGCTCAACTCCGTACGTCCAAATTGGTCTAATGAGTCATGAATATGAGTTTTTTTTATTAGTCCAGTCAATGAGTGCTGATATGAGGAGTGTAGGTGCATTCACAGCTTCGTTAGGAGTAGTTAGAAGGTGAACATACTAATAGTCCCCGCCTCTGGGGGAAAACTAACGGTAGGGGGAGGGGAGTAGTTCAATGTTTTTGGTTTTTCGATCATATCTCGAAAACAGTTGACTCTAGAAAAATATGTTTCGAATCAAAACTAAAGCTTATTAAATTTCCTACAAATTAATTTTATATACATTTGTCTAAATTTCAACGGTTTTCGAGATATACGTAATTGCAAAACGGTGATTTTGAGGAAAAAAAAAATGTTACCTCACTTTTTTGTCAAACGTTTCCTTATAGTACCTCCCACGATTGTTTCTCAGAAAAAATCTCAGAATGAAAATTGTAGAGCATTAAATTTAATTAAATTTCATTTGTGTATATGTTTCTGGCTTATGTTTCAAAGAATGTTTAACAGAAGGTGAGGTAAACATTTTTTTTACTTCTAAAATTATCGATTTTTAATGAATTATATCTCGAAAACCGTTGGAATTTAGATAAATATGTATAGAATTAATTTTATAGAAAATTTAATTAACTTTAATTTTGAATTGAATTTTATTTTTCTAGAGTCAACTGTTTTCGAGATATAATTGAAAAACCAAACAAATTAAACATCTACCCTATCCCCCACCGTTAGGGCGGGGACTTTTAGTATGTTTACCTTTCAACTACTCCTAACTAAGCTAAGAAGTCAAACATTATCGCATATTTCATGCACTCTACAATGTGTTTATTGACTGGACTTAATTGATTGGGAGCTTTGAACGTTGTCTGGTAAATGTTAAAGTAGTCTCTAACGACGGGTAGTTTCTTGTCGTTTTAGACTTGTATGAGGATTCTAAGTTATACGTTTGTCCAAGTGGAGTCGTAGGTAGCAGATCTGTCTAATAGAGATTAATGGAATATCATTAAAAGATACTACAGGACAGGAAGTAATAGGTTTACGACGTAAGATAAAGGTTATTTGGTGAGATTTGTTTAGATTTATTTTTTGCTTCTCTATTTTTGACACCATTCTTGAAGGTTTAGGATATGGGATTGGAGTGTTTAGGAGGCAATGAATGGATCATTGTTTACTGATAACACACGTGTGTTATTAACGTAAGTGGAGAGGACAGTGGTAGGATGAGTCGGAATTTAGCTGAATACACCGTGTGCAGGATAGGACCTAAGATACTACCATGAGGAACACCAGAAAATTCGGTAAAGAGAGAAGAATAGAAGAATTTATGGTTTACTTTAAAAGTTCCATCACAGACATAGGAACGGATAATTAGGAAGTGTGTTGAAGGAGGAATTTGCGTAGCTTGCAAAGCAGTCCTGTTCCAAAGCCTGTTCCACGTCGAGAAAGGCTCCCGTACAGTTAATGCCGCGCTCCAATGTGGAGAAGACAACGCCAACCACACGATGACATTGCTGGATTGTGGAGTGTGATGTTCGGAATCCAAACTGGTGATCTGGGATTACATGATGGGAATCTAGGATAGGATACAAGCGTTTAATGAATGGAATTTTAAATTCATATGGTCTATTACAGATTTGCATTACATCGGACTTGTCTTTCATGCCAAATCACATATATTTTTCCCCATCGAATCAAGGAGTAATGAATGCAAGCGGTGGACATAAACCCTATTTAATATTTCGTAAATTTAAAATCGCTTGGTAATATTTTCAATTTCTGCTGTATATTAATTAATTTATATTTTTAATAATCCTAATCCTATATACCCTGATGTAAGTATATGAGGATGGAAACACCTAAAAAAATGGAACTTTAACCAGCGAGAATGAAAAAAATCAATTGAATGGAACTTGTTTCCTGTCAGTTTGTATATATACATATATGTGTATATATACAGGGTGAGTATCTCTTAGTGTAAAAAAAATCAAAAATATAGAAAAATGCTGCAAACCTCATCTTTCTATTCCAATCCCTTGGATTCTATTCCGTTTTCTGAGGAAACCACGTTTTTTCCATAAAAGCTGTAATATCTCCATTTTGTTTAAATATTTTTCAAATTTTGACCACATTTTCTGATTTAGCATTAAATTTTCTATAATAGCTGAATACCTGTAACCTTGAATTTTACAAACTTGGTATCTAAAGAACAGCTTGATCTTCACCTTATTTGGGGAAGTCACAATGTCTTATATTACTTCAACGCTCACCGTTTTTCGAAAAAACTATCCACAAAACGTCAAATCTAAAAAAAAACTTGAAAATTTAATCAGCTTTCGATTTATATGTTAAACGTAATGATTTTGTTTCAATTTCATGGTGTAATTCACTTTTGAAACCGAAAAAACATGGTGTTCTCATTTGGCATACAAATCAGTTACTTGTGTAAATAAAACATTTTGACAGTCCCTTAATGGAAATGTCCATTTTAAACATAATAAACTCTTCATTGGAATAAAAAGTAAAGAAAAAATTATTGTTTAATAGAAAATAAAGGAAAACTGTCAAAAAAGCGACACCAGATCAGAGAATCTTATGTTATTACATTTATCTATTTATTATTATCATTTAGAATTTATTTGATTAGATTTTCAATGTAATGTTTAAAATCCAATGATAATGAACATAGACCTCAATTTTGCCGTTAGCTTCTGAATGCAGATTGTGTAGAAGAATCTACTTTTTGAGGTGAATTTTATAAGCAGATGAGTCTGTTTTTACAGCGAAAGACATTTCTACCGTTCCATGTGGAGTATCGTTAGTTTATTCATCTTTGTATTGCTGTCGAATAGTGTTGAGAAATCATAGTTTGCCCAACAGATTGAATTATGAGATTACTAAGATTTGTTACCAAATACCCTACCACAACTTCATCACGATATTCCACCTGAAGTTCGGTAAAATATGATTTTCCAACACCATGGTGCTCCTCCACATTGTTCGAAAGCAATACAAATATAAACCAACGATATACATGGATAGGTAGAAATGCCTTCCCCTGTAAAAACAAACTCATCTGCCCATAAAATTCACCTCAAAAAGATTGTGTTGAAGAATACTAAATATTTAAACAAAATGGAGATATTACAGCTTTTATGGAAAAAACGTGGTTTCCTAAGAAAAGTCTTTGATTTATCGTATATCTGCAACGGATTGGAATAGAATGGTGAAGTTTGCAGCATTTTGCTAGATTTTTGATCTAGATTCACCCATTTTTTTTTTTTTGTACACTAAGAGATACTCACCCTATATATATAGTTTGATTTTCTGATGGAATCAAACCCCATATTTTTTTCGAATTAGTTTTCTGAAAAAAAGGAAAGCATCCAAATGAAAAATCCCATATTAAATAAAAAAATATAATATTTATAATATACTATATATTAATAATAGAAGTATTGTTTTTCTGTGGTATTATTAGTTATATTCGTGATTATGAGCTATATTAGATAATATTTTTTATATGCTATAACTGATAAAATTATTAAGAATTATCTTAAAAATATTAAAATAATAAAAACTAGATTATTTAAATTAACATCAATGGTGAAATAAAATACGTAGTATTTTTTTAGTAATTGATCATCTATAAAACAATAAATTTATAATATCAATGTAACATAATAATTAAAAAACTCTCCGAGCTCGCTATCACTTAGTTTTGAAACTTCCCTCTTAATTAATGATATGATTTAATGATTGGAATTTATATATATATTGAATATTTGTTAAACATATCACATTTGTCAAACTATTTGCACCTATGTTTAATAAACTAATATAAGTAATAGACTGCATTTAATTAAAATTAAATAATAATTCTATTATTCCTTTGTTTTGTGCAAACAATTACAAAAATTGCGATGCAAAAAAATGATATTAAAAAAAAAAAGACGATTGGCATTATACACAATATATATGTATACACTATTTAATTTCAATTAACTTAAAATGGTTTTAGACATATTAATATATACAATATTACAACATAAATAAAAACAGTACTTTAAGAAAATGCTTAGTGTTTTAAAACAATGTATAACTAATAATTTAACAATATGTCATAGAGACAAATAATAAGTCTCCTGCCAAATTGTTTAATTTAACATTACATTGGGATTTCTTAACTTTTAATTTATCGTCAGGAAAACAAACCGTCTTATTCAAATGTACCATTCCAAAATGCATTAATCGATTTGAAATCATAACAACTCTGGCAAACATGAAAATTATTAAATGTCGTATCAAGCCGACTAATATTGGTTTCGACCAGTAACATTCAATTTCGTTGCCGGCTTAATAATTTATATGAGAATTAATAATAAATTCTTTAAAGAACATTACCCCAACAGAGAATCCTACGTGCCAGGAGTGGCGGTCGGCCAATACTGGTCCAAACCCGCGCGCGCGCACCCACCCCCTCTCAACATCCCACATTTTTGACCTAAAACAGAGCACCCATCACAGCTTCCCTTCAATGAATGATCATCCCGGATATATGTATATCTGTAACTTGGAGATTATTCGAATAAAAAAAAATACAAAACCGGAGTATGTATTTCTAAAAAAAAAATCAATAATAAATAAAATAAAATGTATGCGTATTCCTATCAAATATAATACTATACTTACAAGACAAGAAACCGTTCTTCCTGTCCGACTACTCCAATATTTACTATGCAAGCATCCAAAGCTCCCAACAATTTGCAAAATTTACATTACATGACAGTAATTAGACACATTAGGACATACTAAGTTGAGCTTTGGGGCTCCTCTGAACCTTCCGAATTCTTCTCGTATTCAATCCTTGCAACCCAAAATCCATCGTAAAATCCTCAATGCTTCTTATCACGTTACAAACAAACTTATCCATAAAGATCTTAATGTTCCATATGTTGCTGATTTGGCCCAAACCAGGTACCTTCCTTTTATAGTAAACTCCATACCCAATCGAATCCATTAGTCTGCTAGTCTAACTTGCCTCACACTCATTCCCGATAATCCTCGGAGGTGTCTGAAAAGATGGCCAAAAGACCTTATAATGTAGAACTTTTATTGAAATGCTGCTAGCAGGTAGTTCTTTACATGTTATTGACATGACATTTTAATAATTTTCTTCAAATTTACTGGTTGTGTATAAAGTATAAAGTTGTATATATCAATAAATAGATTTTTATAAAATCTAACTTCTTTAAGTCGAACTTTTACTCAGGAGCGGTCCCAGGAAAGAATTTCTGGGTGGGCAAAAAAAACAAAAATAGACTTTTATTGTAATAAAGGCAGTTTCACTATTTTAATTTATTCAAATACTCGAAAAATAATACAATGCCATTTGAATTCAATGAATGGTTGTGGAGTTTCCAAGGAAGGATTGATATCTGGTTTGTGCTGATTCAGGTATATTAAGATCTTTGTGGATAAGTTTGTTTGTGACGAATTAAGGAGCATTTAGGATTTTTCTACGGGTTTTGGATAGTAAGGATTGGACACGAGATTAATTGGATGGTTTAGTAGAGCCCCAAAGCTCGACTCCTTATGTCCAAATTGGTTTAATTACTGTCATATAAGTGAGAATTTTGTAATTGATTGGGAGCTTTGAACGTTTGTCTAGTAAATGTTGAAGTAGTATGTAACGACGAGCAGTTTCTTGTGGTTTTAATTTACAATAAAATAAGTTAAACTATGCTGTTTAAAATGGTACGCATTTTAAAATTTCAGGATTTCGGGAGAACTGGATTTATCCTGTCTGTTCCTCCTCCAGGATTACATTTATTTATTCCTAATCCTCACAATGTTATTTTTTTTTTTGGCATTGACACTACATTTTTAGCCATTCTTTCTGATCTCTTTCTGAAGTCCAGAATAATTTTGGATTATTTTAAGGAAATTTATAATAAACTTTATGTTTTATGGAATTATTAGCATTTATGATTATTATATTCTTAAGGAGATATTCTATTTAAACATAGCAAATCCACTCAGTCCTTAAAACACTCAATCCGTGACCTGCACTCACCTCATTCCAGTTTTTCATTGTCCTTCAATAACCACGAACATCCCTCTCTAGTTTTCCACTTTCATCTATAATATTTTCTATTTGAGTCTGTATATTGTGTTTCCACTTAATACCAGACCGTTTCAAAAGTCCTGTCGCTTTTTCACTAATTAAGATTTATTCTTTACCGTCTTTGTTATAATTCTATTTTCAATTCGAACTTTTCCAATGTAGACATTATTGTTTACTGTCTTCGAAATAGCGATTACCTATTAATCTAGAAACTGCAAAACGTTTAAAGAAATATATTAAAATAGTGAGCATTGAAATTTAAATTCGATCGATTTTATTATAAACTTGGCTTAAACATAAAAATGTGCTCCTTGATTGGTGAGAAGGTACTCTCTGAGCGTAAAAAATTTTGGTTTTCTAAATTTCGTCAAGACGATGAAGATTATACTCGTTCTGGAAGACCTCAAGTTGCCAACAAACAGAAAATTCGGGAATTAATTGATTCGGATCCACGTCAAACATGTGCGGAAACAGGTAAGCAGTTAAATATATCACAAGCAACTGCCTGGAGATACCTACATCAATTGAGAAGAATAAAAAAACTGGATCAAAGGGTCTCTCACATGTTATCAGAGACGAATAATAGGGCAAATACTGCAAAGTTTTCTAGAGAAAAATTAATGGAAATTGGATGGGAAATATTGCCCCTCCCACCATATTCTCCCGACCTTTAGGCATCACGGTGGGATAAAGTTATTATTTGTAATTTTAATTTTTTTAATAAATAAAGTTATTGTATAGTTATTGGTTCATTGAATTTTTTAATTACCCAAAAAAACGACAGGACTTTTGGAATGACCCGGAAATATTTGCGCCATGTGAATCGCGGGATCCAATATGCACAGTTGTTTGAGAGTTGTTTCCCGGCCATATGTTTTTATATAAGTTGAACTAATTATTATGAATTCTACCCCATGAGAATGAAGTCGAGATTATTTAGATTAGCCCACCTTGTTAATCAAGATGGAACTTGGTCTGTGGAAGCTTCAAGATCTTCAACGTTCCGTTGTTTAATCACTATTGAGTCATCATCGGTGCATGAAATTGGTTTTGTGTCAGGTGCCATTCTATTGGAAAATAGTATTACTAACAATTTTCCACAGTACTTGAGATAGATTGGACCTTTGTGGAGTGTCCTTACTAAGTATTTAAAATATCAAAATAATTAATAACAATATTATTAACTTAATAAATTATTAAATAAATAAGCATTTCAAACAATCAACTCTTATTAACTATTCTCTTCAATACTTCACTCATGACAGGTAGCATACTCAGGAGCCTGATCATGCCTGGGTCTTTTTCAGGAATCAATACCAATATAGCCATTTTCCCAATTTCTTGGAATTCTCTTTCATTAGAGGAATTTTCATTCAATATTAGCGGGAAAATGAAAACAAAAGATGCATATGCTATTTGTGATATTGTAATTATTTATAATGCAAAATTGGACAATCATTTCCGCGAAAGTATGATATTTCAATATTAAAAGAATACTTATAGTTGGTACACAATACACGTTATTCACAAAGACTTATCGTGCATTCTTTTTGGTTAAAAAAAAAAAAAAAATCAACTCTTATTCAAGTTATTTTTTTTTTCTTTTGATGATATTGACGAAATCTATGTTTTCATTTGATACCATGAAGGTATCGATATCGAAGATCTAAGTCTATGTTGACATCAAACATCTAAGCACAACCACCAAACATGAGGCCTGTGAACTGGATCCTAAGTATTCCGAACTGCACATTGTATCTTCTCAAAAATATTGTAGTGAAAAAATCATTTATAAAAATACGATTCCTAAATATAAAATTGATAATTTGTTTTGAATTATTTATGACTATTTACTATATTCGCTAAATGTGTTAGTAGTGATCGCAGCTCCTGTAGTGGCCACTTTTGTCGTTTTATTGCTTTAAAATACAAAAATTGTTATAATAAGACAGCTAGGATTAAAATCAGATTTAAACTTATTGTGAATGAAGTTACCAGCATATAAAAGAAATTCATAACCTATTTAGCTTTACGGTTACTATGGAAACTACCATCTTGGTTATTGAAAATGATATCTTCTGCCATGTTGTATGTTCTTGTTCAATAATGAACTTCATTGAGGATAAAAAATATTAATCAGTTTAAGAAATGAGGATCAGTAAAGGTTGTAAAAAAAAAAAATATGGAAGTGTTTTTCAACGAACAGAATTTGATAGATTTCCAAGTGACCACTATCAGTGATAAGTTGAGGAAAGAAAAAATTGATTATGATTGATTATTGATCATGAAGTCGAAGAAAAATAATTGGTTCATGCGATCAACGCATTATAAAGATTTATTTAGTAAATAGAGAACCCTTAGCTCAGAAAAATTTCTTTTAATGTTTCCACTACCTCTAACTATATTAATTGTTTATGGTTATTATTATCATTATTATTATTTTTTTTTTTTATCTCCAAAATAACTTAATACTCACCAGTTGCAGAGTGCAATATTAAAAAAAAAAAAATGTTTGTTAAATATTTAGCTAAATTAATTTAGACGGAATAGTAGATTCCATCCCAATAAAAAGTATTTGTCCTTTATATAATCTAATATTTAATTAAAATATCAAATAATCTATAATAATTAAATCATTTGTAACTTTTTAAATCAATATCTGTGTCGCATCAGGTCGGGAGACCCTCCTGGGGCACACCCAGCCTCTGAAACTAAAAAACAAAACAAAAAACCTTGCGGTTTAGCGTTATTTCGGCCATCTCACCTCCTTTCACAACCGTTGGCCTAGTAACAGTACATCCTCACCGTACTGAACCCAAGACCCTTCGTAGGTTGTAGAGGTACATGTTATTATTATTATTATTTTTTGATCTAGTTAGTTATATTTAATGATTATTAAGCACTTAATTTTTATATTTTTGATTTGAAAATTGGATTATTAAACAGCCTACATTATGTTTTTATTTGAAAAAAATCGAATCACCATAGCCCAGTCAATGAAAGCAATAAATTAGCCTTTGTCGCAATTAATTAGGGGAAAGCTGAATTTTTGCAGGGTGTTAGTACATAAAGTATACACTAAAAAAACACAAAGTCCCGACCCCCACCCCTCTTGCTTTCCTCCCCACCTCTTCAGCAACATTACAAGTACAGAATGGTTATATGCCGACAGCTCGAAACCTAATTGTGCTATAGAAGTGTTCTTTTTTTTATTTTACTCCTAATAATATTATAAACAAATTATGTCATATACACTTTTTATGTAGATAGCTTAGTTTCGCCTTAATACTTAATCATATAAAGAAAACTGCCACTACAAAAAACAAAAAGTAACTTCAACAAATTATAGATTTTTATCATTACGTTTTGGGAAGAAAAGTGTTAAACAAAACTTATAGATAATATAATTAGCTTTAAAATTATGTGTCTCATAACCCATAACATTAAAACGATGGCTTCATAGAGAGCGTTGAAAGAGTTGTAGACACCGGTGCGCCGGTCCTAGCAGGGCCGTGCTGAGGTGCACAAACGCATATACTGCTGTTCATGATCATGAATAGTCAATTAAATAGTCATTTAGTTGAAATAACGTTTATTTTTAGGTTATTACTTCCAAAGTGCATTTTTTTTTCTACAATAGTTTATAGTTTACTTGAATAACTTATATAGTACAAAATTTAGCATCGAAAATTCAACCCCAAAAATCAAAAGATCTGACTGCTGGATATTGTACACCACCCTTAGCTGTAAGTGTGATAAAAAGTCTTCCTCAAAATATCTTCGGGTTTAGGGGAGAGAGGGGGTGAATGTCGTATTTTGTTGGCTGTCTGATCTCGGAACTCGGAAAACGTTACTTTTGATCTAGTCCCGTAAACCACCCACGGCAGAATATTGAGAAACCCGTACTGTTGTGAAAAACTCGTATTTTTCGGCACAGTTATCACAATAACTCCAGGGCAATATGTAACAGTGCTAATGGTATTCATTCATACCATATATAAAACACACACACACACACACACGCGCGCGCGATTAACACTAATAACAGAAAAATATAAAACAAATAATCATCATAAAAATAAAACTAATGATAGCTTACAATCATCAAAAATAAATTGAAACAATAATCAAAATTAAGTGACAAAAATTATCAAAATATGATACAAAGGCAAATGGCAAGTTAAATCACTCCCAGAGTGTTGTTAAAAACTTACGAATTTAGGACATGGCATCCACATACATGACAAAAAAAACAATAAACTGCCCTCGTTACAGACAACATTTACTAGACAAACGTTCAAAGCTCCCAATTAATTACAAAAGATTCATATACATGACTGATTAGACCTATTCGGAAGTACGGAGTTAATCTTTGGGGCTCCACAAAACCATCCAATTCATCTCGTATCCAATCCTTACATCCAAAATCCTTTGAAAAATTCTCAACGCTCCTTACTTTGTCACCAATAAACTTATCCATAAAGATCTTAATGTTCCATATGTTGCTAATTTAGACGAAACCAGATATCTATCCTTTCATAGTAAGCTCCATAACCACTCAAATCCATTAGTTTCTCAACTTACTTCCCACTCCATTCCCGATAATCCTCCGAGGCGTTTGAAAAGAAGATGGCCTAGAGACCTTCTAGTGTAGAATTATTTTTGAAGTGCTACTGATAAGTAGTTCTTTCAGGTTTTAACATGTTATGAACACATTTTAATCTAATGATTCATTGTAATCATTATGAACACATTTCCTTGATGTATATATTTTGAACAGTTGTAAATTTCAATAAATAGATTTTTTTTTTCCTTCTTAAACAATAAGATTCATGAATTATTATAGTTGTATTTATTTTTATTTCAATTTATCAAAATTAATTGAATTTATGAATTTTTTGAATGGTATGTAATATTTATTAAAAATTGTAGTTGGAGATTCCGGCCAAGTTCCTCCACCTAATATCATGTTGCGAATTAATGGAAATCGTTCCTTGTCATAAATTGGACAAATAAAAAGAAGGTGAGGAAAGTCCTGTAGTGTCTTTCTGTCACATTTGCATATGTCGGTGTCTGAAATGTGAAAACGTTTGAAGTATTGTCCCGTTTGTCCGTGTCCTGTCAGGAATTAAGTCATTTTGTAGTCAGAGCTTTTTAGTGTATTAAAGTTTGTATTTGTTATAAGGGGTAAGTATTGGTGTAAGTAGTATGATTTGTTTGATTGTGTCCAGTGCTCGTTCCATTTTCGTATTGTCTCTTTTCTCATTTCACGTTTAAAATATGTGAGTGGTATTTTTGCGAGGTTTGTAGTAAGTGTAGTGTCTGTAGCTGCTTGTTTAGCAATGTGGTCTGCCAGTTCATTACCTAAAATACCTGAGTGAGCTTTTACCCAATTCAGTTTAACTGTAATGTATCTTTCAATAAGTTTGATGAGATTCCGTTTTATGTCTTCTGTTAGTCTGTCGTGAATATTGGGATTTCTTATTGCATGTAGAATGTTCATGTTATCAGTATGTATGTTTATATGTTGATGTATATCTGGTATTGTAGTAATTAATTCGGTCCCTTTGAGTACTGCATATTTTTCCGCTTGGTTGTTCGAATTTAGAGGTCCTAGTGGATATTTATACTCGATCGTTTGCCCCTGTTTCGTAAATATTATAACTCCTGCCCCTGGAGGTTCTTCACCTATCTTACTTCCGTCAGTGTATACATCTGTTATGTCTCCAGGTTCCTCCCAATTGCTGTCAATATGTGGTATGAGTTTTGCATGTTGTGCTGGGTGTAACCAATACCTCATGTTTATGTTAATGTCGTACATGTCTGGCGTTAAATTGTTGTATTGTATGTGAGAGTGTTGTATGTGAGAGTGTTTGACGTTGTACATTAGCACCGATTCTTCTGCAGAGAATAGAATAGCCCCCAAATAAAATTAATTAAATTAATTAATTTTCTTTCTTAATTTCACAAACGGCGTCGGTTTAGGTAGCATTTTGATTAATCTTATCCATATATATAAAGCTATTCAAACTTTATTTTGATCATATGATCAATCGAAAATTCTGATTTTCTCTTTGTTTTTTGTTTGTGTTTGCGTTTGATTTTCGATTTCTTTTCGGATCGAAACCTTCAGTTATCCTTGGCTTTGTTTTTATTTAAGTTATTTACTTATTTAAATTGTCGTTCTCAAAAGACATCCTGATCGCTCAAATGATTCCTCGCTTCCACTTAATCCTAATGCCAACGATCCCACTCATTCATTACATGAAAAGACCGAGCCAACTACTGCTAATGCTCTTGTTTCCTGTAGTTGCACTTCTTCAACTCCCAAAATAGCCCCAGCTTCTGTTGTTAACATGCTAGGTACCTTTCGAGCTCGCATCCATAATAGCTGTCTTGGTTATGTACCAATACGAGGGGTCATTGACCCTGGCTCCCAAAGATCATTTATTTCACAAAGTCTGGCTCGATCACTTGGTCTTAAAGTGAATCATGCTCCTATTTCGGTAAGTGGAATAGGCGGTTCGCTGTCAACCTCATCTGGAACCGTATCGTGCAACCTAGTCTCCTCATACTCGACCCAGCACGTTAGCGCGAATTTATCGGTGATTCCCAATATCGTCGAGCATTTGCCAACTGCTGAGCTGCCTCCTACGATTCCTCAATCGTTCATTCAACTTCAATTAGCTGACCCACTACAGAGATTTTACAGCTACAGAGATTTTAATATTTATTAACGTTGTAAGCGTATTAATTTCTTGAGGTTTTTATCTCTCCCTAATGCCCTGTGCCAAATTGGAACTCCATAGAGAATTTTAGGGAGTATTGCTCCATTATTAATTGTTTTTAATGCGTCAGATTTCATCCCCCAAGTGGTTCTGGCCGCAATGCTTAACATGTTTATAAGTTTCAATGTTTTGCCATAGATATTGTCAATATGTCTGTTAAAATTGAGCTTTCTATCCATAATAATCCCTAAGTATGTGTCTGTCTTTGTTAATGGAATGTTGTTAAGTGAAATATTTAAATTTGGAGTTTGTTGTTTCCGTGAAAAAATTATGTAATGAGATTTTTCGGCGTTAAACTGTAGTTTATTTGTTTTCGTCCATTGTGTAAAGTCAAGAAGAATTTTATTAGCGGCTTATTTTCAATTAATAAAACTATGTCGTCTGCATATGTTATAAGGAGTGTTGCTGGCGGTCTCGGTATGTCAAATATAGAATTAATTAGTACATTCCAAAGAGTGGGTGATAAACTGGAAGTGGAGTGGGAGCAAAAGAACTGGAAGGCCTCCAGGGTTTTCCAAGAAATGTGAAACGCAAAATTTTAAGAGAAATATCAAAAACTGGTGCTTCTGCCCAGATTTTAAAACGTTTAAGTATGTGATGTCAGTTTAGTACGGAAATGGATAGCTAAGACCAGGTATCTTAAATATCGTAAGAAAACCATGCCTGAAAATGACTCCACCAACACAATGTTACCTTCCTTTTCTTATATCGTGCCTGTAATAATTTTTTTTTTTTTTTCTTTATTTCTTATATAATTAGTATTTACAATTCACAAGATTATATGCTGTACCAAGAAAATAGACCAGGCTCAACTTAAAATATATACTAATAATCAACTTAAATATATATGATGTAATCATAGTTTATAATGAAAGAAAAATATACGAAAAAAAAAAAAACTTTCAACAATTAAACAGAAAAATATAACATCTTAGTAAAATAAACAAAAATTGTGACTATACATTATATATATATATATATATATATATATATATATATATATATATATACATACACACACATACATACATACATTATATATATATATATATTATATTTATATTATAAGTGTATATATTCACACTTACATACTCATACATACCTGCTTACAGAAATATTTACATACATATGCAATTCTTTATACATATACATACTACAAGCATATTTAAAATAACAATAATAATTTACGAGTAGATTGATTTATTACAATAATAAATGCTTAGTTCTTTTATGTACATATCGCTTTGTACTATTTTTTGTGTAGTTCCCTATATTTTTTATAAGTGGGTTTTTATTGTTTTTACACTTAATAAAAAATTGTTTACATATTTTCTTAATAAACACTTTAATATAAGGTATACACAGTTCTTTGTGTAAAATCTCAATTTTTGTGTGGAATGTATAGTTTCCTGTGATTCTAAGGCATTTATTTTGGAATACTTGTAGTTTTTTATAATTTGTTTTAGACATAGAACTAAATATAGGGTTTGCGTATGTTAAAATAGATCTTAAGCAAGCTTTGTATAATAATAGTTTATTATCTGCGCTTAGCTTTGATTTCCTGTTAAAGTATGGGTATATAGTACACAGAGCCTTGTTTGCTTTATTGCACACATAATCAGTGTGTGAAGTAAACGTCAGTCCTTTATCCGTCTTGAGTCCTAAATATTTGATCTGTGTGGACCAAGGTACAGGCGTTCTGTTTACAGTCAGTTGGGGAATATTGTTTGGCCGTCTCTTTGTAAATATTTATTGCTTGTGTTTTTTCCTGATTTATTTTTATTTTCCATTTATTGTAAAATCTCTCTATTTTTTTTAGTGCTGTAGTCAGTCTAATAGTGATAGTGTCTGATCTATAACTTGAAGTATAATAAATAGCCGTATCATCGGCAAACAGAGATTTTTGAACTTTGAGTGAGTTAGGTATGTCATTTATGTAAATACTGTAAAGTGTTGGAGATAAAACCCCGCCCTGAGGGAGACCGGCGGAAAGTGTACGTTCTGTGGAGTAGTGGTCATCTATAGATACTTTTATCGTGCGGTTTGCTAAATATGATTTTATAAGTAATATTAAATAAGGTGGAAAATTGTAAAGCGTCAGTATTAGCAGTATTAGTCAGTTTGAATATTAGCCCGTTATGCCAGATACTGTCAAAAGCTCTTTGCACGTCGAGTAATACCATACCTGTGTGTTGTTTGTTATTAAATCCCTCGGTGATGTGGTCGGTCAACCTGCCTAATTGGGCTATAGCAGAATGCTGATGTCTGAAACCGAATTGTTCGTTTATAAATATTTTGTTATTTTTGATAAACGAATTTAATCTTTGAAATATTATTTTTTTCAGCTATTTTGCCTATAACACACAATAAGCTTATAGGTCTGTAGTTTTCTACAAGTTTTTTATCTTTATTAGGTTTCGAAATCGCTTTAATGATAGCCATTTTCCATAGTTGTGAGTAATGTTTCAATTTTAGCATTGAATTTATCAATTGTACCAATCGTGTAATTCCTGCGGGTGGTAATTTTTTTAAATATATATTGGGAATATTGCGTCGTGACCAGGTGTTTTTTTCGTATTAATTTTTTTCAATATTTTGTAAATTTCGGAATAATTAAAGAGTGCATTTTGGGGAGTGTCTATATTTTCGTTTAATTTTCTTTTTACTTCTTTGTTTATTCTTGTGGTGTGATTTTTGGTTCCTAAATTATTATTTTGATTACATATTTTTACTAAATGGTCAGCTATCAGATTGGCTTTACCAGAAGGAGAAAATTCGGTTCTATTTAAATAGGTAAGAGGTGGGTACTGGTATGTTCTGCCTTTTTTAAAAATTCTTTGTATTGACCAGAGTTTATCGGTTGTTTTGACTTTACTAAGCTTATCGTTCCATTCTTTATTTGTCTGATTAAATATTAGTTTATTTATTATTTTAGATAAGTATATTTCGATTTTTTTGAATGTTGTGATTAGGTGTTGTTGGTGTTTATGTCTGAACATATTCTTTAGTTTGATCAAAAAATGAATATATGGATTTTTAGTATTACGATTTCTATTAAAATTTAATCGGTTAAAGCTTTGCTGTGTAGATTCGACTATTGATGACTGTATACACTTTTGGAAATGTTCCACTGCTTTTTCAAAATCAGTTTTTGTTACTAAGTGAAGTTCGTTTTCAAGTTTTTTGTTTATTATTTCTTTATATTGTTTCCAGTTTATTTCTGTATTGGATTGTTTATTATTATTGTAATGTTTTAATTGGAGTTTGATCTGGTATGCTAGAGGGTTGTGATCGGAGGTTAGTTCCGGCACTGAGTGAATTTTATTTATTGTTGTTATATTTTTGGTTAAAACTAAGTCTATAATACTTGGTTTCCTGAAGCTATCAGTGGGATAATAAGTTGGTTTATCCGGTGCATTTATTTTTATATTATGTTGAAGGCAATAGTCCAGTAATTTTGTGCCATCCCGATTATTATTAAAACAATTCCATGCGAAATGTTTTGAATTAAAATCCCCAATGGCAACTAATCTCCTATTCAATTTAAAAATATTGTCCAAGTCTCTTAATTTTAATTTCTTGTTTGGTGGTTTGTAACATGAAACTATTGTCATTGGATACCTATCATGTTCGATTTCTACTGCTATAGCCTCTAGGTTTTGTATATTAGAAATTTTAATACGGTGGTGTTTAATGGATTTGTGAATAATTAGGGCCACTCCTCCACCATGGCTATTTCTATCTGCTCTGTGTACTATATACCCCTCAATAATTAAGGAACTAGCATCACTTAAATGTGTTTCCGCAATACCCGCAATTTGTACGTTATTAGTTTTTAAAAACTCTTTAAAAAGTTGTTTTTTATTAGCAATGGGCCTACAATTCCAAAACATTACATTAATTTTACAATTATTTGCCATATTTAGGCTAAAATTTCCATAACCCCTTCAATTAAGATACTAATTTTTTCAATGGGGTCATTACATATTTTTAATTTTCCAATTGTGGTTTTAACAGTCTTTATAATACGGGGTAGGTAAAATGTTTTAAATAAGTCTTAAAGGTCTTTTAGAAAATTAAATTGACCGGTACCTGTATTGTCATTGTTTTCTGAAGTTGTAGAGAAGCCCTTTATTTCTTTAGTGGCTGATAGTGGTGGGTGTTCTTCAGTCTTATATTGGAATTTTGTATGGCTTTTTTGAGATTCGTTTATATTCCAGACGCTTCTTTTCTTTTTTGCTTTTATTTGCTGGATTCTATAGGGGCACTCTGAGTGATTTGCCGCATGATTTTGTCTGCAGTTTATGCATGTCAAGTCGCCATCTTGTTTCATACATTCCTTTGTTTCGTGTTCCTGGGCACATTTTAAGCATTTAGGTTTTCTATTGCAGTTTTTGGCGATGAGGAAAAAAGATTGACACCTAAAGCACTGCGTCGCTTCTGTAGAATTATAACTACATACATATAACTACAATAAATCGGTAGTTTGATTTGGTTTCCTTCTTCTGCTGTTTTTATAAACTGAGTTGCTTTAATAGCAGCAACATTTTGAATTTTTAAATCATCAATAATATCACCTATCTCTACAGAAGGAGGTAGACCCTTTAATACAAATGAAGGAGTTTAATCTTCATATAAAGTGTATGTGTGGTATTCTCCTTTGTTCTCTGTTATTAGATGTTTTAGAGTATTAAAATCTTCTTTAGTTGAAGTATAAATCAGCATTCTATTGCCTTTATTTTTTAAATGATACTGATTTTTTATATTCTTATTTAAATACTCTAGTGAGCTTTTATAATTTTTGAATTTGTTATACAGGACAATCGGTGGAATTTTTGGTTTTTTTTATTAGCTTGATCTAAGCATTCTTTTGGAATATCCTCTTCCTCGTCGCTCAAAATGTCATAAATATTTTTTGTAAGTATTGCGTTACCTTCTATTTTTTTGTTCGAGGTTAATCTTTTTCTTTTCGTAACTTTTGAGGTTTGTACCTCTTCCCATTGTTCTTCACTATTTGAAGCACAAAATTCCATTATTTTAAAGAAAAGTAGAACACAAAAGACAAAAGAAGAAAATAAAAATAAAAAAGTCAATATCAGACGCTGCCCGTATAGAGAGGACAGGGTCTAATCATGTTGTATTGAGCACGGTATTAACACTGTTGTTCACTGTTCACTGTACTAACACAGACTGCCTGTAATAATGAAAACTGTCCGAGCCATCAAGTTTAAACCTTTTTCACATGGACCATATGTGGCATTCCTGAATGTGTTTTTCAGCAAACTGTAAGCGACGTTGAAATTTATGTTTTTTGAGCTGCGGTTTTCTTACGTATAATTTTACGATATTTCCAAATCCGCATGCTATGTACGATATTATTTCGAAATGCTAGTCATTATTTTCAAAATGGTGGTACTTTCAGAGGTGTGAGAATCCAAAAATTTGGATTTTACAGCAATTCACCAACCCGTACAACTTATAAAAAATCATTCCTCTAGGAGTTAGAAGGAATAGTAAACAAAAAAAAAAAATCTTTCATCAAAATCACTCTGCAGACACAAGGTTTTTATTAAATATTATGTTTGATTTATAGTGTAGTGATTATAGATTAAGAGTCTATTATTATGTACATATGAGTCTTGAAGGAAATTAACGTCGACAATATTCTTTCCTCTGGGATATTGTCTGTCATGTATATTCTATGAGGTATTAATAGTTTGATAACGTTTAACTTTTTTTGTCCCGAATTTAAATGGCAAAACTTCAGGAACTTATAGGGGACCGAAAAACTAAGACAAAAAGTTCTTTAGAGATTTGCTCGTTTTTAATTAGTTTTAGAGAAAATCGCAAAAAAAGAAACAAAACAAGTTTTCATTTTTATACTTATTTATTTACATTTATATTTATGTCATGTTCTTTTTAATGTAAATGTTGCTCAAAATGTTGTCCTCTTGCACCAATGCAAGCATTACATCTACCACTCACTTGATAAATTGCAGCTAAACATTGTTCTGATGATATTTGATGCACTGCATCTATGATTCGGTCTTTTAATTGCTCTCTTGAGTTGATTGACACCGAATAAACTTTCTGCTTCAAGGTTCCCCATGCGAAGAAATCCATGGGTGTCATATCAGGTGAACTGGGTGGCCAAGGTACTACTCCTCCACGTCCAATCCATTGTTGTGGATAATTTATATCCAGCCAAGCTCGAGCAACTCTGCTATAATGAGCTGGACATCCATCGAGTTGGAACCACGTGTCAATCCGCTGCTGTAAGGGAATGTCATCTAAATAATTAGAAAAGTCTTTCTCCAAAAAATGTGTAAATGTTGTACCATTCAATCTTCCAGGTAAAAAATAAGATCCCACCAGTAATCCGTTCCAAATTCCAAGCCAAACGTTAATAGCAAATTCGTGCTGAAACCTATTCTCTCTAATAGCTCTGGGATTTTCAAGAGCCCATACCTGATAATTTCTTTGATTAACAATTCCTCCTCTTGTAAAGGTAGCTTCATCGGTCCATATAATTTTTAATGGAAATAAATTATCATCGCGAATTTCGTCAGTCTCTCGTAGTCTTTTAAAAGTTAACGAAAAGACTCGTCGATTAGGCACTCTTCTATTTGGAAATCGGCGCGCATACTCCCGCACCGCTTCTAAAGCATTACCGTTACAGAAACCATACACAAAAATCATATCAGCGTATTCAACATTAGAATATGTATGTATGTGGCATTGTGGCTGACACTATTCAAACAAAAATATCTGAGTAACTGACTGAAGACTGATTTAGGAATTATAATCCTAGAAGGAAGCCAAAATGTAAACAAATAAAAGAATGTAAAGGATAACATTAAGTGTTTACATATCTCACTGCCTAGCCTGACGAACTTTGAAAGGTGATAATCGCTACCTGTAACATTTTTGTTTAGTCTCTTTTTTTGCGATTTTCTCTAAAACTAAGCAAAAACGAGGAAATCTCTAAAGGACTTTTTATCTTAGTTTTTCGGTCCCCTATAAGTTCCTGAAGTTTTGCCATTTAAATTCGGGACGCCCTGTGTAAGATAAAATGTAAGAGTTATAAAAAATAAAAAAAAATAGAATTTAATTATGTCGTTTGAGAAGGGATAAATCACTATGAACAACGATTTATGTAATATTATAATTATAATATTATATAAATACAATTTTATAATAATACTTGTTCTTGTGTTATGTACCAAGGAAAATACCACTTTTAACAAACAAGACGTTTGTTCTCAGCTTTGCGGGTTCAGCATCTCTTCAGCCTTCCGTGTTCCCATCGCAGCTTCAGTCTGGCTCTTGCCATCATTGGGTTCACGTCGTAGTGGTTATCGTTTCTTGTGCCGCTCCGGTGTTTCGATGTGTTTGAAACAACTTGGGGGAAAAGACAGCCGTCCTATAAGATTCCCTGCATCTCGTCTTGATAAGTAATTTTATTTTTATTATTTCTAATTCATTTTTTCCCGTTTCTATAAACGTAATCGGTCTCTATAATTTTATAATATGTTATTAGCTTTTACATAGTCGGCTAATTATTATATTTAATTTAAGATAATTAAATCCTTTGAAAATGTAGATAAAGACGAAAACCATTCATTCACAAAATTCACAATAAAAACACGACTCTATTTTTACTGTTACTGAAATCATAATAAATTTTTTCCCTTACCACTTCTGAATCATTCTTAAACACGAAAGAAATAATAGACCTTTACCACAAACATCGTTACAACAAAATAATACAAAATAGATTTTAACATTTAAGCTATCACATCAATATCCACCAGCATTAACGATAACACTTCACACAGACAAAAATTAAATTCTTTTCAGACTAACTTGCCACACCATATTCGTGACTCAATAATAGAAAAGCGTAGAGCAAGAGCGAAGTGATACAGGACAAGATATCCTTTAGATAAAAACAATTACTGCAAAATAACAAACAAACTTAAGACAGATATTAAAAAAATACAAAATTCAAAAATTACATAACAATACAGAAAAACTTAATACCACCGACAGATCTTTATGGAATACCACCAAAAAACTACTAAACTACAGAAACTGTAATCATCCTCTACTAACCAAAGCCAAAACATGGTTAAAATCTGACGATGAAAAATCACTCATTTTTGACCTTTTCCAAACTTTTAAACCACATCCAGATATCCTTAATCCTGCTCACCTAGAATATATTGAATCAGAACTTGATATCCCACTCCAAATGTCTCCTCCCCCTAAAGCATTCCATCCGTCAGAAATATTAAACATAATTCACAGATTAGCTTGTTTAACAAAGCCCCTGGATACAGCCTAATTACAACCCCCATACACACCTACCCATGTATATCGTTGGTTAATATTTGTATTGCTTTCGAACAATGCGGAGGACCACCATGGTGTTGGAAATTCGCATTTTACCGAACTTCAGGTGGAATATCGTGATGAAGTTGTGGTAGGGTATTTGGTAACAAATCTTAGTAATCTCATAATTCAATCTGTTGGGCAAACTATGATTTCTCAACACTATTCGACAGCAATACAAAGATGAATAAACTAACGATACTCCACATGGAACGGTAGAAATGTCTTTCGCTGTAAAAACAGACTCATCTGCTTATAAAATTCACCTCAAAAAGTAGATTCTTCTACACAGTCTGCATTCAGAAGCTAACGGCAAAATTGAGGTCTATGTTCATTATCATTGGATTTTAAACATTACATTGAAAATCTAATAAAATAAATCCTAAATAATAATAATAAATAGATAAATGTAATAACATAGTTTTCCTTCATTTTCTATTAAACAATAATTTTTTCTTTGCTTTTCATTCCAATGAAGAGTTTATTAAGTTTAAAATGCACATTTCCATTAAAGTACTATTAAAATGTTTTATTTACACAAGTAACTGATTTGTATGCCAAATGAGAACACCATGTTTTTACGGTTTCTAAAGTGAACTCCTCCATGAAATTGAAACAAAATCATTACGTTTAACATATCAATCGAAAGCTGATCAAATTTGCAAGTTTTTGTGGGATTTGACGTTTTGTGGATAGTTTTTTTCGAAAAACGGTGAGAGTTGAAGTAATATAAGACATTGTGACTTCCCCAAATAAGGTGAAGATCAAGCTGTTCTTTAGATACCAAGTTTGTAAAATTCAAGGTTACAGGTATCAAGCTATTATAGAAATTTTAATGCTTGATCCGAAAATGTGGTCAAAATTTGAAAAATATTTAAACAAAATGGAGATATTACAGCTTTTATGGAAAAAACGTGGTTTCCTCAGAAAAGTCTTTGATTTATCGTATTTCTGCAACGGATTGGAATAGAAAGATGAGGTTTGCAGCATTTTGCTACATTTTTGATCTGGATTCACCCAAAGATGAATAACTTTTTACACTAAGAGGTACTCACCCTGTATAATGATGTACTCCGCACCACATATTACCCAGACTCCTGGAAATTGTCAATAGTTAAAAGATACTTAAGCCCAAAAAGCCACCTGAGTTCCCATCCTCATACCGTCCTATTTCTCTCCTACCAATCATGGGTAAAATCCTAGAAAAACACATTTTAAAATGTTTCTAGCCTATCATGTAATCCCAGATCACCAGTTTGGATTCCGTACGTAGTAAGGTCCATAAGTTTCCGGCCTGACCTGCTTCCCCTCCTTTGAACGTGCCGGGACCTGCTCTCCTATGAAGGTCCACGCCTGCTCTCTCCATACCCATCGCCCGCACTTCCTCAGTCCTGTCAGTCAGTGTCCAGCTTTGAAGGAAACTCCCAATTTTTACAATGTTCAAACTCGAGTACCGTGCGGTTATAGTTCCTCAAGGTAGTATCCTAGGTCCCGCCCTCTACACCTAGGGTCTCCAAACTACGGCCCGCGGGCCAAATCCGGCCCGCCAGTGACATCTATCCGGCCCGCGACAGTTTCGCAACACACCCTTAAGGGCGTATACACTTGAGCATTCACCCCGAATGAGCAACCGATTGCCCTAATTTTGTTCAGATAGGAACTGTCGAGCAGATTTTTATTTCTTAAATATATTGTAGATCGATAATTTCAAGATGAAGTTCTAGGGCTAGTGTTTCTATGCCGGTATCAATAGCATCTTGAAACATCTTAATTTTATTAGCAATGACATCGCAAAGTCTGAGAAACGAGTATCAAAATTTATATTCAAAGCACTCGATGTATTGCAAAATCGATGGAGCAATTGTGATTGAAACAGTATTATTGAAGTGCTAATATTGAATAGTTCTGCACAAGTTATTTACATGACTTTGTATTCTCTATCAACACATTTACTTGTACATTATTTTGTACAGTTGTAAATATCAATAAATTAAAAAATTAAAAAAAATCTATCACTCGTCGTTTCGGGTTGCGATGAGTCATCGACAGTCTTTTATCTTTCAATTATATTTTTTTCCTGTAATTGAGAAGCGATCTTTATCAGCTCCTGCCCCCCCCCCACCAAAGCCAAGTACTTTAGAAGGGTACTTTACTTTCCCGATATATAACTTCTTGTTGTCCTTACAATCATTATCACGATGAGAGATGTTATCCTGCCACCATTACTAATGAATCTCTGTTTTTACTATTGTTAAGAAGATAAAATAAAATTCTTCTTAAACCTTATCACACTTTTATCAACTTAAATATAAAACAAATAATAAACTACCATCACAATATTTCTCATTTATTCAGGATTGCCAACAGACCAGTATATCCCGGAATGGTCCCGTTTTTATTCACCCTTTGTCACTTGTCCCGCCATATCTATACATGACTTCAATGCGTCCCTTATTTAGATAATTATTTTAGTCTGAAAAATTTTCTCCTGATCTTTAACACTCTTAATATTGGAGAGTTTTAAAGATAGGAAAATGTGCAATCTGGCCAACATTGTTTCTTTTGCTCAAGAAGTTGTTAGTGATGTGCTTATGTACGTAGATACACGTTTTGGAGGTTGTATTATATCATCGATTTTGCAGTGTATATCCATTCCCATGCTGAAAGAAATGAATAGAAGGAAATATATAAAATGGAAATTATATCAAACAAGAAATATACAATAAAGAAAAATGATTAGGTGGAATACTTTGTTCTTGTTAACAAGATATTGTCTGCAAAATCAAATATTTAAACAACCTTTAATATTAAAATCAACACCAGAGGACCAAAATATTAATTATTCAATTGACTGGATCAAAGGTTACGGCCGACGCACACTTTGGCCATCTCAGTAACTCCGCTCAAAATCTTATTTTTGATTTTTTTGGTAAATTGACTATTGTGACTAAAATAATCTACTTAATATGGCAAATCAACTAGTAAATAATGAGCACTCCGGTTTGATTAATTTCGATGTGTTAATCCGTTTCATGTCGCGGATTGTTAGACAGAATCATTCAGTCGATTGTAAGGTGCAACGCATTTCAATACGTTAATTTTTTTTTCTTTTAAACTTTTATATTTCAAGTCACACTATGTAAAACTATATAAAATATTAATCATGGAATTCAAAATTTAAATTCTTAAACCTTAAATTTGTTTAATTTAATTTTGCGCAAAGGAATATCAAAACTGCCATTGTGAAGTGATAATAGAAGCTTTTGTAAAAATAGATGTGGACGCAAAAGTGCAATACCCTTGCGCAAAATTAAGATTTTGAATTTAATGAATGGCCCATAACAAAGGTTTTAAGGCTTACAGGGAATATTTTAGCAGGAAGACTTCTAGAATTAAATAAGTATGTAATATAAAATAATAATACATAAAATCTTTTAAGGAAATTGAAAATGAACCTTTAAATTTGAAAAAAAAAAAACCTTTGAATTTAAATAAATCAATTTAGCGCAAGGAAATTGCAAAACTGCCATTGTGATATGATAATAAAAGCTCTTGTGAAAATAAATGTGAAGGCGAAAGGGAAATTCCTTCGCGCAATATTAAGATATTGAAAATTTTGAATTTAGCGAAAGGCCCACAACAGAGATTTAAACCATTTAGTAGGAAGACTTTTAGAATTCATAACATTTAAGAGGTTTTTAATCAGCCGCTAATATCTTCAATCTGTTGATAACTAACCTCAGAAAAATGCCAACATGAAAAACGAAATCATTCTACGGCGAAGGTTGTGACATATTTCCAATGGACTTGGACCATCTATCTTAGACATTACATATTATATTACATCTAGCTTCATATTACGGATTCGCATAGTTCTGATTAGAGCCATAATAAACTTTGTTTTAGGGTATCAGGTAAAACTAACATTGATTCAATATTAAAAATTGAAATGATTCTTTAAAATTTACATGAATATTAAATAACAAATTTAAAGTCATTATATAAAAAAACATCACATAATCCTGAAAAATATGATTCATACTTAAAATATGTTAAAGGCTTATTGTTCATATTTTATTGTTTTATCTGTAGATATTGTGCGAAATATGTGTACCTACAATATTTTATTATTTTTTTTACTGTCGGTACATATTATTAGTTTTATGTGTTTATTCCATTGTTCAATATGTACTTCTACAATTTTTGTTTATCATTACGATAATTCTATCAAATAAAGTTTTATATTAAACATACAATATAAGTACATAATTAAAAGTAATGCATCTTATTAAATTAAAACTTATTATTAATAAAAAATGTCTTTTTTAATTAAATTAAAACTTTATCTTTTAGTTTACTATTTAAAATAAGTATTATAAAACGAAAAAACCGCCTTTTGGAGATTTGAGCGTGAGCACCCTATTTACGGCCCCAGTGTGCTACGTCTCCCACTAGTCTATTATTCAGATATTGTAGACAGTAATAAACATACATATATTTAATATATATATATATATATATATATATATATATATATATATATATATATATATATATATATATATACACAGGGTGTTCAATATTCGATGGCCACCCCCTTTTTTATCCATATTTTTCGAAATTTTGAAACGAATCTCTCAGGGTCTTATCTGTGTCAAATAAAGTTTCTTTTCAGGTTATAGTCTGCTCTCCAACCTTCTCCCCAGTTCTTCTCTAGCGACCCTAACTCTGGAATTTCCAATGGAATGTGATATTTTTTTACGACGGATTTCGATAGAAAATCAAATTTTGAATCGACTTTATACCGGTAAATTTTTTTATCCGGGGCACCTTTTCGCCGCAAATCGCGTAAAATCATTTTAAGAAAATAAGCAGTCTAAAACTGGTATTGCAAAAATAAAATGAACTTTGAACAAAAATATTAAATTAAGGCCTACCCGCGACTGGTGCGACAAGCGCCGAGAACAGGTCGACTTAGGACATAGCAAAGGATACCCACTTAAGCATTGGAACGGTGTGGGCCATACTAAAACAACGCCATATGAGGCCGTACCGCACTTAACTTCATCAGGCTCTAACTCCCCAAGATGCTTAGAGAGGGCTAAGGTTCTGTCATTGGGCACAAAGAACGATTGGAGAAAACCGCCATAATATATGCACTACTGGTGTGATCACAACCCGCATTGGACGCGTCAAGTCCATTACCGTTAGATCTGGTGATCTCGGCGGCCACTCCTCGGCCGATGCAACGCCCAGGGAACATCTCCCTCAGGGTTCCACGAACTGCCCTTAAAAAGTGGGAAGGACATCCATCCAGCTGGAACTAAATTTCGCTGGTTTAGTGGCATATCTTCAAAAAGTTTTATTAGTTCATTATTCAAAAACCAATTGAGAGTCTCAGCAGTCAATCTTTCTTGAAAAAAGTGAGGGCCCAGTACTCTCCCAGGATATATCCCGCAACAGACATTTATAGTGAATCTGTGTTAATGTTCGACTTGACACGTCGAATACTAGTTGTGATCACACCAGTAGTGCATATATTGTAGCGGTTCACAATTCCTGTGCCGTCTCTCAGCATCTTAGGGAGTTAGAGTCTGATGAAATGAAATGTGATACGGCCTCATACGGTGTGGTTTTAGTATGGCCCACACCGTTCCAATGCTTAAGTGGGTATCCCTGGCTATATACCGAATGCTCCGGTGAGGATATGCTTCCACCGTAACCAGTACATAAATGATATTATTTTCATCACGGGCTTGTCTAGCAGTCAAATAAGGAGTTTTATACAGTAAATCTCGGAAATAAACCAATTAAGCTGAATTTTTGCATATATTTTGTTCTTTTAAATAAGTGGTAAAAAGTCACCGACCTCAGCACGTTATCTTCATTAGATATTTAAGGTCAAGTTCACAAAAATCAGTTTTTTTCAAATATGTATCTCGATTTCTATCCATCGGCCGTCAATCAAAATAGTTACAAAACTTGTAGATATAAAATTCTCTACAATTTTGGAATTCATTTTTATTTTTGGATTAACCGTTTTTGAGATATAGCGTGAAGATGGAGAAGTGGGCACCAGTTCGGACTAACACTTGCTTTAGTACCTTCCAGGATCGTTTTTTTTTTTGCAAATTTCCAAAAAAAATTTTGTAAGTCCACCGAAAATGTCAAAATCGTCAAATTTTACCAAAACATACATATTTAGCGTGCTGGCGTGGGTATTTTACGGGACTTCATTAAAATTTAATATATAGGGTCTTATAGTAAATTTAACCATCTTTCAGATGAAAGACATGAAGTTTGAATCTAACTATTAGGTTCGGAATTATAGCCAAAAGAGTACCGAAAAACGTGTTTTCAGAGAATAGTTCGACCCCAGATAGAGTGCTGACATGAGGTGTGTGATGGCATGAAATATGCAACTATTTTTGACTTCACAGCTTCGTTAGTAGTAGTAAAAAGGTAAACGAACTAAAAGTTACCGGTCCCTGGGGGTACGAAAATCCCCAGTTTATGATGTGAGAAGGGGAAAAGGTCCCATGTTTGGGTTTTTCTATTATATCTCGAAAACAGTGGACTTAAGGAAAATGAACATCAAAATTAAAGCTAATGAAATTTCCTATAAAATTGTTTCTATACATATGTGTCCAACTCTCAATGGTATTCGAGATACACGTTATTAAAAATCGATAATTATCGAGAAAAAAAATGTTTACCTCACTTTTTTTCAAACATTTGATTCAAGTGCCAGAAAAGTATATATGAAATTAAAGTAAATTTAATGCTCTACAACTTTGATTCTGACAATATTTCTGTGAAACGATCCTGGAAGGCACTGTGGAAGCAAGTGTTTGCCCGAACTGGTGCCCGCTTCTCTTCTCCGGGCTATATCTCGAAAACGGTTAATCCAAAAATAAAAATGAATAATACCAAAATTGTAGAGAATTTTATCATCTACAAATTTTGTTACAATTTTCATTGACAGCCGATGAATATAAATCGAGATATTTCAAAAAAACTGTTTTTTGTGACCTTTGACCTTAAATATCTAATGAAGCTATCGTGCTGAGGTCGGTGACTTTTTACCACTTATTTAAAAGACCAAAATAAAGGTCATCATCATCATCATAATCTTTCCCTCTCTACCGCTCTGCAGTGTGGGGATTCCCTCTATAGAGCTTGACCCAAGTGTCCCTTTCTTGAACCAATTCTCTCCTCCTGCTCCAGTCCAGCCCTCGCTTCCTGAACGCCTCCCGCACGCCTTCCTCCCAGGTGATCCGTGGTCTTCCTCTTGGTCTTCTTCCTTCTACTCTCGTCTCATACGATATCCTGGCCGTTCTCTCCGTGCTCATCCTCAGGAGGTGCCCAAACCATCTTAATTTATTTTCTTCAAGAGTGGTTTCTACCGCCTGTACCTCGAGGTTCGCTCTTATTGTAGAGTTACGGATCCTATCTCTCCTGGTCTTTCCTTCAACCTTTCTTAGGTATCTCATTTCCATTGTCTGGATCTGCCCTTTGTGTTTTGAGGTAAGGGTCCATGATTCAGAGGAGTAAGATAGGATGGGCAGGAACGTAGACTTGTAGACGGATATCTTGGTCTTCTTCGTCACCTCCCTTCTGTTGAGAAAACCTTTCCGGATTGCGTTGAACAGTCTACCAGCTGCTCCCAGCCTTTGCGATACCTCTCCATCGATATAACCGCTTTCGTTGATCCAGGCACCTAGATATTTGAAGTCCTGCACCTGCTTCTCATAATACGGTGAGGACGTCTTCCTATTCTCATACATTTCGTCTTATCTGGATTAATATCCATGTTGATGCTTGTCAACTCTTCTTGTATGATATTTACGTTGTGTTGTAGGTCCCGGTCATCCGCAGCGAACACGACGAGGTCATCAGCAAAAGCGAGAACTGTAAGCAAAGCAGGCTGAAGGTTCCTATACCCTAGTTGAAAACGCCGCAATCTGGGTTTGGCTCTCTTCAGCACCTTAAATAAAGGTATATGCAAAAATTCAGCTTCATTGGTTCATTTCCGAGGTGAAATCCTTATTGACTGGGCTATATCGACGACGATTTGACTCTCCGAGGAAACTTTCCAAGTCGACCTGTTCTCGCCGCTCGTCTCACCAGTCGCGGGAAGGCCTTAATTTCATATTTTTGTTCAAAGTTTATTTGCAATCCCATTTTTAGACTGCTTATTTTCTTAAAATGATTTTTCGCGATTTGAGGCGAAACAGTGCCCCGGATAAAAAAATTCACCGGTATAAAATCGATTCAAATTTGATTTTCTATCGAAATACGTCGTAAAAAATACCACGTCCCATTGGAAATTCCAAAGTTAGGGCTGCTGGAGAAGAACTGCAGAAGGCTAGAGAGCAGACTATAATCTGAGAAGAAACTTTATTTGACACAGTTATGACCCTTAGAGTTTCGTGGAAAAAAAACTGTGGAAAAAAAAGAAGGTGGCCATCGAATATAGAACGCCCTGTATATGTACTCGTATAAACCAAATTACACATAGTACACAAAATGAAAATTAAAAGAATGATCTTAAATTAAATAAATTACATTTTATACAATATCAAATTTTAAAAATGACTTTATTGCAATCAAATATCAAAACATGGAAAAATTCCAGTAATGGGCAACCGTTTGATTATTGCTGTTTTAATAATTAATGAAATAAAAAAACATTCTGTAGCAAAATGTCTACTTAGTGCCAATGAAACAATATACAGTGGGGGATAAAAGTATTTGCACACCACGTTTTATCTTCATTTGATGAATTAAAAATTAAAAATTCTCTCGCCTCAACGCGCTCTGCCGTCATACCCACAGAATACAGAATATAGTAGAAGCGGCAGAGACAGCAAAGCCGTACGGTCCCCGTGGCTCCAGTTCAGCCGGCTCTCCCCCCACCACCTCCACCCCGGGCTGCTCCACCTCAGACTTATTTACAACTTTATCATCTAATATTTAGATATCCATCTAATTGTTCAGAAATTTATCACATTCATGCATGGGTAGGTAGTTTAAGAACGAAAATAAAACAGAATATTACCAAAAGAAAATTACTAATTTCTTATTTTTCGATCTTATTTTATTTTTATGAATATTATCATTGATATTTTTCAAAAAATGGTGGATTCGGACTTTAAAAAATCTAATTCCGATCGATCTTGTTAATAATGAGTAATGAGAGTCATCTTCTAAAAAATGTGAAAATCTAGAAAAGAGTTTCTCCCAAGGTATTATTCTAGAAGTAACGAAAGCAAATTTTCTATTCTCTATTTAATTAGTTATTTTCTTTTTCTTTGCACAGTTTTTGTAGACTGTATTTGTAGGCACAGTTTTTCTTCTTATACCGCAAAACGTTTCGGCGTAGGTTATAAATTTGTTTTTTCTTTTCAACCTGTATTTTTTATTTTTTTTTTTGTGGTTAGAAAGTAAATTTTCAGTGAAGCTTAATGAATCAGCTGTATTTCGAAGCTGTACAGATCTTTCATCAAGTTGTTTTTTTGAGCTCGTTTATGTTTTTATTAGTGATCTCTAACATTTTTTAAATCTCTTTTTATTTCATTCAATTATTCTCGGCGCAACAGACGCATGAAGCGGTCCTTGACCAGCTCAACGGCTCTTCCCCAGTCTTCCCTGTCAGTGGCACGTCTGATGGATATTCCTGCTTTCTTCAGATCCTCGGAGACGCTGTCCTTCCATCTTCCCTTCGGTCTTCCACGAGGCCTCACTCCATCGGGGCTTCCGTAATACAGTCTTCTGACTGTCCTCTCCTCGTCCATTTTGATTATGTGTCCCAGCCATTTAATTCGCTGTATTCTCACATATTGGGAAACATTCAGTTCATTATAAAGTACGTACAGCTCTTTGTTTTTTCTGAGTCGAAACAAACCATCCTCTTTTACAGGTCCATAGATGCGTCTCAATATCTTCCTTTCGAACCTGTCAATACGTTCAGCTGACACTTTACGCAATGTCCAGGTTTCAGATGCGTATGTCAGGACGGGTCGGACGAGTGTTCTATAAAGTCTGAGTTTGATTGTGCGACTGAGCAGTCTACTTCTAAATAGTTTAGATAGACTGAAATAGGATCGATTAGCTGCCATTATTCGACATTTTATTTCTTCTTCTTCATCTAAGGAGTCGTTGATCATCGATCCTAGGTATTTAAAACTTTTAACGCACTCAAATCTATAGTTTCCCATTATGTAGTGTTTCTGCGGGTGCACTGGATTCTTCCTTCTTAACTTGAGAATCTTTGTTTTATCCTCGTTTATTTGGAGACCCATTCTTTTTCCTTCTATCTCAAGTACCGCAAATACCTCCTTGATGTTTTGTCGGTTCCTTCCTGCAATGAAAACATCGTCAGCATATGCCATTACCTGTGTCATTTTATTAAATATGGTTCCCTGAGATATCAGTCCTGCTCTTTTTATAATTGCATTAAGGACTATGTTGAACAGTAGCGGGGCAAGAGAATCCCCTTGTCTCTGCCCTGAGCTTATAGAGAATGAGTCTCCTAACTTTCCACCAGTCTTCACCCTGCCTGTCGTGTCATTCATTGTACACATTGTGAGTCGAATCAGTTTAGCTGGGATTTCCATCTCTCTCATAGCCCGATATAATTCTATTCTGATGACTGAGTCATATGCAGCTTTATAGTCTATAAAGAGTAGCCACATGCAGCTACCGAACTCATTCATTTTTTCCGTCATCTGCCTAAGCGACAATATTTGGTCAATGGTTGAACGATTAGCCCTAAATCCACTCTGGTACTCTCCAAGCTGCGATTCCACGTATGGGATTAGACGGTTATACAGAGCTCTTTTTATTTGGAGACCTAATATTTTTCAAAGGAGTCGCAAGCCTTTTTATTGGTCCCCTTTCCTAAAAAAAAAAAAAATTCAACATTAAACTTTTAAGTTTAAATACCTACCTACGTATGTTGGTAAAGCAGGGGGAAAACGTAGAAAGTTATATATACCTTTATAATCGTTTGTCTCAAATGATCTGGGAAATCAAAAAACCGACTGAATCGCACCTTTCTTTAGATTTACTCGAAATGGAGAAGATCTGTCAAAATCGTCCTCTTTAGAATGTTTTGAACAAATAACACTTGTATTTGTTGGCTTCCATTTTTCATGCCTCAGGGTTTGAACCCACTTATTTCATTCCTCTTTAACTGAAGGGAAGCTTAGGAAAAAATAAAAGGTAAAATTGGAACTGTTTACCTTTTAAAGATTTATTCAAATCTAAAACTATATTATTGATGTAAAATGTCTTCTTAAGGTTTAATGTTTAACATTCGAAACTAGTTATCAAATAAAAATAATTTCAATAGAATTAGCAATTAATTTATCAATCCTAATTGAATATACAGAATATTCTGTATTATGTGGTTACAATATCTATTATTGTTAATATAGGGGAGTTTAACAATAAAGTTAAAAAAGCTCCACAATGAACATATTTTTACTGTGGCGAAAGGGAAGGAAGATTTGTTTCTCGATTTATTGAAAAACTAAACTGTGTACGTTTGAAATGTACCGGTGAAGGGTTATTGGAGGGTTTAAATCCTTGTTGGACTCTTTGCTAGAACATCCAAACGCAGCACAACACGACATTATTTAATCCAATTGAGAAATAAAAAAAAAAAAAAAAACACATACACACAACAGAGACCTAACAATTAGCAATTGTTCCAAAAAAACACGGGAAAAACAGTGGTACTGATAGGGACAGCCGGGGTTTAGGTGGTGGGGATCATGACTCCTTGCCGGGAGTCATCTCCCCCCACCTACCCACCGCTTCTATTATATTCTGTATTCTGTGCTTATACCCACCTTTTACGCACCTTTATAAATATATGTTTTAATAGGAGTCTTTCTATATTTATAAAGTTGAACTGGGATTTCAACAAATGTTTTTTCTTAATCATTCAAAGGAATCGTTGCTGGGACTGAAGCAAAAAAAAACAAATAATGCATTTTGAGGTAGGAACAACTAATGTGCTGATTCAAAACCTTGAATGTTACACCATAGATTTAATGGGAAAACAAAATTTATCTATCAGATAATTAACAATAAATGCTATAAAGGGTGAATAAATACCTTTTTAAAAATAATATTGGATATTAAAAGAAACGGACAAATTAATTATATTCTAAATTAAAAAAATAAATGAACTCTTTGGAAGACACTTTAACCTAAGGATTGTGGACTCGCCGTGTTTATAACCAAATAGAGAATGAATTTTAATCTAGAAGTGCTCAACTTTAATGTTTTTCTGGTTATGAAAAATGCAGAGCGGTTACAATTGCAGTTGAGCAGTAAGAGGCTTCTAACAGAAGGAGTTTAATAAACTCTCTGAGTAACTGTAGAGCTTCTAAAGACGTATACCAACTAGGTGGCAGAATAAGTACCTCTTGAAGGTATATTATTGGTTTTGAGTATATTTCGATAAATAAAACCATTCCGACAAAATGTCGTTGAATGAATTGGATTTAACAGAACCTGATTATGATTATTATTATGATTACGATCTTGTGTCCGTCCGAAATGGTAAGGAATGTAAACAGAAGCGTCTAATGGAATGTCCCACTTGGAAATCATTAGTTTATAGGTTAGAGTAAAGAAACTATTTTTAATGTTGACATCTCAGTTGTTTTAGTGGCACCCATGACCTAACGATCAAATTTAATAAACACTCAACTAGATTGATAAAGGTTTGCTGGAATTGTGAAATAATCGTTTTAAATATCCTTTTTTTAATTTAATTAAGAATGGCATCTTTAAGCGAAAGTAACAGAAAAAATTAACTAAAAAGATAAATGTACATAATGATTTTATAATTCTTCCGTTTGTAATTAATTCATAAACTCACTGAAAGACTCGCCAGTATTAGCTTTGCAATTTATGCAGACTTATTCTAATAGTACTGCTCTGTTGCTCTTGGGGTTTATTGAAAATACTTTCTTACTATATAAATAGAACCCCATTTATTAATATCAGGATTCTAATCCAATACGTGCAAACCAATTCAATATTAGTTAGTGGCATTTAGGAAATTGAATAATAATAATGATTATTGGGCATACTTTATTTAATATAACTATTTTAGATGTTTCAAGATCAGGATGAATTTACACTCAAATCTATGTGAGGGTCAGCACGCAATTTACAACAAAAATGTTACAGGTAGCGATTATCACCGTTCAAAGTTCGTCAGGCTAGGCAGTGAGATATGTAAACACTTAATGTTATCCTTTACATTCTTTTATTTGTTTACATTTTGGCTACCTTCTAGGATTATAATTCCTAAATCAGTCTTCAGTCAGTTACTCAGATATTTTTGTGTGAATAGTATCAGCCACAATGCCGCATACATATTCTAATGTTGAATACGCTGATATGATTTTTGTGTATAGTTTCTGTAACGGTAATGCTTTAGAAGCAGTGCGGGAGTATGCGCGCCGATTTCCAAATAGAAGAGTGCCTAATCGACGAGTCTTTTCGTTAACTTTTAATAGACTACAAGAGACTGGGTCATTCTTAATACGTAATGAAGGCGACCAATTCCAGGCAGCAATAAGAGCAGATTATCGAAGAAGAAATTGTGTCCAACGCCACTTCGACAACAATCCTGAGACATCTGCTGCATTAGCAATATCGCGGCAAGCAATATGGCGAACTTTGAAAGGTGATAATCGCTACCCATACCATCTTCAAAAAGTTCAGAATTTATTACCTTAAGATTATGTCAAGAGATTGAATTTTAGTAACTGGTTTCTTGACAAAATTCGCGATGATAATTTATTTCCATTAAAAATTGTAGAAATATTTAGGGATTACTTGGATAAAAAACACTGAGTTAATAGTCGTCTTGTTCGAGTTTGGAGCCCATTGACTCGAGGTCCCTCACGAGATTATCGAATTTATTAAAATGTTCTTGTAGAGAAGTCATACACTTTAAAGATAAAAGTTTTTTACGTACCAGTAGTTTTGATATAGCACTTTTCCTTTCAAAAATTTTGCTTAGAGCAGACATCATGTCGTTTGCCGTTTCACAACTTCTCACGTAATCGATATGACGATCGGTGATACAATTGATAATAATGTTTTTGGCCTTCTTGTCCAATTCCTTGTTACTACTAGTGATTTCAACACCTTTATCCAGAACTGATTTTACACCTTTTTCGTCCAGTAACATTAACACTCGGAATTTCCAGTTGTGAAAATTATTGTCCATCAATTGAGGGTATGCTAACGTGTGTCCCGTAGCCATGACTCACGTTAATTATTTTTTTTTTAAATAAAACACGTCACTATCCAGGAACAAACCACCGGTAAAATACTCTTAACTCATTCAAAGTACTTTTTGAGATTAACTGGGCCCATAACCTGTAGAAATATTTAGGGATTACTTGGATAAAAAACACTGAGTTAATAGTTGATACATGTATATTCCGCCATAGCTGTTGTGTTACACTGAAAGGTTACAATGAGGTCAATGCCATATTGATATAATTTTTACACCCCCCCTCAATTTAAAGTATCTTTACAAAAGTATTTTAAATTGCTTACAAACATGTTTCAGTAAATCAAACAAAATCTTATATTATTTTAAAACATATTTCAATAATTCAAACAACATATTTAGTCAATGCAGTGAAACTTCATCAATTCTCATCAATAGATAGAACAGCTAACATTTCACAACTAATTTGAAATTTTTGAGTGGACAGAGGTTTAGTAAAGATGTCCGCCTTATTCAGATCCGATTCGATATATTCTAGCTTTATTAAATTTTTAGAAACTAAATCTTTTATAAAATTCGCCTTTATGTCTTAATGCCTACAACGTTTCGAATTCTCATAATTATTGATCATGTGAATAGCGCTCTGATTATCGCAATATAGTATGGGGATGGAGTCATTTATATATAGATCTTTAACTAAATCATATAAACCAATAAGCTCAGACGAAGTTTGAGATGCAGCATAGTATTCTGCTTCGGCTGTTGATAATGCGACAGACTGCTGCTTAACCGATGCCCACGAAATCAAATTATCTCCATAAAATATGGCAGATCCACTCGTACTTTTTCTATCACTTTTATCCCCTGCCCAGTCAGCATCCGTATAAGCCACCAAATCATTTTTACCCTTTTTGTAGACCAGCCCAAAATTTTTAGTTCCATTCAAATATTTTAGAATCCGCTTGCCTGCATTCCATAAACTTTTAGTGGGTTTATCCAAGTAGCGACTGAGATACGGAACAGCATACATAATGTCAGGTCTGCTCACCAGGCATAAATACATCAGACTACCTATAAGTTGCCTGTAAGGGACATCAATCGTATATTCAGAGGTATTTGGATCAGCATCATGAGCCATTGGGGTTATTGCTTTTTTACAATTCTCAATGTGAAACTTTTTCAAAATTATGTCTATGAAACCCTGTTGAGATATCTTTATTGTTTGATAATCCCTTTTAATATCCATTCCGAGAAAATGATTTGCAACTCCTAGATCTTTAATATCAAATTCCTTTTTTAATAGATTTACAATTTCATTTATTTCCTCCTGTAATCCAACTAAAAGAATGTCGTCCACAAAAATTAAAAGCCAAATAACATTTTTATAGTACAAACACACATCTCTTTCGGACCTTATAAATCCCAACTCAATTAGAAAATCGTTGAAACGTTCATTCCACCTTTTGGAAGCTGCTTTAAACCATACAGCGAGCGATTTAACTTTTGAATATTAGAATCACTATTGACACCTTCAGGTGTCCGTATATAAATATCATTTTCTAAAAACCCATTCAAAAATGCTGTCGGTACATCTAATTGTATAATCTCGTAATCATGATTAAGCGCAAATGAAAATAAAGTCCTGATAGTACTCATCTTAGCGACTGGTGAGTATACATCATACGTGCACTCCTCCTGAAAGCCTCTAGCCACTAGTCTCGCCTTTTTTGCACCATTTTGCTTTGTGGTAAATACCCATTTCGTGGTAACCATATGACTCGTAGCTCCAGAGTCGAGGACAAAATTCATGTAGCCATCTCTTGGTGATTCAACATCTGCCGAAAATGCCACAAACGATACGTCTCGAAGACTCCCAGATGTTTCTAGATCACTTGAGGCAATAAAGGATATGTCTTCATCTTGTTGACAAATATTGCTGGTCATCTGACTTCCTCGGTTTTCATTCCAATGATTTTGATTGAAATTTCTCGATGGTTTTGAAGAATATCTCTGCGGTGGAAAATTCTTATCATTCTTCCTAAAATTATTATTCGACTTTTTAGGACAATTATATGACAGATGTCTGCTATCACCACACTCATAGCATTTCTTAATTTGACTAAATGCTTTAAATGATGTATCAGCTTCATCATTACCGTTTTTCATGTGATTAATTTTCAGTTCAGCATCCAATAATCGAGATTTAACAAAATCAAGAGTCAATTCGGTATCCGTCGCCTCCAATACAGTAACCACTTTGTCGTATTCATTCGGGATTGTCAATAGTAGGTGACAAACGAGATCGTCTTGTTCGAGTTTGGAGCCCATTGACTCGAGGTCCCTCACGAGATTATCGAATTTATTAAAATGTTCTTGTAGAGAAGTCATACACTTTAAAGATAAAAGTTTTTTACGTACCAGTAGTTTTGATATAGCACTTTTCCTGGTAACGGTTCGGATCGGCGACACCAACCCCTAAACCCGCTCAGAATACCTTTTATCGATTCTAACCTTGTTCCGATTTATTTCGATGTTCTAGTCGCTGCTTTTAGAGGGGGAAGGTTATTCTCCTACATTTACTGAGAAACTCTAAATCCCTGTTCAAAGTAATATTAACTTCTGTTTACCTTCTAATATTAAAATGAGAAATAAGGAAATATTAAAGTGGAAATAAGGAAATATCGAAATATAAGACACTAAATCAATTTTTAATAATATTAATTTAATCAACAATTAATATACTACTGAACCACCAGTAAAGTTAATTCCTGATGAACTTTCTCTCAGAGAAGTAAAAATAACAAATTATAAATATAAAAAAGACAGAATCCTTAAGTATTTATTTGGCATAACTCCTATTTATTTAACATTTGTAGCTACATGTTTCGGAGATCATGTTTCATCATCAGGCTTCTAATTTTTTTTTAAAAACATATTAATCTATAACATTATACCAATAGTTCTACAATTATATAGTGATGTGTCATTTACCTCTTAATCTGTGATTATTTTCACATTGTCAATTCTCCATTCTCCAGACAGAATCCTAGTTGAAAGTGAAGATGTTAATTTCTGCTATATTTTCTAATGGGAAGTGGAAATAAGAAAACATAAAAAACCTGTGATATACTTTCTCACATTTATTTATAAACTGATATATTTTATTGAATTAATTATACAATCTGTCTCACTTTAGCACAAAAAGTATATGGATGACAAAGAATCCATTCACAAAATATGTATACTGAAATTTTATCACTGAAATTGAAACAACTAATACAAATATATAAAACACCAAATCCATGTACAAATAAATCTTGTTAAGTTTCATAACACTTTTACACATAAGATTAGATGAAATAAGAAAACATGAATTCATAAAACACTTAATCCTTTATGAAACTCATTTTGTGAACTTCTGTTTCACTTATTTACATTTAAGAAGTCTAAATATCAATATAACAAACTAAACAACACAATCCAAGTTGAAACTGTAGAAGTGATTGTTTACATGTGAGGTTATAGGAATGAACTATCGAAAAATGTAAACATGAAGTGAAGCGTAAGGATCGAACTGGTCGGTGTAGCGCGGGTCAACCTAGTTTGGTGGTGTCGCCGATCCGAACCGTTACCCTTTTCCTTTCAAAAATTTTGCTTAGAGCAGACATCATGTCGTTTGCCGTTTCACAACTTCTCACGTAATCGATATGACGATCGGTGATACAATTGATAATAATGTTTTTGGCCTTCTTGTCCAATTCCTTGTTACTACTAGTGATTTCAACACCTTTATCCAGAACTGATTTTACACCTTTTTCGTCCAGTAACATTAACACTCGGAATTTCCAGTTGTGAAAATTATTGTCCATCAATTGAGGGTATGCTAACGTGTGTCCCGTAGCCATGACTCTCTCACGTTAATTATTTTTTTTTTAAATAAAAACACGTCACTATCCAGGAACAAACCACCGGTAAAATACTCTTAACTCATTCAAAGTACTTTTTGAGATTAACTGGGCCCATAACCTGTAGAAATATTTAGGGATTACTTGGATAAAAAAACACTGAGTTAATAGTTGATACATGTATATTCCGCCATAGCTGTTGTGTTACACTGAAAGGTTACAATGAGGTCAATGCCATATTGATATAATTTTTACAAAAATTATATGGACCGATGAAGCTACCTTTACAAGAGGAGGAATTGTTAATCAAAGAAATTATCATGTATGGACTCTTGAAAATCGCAGAGCTATTAGAGAGAATAGGTTTCAGCATGAATTTGCTATTAACGTTTGGCTTGGAATTTGGAACGGATTACTGGTGGGACCATATTTTTTACCTGGACGATTGAATGGTATCACATTTACACATTTTTTGGAAAACGACTTTTCTAATTATTTAGATGACATTCCCTTACAGCAGCGGATTGAAATGTGGTTCCACTCGATAGATGTCCAGCTCATTATAGCAGAGTTGCTCGAGCCTGGCTGGATATAAATTCTCCACAACGATGGAGTAGACGTGGAGTAGTACCTTGGCCACCCAGATCACCTGATATGACACCCACGGATTTCTTCATATGGGGAACCTTGAAGCAGAAAGTTTATTCGGTGTCAATCAACTCAAGAGAGCAATTAAGAGACTGTATCATAGATGCAGTGCACCAAATATCATCAGAACAATGTTTAGCTGCAATTTATCAAGTGAGTGCTAGGTGTAATGCTTGCATTGGTGCAAGAGGACAACATTTTGAGCAATATTTACATTAAAAAGAACATAACATAAATATAAATGTATATAAATAAGTATAAAAATGAAAACTTGTTTTGTTTCTTTTTTTGCGATTTTCTCTAGAACTAAGCAAAAACGAGCAAATCTCTAAAGGACTTTTTGTCTTAGTTTTTCGGTCCCCTATAAGTTCCTGAAGCTTTGCCATTTAAATTCGGGACACCCTGTATATTAAGTTCTATATCATAGGGAATAGCAAAAGCAAGTTTCATTAATAAGACCACTAAAGTTGTGAGCTTTAAAGGTTTATTCAACACCAATAAGTCCACACTTGTAATGAGGCACTGCAATAAGGATAGTAGAATGTTATAAGAAATACTATCTAGAGAGTAAGGTTAAAAGGGTACCTAGGATTAGTGAGGTAGACTGCATGGTATCAGTTGGAGAAGGCATCAGGGTATGGGTTTGAGAACTAAGAATAGAGATACAAGTAGAGCAAAGTGAGATAGCCAAGCACATTGGGGCAAAGTTCTTGACTGCTTAGTATGAGAGGTTGTGGCTCTGATACCCACCTGTAAGTTAATTTTATTTTTTGGCGCCCCCACAAAATGATTTTCAGCCATCCTAATCTAGCTAAAATAGAATAAATTCAACCTATAGAATAAATCTATCCTTCCTGCCCTAGTTGGAGTACATAAAAATGTTAACCCCCCCCCCAAAAAAAACAAAAAAAAAAACAAGTACTGCTGTAGGTTATGTTATCAGGGGAGACTTAAAATTGAATTATGACACCATAAAAGTACTTATATTCAGGCCCGGGTTTAGGGTGAATTGCACCCTGGGCTGCAAACAGCTTTGGCGCCCCTCCCCCCCCCCCCCACCTCCCTGCCGAGGGGTCTAGAGGTATAGAATAGCAAAAGCAAGTTTGATTGACCACCAAAGATGTGAGCTTTTAAGGTTTATTCAACACCAATAAAAATTGATTTTCTTTAGACTGGAACATCACAACAAAACTAATCAAAACAATATTGTGAAAAATTTTTTTGGGAAATTTGGTCCCCTAAAAATTTGGCCCTGTGGGCTATAACCCAGTCAGCCCATATATAAAGTGGGGCCTGCTTATATTAGAAAATCAATTTCTTCACCCACCATAACTGAAGTTCCCGCCAGAATTAAAACAAAAAATTTAAAAAATAATGAGACTCCAAAACAGAACAAGGTTAAATAAAACTCATAAGACTTTCTACAGCTGTGTCTATCATTCTGTATATTTTAAAAAATAAAACTACTGGAATTGATAAAAGGAGGAATATACACTCCACATTTTCCTCCAGTGGCAATATAGGATTAATAAATATTAATGTCGGACAATACATTTTTTTTTAATATTAAAATTACATAACTCTGAAAACAAGTTCCTTATAAAATAGTATTTGAATGACCCTTTCACTCTTTTCAAATATATTTGTATTTAAATCATTCACTATCAAAATAATCAAGAATTATTTTTCTTACCGGCCATTCATAACATTAAAACTATAGTTAAGCATACATTTGTGTTATAACATGGAGTCCTTAAACAAATTCATCAAATCTTATTATTTTATTTTAAGTTAAAATAATTCTCACCAAAGAATACACCATAAGTACAGATTAAATGTTTATGCAAAGTAATTGCTTTGAAATGTGTAGACATACCACTTCCAGTTGTTCCAATTTTATGTATACTGAAAAACAATAATTTTACAATAAAACAAAAAAAACAAAAACATTTATAATATACTATACACTTGGATAAGAAAATAAAGAAGTCTTAAGATAAAGCTAAATTTAATTCAAATATAATTTTAAAGTACAAACATTATCAAAGAAAAAATTAACTATTTATTCCGAAAGATAAACAAATTACAGGTCATGAAATACTTCAAAATCATAAAACATAAGCATTTGATGAATATTAATAAATGCTCAAGTCAAATAAAATAATATGATAAAAAGAAAATATAACAAATGGAAATAAATAAAACTCATTATATTTAATTAGTTTAGTTGGCTTGGTTTATTTATAATTACAAAAACTTAAATTTCAGTCATTGCCAGTTTAATTAGCTATTACATTGACAAGGAAATATAAATAACCACATAGTGATTCAATGAACATTTAATTATTCACATTTTGGCACAGACGAAAATTTGCTTTTATATTTCTTAGAAGCATTGTTAAGTTCCTCAAAGACCAAGTATTGAATTGAGATACAGTGAAAACTATTCATAAATACACGATAAGCTCTTAATTATAAGAAATATAGAAAGCTACAATACAGCTGTAAAACATGAATTAAAAAAGAAATTATTTAAAAGAATATTTACATTTTATAATCAAAATAACACTATAATCCCTAAAAAGCAAATAACAGACCATATATACATAAAACGGAATCCTCTACTTAATATACTGGGAAAGTAAATAAAAATTAAACACGTAAAGTTCAAATCATCTTACCAGGAAATGTAAATAAAAAAAAAATAAGTACTAATATTAATCATAGATATTTATTGTTGAAACTGAAGATTGATTAAAACATACTATTACAAGTATTAACTATTAATTGGAATTAAAAATAAGTGAATGTTTCATGATTCTTTATAAGACCGAATCTAGTTAAGAATATTTGAAAGATAATTTACAACAAACAAAATAAGCATTAAGACTAATTATTCACAATTTTAAGAAATAGTCAAATAATTGCTGGTGGCGTGAAGTAATAAAGTTTAACATTGACCCTGAAACAAAATCTATTTATAATCAATTTTCATTTTTTTTGTTTAAGATTGATTATCATTACAATTCGTTAAAACAACAAAAACCTTGTAAATATAAGCTTTATTAAGTTCATATAAATGCAAATTTAACAGGGAAAAAAAAATAAAAACATGAGATTATTTTATCACACTTTAAAAATAAAAACAATCTTAAGAAGTTATATAATCACATGATATACATATAATCACAACCAACTTTCACCAACAAGAATAGATTACGGTTGGGGATTTGATTATAAATTTCCAACTTCTCAATCTGTTATATTTTAATGCAAATGTAAACACAAATTAAAATTTTTAATTTGTTTCTACAAATACAATACCATATGAATAATAACAAAACAAAAAACAAGATAATTTATTTTTGTAAAATAAGTATAAAGCATGAACTATTTCACAAGGAACTTAAATTTAATGAATTTAAATTCCTTGTAAAGTAGCTAGGCAAATACTCAAGTTTTTCTTTTATTTCATGAACAAATTCTAACAAGGCTGATTACAATAATTTATTAATAATTAACACAGAACAAAATAAAACATCACTCCACCAACATTTTTAATACTATTTCTAAAATATCTTTACTTGTACAAATAAATAAATAAAAAATTACTTTATACATTACTACTGTACTTATATTAATACACTTAATTCATTTTACCAGGCATGCCAAACAAGTGGATTATAGGGCTATTGCAATTATACTAACTTAAACTTAAAAAAAAACAAACAAAAAAAAAAAACAACAAAAAAACATACATATATACATCAACAATAAAAATAAAAATAAAAATTCCTCTTTGAACCCAATCCATTACGAAGAGATTTAAACTTATTATTAAAGTAAATAAGATTTAATTATTCTAAACATAATTCAATACATAAAATGCACTATATATATCATTGCATACAATAAAAATCTGAATAATACAAGTAAAATTACATAATAAGAAATTAAAAAGCAATTCTAAACATTTATTTATAAAACAGAATAATGAAAAATTTAAAACAACCCGCAAACAAAACTCAATTCATCACTAAGAAATATATAAAGTATAACTAGTAAATTTTAAAATGTTTATTTTAAATGTACTTATAAAAATGAAGTCTTAAAATAAATTAAAGTAGTAATCTGAAACAGCTGTAACAACAAAATAATCCACTAAACTTTTAAAGATTAAATACTAAAGAATTCAAGATTGAACAATATAAGACAACATCATTAATTAACTTTAATGGCTTGTAAATAAATTTACTTCATAAGTTAAGCTGAATTTATCTAATGCAATAATAAAAGAAAAATCATTTACCTATAAAGAATCCTACTCAAAAGAAGTACTCAAAAAAAATTAAATTCTCAAATGGAAATGTATTACCTATCTTAACCCATTAAATCATAGATCTTTAAGTAAGGGTTTTTTAATCCGAATATAGATTGAACAATGATTACATCCAAAACGTTTTTTTTAGGATTGATGGATCAATTGCCATTTCTATTGGTATAGAAGGATCAATCCTAATTGTATTGATCTTCTATACCATCATGAGTACCTCAAGTAAAAAAGTTCTTGTAACTATTTTTTTTTTTTTTTCCACCAATAAGTGTGTATAAATGTATACATATATTTTTATAAATGTTAGTAGAAAAACCATGCAAATTACAAGAGGAAGTAATAAGCAATAACTGAGTAATAAGTAATAATCTTCATGGTATTTTATAAATGTCAATAATTTAAGAATGTGGTGAAAAACTTAGGACATGGTTTGCTGTCATTAAGTAAAAGATTTCCATAAAAACAAGTGTAATAAATTTCTTAATTTGTGTGTTGGAAGTTCAGAAAATCTTGCATTGGTCATGTGGCTCCCAAACCACAATTAGTTTGACATGCCTGCTCTACAAAAACCCCTAAACTAATGATTTAATAGAAAAAAAACTGATGACAATTGTACTGCTCCAATTAAACAGAATTTTTAGGAACGAACTCTGCAGCATCAGGGTTCAACGTACTCTAAAACAGAACATTAAATTAGTTTCTACAACTAAGACAAAATATTAAATGTTTATAGATGGAGTATAGCTCTAGAAAATAAAAGTGAACAAATAGAGACAATAAAGTAAAATTTAATCCTTTTATGCTTTAAACAAGATCTAACAAGGAGGAAGCAGTGCCCTAGTAGGTCAAGATGAGTAGCCATTCTTTAGTCCAATGGTAACTCAGCAGTCAAACAGGGAAAAAATATATACAAGTATATATATTAACTTTTATTCTTGCTTTTTCCACCTCAAAAATTGTAACGTTCAAAAAACAAAAAAGTTCTAATTATTCAGATTTTTGCTAAAAAAATATTTTAAAAATTGAAAAAAAAAATCATAGAAAAAATAACCCAAATTGTCTACAGGTTATTTCATGAAACTTTTTTTTTGTCAAACCTACTATTTAAGAGCTTTGTGTGTGATGTGGTGTATAGCCACCAATAGTCCATTTCTTTAGATAGCTATAACACTAGCACCTTAATAGTTGGTTTGACAAAAAAACTTATAAGAAGTATATTTAATGTTCTACAAGTTAAAAATTTAATGTAATTTCATTTTGTTTAAATTGTAAAGTTGTTATTGCAGAATGCTAAACTTTTTCAAAGCAGTAAAATTCAAATTTGGTTTCAGCGCCCCTCAAAAAAAAAAATACATGGTACTAAAGCTTCACATTGAAAAGTTGTGATTTTACACTTCACAACTAGATTTAATTTCAATGTAATTAATATGACATTTTTTATCAGAAGTATTATTATTATGTCTTCAATTGTCTTTATATTCATGATCAATGGATATCCAAAGTTTTCAGTTACTAATAAAATAGACTATATGAATGATTAATTTATTTGGATCTAAATAGAATTGATACTAGTGAGAAGACTGAATATGATTGAGATTTATTGTAATGGCTAACACTAAGGCCTTTTATTTAAAAAAAAAAAAAAATTGATTCAATAGGTACATCTCGGTCAAATACTGGGATAAGTAACTTTCTTACATAAATAAAAAGGCTCAGGTATGTCAGAGAGAGGGTATTTTGTTAAAGGCTGATTGGCTGGTAACTACTACCCAAATGCAATTACCCCTAAACTGAGTACTTGTTTTCCAATAATGTTGAGCAACAAATCTGCCTCTACCATGGGTTCTTGATAAGCTGTTATGATATGTTTAATGGTCAAATTAATATCATTTTCTCTAATAAAAATAAGCATTTATTATTTAATAGCAATTATCATTTAAAAACAAGTTTAACATTTTAAATATATCCATTAATAAAAGTAATCAACATGAGTTATAAGTACCTTCCTGGCAATCTCCACCTTCTCATGCAAAGCGAGTTTTTCAAACTCACTGATAAAACTGCCACCATCACTAAAACCAAAGAATAAAATAAAGAATCAGAAATAGACTTTAAAAATTATAATTATTAAAAACCTGAAATAAAAAATCCGATTTAAAATATGAAATATATATTATGTAAAGTAATACCAGATAAATATGCGACTTATTAGAAATGAAATCACAAAGAAATATATACCATTAAACTATTGCAAACACAAGCAAATTACAATACATAAAAGAAATATTTACTAATACAGCAGGTGCAACATGTAGTATTTGACTTTAGATGGGAGTCCACAGTGTGTTTGACATAATATGCATTAAGAAAATATTCAATTTAATATATCAATTAATTTACAGGAAAGATAAAAATTTAATTCTTGTTATGCTTTATATAATATACTCACAAGGGGACGTTTGGGGTTATAACTCACAGATTTAAATGCTGATTTTGTGTGGGTAGTTGGGACCTATAATAGTGCAAAACTAGAGTTATAGCTGCCAATGAGGAGCATTGGGAACCGAGAAAAAAAAAAAAAAAAAAAAATGAAAATCATTTTTTTGTTTTGTTTTTTTCTCAGCTCCCAGTCAAGATAGAGAAATGATTATTTCACGAATAATTGCAGTTATCTATGTTATTTAATATAAAAATACTTTTGTTATGCTCAAGACACTACTCCGCTTTAGGGTGCCCAAAAACTCAAAAAGACAAAATTCCAAGGAAATCAGAAATCCGCTGTAAATCAGTGGAAACTTTTTTTTATGAACAACTGATCTCAAATCTCGATTTAACGCACCATGAAACCCTTATATGTGAAATCTTATCAAAATAAAAAAATATGGATTTTTTACTCCTTTCGAGGAGGTTAAAATTTTGAAGTTGAGATTTCATCATCAATATCTAAAGGTCATAAACCACTGCTGTGTTCAACCGATTACAATAGTAATAGCATCATATAGTAATCAGCATACATTCTGCTTTTTATCCATGCATATAACATTGGATTTACTCCAGATTTTAGTGGACGAAAACTGATGTGAATGAAAAAATCCGAGGTCAGCTATAACTTAAAATATTTTAATAAGGGGAAATCCTGGGGCCTCCGGATTTGGGCTAAATTATGCAGTTTTACGGCTTCTAGATGACCTTAAAATTTGGTCGTAATCAGTGGTGAAATATGTGAGATAGCACAAATTATTTGCATTTTTTCAGAAACTGACAGCCCCTTGGCCTTCTGAAATCGACAAAATTTTAAAGGTAAAAAAAATTATTTCTGATTTCGACAAAATTTAGTTTCTACATGTTCTTTGAGATGAGGAATCTGAAAATAATATCAGTTTTTAGTTTAAAATTTTTTCTCACCTATATTTTATATATAAGACCTTTTAAAATGATCTATTTCCATTAATATTTTATTTTTTACACAATTAATTTCAAATAAGACCATTTTAAAAAAATATACATATTTTATAACCAAAACCTGATATTAATTTTAGATTATTCATCAATCTTAGGATTTCAAAGCAATTTGAAATAAAAATATTAGAACCAAATTTTAAGGTCATCTAGAAGCCGTAAAACTGCATAGTTTAGCCCAAATCCGTAGGTCCCAGGATTTCCCTTATTGAAATATCTCATGTTATAGCTGACCTCGGATTTTTTCATTCACATCAGTTTTTGTCCACTAAAATCTGGAGTAAATGTTATATGCATTGATAAAAGCAGAATGTATGCTGATTCTTGTGATGCTATTACTATTGTAATCGGTTGAACACAGCAGTGGTTAAGGCCTTTAGAAATTTATGATGAAATCTCAACTTCAAAATTTCAACCTCCTCGAAAGGGGTAAAAAATAAATATTTTTTGATTTTGATAAAATTTCACATTTAAGGGTTTCATGGTGGGTTAAATCGAGATTTGAGATCAGTTGTTCATGAAGAAAAGTATCCACTGATTTACAGACAGCAGATTTCCTAGGAATTTTCTCTTTTTTTTGGAGTTCTTGGGCACCCTAAAACGGGGTAGTGTCTTGAGCATAACAAAAGTATTTTTATATTAAATAACATACATAACTGCAACTAAACGTGAAATAATCATTTCTCTATCTTGACTGAGAGCTGAGAAAAAAAAATAAAACGTGATTTTCATATTTTTTTTTTTCCTCAGTTCCTAATGCTCATTGGCCGCTTTAACTCTAGTTTTGCACTATTATAGGTCCCTACTACCCACACGAAAATCGGCATTCAAATCTGTGAGTTACAACTCCAAACGTCCCCTTGTCAGAGTGTTAAATTTAAACCCTGTCCTTCTACCCTAGTTGGAGCACATAAGAACACTGAGCTCCAACAAACGTTTTTAAAACTTATGGTCTCACCATATCAACTAAGTAATAAATTTAAATTTAAATATAAATATTAAGTATTAAATAGAAGTATTTCGAATTATCCATCAAATAAAAATAATAATAGCTAAATCAAATTTATTTATTTAATTTTATTTAAGTCAAGTTTATACATTTAATTTTAAAAAATCTAACAGCTCGATTACTTATGGTCCTTAATTGTGACGAATGATTATATATTGCCAATATAAAAGTTTTAAAAAAAATTAAATCGCATTGAAGTTATTATTTATTACAAGTTAAATTACTATTTGAAAGAAAGAAAGAAAAAATAATCTTTATTCTGGGACACCTTGTCCTCTTAGAATAACATAACTGTACAACGGAAAGGTGTTATTGTCTGGCTTCGAACATAGCAGACCATAACTTCTTTAAATTATAAATTGGACAATTATAAAATAAATTCTTCTTCTAGATTCTAATAAATATATAAGATCATCATCATCAACTTATGGTCCTTGTAGAACCCTGGCCTCCTCAACAATTTCTGCCATTCAAACCTTTCTTCGGCAACCCTTCTCCATCCTCTCACACCCAGAGTCCAAAGATCGTCCTCTACATCTTCAAGCCAACGAAGTCGAGGCCTTCCTCTCCTTTTCATTTCACCCAGGTGCCCCTCCAACATCATTTTAGGGAGCCTACTTGCCTCCATTCTTTGCAAATGCCCTAGCCATCTAATTCTGCCTCTCTTTATGTTGGCTACAATATCTGGAGCAGCATATAGAGTTCTCAGTTCCTCATTCGTTCTCATTACAACAACAAATAAAAAACAGAGAAAAGAAGATTCTGAAGGACAGAGTAATAAGACTTAAACTCAAACCATTTGAACAGAGATAATACACTAACCGATGAACTAAGGGCAGCCAGGTCAGAAAGAATGAAACATTTCTGAGAGAACAAGAAGAAGCTGAAAGCCAAATCTCAAGTTACTCGGAAGACTTAAATGCTTATGTGCTGATTTAAGTGCTCCAACGTGGGCATTTAATGAAAATAAAAAAACATAGTAGGCATAATTTGCAATTTATTTTTATTTTTTAACAGATTAATTAAATTCTACTCATTGAGATAATGGGGGAAGTTATTTTTAGTAGGAGTTTTCATAGACCTTTATTCTCTTAGAATTTCAATACTTATATATAACAAAACCACAAAACAGGTTTGGTTTTGATCTAACAATTATGTAAATACAGCATACCAGTGGTTCCTCAAAGGTGATCAAAGGTGCTCTAGAAGGTCATCTAATAATGTTTCGTCAGAAATTTGACTTACATTTACAGCTTTTAGTCAAGAGGAAATTAGTGTTACCAGGAATATCAGTTTAGATTAGTTTGTTTCAGATCACCATAACAAAAACTGACATGCAGTAATAAACCTGAATGAGACACATCATTATAGAAAGAAAATAGTGTAACAAAATTAAAGGTATATTTAATCATTCATGCTACTTGATCATCGAAAAGTCCTAACTCTTTGATGCATAACTTATTCAAACTTGGAGAACAGAATCTGCTCTTCTCAAATCTTGAAATTAATAAATAAATGAACGAATGAAAAAGAATTCAATTTTGAGACAAAATCTCTTTTAAGAATAACATGGGATGTGTTCATTTGTGTTGATATTCATTAAGTTTATCATCACATTCAAAAAGAGTTCTACTGCATTTGCAGTGTAAAGTTGCGGCTATTTATAAAAAGGTATATAAATATAATTAATGATATAATCACATATGACACAATTTAGTATAACTTGCATAACTTAATCAATATAAAAAGTATCTATAGTATGAATGTAAACAGAATATCATTTAAATTGGCGCAGATGAATTAAGTAGGAGTGAGAAAAGAGTAAGTGATGATTGAAAGAAAATGTTAATAATGTTTGATAAAAACAGGAAAATAAGGAATTCCAGAAAGAAGTGGCACAAATGATATAAAATTTACTTAAGAAACAAGTTCTGTAGCATACAAATCAATGAGTAGGGATATTGTTTTGAAAAATTGAATGGAAGAATGCAGCACCATCAAGGATATAATCTTTTATAGAAAATTTTTGGTTTTTAAAACTGGAAGGGGAAGATATCCAATAACTATTTTCTTCCATAGGAGGATAGATGATACACATTAATTTAAAACAGTGGCACTAAACCCTTAAGATAAATGCAATAAAGCAAAAGTTTCTTCAATTCCACCTCCTATCTAGCAGAAACTCTCACATACCAAACAACCCTCGGCAAAGAGAGAATAAAGAAAAGGATACCAGGAGTAATCAGGTACTTTAAGTAATAGAATCAGAACCTTAGTAACTCTTTGAGGATAATAATAGATTTTTGTATCTAAGCAAATAAGTAGGTTATAGTGGCTGGGACTCATACTTGGTGAGGTCATAGTGGTATGGGACTCATCCTTTGGTTCTTTATTACAATATCAAGTTTCTAAAGTACTAAATAAATTTAACCACATTGTTCCTGCATTCGCTGATTCTACACGAGACGTTTAAGTATCACTGTTTCCAAGCATATGTTCCTTATAGAACGAAGTAGGGAAAGTGGACAAAATTACTGAGAGTTCAAAACTTACTTCGTAAAAGCATTATTCTTTCATGTACTAAACTCAAAAAAACGTAAGAAGCTCTTGGCCTCAGGGTTAAAAAAGTCTTCATCCAAGTATTGTGGAGAATTAAGGAAATGTTTGGAAGCAAACAGGATGGCCTAAGCTTTTCAGCAGCAACCTATTACAGGCAGTCAAGGAGTGAAAGTTATTGATGTCATTCTGCATGTGAGTCGCCTCAAACATGTCAAGATGAAAAGTTAAGTAAACAATCGGGATATGAATTGCATTGAGCACAGAGAATAACCATGAAGATCACTAATGTAGAGAGAAAAGGGGTTAGTGATAGTGACTATTCCTAAGGAATACTTCAGATAAGGAGTATACAGGAACATAGGATTTTATTATCAACAAAACTAAGTCATAGAGAAATAAAGAGATCTGGTATAGTGCTTTTTTTCTTCATCTTCTGAGTCTTCAGAAGTCAGTCACTTTCTGTGCATATAAAGTCTTAGGAAATGGCCAGGTTGATCATTTATCAACTTAGATTACAGCAAACTGTTACAAGAGTATAAAAAGAAAAAATCAAATGACTCAAATCATTGAAGATTGATTAACCACAAGTTTAACTAAAAAAAAAAAAAGTTTAACTACTTTTCCAACTTTCATAAAAAACCGCAGAATTAATTATTGCATTGGTTATAAAATCAGGTTTACGCATAATAGCATTAAACGGTGTGAATAGCACTCAATGGGCTTTGATCTGGAGCAGTGATTATAGTGCCAAGTTATGTAGTACTCCATTATCCAAGTATAATTTTTTAAACTATAATTAACCGATATATCATTCTGTTATTCTTGAGGGATATTGTTGCAGAATAAAGTTCTTTTTCTATTTTATGATTTAATTTTTCTCTTTTACCAATGCACCGGCATCTAAAAGTATTTAACATAACCATTACTGGCACTATATGTAAATACATTCAATAATACATATCTCACTTAATACCATCATATCTGAACAGTTTGACCTAATACATCATATTGACCTAATAGTCCTCAGCATATCCAACCAAATCGACAGTAAATTCATTTTAATTCCTGAGAAAACAATTAGCAAGCCATACATTTTATAAACCATAAGTCAAAAATCAAAAAAATTGTTTTGATTTATTTATCATAAGGGTTTTATTTATTTTTTTAACATCATTGAGACCTTTTTCATATTTTTATTGTAATTAAAACGAGAAAATAACAATATATAATTTTTTATGTGTTTAAGTTATTTCATTTTATCATTTAAGCCTTTATTTTAGTGGTGTGATCCTCCAACTAGTACCAGCTACTACAGAGGTTTATTAAGAAACTGAATATATCATATTTTGTGAAATTAGTTATAAAGTTTTAAAAAATAAAATAAAAGAAGGTTAATCCATAATAATCTTCCATAAACAATTAGCATTACCAAGTCCTGTAATTATTCTGGTACTACTATCGAAGAGGCGCTTCACCAAATCGGTCCGACCAGCAATACAGCTGCCAGTTCAGTTCCAAAGCTTCACTTTGATTTTAAATTTATAGAGAGCTCTTTCCTATAACCACACATTTAAACATCCACTTCTACAGTTTCAGCTTGCATTGTGCTGTTTTGAGTGTTACATTGATATATCATCTTTTTAAATGTTAAATGGTGATAAATAAGTTAACACCATGGTTTGTGTGTTTTATATATTGATATTTTCTTATTTCCGCTTCCCTATTGTGTGAAAGTGCAACACAAGTTAACAACAATAGTTTCCACATGGACTATATTTTATATACTTATATTTTATTCCTGTTACCATTATGACATTGTCAACCATATTAATAGCCCAAAGGTGAGACAGCTTGTAATATTAATTCAATAAAACACATTGACCTAAAAATAAAAGTGAAATAGAATTATTTTCTTATTTCCACTTCCCTAATGTGAGAAATTTTACCGGAATCTAGCATTTCTAGTGATTTAGTATTGTACTAATTCTGATTTACGATAATATTAATTCAACATTGATTTAATGTTTTATATTTTGATATTTTCTTATTTACAAGTAATGATTTATTTATCTCATTTTAATATGAGAAGGTATAACAGAAGTTAATATTAGTTTGAACATGGATTTAAAGTTAGTGAAAAAATGAAGGAGAATAACCTCCCCCCTTGAAAAATAGCGACTAAAACATCACAATTAATCAGAACAAAGTAAGAATCAATAAAAGGTATTCTGGGCGCATGAAGGGACTGGAGAGCCTCGTTGATAGGAGTACCATTATTCCTAAATAATATTAGCCATACAAAATAAACGAAGTTTCAGACTATTTTTAAGTCCTTACTAGACACACTGTCAGGGGAACCAAATTTGATTTTACTTTTTTTTTTTAAACATAAATTCCCTTATTCTCATTTATTTACTTTTTTAATATGGCAACACCTTCTGAGCAGATTAATATGTAGCTTTTTCATCTTACTAAGAATCTCATTTTGGTTGCACTTTACTAGCTTCCTTTATTGATTTTTTATTCCCTTAAGTCAATTTTAAAAGTGGTGTTTGGATGATAAATATTGTATGATAGCATCTGACAGCACCTGTAGTACTCCTTTTAAATGGAGACAGCAGTGACTAGAGATCCAGTGACATAGGATCCTTTTATGAGGAACTCATTTAAAATTTTAAAGTTGTATACCGAATATTAGGAACAAAATGAAAATAATTCAGGCAGGAATATAAAATAGGATATGAAGGAAATTAAGAAGTGAATCAAGGCCCAGGGGTTAAACGTTTACTGCATTACACACTGAAAAATAACATTTCCACTAATTTGTTAAATATCTAATTCTAACATGCTCAAGTCCATTATCTTGAATGTGTGGAAACAAAAAAAAAAAAGGGTAATTGAAATACTACTTTGATACAAAGAATAATGCTGTTCGAATTATGCAAAATTTGTTGTATCAGTTACAAATAAGGAAAAAAAAAAAAAAAAAAAAAAATCAAAACTATCAAAATTCTCATTAAATTCTGAATCCATATCTCTTGAACTAATGGCATTAAGTGGAAGTGATAACATAACAAATTCGTTGAATTACTATAATACAACATTTTACTAATTTGATTTTTCAAAACTACAAAAAATTAAAATTGAGTTAAATGTAAAAAAAAAAAAAAAAAAAAAAAAAAAACGTTAATTTCAAAAATAACACACAAGGAAAATAATTCGAGCTAAATCACTTCACAAGACATAGAAACTTGAATAAAAGAAACTCACAGTGGCACTTTGTTCTCCAATTCATCCTCGAGCATTGCCTCAATACATTGTTCCATAAGGGCTTCCTCTTCTAATTGTTTCATTACCTACAAAAAAATTGAATTTCTAAAAAATTAAATTCCACAATTATAATTAAAACAGTAAACTAGCCTGGGATGGTAGTAGGTTTTGAAGGATAGACATTCATGTGATCATGTTTTAAAATTTAACACTTCTTACTCATTAACATTCGAAGGAAAATTATTGAATAAACTTACTCATAATTATTAATTACTTCTTCATAAATGTAAAAGATTGAGAATATCTTAAGTCCTAACAGAAATTTCAATCAAGTAAATCAGTCACTGGTAGAACCAACAGGAACTGAATAAAAAACTTAAATTTAAATTTTTTTTCCATGATTAATGTCAAAACGGTATAAAATGAATTTTGTATAAGTTTATTATTCATACACTTTAAATTTTAACTCCTATTAGTATTAAAAAAAAAAAAAAAAATGAAAATTAAGTAAATAATCTTTATTTGGAGAGGATATAGCCCAGTCCCATATAATAATCGTAATTACTGATTATGTAATTATAATGTCAAATAAATAAAATCAACATTAAAAATTTTAAAAAATCTGAGGAAAATAAAATAAAACTACACATTTTAATTTATTTACGTTCTTATTCTTCATTGAGCTGGACTGTAAATTAAACAGGAAAAGAATGATCAGTGATTGAGTAGAATAAAAGAGATGCCTTTCAGTTCAGCCGTTCAAAACCATAAGCTAGAGAGCATCATTTGCACGTTGAATTATTATATTTAGTATTTTAATATCTCCTTTAAAACTAATATTGAAAGCAAAACTATCAGACAAAATACAGACAATGAAATAAAATTATATAAATCATAATGAGTTCTGTTACTATGAATGGGATTGTACAAACTTAAAAAAACAACAAATTAAGATCGAGAAAACATTCCACATTAAAACTTATGCTCAGTAAATACTTAAACAAACATACTTTTTTCTTCTTTTTTTTTTTTTTTTTTTTTTTTTTTTAAATCATTAAGTAAGAGGAATGTAAACTTCTAATATTCCTTTTTCTATACAACCATTTTATATTTCTTTACAGCATATTTCTTATCGTTTAGTGTAGCTATTAATAAAAAACCTATATTTTATCGACGTTTTTTCGTTTGAACACACTAACCCTATCTTAACTCAAATATACTATGGTAATTCATTTGAAAAATAATAAACTTTCAGCTAAAACATTTAACATACAAATATCTGCATTAAAAGTGAGTATAAGACATAAAATTTAAGAATAAAAATTTGAAAAAAGATAACCTCATATGAGTAATTTAAGATTCAATTTCAACTAAATATTATTTATAGTTAACTATCTTAGAGAATAATTAATAAACATATACCGCAATAGACAACTTAATGATCATTTGTTATTTTTACTGCTTATTACAAAAAGAAGATATGTACATAAAATAAAATGGGTCCAACTTTCTACAAACCACATACTTCCCAGTTGCATAATTCACTGCCTAACCAAAAAAAAAAAAAAAACATGTATTTTGAAGTTGCTCATAATTTAAACAAATAATATATTTAAAAAAACAATAATAAACATTCTTTAATAATCAACTGACTACAATAAGGAAATTTTGCAACATTTCAAAAGATAAAATTACAAGCATTACTAAAAATAAAAATAACATACATTCACTGAGGTTATAATTCTACTAACCTACTGAAATAAAATTGTATTTGAGATATGAAACAAAGCTTTAAGTAATTACTGTAAACAAATCCACAAACTAACTTGATTGAAAAAATTTACAGAATCAATTGCAGATTTCACTAGAATACTTATTTTTATCAATACTCATTTTCATCATAGATCAAAAATAATATAATTTTAAATATTTTTTAAATATCCCAGAAATATAACCTCCAAGTAGAGGTTAATACTTCCAATGCTAAATTCATGGACCAAATATATAAATCCAATTGCAGTTAAAATGTTTCCTAACAAAAGAATCAATAACAAATAAGGCATGTTAGATAAATAATTATTAAGAAATAAACATCAGCTAACTTACTTCCTTATCAAATTCTTCTTCATTCTCCATCCACATGTATTCGGAGAATATGTGGTTGGAGTTAGTCTTCTCATCTTTAAATCGGCTTGATTCTTCATCAACCGTTTCGTGTTCTGGTATCTTCATTTTGATAATGCCTTAAATATTAAGGGAAAACACAAAAATAAAGAAATAGCTATGACCAAAAAATTAAAGATTACCAAAAAATACAATACACACTAAATAGAATAACAAACAAAAAATTTGACTGCAACCATACATAAATAAATATTTTACAAAAACTAGGAAAATCAAATGAAAATATGGAACACATAACATTCTGAACTACAATTAAAATATATTACAAGAATATTTACAAAACAAAGTTATTTTGAATACATAAAAAGTAATTAAGTGTTAATAATAATGTTTCTGAATGAAAAAATACAAACAAGACTGCGTTTTCACAATGTTTAAACAAATATTAATCTTAGTGGGTAAACAAATTTAAAATATAATATCCGACAAATAATCTTACATTCTTATGAAATACAAACAAAATCTAAAATATTATGCATTTATGTTACCTGATACAAACAATTCCACGAGCAATTGAAAAGGAGGTTGAACAAAATATTACTAAAAGATTCCAACGAAAACACGGTAGACTTGTTCGCAGGTGTACAATGTTGCCATAACGACATGTCTTGATATAAAATCGAAAGTCACATAAAATTTATTTAATTTATTTACATCTCATGAATTATCATAAATATAATAAAAATAAATATTTATAAAAAAAAATAGTAGTTTAAATTTATTATCATTTTCATGATAATAAATCATCACATCATTTCTTAGAAATCATATAATGTTAGCAACTATTTTACAACATTATGGTAATGTGGAATAAAAACTTACGTCTATCTTTGTAAGTTTAATAAACCTAAATACCGTGAAAGGGCGAACGGGCATAATAAATAACTTATAATGCCTAAAACGATGTGGCACAGGATTCATTATTACATGAGTATTATGACTCAGCACATGTGAATTTTAAAAATATTAGAACTACTATACATTGAAATTATGACAATTAAATATTCATTTGAAATACCAAAATTAAAACAATTTTAATATGCAAGGCTAATAATGAATAAGCACTGTGGGTGGACGGTGTCTTGGTTGATTCCTGTTTTGTTTTTTTTCATAATGCTACTGTATATGGACAGAGTATAATGTGAAATCTAATAATTCTAATAGAATATTTTATGAAATACATAGTGAGGGGAGGGTGCCAGAGGTGCACAGGCGCCCCCTAGGACCCCTAACCAAATTGAAATTTATTTAAATACGTGTTATAAACAAAATATAAGAGCGTACTGCAGTAAATTAAATGAAATAGCTCTAAACTGTCATATAACAACTCTTTTGCGTTCTTTGGTTAAAATCTTAATCTACATAACAATTTCACTTATTTGATTATTTTTTTAAAGGATGTATTCAGACTACTATTTATGATTACACCTATTTATTTAAAAGATTCTACCCATTCTGAAATAAATTAAACTTAGCTATTAATTTTAGTGTGGGCTTATTTTTTTTTTGGGGGGGGGAAGCAGCGTGCACCCCCTAATTAAAATGGCTGCTCACGCCTATGATATAATATCATGTAAGGCTAATATATGATAGAGAAAAATAAACTTCTGAAGAAAAGTAGTTACCGAACGTTGTGAGAATAAATTTAGAATATATGTATCACAAAGAAGATATGACGAATTTCGGTCAATATCGTTAATATTATTCACATAGAGTTGTTTAACAGCGATAAAAAGAACCAAGCAATTTGTTATAGAGTGTAGTAGGTGCTGTAGTGTATCTTTTCAAAAAAATGATCGGATGAATTTTATTATTTCCTTTCAGAATTATAAGAAACTCTCACCTGAGTTAATACTTTTCTCAAATAATTTATGCCACAATGTAGTTAAAAGCAAGAAGAATAAAAATGAACATCTCAACTAATGAACAAATGTAAGGTGATGTTTGGGTAGAGTGGCGATCCTTTCGTAGATTTATAATTCAATTTTAATTTATTATTGTAATAGAATAGAATAGAATAGAATTAAACCCCAATAGAAAGTAATGCATTATTGAACTAAAATTGTACAATGTTTTAAACACTATAACAGCATTGATCAGTAACCTTTTAATCATATGACATAGGATGAATACCAATGGTTCCTTTATCACTCATGTGATAAAAGGAATACCAATGATTACTATATCACTACATTCACTCCTGCCTACTTGCAGATGAAGTCTTCGAGGTAACTGGGGTCGTCGTACAAAACTTGGACGGCATTTAGCAGAAGGGAACCAGTCCACAAAATATGCAAAAATGAGTTAGAGGTGGTTTTGGATAGGATCAGTGCTTACTATTTTCAACAGAAAAGAACCATCTCTTGGTTCAGGCATTTTAATGGAAAAATCGAAGTCGGAAAACTATTTGAAATAGAATATGACTTTTCTATTTCGAGAAAAAGAACCAAACTATTTAAGATTTTCAATGTGGATTGGTTCCCTTATATTAAATACCGTCCAATTGATCTTCTTGTGGGAGCATTTATGCTCTTCAGTCGTTTTCAAAGAATTCGGGAGTTCCTTTGTTTGAATTAGTTTCCATTGTTCTTTCTTTTAAGTCATGATTTCATCGTGCTCTAGCTTGATCAAAAGCTTCTTTTAAGGTTAACGAGGTAGTTTCCAAAATCCTTTGATGAATTATAGAGGAACTGAGCCCACAAGTAAAAGAATTGCGAATGGATTCTTCACAATATAGTTCAGCCAAAACTGCTTTAAATTCACAATCCTTACCAAGTAATTTAAGTGCCCGTAAAAATTGATCTATTGTCTCACCTGGCTGCTGAGATCGTGTTGCGAGGCGGTGACGAGCATAAATTCCATTGATTGGTTCAATGTAGAGAACAGTGAGTGTTTCTATTTGAAGAGGCATAGGTTTTGGATTCACTTATAAACTAGTTGATATTTGCAAACATATGATTAATAAGAAGCATGAGTTTCTCATTTTGTTCCGCTTTGATGGTTGAACTGAATTGCTCAAATGTTTTGAACAAGTCTTCCCATTGGTTAGATGATGAAGTAGAGCCAGGCTCAATACCCAATCTGTCTGGTTACAAAAACGTTTCCATTTTTATTTACTGCTCTGATTTTAATTACTCTATAACACTGATTTTAATTACTTTTAGTTCAATAAATTGTAATAGAATAGATTAGAATTAAACCCCATTAGAAAGTGAGGCTTTATTGAACTAAAATTGTACAATGGTTTTAATATTATAACAGCATTGATCTGTTAGCTTTTAATCATATGACATGCCTATATACAAAGAATATCAATAGTTCCTGTATCACTCATGTGATAGAATGAATACCAATGATTACTATATCACTACATTTATAAAGAAAGGCTTATCATCCAATTCATTCTTTACGTTTTTAATGTATTTTCTGACTTACTAAGTGTTGGGACCCACTTGAAGATCTATTTAGTTTTTCATTAAACAGTTTGTTGTGGCTTAACGTCCTTATGAACTTCAACTAAGGCACGAAGGACGGTTTATCCTCCAGGTTACTAACTAATTCTAGCTAGGATGGCTTCGTCAAGACATTCCCTGGGTTCGCCTCAATTTTAACACATGGTCTTCCGTACCAGGAGAACTGAAAAACTCTTCCCAATACATTCTGCCATCGAGGCTCGTTTGGAGTTGGTACAAACAAGTGTTTGTACGTTTTCATTAATTGCTAGAGTTTATAATTATTAATGGGGAGTTGCACCTTGAAGTCAAATAAATATTTTATAAAATGCATCTTGCATGACAGTGTTAATGAAAAATATTCAGTCCGAGAGAAGGTCAAAGATTAATAGCAAAAATTTGTTCCAATCTGAGATCCATATTACTTTGCTGTTTACAGTTTGACTTAAATCTTCAAACTCTATATTCCCTTTAAAAGTTAGCTTCAACTATTCAGTGCTATACTTAAATCTTTCGCTCATATAAAAAAAAAAAAAAACAGGTCATGGTCTGCTGCAGAGTGTCATGACGTGGAGAAATATAAGTAGACACAGATTTCACCTACTTCCTAATTAAGGCTTCCAGAGTTCCTTGTTAACTCAAACGAGGTCTCTTCAAAGAACCTGCTGCTTAGTGTTGAGTTATCTTGACAATGGGTCATTGTTTTTATCCTAATAATGAGTTTTGGTAAAGGCAATCATGAAATGTTTCACATTGATTTCGAAGTTTTTTTCATTTTCAATCTTTATTGGTTCTCTTAAAAAATTGAACATTATAGTTACTGAATAAAGGAGAAATTTCTAATCAGAAAAATCAGAATGGTTCGTGATCGCCGGATAACTACTAAGCGAGACTATTAAACTCGTCATAGGCATTTAATTGTTCCTCCCCATAAATAATGAAAAATAAACATTATTTTGAAACTGACTGTCCCCTAAGAATAACAATAATGCACAATTACAGGTGCAAATGTCTGGTTGTGTTATTTACAAGTTAAATGCATCAGTAATCATGACATATATTGTCGACAGGAAAAAAAAAATAAAATAAAAAAATAATGATCACAATAACATAAAATACAATCGTATATGAAAAGATAAAATAATTCTAAATATTTACATATTTGCGGAAGATTGATTATGTAAGAGGTGTAAAAATAAATTATTTTTAAAGGAAGTATGGGAAGCAGGTTTACGAATAGGAGTGGGTTGGGAATTCCAGGAGGAGGTAGTATTTTTCAAAGGAAGCAGTTTTATGTGAGGGGGTATACAGGTTAAATAGTTGGGGTCTAGTGCTCAGAGGGGGGATAGAAGTTATTAGGTCATGAATATAGGAAGGTTTTTTGGTTTTTAGAGATTGGAATAGGAAAGTACGCAGAAAGTATTCCCATCGGAATTTAGGAAAAAGCCAACCAAGCTCAGAATATCGGCAAGTAACATGTGACCTAAAATAAATCTAATGAAACAGTTCATCAGTTTCATCTCGAGATCACCAGACAGTCCACTATATACCAAGCAACCGTAATCATCGAGTATTGAGGGTGACGGGTATTTTGGGGAAAGGAATCTAAATCTATAGAGTTGTTTAAGGATTATGATGGATTTTTTTAGAAATTTGGGCGATATGATTGTTACAGAATAGGTGTTGATCGAAGGTAGCTCCTACGTTTAGAGTTTTGGCACTGAATGGGAAGGTCATTGAGGTAAAGCAATGACAGTATTGAAGGGTATTAAGGATGGGTTTTGAACCGATGAGGATAGCCTTAGTTTTCTTTGGATTCAGGCGTTACATACTCTTCAATCCCCAAGGGTTGATGTTATTAATGTCCTCCTGAAGCTTACGAGATGCCTTCAGCACATCTGAAGGTTTGAAAGATAAGTAGATTTTAAGGTCATCTGCATACAGATGGTACTTGGTGAATAGAGCTGGATAAATCATTGATATAGATAGAAAATAGGATTGGTGATGGGGATCCTTGAGGAACACCTTGGGTTAAAGGTAGTGAAGATGAGGTGGTCATCTAAGCAGGTCATCTCCCCAGCGTGGAGCGGAAACCTCGCACAACCGCAGAGAAGAAAACTGGCCACCATACAGCGACTGGCTCTGGTGCGCGTCACGAAGGTGTATAAAACGGTGTCGCATGAGGCGGTGCAGGTGCTGGCCGGAGCGATGCCCCTGGACCTTATCCTCAGAGAGGATAGGGTGAAGTATGAAGTCATGAGGCAGGGGCTAGAAGCGCTTCCGGAGGGACTCCGACGGCGTATCGGCGAGACCCCAAACCTTTAGAAGAAAATGCTACGGGAGGACTCCATAGAGGAGTGGAATGGGCGGTGGGTGGCAAGCCAGAAAAGCGCTACGCTGAGGAAATTTTTCCCCACCGTCCAGAAGAGATTAGAAGCGAGATGGGTCCTCCCTGATTATTGGGTCTCGCAGATACTTACTAGACACGGCGGGTTCTGGGGAAAGTTGAATGAGCATGGAAAAGATATCGACCCCTCGACTTGTGGAGTCCCAGAGACGGCAGAACATGTGGTGTTATCATGCACCGAAATGGAAGGACACCGCGCCAGGTTGTCTAGGATAACCGGGATCTTCGCCCTCGTCGAAGCAGACTTCCCCCGACTCATGGAAGAAGACAATTATCCCTACTTTAGGGAGTTTGTCTACGGGTGGAAGGAAGTGGTGGGCCCTACACATTTCACCTTAGGTAGGCCCATCCCCGCAGTCGGCAAGCCACCACCGGAAGAACTAGAAGAAGCTATGGACCAGGAGGGCTGGACCAGGTGGACCGGACGGATGCAGTCCTCAGGAGATCTGGCTGGAGTGGACTGGACGGCAGCCCGGTCTAGCCCTCCTTGGAAAACACAAGGTGCGGTCGCTAAGGCGTGCTGAGCATGCCGGGCCGCACCACAGGATTGTGCCCCATAAAATAAATGATTCCTCATAAAAGAATGTAAAAATTGTAAATAAAGAATTTCATTGGCGGTAGCGGCATACATAAAACCCATATGTTGACCCCGCTGCCGCCAAAACCCCGTATGCCTGAAAAGGCTTGGTAGGGAAATAAAAAAAAAATCTAAGCCCTCTTCGAAGCGGATTTCCCCCCGACTGATGGAAGAGGGGAATAATCCCCACATCAGGGAATTCATCTACGGGTTGAAGGATCCATCCCCGCGGACGAGCCACCACCAGAGGAAGAAAAAGACCACCAACGCTGACGACTGGAGTGGGACCGAACGGATGCTGTGGGCCAGGAGGGCTGGACCAGGCAGACCGGACGGATGAAGTCTCCAGGAGAGCTGGAAGGAGTGGACCGGACAAATGCAGCGGACCAGGAGGGCTGGGCCGGGTTTACCGTCCGGAAGGATAAAGGTGCGGTCGCTGAGGAGCAAGGCCGGGCAGGTTATGCATGGCCGGACCGCACCACAGGATTTTCCCCCACAAATAATTAGTCCTCAGAAAATGCTATGATAAATAATTAAGTTTTAAATAAAGATTATTGGCAGTAGCGGCATCCATAACCGTTGAATCCCATATGTTGAACCCGCTGCTGCCAAAACCCCGTATGCCTGAAAAGGCTAGGTAGGGGGAAAAATGTCAACGCAATGCAATAGGAGTATTGAATTGTCAACGCAATTAAAAGCTTTTAAAACATCAAATAGGACAAGGATCGTAATTTGGTGTTGGTCCATGGAGGAATAAAGGTCCTGTGTAATTTTTAACAAAGCTGAATAAGCAGAATAACGGGATCGGATTTAACATTTAAATCAGAGGCCTTCATTTCTCTACTCATTGGTTAACAAATCACACAAAGAACCCTGGGTTGCACTTCTCAAAAGAAGCTTTGGATCACCAAATTACAATGTTAGGTAAGTATCAATAAAATTAGAAAGTTACAAAAATAGAGGGAGCGCGACAGTTTAGTTTAAAAACATAAAGAGGGTAGATTAACTGAAATTTTAAGTCCGGGCCTCGGGGATTTTGTCCCCCTGATCCCCCCCCCCCTCTCAGCGGCCTGGGTGGAGAAAAAAAAGTTTAAGAATCTGAGAATCCTTGATGTGCGAAATAGGATGGAAAAGGTGTGTAAAAATTTAATTATGAAATTATGTCATCTTAAGTTCACAGAAAGCGTTTGATGTTATCTGTAGCTGAAATTTTTCAAAAACAATTAATTATATTCTAATCGTTAATAACCCTTTACTCTGGATTATTTAATTTGTATTGAAAACCTATATCCTAGTCTTAGGAGAGATATAAATGTAATAGAAATTGTGAGACCGCACTATATGTAAGTCAAACAAGCGTGGCAGAGGGACGTATTAATGGGAATGTGATGAGGAAGAGGGAAGTGCAATCCGACAAAATGGAAAGGTGTGATTCTCAGACCACAGGCACCAATAACACAGATCAAGGACTCCTCTCAATTGATGATACATCACAGGATCGTCAACCAAGCAAAGTAGGTGGGAAAAAAGGAGGAAGAAAGAGACAAAATCACCCAAATTCAACCAGATATGGACAGCTCTTCAGAATTAGGCTGTGCTAAATCAGATTGGGTTACCACGCCTTGCAAACAGATCTCCGCCTATCCGTGGCAACTGAGGTCCCATCTTCTAATCCTTATCATAAGATTTCTGCTCTCGGATATATAGAGATAAAAAAGAACTAGAATTTCGAGAATGGATACCATCACTCCTATGATATGATATAAGGAGCTCCTACTTACCTGATGGAGTTGCACGTACCTATGGTGTGGAGTGGAGTAGGTTCCTTGTGGAGGCCAGGGCTCGTTCTGTGCTGAAGCGCCGAGGATGTGTGTATGTATTTAACTACCTGACGGACCTACAAAAATAGCTAACAATATAATGCAGAGGAATTATTTTTTCGTTCTGAGAACATCATCTTGGCAATGATACTTGTTTCATGGGCACCATTTCGTGAAGCGGTTGTTCGAGGATCAGAGATACCAGGAGTTATGGGGAACCAACTGACATCAGACATATCAAGATTTCCCTATCAGACTTGAATGTATGAACAATGTATTTGAATATTATACATAAGGTTTCATATATAAGGTTTCATTTAATGGCAGTAAAGCAGAACCTGCATCTACGATCCGTCCTAACGAAGGAGAACTGGGGCACATTGCAAATGTCCCATACCATTCTCAAGCCGTTAAGAGACAAATCAAGCTAATCACAGAGACCTTTGATGAAGTTTATGGCGAAAAGAACCGAGACATGTTCATAAGAACTCGAATTAACCCCAGGGAGCAACTTCGACGGTATGACACAAATTAGGAATTCCTCTATATTGGTGATACGCGACCTCAGGACAATGATCCAAATTAGTAAAAATTTGATTAATTATTTATCAAGTACTCAGACTGAAAATTTGGATTAGCAAATAATAAAACTTGAAATTTTTGTATTATTGCATTTTTGATCAGAACTAAAACCTCAAACGATTTGTGCGACCTCAAGGCTGTCATATTTCAGTCTTTTAACACAATTTTGTTTTACCCGATTTCGCCACTATTCCAAAGTAAGGATTTTACAGATTCTCAAAAAAATTGTTTTGGTCGTTTTCGCTCCACCATACTGTACAGACACTTTACCTTATGAGAAGAACAAGCATAAAATTGGGATTAAATAGAGGAAAAAATATAATTATTTAAAATAAAAAACTACATACAAACTTCAGACATATGTCGTCACATAACGAACTAGAACTTCCCATTAATATGAATAATATGGCTTCACCCCTCATAATATTCACTTATCCAATACAAAAAAAACTTTAAAAAATAGGTTAAAATAAAATTATATAAGTTACACAGGCTATATAAAAAAGAAAGTTAGCAACAATATAAATATATAAAAACATGCCTTAGAATATATTACTATATATAATTACAAAATATGGAGGAGTATGAAACTACTTACAATGTTACCGGTGGATATGCTATTGGTATCTACTACTAAATTATAAAAATTCTAGTATATAACTGAACTGAGGAAATTTGGGAAAAAAAGGTAAGGGATGAGGGTTAATGTGGGTATTTCCAAACTTATTGTTAGAGGTATTCATAGGTACACGCAGATGGAATTTCCGTTTTTTGTGTATTATATAAATGGATAGATGGTTTATTATGATTTATATTAATATTAATGTATATTATTAGTCTGAATGTACTAAATTGAAATAACATGTTAAAAATTGTGCAATAAACAAAAAAGCAGATGTCCTAAATCTCAACACTTGTTATCCCAATTTATAAATTCTCTAAAAAAATTTTTAGAGGTTCCTGGTCAAAAAATATTAGATACGTATTTTGTCGTTCCAACCAATGGGCCCTAGAAGCCGAGGAAAAAAACAACATTAATTTAATTTATTTTATATCTCGAGTTTAAAAAATGATTATTGCACCAAGATTTTTTATTTTTGATTGCAGATTTAACCTGTTCGCTGCTACTAACACTGATCTGTGCGCTGGCCCAGCGTGCCCGTAGTACTACCAACACAGATCTGTGCGCTGGGTAGGGTGCCCCTCCAGTGCTGCTAACACAGATCTGTGTTTCTGAACGGCTGCTACTCGCACACATTTGTGCGCCGCAGAAACGGCATCTAACGACAACCAAATTAACTATGAGGCTCTTAGGATGGCCAACACAGAGTGTAAGCAATTTTAGGCTGCCTTTTGACAGTTAGTTTTAGGCCTTTTATACCTGTTTTTTGTGACCCTTTTTACCTGCTCAACTACCTCAGTCTAGTTTGATCTCTCAAACACGATGTTTAGGAAACGTTTTTATTCTAGTTCTGAATTATTAGATCCAGGGGCGGATCGGGCCACCGGGATACCGGGAAATCGCCCGGTGGGGCCGGAGAAGAAAGGGATAAAAGTAAATATTTACGTTTTATTGGTTATAGGAAAACTAAATCCTTATAAAAAAAAAAAAAAACTCCACTCGAGACATGGGGCCCTATTTGACCCCCTAAAAAGCGAAATTTCTTGAGGTGCATTGTCTTAAGTCAGAGATGGGCAAACTTTTTAAGGAGAGGGCCGGATGAAATAGAAAAATATCTAGGCGGGCCGAAAAAATTGGACAAAACAAAGTTTTACAACTACTAAACTTTATTTTTGACTTTATCTCATTACACTAAACTTATATGGTACAACGGTTTATGGCCCAGAACGCAACGAGAAGAAAACAATAATTCTATTCTAGCCTTGCAGAAAATAAATTTTGTCCAATGTATAATTGTGTGTAACCATGCCGCGGGCCGGATTGGCTAGTCCGAAGGCCGCACTTGGCCCGCGGGCCGTAGTTTTCCCATCACTGGTCTAAGTAAACACTGCTTCGCACCAAGTTTTGTAGAATATAGAAAATTTCTTAAAATCATTCCGTCATTTTTGTAAAATTATAATAAAATTGTTGTTTGAATTAAATTTTATGCTTTAGGATTATTTACAACCTTTCGACGCCCTCATAAAATGAAAGAGTGAGTATGTTAAGAATTGAAGTTCATATTGTAAACAGGGCTATCTTTTGTGGATGTGATGGGGGAAGGGGGAGGGTTTGGCCCCTGAGGGCCGGTCAAGAGCATTTGCCCGGTGGGCCGAAAATTCCCGATCCGCCCCTGATTAGATCTGTTACAGAACAGTGATTTAGATTAAAAAAGTAGTGATGAGTGTTCAGATTTTGAAGATTCAGATGTTGAAGAAGAAACTGTTGCTGCTGTTCCATCAACTTCTACTGGAGTCACCGCTTCTGTGAGTTTTTTAGACCCCAGAATATCCAGTTCTTCATCAGAATCTGATGATGATGAACTGGAAGAACAAATATCTGCCCCGAAAAAAAACTAAAATTAGTGATAGGCCCCAACTTGAGTGGAAAAAAGAAGATTTAGTGCCAAGAAAACACCAATTTATCGTCGAAGATGCCGGAAAATGTCCTGTAGAAATTGATAGTTAACATTTCTAAATTTTTTTGTTATATTTTTTAATAGTGAATTTGTCAATTTTATTATTTCAGAAACAAATAATTATTTTGATTACGAAAGTAATCGCTTGCCACCTACGGAAAGATCAAGGATGAAAAAATGGTAACCAATGACTTTAGAAGAATTCCATCTATTTATTGGACTTACAATAGTGATGACTATGTACTAAAAAACATAAAATTAATGATTACTGGTCAAAAGATCCTCTGCTGGAAACTGGATTTTTTTTCAAAAATGATGGCAAGGGACCGCTACATTTTGATAAGAAGATTTCTCCATTTTTCGGATAAGAATAACCCAGACAAAAGAGATCCTCTGTTTAAAATAAGGCCTCTAGTTACAACTAGTGCAGGGAGTCATTTAAAAAAAATTTAATTCCCAATCAAAATTTATGTATTGACGAAAGTCTTATGTTGTTCAAGGGGAGACTTTCATTCAAACAACATATCCCATCTAAACGTAACAGATTCGGAATTAAAATTTTTGTGCTGTGTGATTGTGAATCGTGATATTGAATTGGATTTTATAATTTATACAGGCCATTCAACTGACGTGAAGAACTTTGGTCTAGCGGTGTCCGGTGACATAGTTGTCACTATTTTGGAACGATATCTAGAAAAAGGCCACACTATATTTATTGACAACAGGCACAGCAGCTCTGATCGGATCTCTTTTGTTGGTTATTCGACAAAGCCACAAACTGTTGTGGTACAGTTCGTCGAAATAAAAAACAATGGAGGAGAAGTTGAAAAGAGGAGAATACAGTTTCAGGTCTTCATCAGGAAAATTGTTAGCTCTGAAATGGTGTGACAGAAGAGACGTTTGGATGCTTCCCACATTTCATTCGTCAGAAATGTGCCAAACGGAAAAAACCGATAGAAAAACTGGAGAAAAGAAGATAAAACCAAAGGTTGTTATAACAATAACAATAACAATTGTATGGGAGCAGTAGACAAAACTGACATGTTGTTAAGTTCAATGGAATGTCTACGTAAGTCTCAAAAATGGTACAAAAACTATTTTTGCATTTCATTGATCTTTCAATTTTAAATGCTCATCCATTGTATGAAATTTCCTCGAAGAAGAAAATACACCTTGTTGATTATCAACCAGGTCTAACTCAAGAAATTACAAAAAAATATTACTCTGAGAGGAAACCGTCTGGAAGTCTAAAATCTTCCATCGAAGATGTACCACAAAGATTAACTGGAAAACATTTTATCAAAGAGTCAATGAAGAAAAATCTAGAAGGCAATGTGTCGTGTGCAGCAGACATAAAAAAAGAAAATTAACAATGTATTGTTGCGAAATATGCGATATTCCTTTATGTTTGTTACCTTGTTTTAAGGTTTATCATACACAACAAAATTATTAAATTAAAAAAATAAATAAAAATTTAAACATTAGAAAATTTTTTTTAACTCTATTAAAAACACCATTAGATTTTCAAGCAAACTACCTCTATAGATTTTTTTTACACAAAAATTGCCGTCAGATTCAGTTTAGCACCCTCAAAAACCTTAAAAAACATTTATTCAATAAAAACAAAAAATATCATTCTTTTTTTTACCCTCTTAAAGGGGGATGAAATTTTTAAATCGATTATTGGTTACTTTCCTTTAAATCGCCATTACTTTGTTACACTCCACGCAAATTCCAGATGATCGGTATCGCTGGAAAGAAGAGAGCCTCAGCTTCCATTTGGTGTATATAAAAGAAAATTTGATTCCAAAAAAGGGAAGAAAAACCTGTTGGAAAATCCGAAATATATTTTGATTTTTAACTTGACAGGAAAATGACCAGACATATATATATATATATATATATATATATATATATAAAATATATAGACGAATATATATAAATGTATTAATACATCTTAATCCCAAACAACCACCGATTGTATGTAAAGTGGATGCTGAGCAATAAAACCAGTCTGTGGTGGCACCACACCCTGAAATGTGTTTAAAAAAAAATTTTCTGTTTAGTTAGGATAATTTAAAAAGTTAAATAAAATATTAAAAGTCAAAAATAATATATTTTGTACATAATATTTTTGTAAGAAGCTGGCAACACTGAGTGCCGTGATAACCTAATATAACCTCGTTATATGATAATGTGTTAATTAGATTAATAAAGATTATTTTTCGTTTTTGTAAGTTTTTTTTTTTTTTTTTTTTTTTTTTTTTTTTTTTTTTTTTTTTTTTTTTTTTTTTTTTTTGTATAACAACAAAAAATAAGACCAACCACAATTGGTCACCCTGAAGTGATTTATGAAAATTGATTATGGAAGAAGATAAAATTGAAACTTTAAAAACCATTGAAAAGGTGAGTGCTAAATTACCACCGTTTTTGGAAGGACAAACCCGAAATCTGGTTTTGCCAGGCAGAAGTCCAATTCGATCTCGGTGGAATTACTAAGGAAGGTACAAAATTTAATTATCTAATTGCTCAATTAGATCTTAAGATAGTTGAAAACATATTCGACATTGTCTCATCTACTGAGGACAACAAATATACAATCACCAAGGGTAGACTTTTAAATATATACCGAGAAAGCGAGGAAAGAAAAATTAAAAAGGTTTTAGTGGATTAGAAATGGGAGACCTAAAACCTAGTCGATTACCTCGGAAAATGAAAGGTTTAGCAGGTGACGATTTTTCCGATAATCTGCTAAAAACATAGTGTCTGGATAAACTTCCAACGGAGATAAGAAGTATCTTGACAATTTCAGATGGCGATTTAAATAAATTAGCCGAAATTGGAGATAAAATATGGGATATCAAACCCACGCGAGATATAAATGCAGTTCATTCTAAAGGATCCACACTCGAGTCTATGCTGGAAGAACTGAATAAAAGACTATCAGCCCTTGAGTTTAGATTATCCCGAAATTCCAGTAGAGATAACTCGTCATTTCGTTCCTGTAGTAACAGCCGAAATTGACGTTTTAATCCAAGAGGGAAGTATTGTTTTTTTGCCTTATTGTTAAGGAAAGAAATGTATACCGTCCAAGCGTACACCTGAATGTAAATGGGATTCGGAAAAGGGAAACTCCTCACAGCAGACACAGAACTGTCCAACTGTGCTGTTGTAAATATTGTAGGTCAACAACATCGTTTGTTCTTACAAGACAAAAATACAGGTATTCGATTTCTCGTTGATAGTGGCGCTGATGTTTCCATTATACAAGCGAATAAATTTAAAGCAAATCAAGATACAGGAGTAAAATTATTTGCTACCAACAACACAGAGATTCCTACATTTGGAACCAAAATTCTTCAAATTGACCAGGGACTCAGACGACAAATGGAGTGGACTTTCTATCTGGTTAAAACCAATAAAGGTATCTTAGGTGCTGATTTTTTACACAACTTTGGATTACTGATTGACCTCAAAAACAAAAAACTTATTGATAACAGTACAAAGCTAACTGTTACAGGTGAGGTAGTTGCAATTGAGGAAATGGAATCATTGAGTTCTTTCAAAGTCACTTGTCAATTCTCACGACTGTTAAATAATTTTCCAAATTTAACCAAACCATTTTCATTGAAGGTAAATGCCAATCATGAGGTGAAGCACCACACTGTTACTAGTGATGGACCACCTGTTTTTTTGCAAACCAAAGAGATTGGATCCAAAGAAGCTGCAAGTTGCTAAACAAGAATTTCAGAGCAACCTTAACAATGGAATTATTCAACCTTCCAGTTCACAATGGGCAAGCCCTCTACACTTAGTGACGAGGAAAAATGGTCAATGGCGAGTATGTGGAGATTATACAAGATTAAATGACAGAACACTACCCGATAGGTACCCCATTCCGAGGATAGAGGATCTAAGTCAAATTCTTCTAAATAAAACAATTTTCTCAAAGTTAGATCTTTGCCAAGCGTATTATCAAATACAGGTTAATGAAGATGATAATAAAAAAACAGCCATTATTAGAATTTCAAACCGAATTGACGAAGTCTTTCGAACACCGCCTTTATTTAAGTGGCCCATATGTTCCCTCTCCGACTTGCTGAACACGAGAAGGTCGTCCATATAGACCTGACACATGTTCTCGTCGACCCCCCGCAGGAATTCGTCCATTAATTTCTGGAACGTGACGGGCGTGTTTTTTAGTCCAAAGGGCATTCCCGTAAACTCGTAGTGTCCCCGTTCAAACTTGAACGCCGTTTTACACTGGTCTTTGGGATTCATCTTTATTTGGTGGTAACCCGCCTTGAGGTCTAGGGTGCTGAATATTACCGCCCCGCTGAGTCTATCTAGGATATCATCAAATCTCGGGATTGGGTACCTCTCATCCCTAGTGTTTTCATTGAGTTTTCTATTCCCATAGTGGGCTATTATACGGCGAGATACTATCGATTATAATGCCCTGTTCCCTAAGGCTCCGGATCTCTTCCCTTATGTGCTGCCTCAGTGCCTGCGGATACCTACGTCCCTTAATATATATGACCCGCTTCTCCTTTAGGGGGATTTCGTGCACCGTCCTGCCCGTCACGCTTAAGGTGTCCCCTTCTCGGAAAAATATATCACGGAACTCTCCCATGATCTTTTCCCTCCATTCCTCCAATCTCACAGCCGCCCCTATGTGCTCCTTTTTATCCCTTTCGGTGCCCGCGCACCGCCTATACTTTTTTCCCCCGATTCTCACGGTCCAATTTCCCCCGTGATTTCTGATCCGCGCCCCTACCCTCTCCAATAAGTCGCACCCTATGATCCCCTCATATGACCTGGACAAATCTTTGATTACATGGACCGCCAATTTTTCCCCCTCATTTCCCCAGCGAGCTAAATCAATTTCGAACCCCCCCCCCCCTCTACCTCACAGGGACCACCCAGAGTGATAAGTTTACATGAGCATACCTTAATCTGGAGTGTCCCGTCGTCAACTCTCAGCCGCTCGGCCGCTCGCCGACTCAGGATGGTGCTCGAGCTCCCGGTGTCCACCAGACAGCGCACCCCTCTCTCCACTCTGATAATAGGCAGGCCACCGCTCCTCGCCCTCACGCCGTTGATCTCCAGAATGCGGCTGCCTCTCTGCTGACACCCTCCTCAGGCTGCCACACGTCCGGGTTGTGTTACTCTCCTACGGCCGCTCCGCTCCTGGCTGCTAGTCCTCTCGTCCCCGCTGCTTCCTGGCTCCACCTCCGTTTCTGTCTCAGAGACTGCGGATGCTTCAGAAGCTCTCGATGATTTTACGGACTCGGACGTCCTCCTTGGTCTCCTCACGAGCCTGTTTACTTCCATGGGTTCACCCCTGGAGTTATCTTTTTTCCAGAAGATGTACGGGCAGTGCCTGGCAATGTGCCCCTCATTGCCGCACTCAAAACATTTAGTGCGGGGACATCTTGCTATCAGGTGTCCTGTCTTACCACACCCGTGGCACTGCCGATCTTCTTTTCCTCCTCTGTTGGGTGCTGGCCTCCTTCTCTCGTGCGTCCAAGATGCATCACGGGGCTTTCTGTAAGCCACTTTGCTCCAGCCTGGTTCCTCCCTGAGCGTCCTGAACTCCTCGTCTCTGGCGCTAGCGTCTATCAAGTCTTGGGCGCATTCCACGAAGGTCTTCTCCCTGGGAAAGCTTTCCTTCTTGCCTGTTTCCCTCGTCAATTGCACCTTCAAGATGGTTGAGATGAATGCCATCTTCACCTCCACTTCCGGTGCACTCGAGGTCTCCCTCGTTTTATCAGTGACCTAATTAAACTTTACTAAAAGGTCACTTGCGTACCGCCCTGTGCTCTGACGTGGGTGTCTCACCTCTCTAAAGAGTTGGAACAAGTCTTCCTCCGGCGACCACCTACCTTCGCCGTATGCCTTCTTCAAACGGTCCTTTACTATCTCCCATGGCGTCTCTTCGTCTGCTTGAATCAGGTTCAAGATGTTCCTTCTGATCCTACAGGTTAGGTCCGCCCTCAGAGATTCGGCGTCGTGCGCATCTAGGAGGTCCTCTGCTCTCTTAACTTCGATGCGCGCTAGCACCCTGTCGATACTTTTAATAAAGTGATTTAGCTCACCGACTTCCCCGGTGAATCTCTCGACATCTGGCACTGCTTTCCTTAGGTCCTGAGCGGTGGCTGTTCTTACTTTTAGCCAAGCCAGTGTATTTGCATGCGCTTCTGCCATCGTCTGTCTTGGTAGCTCGGGCAAGCTATTTGGCACTTGTAGCGTCGGTGGTCTAAGGATGCCACTCTCTTCCATGACAACACTTGAGAGGAAAGAAAAATTTCTAACCTCTAGCACCACTTAAATGTTGTCTAAAATAAAAGTAAAAAAAAAAAAAGGAATAATAGGAGAAAGAACTTACACTGTGACTGCTGAGAAACAACTGAGAGTTTATTGCTCTGAGGCCTGCCTTATATACATATACTTTGTTTATTATGTCATTATGTCTGGAAATAGGATTAAGCCTAATACTGGCCTGCTTCGGACCTTGACTTATATATATACAGGGTGTTCGGAAGATCGTTGGCCAAAAAAATTATCTCAGGTAGGGTGGTTCATTTTGAACCTATTGAAGGTCACTTACCTATATACAAAGTCTTATGGGTTTTTTTTTTTATGAATTTTTTTGTGTAAATGGCCAAATCCTAACATTTATGCCTTATAACTCCGTTGTTTACTGATATATCAACGCCATTTTTTTTTTCCTGTAACTATTACTAATACATTGTCCATGTAAAATAAAAAAGATATGGTGCAAAAAACCAATACCAAAAAAGCGGGAGATCGTTAAATCTTGTCAAAGTCAAAAATAAAAATTATGAACTTCAAGTTTAGGTTCAACAAAAAAAAAAGTAAGCGCAACAGCCAAATCCAAATTGTTTTAAAAACTTCTCTATTTAATACTCTTTAAAAAAAATACAATTTGCAGGCACGCAGCACATCTTGTTTTTTTTATTTTTTATAAAGTAACAAAAGGGTGCCACCAGCGCACACTGACAATAATAATGAATCGAATCATATTTTTTATACAAAACGTAACAAATAGTTGTGTTTATTTATAGCCTAGGTTAAACTGCATATTTTCTCTTTCTTTCTCGGAATTTCGATTTTATCAGAGTAAACTTTATCTACATTTTTGTAAACAATAATCAGGGAACAAAATTAAACTAATTTTAAATTATTCATAAATTTAATTTGTTGAGTATCACAGGTATTGCTCAAAATGATCTCCACTATTTCTAATACAAGCACGATATCTTTTTCTTATTTCTGTGGTTGTTGTTCTAAAAATGAATTCTTCCTTCATTATGGTAAACGCGGCATTGATTTTTTAAATAAGTTCTTGTTTTGAAAAAGCCCACTACAACTTACCTGTAAGAGAATGTTTAAACAATTGTTTCCCACAATCCTGGATAGGAAGAGGGGGTCCAATTAAGTGGCCAGCACGGTCTCCAGACCTCACGCCGCTCGATTATTACGCCTGGGACGGTGTCAAAGATTTGGTTTATAATGAAGAATTGTTTTCAAGACAACTTATTCAAAAAATCAATGCCGCATTTACCATAACGAAGGAAGAATTTTTTTTCATTGGTGGAGCACTTTAAAATTATTTATTTAAATTGGTGGAGCACGAGCTATATTTTAAATTTAGTTTCTAAAAATGGTCGGAATAAGTGATAGTACGCCGATAGAGAAAATTGAGTATTGTTTTGAAAATCTTTGCACTAAGAAGAGGTAAGGATAACCAGTGGCAGCCTCCAGTTTGATTGAAAAAGCTTGAGAATTTCTGGAACTAGTATTGTAAGAACAATTTGAGATTTTTTGTTAATTTCAAATAAGAGATGTTCTTCCTTAATTGATAAGGATTCTGCAATTAAATCAACATTACTACCACTTTTCTTAAAGTACCATGGTCTACTAACTCTTAAAAGAGGCTTTAGTAAGAACGTCAACAACACATGTTATTTCGAAAGGACAAAAAAAAAGAATAGCTCCTTACAAGGCTATCTATTTATAATTTTTTCATATTTTAAATATGAAGGATATATTCTCGGTTCATCTCAAATTTTTTTGTTGTTTACTTTTTTGGGTAACACTGCCAAGTTGAATGGAATGGTTCAATCGTAACCGTCAGTTGACTTATGCATTTAGAGTTTATTTGTTAAGTAAGCCTGATGGCTTCTTTTTTAAATGATTTTCCTTGATGTTTAGATGTGATGGCTTCTTTTGCAAGCTAGTGTAAGCAGAATTGAAGAATTTCTTTTTTATGCTGCCACTTACTTTTTTATTTTATGCATAAGTGTGATTATTATTTATTATTTGTTTAACCGAATCTAAGAACGTCAATCCAAAAAATACTTATTGGTATTAACTACTTACTTTATGATTTTGGTTAAAGCTGTAATAACATAAAAATATTTTGTAAACAGATTCCCAAGACAAAAACATGAATGCACAAAGCTATACACTAGCCGAAAGGTTGATTCCTACTACTTATGTTCAACAAGCTGTAGCAGCCAAAAAGTGGCGTGAGAATGTTATTAAAACCTTCATTGAACAGGTAAATGTAATTAATATTAATTGTAGGTTATTTTTGTTACATTTTGTAAGTCAAAGTTATCATTATATGAGTCTATACATAGTAAACTATAGTTATTAGCTCACTATCTATAATTTAAAAGTATTTATAATATCCTGTTCAACTGTTCTTCAATATAGGTTAGGGTTTTCATGTCAAAGTGATTTGTGAATATAATTAATATCTCGATTTCTATTTTTTGTTTGTTTTCTATTAGCTTTAATTTCATGTTAATTGTTTTGTTTTTTATTGAATCAAGTTTAAAATTATTTACTGTGCAGTCTTTAAAATTAGTGATTAATTGTCTAATTGTATTTTTAAAATTTATTTATTTAAACTTGAATGAGGGTTGTAGTTTGTTTATATACTCTGTTGTATCCCTAAAAATTTGGCATTTCTCTAATGGGGTACACCAACCTTTACATTCATTTGATCATTTAAATATCCAGTTTTGCGAAATGATTTCTTATCCATTTCTTCTTATTTATCAAGCCTTCTAAAGGAGCAGTTTTGCTTTCTGTAACATTTTAGTGATACAATTTAGGTTTATTTGGACAGTTGAGAATGTTTCCAGAATCATAGAAACAGTTTCATATTGAATAAGGAAGTTATTTCCAGGATTGTAGTATAAGCAATGTGAATTTTTATGTTTTAATGTTTTTCAGTTACAAGCATTCAAATTATGAAATATAATTTTTTTTTTTTTTTTGTTTTTATATTGCTCTGACACTTCCTAACTCACAATGTATGACTTTATATAGACTGAGGACCAAATTAATTATGGCTGTAGTGCTGAATAGAGATAATTGGCCTTTTTCAGAACCTGACATATATATAAAATATAGGAATAAACTTTTTAATTTTATTAATAACTTCAAATTTACAAGTCTGGTTATGCAATTTTATAGGCTAAAGAGGTAGATAGGTAAACCTCTTTGTTAGTTGTTAAAAGAAAAAAATATCACTGGAATACATTTAGGTGTTAATAATCAGTCATGTTATATTTAGTTTTTTTCCCATGAAGTCTATTTTAGCTCTATTTTACTTAGTTAAGTATGTCATTGTTAAACATTTATATCTCTGTTTCCTTACATTTAGAGGAACTCATAAAATAAGTTTTGTATGGAAAGTGCACCAGATAGGTTTCTAAAATCATCAGGCTTCTAAAATTTTTAAAAAATACATTAATCTATAACATTACACAAATAGTTTTACAATTATATAATATGTCATTTACCTCTTAATCTCTAATTATTTTCACATTGTCCATTCTCCATGTTATAAGGGATTATATAATATAAGACAGAATCCTTGTTGAAAGTTATGATGTTAATTTCTGCTATATTTTCTCCAGGGAAGTGGAAAAAAGAAAATATGAAACCTATGATATACTTTCTCACATTTATTTTTAGATCGATACGTTTTATTGAATTAATTATACAATCTGTCTCACTTTAGGAAATTATGTATAATGGATGACAAAGAATGCATTCACAAAATATGCATACTGAAATTTTATCACTTAAATTGATAAAACAAATAAAAATATATAAAACACCAAATCCATGTACAAATTGATGTTCTTAAGTTTTGTAACACGTTTACACATTAGATAAGAGGAAATATGAAAACATGAATTGATAAAACACTTAATCCTTTATGAAACTCATTTTGTTAACTTCTGTTTCACATATTTACATTATACAATCTGTCTCACTTTAGGACAATAAGTATTATGGATTACAAAGAATCCATTCACAAAATATGCATACTGAAATTTTATCACTTCAATTGATACAAAAAAAAAAAAAATATATTAAACACCAAATCCATGTACAAATTAATGTTCTTAAGTTTTGTAACACGTTTACACATTAGATAAGAAGGAATAAGAAAACATAAATTGATAAAACACTTAATCCTTTATGGAACTCATTTTGTTAAATTCTGTTTCACTTATTTACATTTAAGAAGACTAAATATCAATATAACACACTAAACAATACAATCCAAGTTGAAACTGAAGAAGTGATTATTTACATGTGAGGTTTACATACATATATATATATATATATATATATATACACAGGGTGTCCCGAATTTAAATGGCAAAACTTCAGGAACTTATAGGGGACCGAAAAACTAAGAGAAAAAGTCCTTTAGAGATTTGCTCGTTTTTGCTTAGTTTTAGAGAAAATCGCCAAAAAAGAAACAAAACAAAAATGTTACAGGTAGCAATTATCACCTTTCAAAGTTCGTCAGGCTAGGCAGTGAGATATGTAAACACTTAATGCTATCCTTTACATTCTTTTATTTGTTTATATTTTGGCTTCCTTCTAGGATTATAATTCCTAAATCAGTCTTCAGTCAGTTACTCAGATATTTTTGTGTTGAGCATCAGCCACAATGCCGCATACATATTCTAATGTTGAATACGCTGATATGATTTTTGTGTATGGTTTCTGTAACGGTAATGCTTTAGAAGCGGTGCGGGAGTATGCGCGCCGATTTCCAAATAGAAGAGTGCCTAATCGACGAGTATTTTCGTTAACTTTTGATAGACTACAAGAGACTGGGTAATTCTTAATACGTAATGAAGGCGACCAATTCCAGGCAGCAATAAGAGCAGATTATCGAAGAAGAAATTGTGTCCTACACCACTTCGATAACAATCCTGAGACTAGCATCCGAAGAGCATCTGCTGCATTAGCAATATCGCGGCAAGCAATATGGCGAACTTTGAAAGGTGATAATCGCTACCCATACCATCTTCAAAAAGTTTAGAATTTATTTCCTCAAGATTATGTCAAGAGATTGAATTTTAGTAACTGGTTTCTTGACAAAATTCGCGAGGATAATTTATTTCTATTAAAAATTATATGGACCGATGAAGCTACCTTTACAAGAGGAGGAATTGTTAATCAAAGAAATTATCATGTATGGGCTCTTGAAAATCCCAGAGCTATTAGAGAGAATAGGTTTTAGCATGAATTTGCTATTAACGTTTGGCTAGGAATTTGGAACGGATTACTGGTGGGACCATATTTTTTACCTGGAAGAATGAATGGTATCACATTTACACATATTTTGGAAAACGACTTTTCTAATTATTTAGATGACATTCCCTTACAGCAGCGGAGTGAAATGTGGTTTCAACTCGATGGATGTCCAGCTCATTATAGCAGAGTTGCTCGAGCTTGGCTGGATATAAATTATTCACAACGATGGATTGTACGTGGAGGAGTAGTACCTTGGCCACCCAGATCACCTGATATGACACCCATGGATTTCTTCGTATGGGGAACCTTGAAGCAGAAAGTTTATTCGGTGTCAATCAACTCAAGAGAGCAATTAAGAGACCGAATCATAGATGCAGTGCACCAAATATCATCAGAACAATGTTTAGCTGCAATTTATCAAGTGAGTGGTAGATGTAATGCTTACATTGGTGCAAGAGGACAACATTTTGAGTAATATTTACATTAAAAAGAACGTAACATAAATATAAATGTAAATAAATAAGTATAAAAATTAAAACTTGTTTTGTTTCTTTTTTTGCAATTTTCTCTAAAACTAAACAAAAACGAGAAAATCTCTAAAAGACTTTTTATCTTAGTTTTTCGGTCCCCTATAAGTTCCTGAAGTTTTGCCATTCAAATTCAGGACACCCTGTATATTATATATATATATATGTATGTATGTGTGTGTGTATGTACGTATGTATATATATTTTTATTTATTTATTTTTTTTTTCCTTTCAAAGTAACCCTTTGAAAGGACCATTTATTTATTTATTACAAATGTGTACTACGTACTTTAATATTCATAATTACATTTACGTTGAAACTTTTACAATAATATTAATAAAATAATTCAGAAAATTGATTATGAAAATTAGAAATAAAAAATATGGTCTATGGCTGATTTTAGCCCACAATTTCCAATTTTAAAAGGACTTTTAATAAGATATCCTTCCACCTTCTCAGTCCTTGGTCAGTTGGTCAAAGTCTAAACTATTGATAAATTTTGTAAATTCAGCTGCCAGTATTTGTTGTACAAGTCATATTCTGTCACAGGCCAATTTTCACCTTTGAAAAACAGAGTCATAATTAGTTTGGATCTTTGTCTGTCATATAATAAGGAGTCGTAAATTATATGTTTAAAAGTATGTTCTTGTCCGTCATAAGTACATGTGTTACTATTTATTAAATTAAATCTTTTTAGATATGATTTAGTTTGTCCATGTTTCATTAAGACCTGTGTCAGTTTGTAATGTGTGGATTTGAGTATGTTGAAATTATTTTTCATTATTTTCGGAATGAATTTATGCAGGCTTGGGGATTTTTCAGATTTAATCCAGCGATCATTCCAGATTGATATTATGTTTTGTTTAATTTCATATTTGAGAAATGAGAATGGTGTTTTCTTATATGACGGAAGTAGTTGACTTTTGGCTGCCTCTTTTGCCAAGGTGTCAGCTATTTCATTTCCGACAATGCCAGAATGCCCCTTAACCCATTTTATGTCAATATTGATATTTGATAAAATAGTGTGTGTATATATTTTGTCTAATGATTTCAGTTAGTTGGTCATGAATATTAGTATTAAGTATGGATTGTATTAGAGTCATGTTATCTGTCAATATTACAATGTCGTGATGTTCGTTAGTAGGAAGATCAAGAAGGAATTCTGTTGCTTTTAAGACTGCATATTTTTCTGCTTGGTTATTGGAACAAGTTGCACCCAGCTTATATTTAGCACTTATCATGTTTTCTCTCTTGTTCCAAAGTAACCAAGCACAGCCTACATTGTCCCCTTCTTTACTTCCGTCTGTGAATATATTAGTAACGTCTGCAGGCTTCTGTGTAATCTGTGTTTACTGTGTATTAATTTTTGCGTGTATTGCAGGGTGTAGCCAGTGTGAAGGTTTGTCTCGTAATCTATTGAATCTTTAGTAATAGTTCCGTAGTCACAATTATCTAATTTTATTGATGTGAATTGCACTATTTCGTTTATTTTTAAGTCTATAGATATCATGCCGTCTAAAACACATTCTGCATCATATGATATTGTTTTGTAACCTTTAACAATCTTGATTCCTATGAGCCCTTGTAACTTCTGTAATTTTTGAAGGTTGCATTTTTTCTGAATAGCTTTATGCCAAATTGGTGCCGCATATAGCATCTTTGGAATCAATGCTGCCTCATAGATAATTTTCAGAGAATCAGCTTTTAAGCCCCAAGTTGTCCATGCAGCAATGGTGAGAGTTGATGGTTTTTAAAGTCGTATTATATATTTTTCAATATGTTGTGTCCATTTTAGTTTTTTGACAAATAGCACCCCAAAAAGGTCAGTGTTTCCGTTCTTTCGATTCTCTCTTTGTCTATATGCAGGTTTAGGTCCAGTATATTTCTTTTTCTGCTAAAAATGATATATTTACATTTCAATGTATTTAGATTTAATTTGTTATATTTTGTTCAATCTGATATTTTTTGTAGTGCTGAATTTGCGAGTTCTGGTTTGTTTTTAAAACATCGCTCTCTGATTAAAAGAAGTATATCATCGGCATAACTTAGTAAATTAATTTTATTCGGTAAATTTAGATCAAATATTGTATTTATTAGAATATTCCATAAAATGGGTGAAATTCCTGATCCTTGAGGATCCCTTTTGTCAACGATTTAGAGTAAGTTAATGTATTTGTTTTCAGTAGTAAGCGTCTGTTATCAAGGAAACTTTTAATTAATAAATATAGGTCTTGAGGACAGTTATATTGTTTCAAGTTATAAAGGATAGCAGGCCACCAAGCATTGTCAAATGCTCCTTTGATATCTAGACTAATAACTAACAGTTGATCTTTTTTGTCTAAAGCATCAGTAATATGTAAATTTAGGAATTGCAATGCATTTAGTGTACCTACCTGTCCTTGGTAAAAAGGCGAATTGTTGTTTATTTATTATATTATTTTTTTCAAGAAAATGGATGAGTCTGTTTTTAATAATACTATCCATAATTTTGCTCATGATTGGAAGCATGCTGATAGGTCTTAGCTTATCACTTGATGGTTTTGGTATTAAAACTAAGAGTCCAATTTTCCAATTGTCAGGAATTTCTTTTCTTTGATAAAATAATTAATAAATGTTAGGAAGTAATTTTGGAATCATTTCAAAATTTTTTTGAAAAATTGTTGGTGTGATTCCATCATAACCAGAAGATTTTTTGTTTTTCAGTAGTTTTGCTGCGTTACAATTTTTTTTATTTTCTATCGGTGAGTCAACAGGTGTATCAGGAGGATTTAAAACATTTGATCTTGTTATTTTATGCTCGTAATTGTCTGATTCACGAGTATCCTCGCTAATTAGATCATCCATGATATGTTTCAATGTTTCGTGTATGTCATTCGTGTAGTTGTTATCGGTTGTTATAATAGTTTTTAAGAGCAAGGGGTTTCTAATTTTCCCAGCCGCCCCTTTTAAAAGTCCAATCCCTTGGTTTTGCTTTGTTACAATATGTTTTCCAAATATCTAGTTTTGATTGTTTAATTTGGATTTGATAGGTGTGTTTACTAGTCAAGTAATTGTTTTTGGCTGCACTTCTAAGTTCTTGGTTATCTTTAATTTTTTGATATTCTTTTCTAAGTTTGTTAGTCATTTTAAGTAACTTAAAACTCTAAGTAACTTTGTCAGTTCTTCGTTCCACCAGGGTACCTGCTTGTACTGCTTATTGTTATGTCTTCTGTTTGAGATTCCGAATGACATATTTGATGCTTTAATAATTGCTGAGGTCAACTTTCTAGAGATTACATTTGTATTCATATTATTAAGTATATTAATAACATTTCCTTGCAGTTCATCGATGGTATAGGATTGATTGGAGCAGGGTAGAAATTGTTTTCTAAGTTGATAATTTAAATTACTTTCAAAATTATTCCAGTCCGCGTTTGCTGTGATGTATTTTCTAGTTTTTGTCAATTTGACCAAATTAATATTGTTTTGGATTTCGAAGAAGATAAAATTGTGGTCGGTAAGGTTAGTTTCATGAGATATTTTCCAGTTTTTGATACGCCCAGAGGCTTTTATATTTGTTATTGTCAAATATATATTGCTTTTTCCTCGATGTCCTTCAAAAGTAGTCAAATCTGATTTTACATTCATTATTAAGAAATAATTGGTAGTGAGAAATTCCTCTAAAGAAGTTCCCCTTTTATTAGTGACTTTGTCATACCATACTTAAGATCTACAATTTGTATCAATGCCAACAACAATGTGATAATTTTTAAAGTAATCAACGAGTTCATTAAGTTTATTTAAATCGATGTTTACATCTCTATTTATATCGAAATAACAGCTTGCAATAATATATTTATCATTCCAAATTATAACCTCCATTACGACAGCTGTATGATAACTCAATTTTCCAACAGAGATATATATCAAGCAATATTTAAAAAAGAATTTATTAAAGTTAGGAAATTTTAAATTAATATAATTGATTACAATTTTGCATTGATGGGGGGGGGGGGCATATTCCTAAAGAATTAATTCAAATCACATTAGACCCATACCCCAACATATGCAAGTCATAATGAAAGCAAGGGGTGGACATAAATCTTATTAATTTAAAATTGCTTGCTATTATTTTTAAATATATATTTCATTTAACTTATATTATTAATAGTCTTAATACATTTCATATGCCCTGGTTAAAGTATATGGAAATGTAAATACCTAAAAAATAATGAAATATTTAAAGAAAAAAAATTATCTTTATTCTGGGACACCTTGTCCCCTTAAAATAGCATAACAGTACAATAAAAAGGAATTATATTATTTGGCCAAGAAAATGAATAAATCAGTTGGTTGAACTTGTTTTCCTATCAGTTGCCTATATTTATGTAAAGAGAGTGAGATGTTAAATAGAATGAAGAAATAAGAAATATAAAGTACTGATGTTAAATTTTATCACATCTCACTGTTCCACCACCATTATTATTGACCACTTGCAGTTTTTGTTGTTCTTAGTGGTAGTTCATATTAATTTCTTACTCATTATCAGTTATAAACATGAACCATAATTTCCCAGTTTCACTAAGAATATACAGAAATAAATTTTTGATATAACTTAACCACACCCTGATTCCTTCCTCTTCAACTGACATCATTCAGTCTATCGCACTAAGCCTACCCTCCCTTCCAGTTAACCTTACTCTTTCAGCTGTATATTGTCCTCCGGGAAATAGCCTTTCCCATAATATTTTACAATCCTTATTCCAATCCTTTGGGCCGTACTTCATTGCAGGTGGGACTACAACACTAAACACCAGCAATGGGGCTGTAGAACATCCAATTCCCGAGGTAGTGTTCTTTCCCATGTATCATCCTCAAACAATTACTCTATCCTTTGATCCAATAATCCTACTTACTGGCCAACATCCCCAAAAAAAGTCCAGATATTCTCTAGATATTCATCACCTCTCTAATACCTACTTCCCAAACTACAATAGATTATTTAGATGACCATCCATCAGACCATAGCCCAGTTTTGCTTACCTTACGTTCTACTCCTATTATCAAACCTTCTCCTCCATCCTTAATAACTGGACGAGTGGACTGGGACAAATTTCGTTCGGCTTTAGAAGACCATATTGACCTAAAAATTCCACTAAAAACTTGTCAACAAATAGATGCGGCAATAGAACATCTTACTAAATCAATACAAACCTGCATAAAAGAAAACACCTCAAAAAATATAATGATATATTCAGAAGGCATGATCTTACCTCACTTTATTTAGGCTTTATTAGTAGAAAAATGTCGAGCTAGAACCAAATGGCATAGAACTTGATATCTATCTGACAAAATCAATTATACTAAATTAACTAACAAACTTGATTCAGAACTTAAAAAACTAAAATTTGAAAATTCACAGAAACAAACTGAACAACTATCTGTTTGGTAACGGTCGGGTTAAGAGGAGCCAGCAAACTGCCTTGACCAGCGCTACACCGACCAGTTCGATCCTTACGCTTCACTTCGAGTTTACATTTATCGATAGCTCTTTCCTATAACCTCACATGTAAACAATCACTTCTACAGTTTCAACTTGGATTGTGTTGTTTAGTGTGTTATATTGATATTTAGTCTTCTTAAATGTAAATAACTGAAACATAAGTTAACAACATGAGTTTCATAAAGGATTAAGTGTTTTATCAATTCATGTTTTCTTATTCCCTCTTATCTAATGTGTAAAAGTGTTACAAAACTTAAGAACATTAATTTGTACATGGATTTGGTGTTTTATATATTTTTATTTGTTGTATCAATTGAAGCGATAAAATTTCAGTATGCATATTTTGTGAATGGATTCTTTGTCATCCATAATACTTATTGTCCTAAAGTTTAACAGATTGTATAATGTAAATAAGTGAAACAGAAGTTAACAAAATGAGTTTCATAAAGGATTAAGTGTTTTACCAATTCATGTTTTCATATTTCCTCTTATCTAATGTGTAAAAGTGTTACAAAACTTAAGAGCATTAATTTGTACATGGATTTGGTGTTTTATATATTTTTATTTGTAGTATCAATTTAAGTGATAAAATTTCAGTATGCTTATTTTGTGAATGCATTCTTTGTCATCCATAATACTTATTGCCCTAAAGTGAGACAGATTGTATAATTATTTCAATAAAACATACCGATCTAAAAATAAATCAGAGAAAGTATATCTTAGGTTTCATATTTTCTTATTTCTACTTCCCTTGAGAAAATATAGCAGAAATTAACATCATCACTTTCAACTAGGATTCTGTCTTATAATGGATTATAACATGGAGAATAGACAATGCTAAAATAATCACAAATTAAGAGGTAAATGACAGGTTACTATATAATTGTAAAACTGTTGGTAGAATGTTATAGATTAAAGTGTTTTAAAAAAAATTTAGAAGCCTGATGATGGAGCATTGTCTCGGAAACATGTAGCTACAAATGTTAAATAAATAGGAGTTATGACAAATAAATTCTTAAGGATTCTGTCTTTTAAATATTTATAATTTGTTATTTACACTTCCCTCGCATCACAAAGTTTATCAAGAATTAACATTACTGGTGGTTTACCATTATATTAATTTTCATTTAATTCCAAATTGATTTAGCGTCTTATATTTTGAAATTTTATTATTTCCACTTCATTATTTTCTTATTTCACATTTTAATATCATAAGGTAAACAGAAGTTAATATTACTTTGAACAGGGGCTTAAAGTTTCTCCGTAAATAAATGAGAATAACCTTTCCCCTCTAAAAGTAGGGACAAAAACACCGAAATAAATCGGAAGAAGGTAAGAATCGATAAAAGGTATTCTCGGCGGGCGTAGGAGCTGCCTCCTCTTAACCTGACCGTTACCCTAAAATTTGAAAATTCACAGAAACAAAGTGAACAACTATCTGTTTCCAACAAATCATTATGGAACATTACTAAAAGGCTTTTAAAATTAAAAATCTTCAATCATCCTCTCCTTACTCCAGCTAAATCCTGGACCAAATCTGATTCAGAATAATCGCAGTTATTTGGTGAACAATTACATGATACTTTTAAGCCTCATTCTGACATCCTAAATCCTAACCACGTAGAATGTATTGAAGCAGAACTTACTTTTCCTTTCCAAATGACCATTCCTCCTAAAGCCTTCCACCCTTCAGATATAATAGCCATTGTAGATCAAAGCTCCTGGACCTGACTTTTTTACCTCAAGAATCCTCAAATGTCTTCCAAGGAAAGTAGTATTACTCCTAACTTAATTTATAAGACTGACCTCCGTACAACATATTTTCTCGATTCCTGGAAATTATCAATTTTAAATATGATCTCAAAACCGCCAGCAAATCCTTTCTCATACAGACCTATTTCTCTCTTAAAATAACCTTTACCCTCCATCGAAAACCTATCTCATCCTGTCCTGTATCCTTTAATGGTGTACCACTAAATGATGTGGAACAAGTACGATACCTTGGATTTAATCTGAACAAGAGACACCTGGAACCATCATACAAGGTATTAAAAAGACAAGAAGCTGCATGTCTATTTCGACTGCTATAACACTTTTTTTTTTTTTTTTTTTTTTTCCGGCTTTAATGGCACCTCAGCCTTGTGGCTCATTGTGCCTATGCCGTTTATCCTGTACCATTATTAGTACAGTCCTAGTGTTTTCATGTACCCTATAATGCTAATGGGGTCTATGTTCACACTCGGATCTAGGATGATTTCTTCCCCAAAGTGAAGAAACCTCCTTGCCAACATATCGCATTTGCATATAATGTGGTAAGGCGTCTCATCCTCCCTGTTGCAGAATCTGCAACTCGGTGAGGTCTTGATTTTCATTATGCAGAGATGTTTGTTTTATCTGCAATGCCCTGTATACATTTCTGTCAGGTGTTTGAGCTTGGCTCTGTCAAGATTAAGAAGTTGTGTGCTTCTTTTCTTGCAGTGCCCTCCCAGAAACAGTTTTGACTGTCTCAGTTGTTCCATTTGCCAGTTCTGAGAGGCGATTCTGTCGTAGAGCCTTGCAATTTCACTTTTCGCAAGGCTCCAGGCTATTCCACAGATAGGTTCAGGAGCAATAGGTTTGCTGTCTGAACCTTGTCTGGCCAGTTCATCAGCCTTCTCATTCCCTGCAATATTGGAGTGGCCTTTAACCCATTCTACCCAGATGCTGTTGTTTTCAGCCAGCTTATTGAGGTATGTTTTGCAGTCCTCAACCAGCTTAGATCTGGTTATGACATTGCTCAGAGCCCCCAAGGCAGCTTGGCTGTCTGAGTAAATCTTTATGGTTCTGTTCCGTGTCCTATCCTCTATTAGTTGTTGTGCACAGAAGCAGATTGCCATTACCTCAGACTGGAATACCAAGGTGTATTTCCCCAGAGGGAGAGATATGCTCTTATTGTCGCTTGCTCTCCAAATTCCTGCTCCTGAACCTTTCTTGGTTAGGGAGCCATCGGTATAGCAGTTGATGCCATTGCATTTTCGGTGTTGCTTCCCGATGTCTATTTCCACATTGAAGGTAATCTCAATGTGTTTCTTTATCTGGAGGTCTGAGTTCATTTTAAGCACCTCTATTCCCTCCATTTTGTTTAATAGCTTCTTATGCCCATCTCTTCTAGATGGTTCAAAGAGCGATCCTTGCTTAACAAGTTTGTACATAGAGAGCATAGCTCTCGCTTCTACCTCCAATTGTAGTGGCCTGAGGTTTAGTATAACCTCCATTGCCGCAGTTGGAGTGGTTCTCATGGCTCCTGTGATTAGGAGACATGCCAGTCTTTGTACTTTGTTTAGTTTGGCTTTAGATCTCTCCAGCCCCGCTTTGTGCCACCATACCATAGTGTAGATCCAGTGGACTACCTTTGGTTTCATACCCCAGGATTTGCCTACTGCCCTTTTGCAGGCCCATAGACTCCTTAAGGTTTTGGACGACACATATTCTATGTGTCTTTCCCATTTTAATTTGTTATCCAGATAGACTCCCAGGTGCTTAACCTGTGTGCTAATCTTAATCTGGATTTCATTTAATTTCGGTGGTCTAACGACCACCTTCTTGCGATTTGTAAAGATGCATAGTTCTACTTTATTCGGATTGATGTTCAGACCCCTGTTGTCACACCAATCCGTCAGTATCCTCATGCATGTAGTAAGCAGGTCCGATATGGCAGCCTGATGCTTGCCACCCACCAGGATAGCGATATCGTCCGCATATCCCTGTGTGTAGAACCCTGCTTTGTTAATATTATTCAACAGGGAGTCTACCACCATGCACCAGAGTAACGGCGATAAGACCCCCCCTTGTGGGCATCCACCAGCAGGCTTCGCCCACAGTTTGTTATCTCATTCGGAGTAAATTATCCTCCCCTTTAACATTGAGCATATCCACTGGCGGATGATTGGGTCGATCATTTTCTCCTCCAGGGCTCTCTTTATTGTCAAATGGGGGGTTCTGTCGAAGGCTCCTTCTATATCTATGAAGATGCCCGCCATTATTTCCTTTTGGTCCAATGATTTTTCAATCTTGGATGTTAGGTGTTGAAGGGCCACCTCACAGGATTTACCTGCCTGATAAGCGTACTGCGAGTGATGCAATGGTCTCAGCAGTAGTGTGTTGTCCCTAATGTGCCTGTCCATGGTTTTCATCAGGAAGGATGTCAGACATATGGGCCTAAATGCCTTGGGATTGATATAGTTCTCTTTCCCAGGTTTTGGTATATAGATGACCTTGGCCAACTTCCATTTGTTTGGTATGTGTCCAAGTGCCAGGCTTCCTCTTAGTAGTTCTAGGAGGTGTGGTTTGAGTACAGATAGCCCTTTCTGCAGCAATGCTGGAAAGATGCCATCTACTCCAGCTGCTTTATATGGTAAGAAGCTGTTTATTGCCCATGCAATTCTCTTGCCGGTTATTATCTCATTTGCTCTATCCCAACTCACCCTATCAGGGGCTTCGTTATTACCCGGGAATGAGCTTTGGTTATATTTTACATCGCAGCCAGGAAAGTGCGCCATTGCTAGGACTTCGAGTGTCTCCATGCTATTCATGGTATACCTCTCTCCATCCCACAAAGTGCCCAGCTTATCCTTCTGCGTTTGTTGGGATAGTATTTTGTTGATCCTACTTGCTTCATCAGTGGATTCAACTTCTTGACAAAACTTGATCCAAGCCTGTCTTTTCGTTTTTCTGACAGATTTATGGTAGATTGTCAATTGTGCTCTGTACTCTTCCCATCTGCCAGTTCTCTTAGCAATGTTAAATTTCTTTCTCAGAGCTTTCCTTTGATTGCTAAGATCTTTGTTCCACCATTTGGTGTTTCTAGTATTCTTAACATCACATCTTGCGTTATTGGACTCATAACACTTGGTTATGGCTGAAGTTAGTGTGGTGTTGAGCACCTCTAATTGCCATTTGTTGGCAATCCTTCTTGGTAAGTTTATTGTTTCTCCTTCCAGCATCGTGCTATATCCCTCCCAGTTCGTTCTTCTGGGATTTCTATAGCCGGATGCTTGGATGGGGTCAGTTACTAGATCAAATCTAATATATTTATGGTCTGAGCATGTTTCCTCGTTTGAGACATGCCAGTTTCCCACCTTTTGACTGATCTCTATGGTTGCTAAGGTTATATCGATTACATCTTGCCTATTCCTATTGACAAAGGTCGGTTTATTGCCCCTGTTAAGAATGTCAAGATTATTACCTATAATAAGGTCAAGTAATTGCTCACCTCTTTGATTGGAGTTGGAGCTCCCCCACATCTCGTGATGGGCATTGGCATCCAGGGCCATGATGACATGACAGCCTCTGGCTTCTTCCATGAAGTTCATGTTCACCATAGGTGCCATTTCGTAGGGGAGGTAGACTGCTGCTAGGCAGATCTCCATCCTCTGCGTCCTCGTAGTGAGGCTTATTCTAGCTGCTGCAAAGTTTCTGGAACAGAAATGCCACAGTGGCAGCAGGTTTAAACTCCTTTTATACAGGATGCATGCCCTGGGGTTATCCGACGAGGAGACCAAACCATAGCCCCCCATCCTGATACCCCCTGGCATGCCATTTAAAAGGTAAGGTTCTTGTATTAATATTATATCAATATTCTTACCTTTCACATATTGCTGCAATACTCCACACGCTGCTATACAGTGGTGAAGGTTAATTTGCAGCAGCTTTATCATTAATTAGTGTTTATTACTCAGGGGACTCCTTTGGACTTTCCCTCCGGAGGTCGCTGCGAGGGAGCCGCCGCCCCAGAGACCTTTCTCGGGTCTCTGGGCGCCACATCCCCCGCTGCCCCCTTTGGTCCAGCCCCAGGAGTTCCCTTGTTTTCGTGTCCCTCAGGTATTGCTACCTTTGGGCAGTTAGGTTTGCTTGTGTCAGTCCCCCCCCTCCTCCTTCCGGGCTGACTTCTTTATTTCCCTCAGGACCACCCTATGGAGGCCATAGTTGACCTCCATATTGTGCTCCCTCAGGTACGCAGCACTGTTCCTGGGTAGAGTCAGGACGGCGTAGCAACCTTTCTCATCCCTCGTCACTCCCGCCACTGTCCAGTAGTCCGCTCCAGGAACCCTTTTCTTGTTTTGAATGCGAATCCGTTTCGCCAGTTGGTCGTCGTCCAGCCTTTTTCCTGGAAAATAACCACCCATTCTGGTGGCTGAGAGGACCTCCTTTGCATCGACAATGCGGAGGGGTATGCCCTCCGCATCGCCAATGGGCCGGACGATCTCCCCGAGCCACCTCCTGGTCTCATTATCCTCACAATTAAATATGCTAGCTCCAAACTTGAAGCTAGCACCGTTGAATCTAGGCTCAATTGAGCCGTCGTCTACAAGATCGTCAATCATATCAACGACCACCTCCTGTATCCGACTGCTCTGCTCTCTGGTGAGCTGTACATGCGGATACTCATTTGGAATAACCACAGTCATATACCCCCCACCAGTCGCTTGGGCATAGCTTGGCTTGCCCTCACTACCCCTGACTTTCTTCGCTGAAGGCGCAGAAAAGCCAGGTGAATTTCGATGCCTCTTCTTGTCTGGCAGGTTCGATTTTACTGGCCCAGCCTCAGCCCCTCCGCCTTTGACCGCCGGCTTGCCCGAGGGCTGCCTTGCGGCCCGGTCAGCAGGAGCCTTGGCTACACCGGCGCTCGTTCCCTTGGCCGCCGACTCACCCGAAGGGAGCCCTTGGTGGGGTTTTCCAACCGACGCCTTGCCAGATTTTGAAGATTTGGCCCTCTTTCTAAACCGCTTCCTTGTGACAGTTTTGAAGGGAGGGTCTTCAGCTGCTACGTCTTGCGACAAAGCTGTCGATTCCTCAACCTTCGAGCTGCCGGAAGCTATATTAGTGTTTATATTTTGGATTGGGCTTACCTCTTGTGCCTCCATTGCTTGAGGGCTGAACAAACTAGCGTCCACATCCCCCGAGCCGAGGTCCACGTTGAGTCCACCCACCTCCTGAGTCAGCGAGAGCATTAGCGAGCTCACCGACTCCTCGTCCAATGTATCCAGGTCAGGACCTGAAACAAAGCCGTGGTTTTCCGAGGATGAAAGTTCATCCTCGGACGAATTAAAAGAAGAATTTTTGTTTTTGATTGGGTGCATTTTGTTCCCACGCGTATGGGAGCGTTTAAATTACACTGCAAGTAAGCTCCCTATCCCTGCAGCGGGCTATGTAGGTTTCCCTACTACCTTGGGGTTTCGCCTGGTGCCCCAAGTGGGTCGATAGAAGACAGTATATTTTTATCCACCCTCTGCCATTCAGTCTCAGCTCGAGCTCCCTCCACCTGACTTGGGTGACCATAGGAACCCTGACGAAAGTCAGAGACCCCGCCTCTGTCGTTCGTGAATCCCATCGGATTCTCCAGGGGGCACCACTTGGAGGTGACAGTAGGCGTTGATAGGGATAAGGAGAGCTGGAATCAGGCTTACAGTGAGTAGGGCACTATTGCTTGCATGATTCGCTTAGAGGTCAGGAGATCCCCGCACCTATCTCCTTCTCTAGCCCTCCCGTTGCCCTACCCATTTGCCCCCCTGCTACAACACTTACTTGACAAATGTTCAAATCTCCCGTTGCACTACAAAAAAACTCATCTATATGACAATTATCAGACCTATTTGGACTTAGATATAGAGTTATGGGGATCCACCAAACCATCAAATTCTTCCTGCATCCAATCACTCTAATCCAAAATCCTTCAAAAAATCCCTATTGCTCTTTACTTGGTCACAAATGAACTGATCCGCAATGACCTTAATATCCCATATGTCGCTGATTTGGCATGAACCAGATACCTTTCCTTTTATAATAAACTTAATACTCATCCAAATCCACTTGTTTCACAACTTGCTTCCCATTCCATTCCTGGCAATCCTCCGAGGTGTCGGAAAAGAAGATGGCCTTGTAGTTATTTCATTAGATTACCACCAATGGATAGTTCCTCTACAAGTTTTAATCATGTCATTATATTGCATAGTATACTGCATATTTACTAGATGTGTTTTCTGTTACAGTTGTAAATTTCTATTTATAACAGATTATATATATTTATACAGATATATTTATTTATATATTTAAAACTGAAAATGTAACATTTAAAGGTTTTAGTCAGGGCTTCTTCTACTACTTAATGCTGTTTAAGTTTACCTTACCATATTCATTGGTTTTTCATAGAAAAAAATATCTTACCCGTTATGTGTAAAGCTTCCATCCAGTTAAAAGAACATTCAGTCTAATTTTCATTTACTTTTATGTCTAAAATTTTTTCTGGAATGAAATTGACATGAGATGGGAATGAGGGGCTGTAACTACATTCATTCATTAAATGACATTCAGTAAACGTCTTTGTACTCAATATAAAATTGTTTTTACTACCATTAGAGGATTTTCAGCACATGAAGAGAAAGATTATAATGAGTAAGAACAATGAAGTAATTCTTTGAAACTCACCATACCAGAGCTAAGAGGTTGAAATAGGTTAGGTGTGCAGCTCAAAGTTCTTCAGAATGTCTTTACCCAATGATAAATGCTTTAAAAGTTTAGCTAGATAACATTTGGTAGACCTACAGTGAGGTGATTAGTGCAGAATACTGAAATTTAGTAGAGGGAAATTGGAAAAACATTGACTGAGATAGACTGAGGTATAGAAGAATGATTATGGTGACAGAAGAGCTGTAAAATCTGAAGTAAAAAAAGGAAAAATTAAAATGTTAACTTTATTTTATCAGATATATATTCAAATATATTGTTATATTCAAAACTTCATCTGTAAGCAAATGGAACATGCTGACCTATCAAAATTTCGGGGTTTCGACTAATACTTGTCTTACACGTTTTTTCTTATGCATGAATTGTACCTAACTAATTTATCTATTGTAATATCATCATCTTATTTGGTACATGCTCAGGTGCCCTTAAGTTATTATAGTTGTTGTTTATTTTCATAATAACAGTTTACAGCAATACTCAACTACTCAAATCTTTTTTGTCCCATGGGTATCATCGACATTGAACATGCAGATAAATAAAACTTCAGGCATGTTCAGGGTGGTTAAATTATCTATCTGATGTATATAGTGTTCAAAAACTTTGTTCTGATTTTCCTTTGAGTCAAACTTATGAAATTTAAATATAATTGATCTTAATTAATAATTTCTGGTTTTCTGATTTTTATTATATTTTAGCGCAAATGGCCTGAGGAAGGATGGGATGACGCTACAATCGAACTATTCTTAAATGATTTAGCTCAGATGGATTGTAACAATTTCCCAGAGAACAGTGGTGTTGGAGAAAGAGAAGCTCGTTTTGCATCAGGTAATTTTTTAAAAATTATTATTAATTCATTTAGTCTATCCAATCATGGCTCATTCTTACTCCTGATTCATAATTTTAAAGAAATTTAGACAGATTTAAATTGTTAAATAAATACTTTATCTGCCATAAGTAAAAAAAAAATGAAGTTTGAAAAATGTTTTGACATCATTTGACAAAAAATGTTGATGGTTGTGATAACACAACTTAATCCAGATAGGGTTTCCAGAATTCGTTTTAAGTGTTGAAACAGTTTTTTAAAAAGATTTTTTATATAAACCAGCTTTTATTTTATAAGTTTATTCTTTAACAATTAACGAGATAAAACTGAAAATAACATGTTGGTAAAACATAGAGCAATAGGTATATATTAAGACATTGTAAAATAAGTTATTAGAGATTAGTTATTTTTTTATAGAGGTTTGATAAACACTTGGCAGCGGAGAAACATATTACATTTACCGCACCTATTTTGTTTAGCTGTTATTTGCTACGTCTTTTTCATTGGCTAAATGCTCATGGCCTTCGAAACCGATGTCTCTTTCAATGTTGCTCTCCCATGTTCCAAAGCATGTTTTAGTAAAGCAACTTCATATGTCATGAACCACCTGTGAGTGATGATTTGAATTCTAGTTATGGCATTTTAACTTTTGGATTTGTAATGTTGTATATTTTCCCTGAGTTTACCAAGCAGATATCTATTTACTTTATAAATAGTGGTCACCATCTATTTTTTCTTCTAGTTTTTAATCGGTAGTTGGTCGCACCTTTTTCGTGCATTTCAATACCTTCAATTTTTTTATTATACTCCATCAGAATGTACCAGATTAATCAATTACTGTGACAATGACTGTTAAGCCCTGTGATATTAGAACTTGTATTCCATCAGTGTTAGGATAACACAACAGAAATTTGTAATTTTAATTATATGCTAGTAAAATGAATATTATTTATCCCAAATAGTTCAAAATTAGAGGTACATATCATTAATATATCATATAAATCTATAAAGACTTATTACATAGCACATTATTTATTAGAATTTATTCAACATCATCCTTAAAAAATGAAGTACGTGTAATACAGTTGGTGCCGTTTAATCCATTGCAATCGGGTCAAGATAAAATTCAACAGATTAAAGGAAAGATGAGAAATTGAGAGTAAATTTTTAAATGAGTTCATTTTTAAACATCATGCAGTAATTGAAGGTAGCTCTGTAAAAAAAAGTCCAGTCTCGTCAAAGTTGTAAACATTGCCAGGAGAGAATTCATCATTAATTTTGGCCCATTCATTTTTTAACCAATCACTAGCCCCACTTGAATCAGCATCATGCTTCTCACCTTGTAATTTTTTATACACGATGCTGCGTCAATCTTTCCATCTTGACAACCAGCTGTCTGTAGCAATAAAATCTTCGCCCATTTTTTTCACTAAATCCGCTGTCTGGAGCAAGATGCTGCGATTTATGGAAGCATTGATGACACTTGCCTGTTTGAACCGCAGCCTCATCAACAGACTGACTTTTACTTTGCTGTATAACTTTTCTATTTTCTTTGCCGGCCTTCTCTATATTTGATAGAAATTTGAGTAGTGTTGAAATCGGGATTCCTAATTTTAATGCAGCATCTTTTTTTTGTCATTTTCGGTAATTTATCGTAATAAGCTAAAAGTTCTCTCTTCTGCATTATCGTCCTATCCTCTCTTTTACGGCAGGACATTATGGACTTAACACACACACAAAAAAAAATTTTCACTATTTGTAATGATAACTTATAGACAGTAACTAAAATGTAGTGAAAAATAAACAAGTCCCCTCTATTAGCAAACCAATTAAATTCCATGAATGTCGCGCTCAAAAATTGAAAAACGAATGGGATTGCTACTTAATTGATTCATAGAATATGATGAAATGTATAAACAGGATTATTTCTTCAGTAGTATTCCAACGGAACAAAAGCTAAATTCCAGGAAGCAAGAAAGAACAGTCCCCTCAGTAGCTACTCATTTGTCATCGCATTTCACAAAAAAAAAAAAAAAAAAAAAATCCCCAGAAAAACCAGATTAACCGGAATGCAGCAATGAATTAACCGATAAAAATATACTGTAGAAGACTATTTGGTTCTGCCCTATTAATTAATTTCCCTATTAATTCCTATAGGGAAATTAGAGTTATAATTTATAAATTTATTTACATATTGACTTCGATATATAGAGGCTTTCCGATAAAAACTTCATTTTGTAGAGGTGTGAAGTAAGCTAAGGAATCTTAGGAAATTCGATACATCAAGATTCTTAACCAATCCTTCGATATGTAGAGGTAAAAATAACATAGGAATGGTAGGCGGATTCAAGGAGAATAAAAAAACTTCGATTTATCAAGGAATTTGCTATATGGAGGTTCCACTGTAATTACTTAATTATGTTTTACAAAACTATCTCCAACAGTTTCGATCAGTTCCTAGAAATTGGCTTTAGGTATTATCAGTTCAACATAAGTGATAAAATAAAATAAAATTGACATATCATAATAAACTTTGCTTATTTCTTAGCTCTTGCTTTGGAGTTTGCTTCCATTAATGCTTTCTTTGCTCATGGTCCAAATATTGTTCAAAATTAATTAACTTTTATAATATAATCCTTAGTATTCGGTTCCCTCCTTCGAAGTGCCGAAGTTCTGTTTGTACCAGGTTGATACTTTTAATAATCTAGTTGGATCTCAGTTTTTGTGTAATAAGGCCAAAGTAATTATTTTAAGTGAGGAGAGGTGCTGCTACGAGGGGAACAACCGCTGTCATTGGTATAACTAGGCCATTAAAAAATTTTAAATTGGTTTTACATTTTTTGCAGTGGCCAGTATTAGGTTAAATTTTTTCATTTCATTATTGAAAATCACAATCAAATAACAAAGTGTTTTAGCTTTATCACATTTTATTATCCATCTGTTGCTACTGGACCAGCAGCAGACAGTGAATCTGATTGAATTCTACAGTACTGCACATCTTTATTTGAAGAAACATAACTTTTGGTTCAGTTTTTGTTTTATGTGTTGTAATGTTTGTTTATTGTGTTAAAATGTTTGTATGTAATAGTTTGTTGTAATGTTAGACATGTGAAATGTTTAACTCTTTAACAATGTTGTACAACCCAATCATAATATGTAAATATATATAATAATATTGTGCGTTTATATGTGTACTTTTTTTAAGAAACAATTTTTAATTCAGTTTATATTTTATGTATTGTAACATTTTTGTTTGTGTAGTTTAACAACTTTTTAACAACCCAATAATATATACCCAATATAGTTTATGTGCGTTTATTCCCTGTTTAAACCATTTTAAAGGAATACCTCGATAATCCAGCATATTCTATAATCCGGCATCGTCTTATCCTCGAGCAAGCCGGATTATGGAGGTCTTACTGTATTTGATTTACTGATGATGCAGTTTTTCTGCATCATTACATTTTAGTTTATTTACACCGTTTTTTTTTGTTTTTTTTTGAAAAGGGTCTTTTTTGACTTTAGGTGAAGTGAAATGGGATAGTAATGGTTTGTCTATTTTAAATGCTGGATTTAAAGCTAATTTTCTTAATTCCTACCGAGTGGTGTATATTAGGCATATAATATATAATATAAAAACAAAACAAAAAAAAATCAAGAAGCCATGACAAGGAGCATAAAGTTGTAGCAATTGGTGCTAACAGATGTTGTCAAGGAGCTCCACTCTCATTTAGGGTTGAACATTTTTTTGTACTTCTATAATCATCATGATGTTTTGACCATTATTTTTTATCATTTATAAATCTACTTCCCTTCAGGAAAGTTAAAAAGGTGATTTACTAAGAAGAGACCTAACTTAGTTATTAATTATATATATATATATATATATATATATATATATATATATATATATATATATATATATATATATATATATATTTTTTTTTTTTTTTTTTTTTTTTTTTTTCTCTTCCATAGTAACCCTATGAAAGAGTCGTTTATTGAAAAAATGAGCACATCTCATGCATGCAAGCATATTGTGTGCTTAGCTCATTACAAATGCAAAATTTAATTAATTGCATCATTGTAAATTATTTTGAAGGAATGAAAATACTAAAAAAAAAAAAAAAAAAAAAGAAAAGATACTAAATTAATGAAATAACTAAATAAATAAAAAAAATGAAATAAAAATAAAACGAAACAAAATAAAAATGAAATAAAATAAAAATACACCAAAAGTTGATGTTTAAGTATGCCCTGTGATCTTCTTTTTAAAGTTCAATGCTTTGAACAAATTTCTTAAATTCATTACTATAGTTTTTGATGAGATTCTTTTCTGACATTGGCCATTGTTCTCCACTGATTATAATATGTTTGATTAAAAAAAATCTGTCCTTGTCAAAAAGTGGGCAGTTTATATAATATATGATTAAATGTTTGTGTTGTCTGTCCGTCACAGTGGCAAGTTTCGTTGTCCGAAAGGTTAAAACGTTTCAAATAGTATTTGGTTGGTCCATGCTCTGTTAGAAATTGTGTAAGTTTGTAATGTGTACTTTTTAGTTTGTTGTAGTTTCCTAAATTAACGTCTGGTATAAACTTGTGAACTGGTCGTCCTTTGTTTGATTGTTGCCAGTGTAAGTTCCAGTTACTTATTGTGTCGTTTCTTAAAGTTTTCTTGATGTATGAAATAGGCGTTTGAGAGTATTCAAAAGGTAAAGAATTGTTAGTCGATGCGAATTTAGCTAGTTCGTCAGCCAGTTCATTTCCATAAATCCCAGCATGCCCCTTGATCCATGTTAATTTAACTGAGATTTCCTCATTTATTAATTGATGGAAATTCTGTTTAATTTTGTTTAGGAGTGGGTCATGTATGTTGGGGTTTTTTATAGAGTCTGTCAGTATTTTGTTGTCTGTAAATATGTTGAAAGATTTTGTCATGTTTTTAGTTCGTTGAATGAATTCGGTGGTTTTCAAAACAGCTAATTTTTCTGCTTGATTGTTTGAGCAGTTTGGTCCTAATCGATATTGTTCGTCGTGTCGTTTTTCTTGTTTCTCTAATGTTATTAAGGCACAGCCTGTATTCTGCTCAGTTTTGCTACCGTCTGTGTATATGTCTGTGCTGTTCATATCGTTTAGTTCTATTTCGTCTAAGTATTGTACCAATTTTGCATGAGATGATGGATGTAGCCAAAATTTTGGTGTCAGTTCCAGTTCAATGTTGTCAGCCTGAATATTTCTAAAAGATAGTCCTTGTTTTTTAATCTTATAAATTGTTGATGTCTCGGTTATTTTAAACTCAATGGGTATCAGCCCTGCAAGTACACATGCAGCGTCATATGATACAGTATGAAAAGCTTTGATAATTCTTAGTGCAATTAGCCTTTGAACTCTCTGTAATTTTCTCAAATTAATCGGTTTTAAGGCGGCTGCTTCCCATACTGGAATACCATAAAGAAGTCTGGGCAATATGGCCCCATCGTGAATAACCCTTAGAGCTTTAGAGCCGAGACCCCAGGTCATTTTTGCTGCGTTAGTTAGTGCGTGTATAGTTTTTAAATTTTTGGAAGTTGCTACTTCAATATGCGTTTTCCAATTCAGGTTCTTGTCAAAGTGCAAACCTAAGAAAGTCAATATAGGAGTCTTTTTTAATTTGGTTGAACTTAATTGAATGTTTAATTCCGGAATTTTTCTTTTTTTTGTGAATATGATGTAATTAGTTTTATCTAAGTTAAAAGTAAGTCTGTTTCTTTTTGCCCAGTTATTTAAAAAAATATTAGTGTCTGGTTTGTCGAAGATTGAAGTTCCGTAAATAATTTGTTAGTAACTAGAAGTATGATGTCGTCCGCGTAAGTGATGATTTGTGTATTTTTAGGTATCTGTATGTCAAAAATGGTGTTAATCAGAATATTCCACAAGGTCGGTGAGAGACAGGAACCTTGAGGAGTACCTATAGTCAATTGCCTGGAGGTTGTATAACAGTTGGTTTGAAATTCAACAGACCTGTCTTTGAAGAAATTAGAAATTAATCGATAAATGTCATTAGGGCATCTGTATAGTCTCAGATTTTCTAGAATTATAGGCCACCAAGCACTATCGAACGCGCCCGAGATATCAAGTTTAAGCATTAAAATGTTGGATTTAGATTTCAGAGAAGATTCTATATGATTGGTTATTTTATAAAGTGCGTCGATGGTGCTTTTTTTTGTAGCAGGAATCCAAATTGTTGGTCATGTATGGTTTCCGATGACATTAAAAAATGTGTTAGTCGTGTATTAATCAGTTTGTCTAGTACTTTGGCCATTATAGGGAGAATAGTTATCGGTCTGAGTTTGTTTGAGTCTTGTTTATGTATAATTTTAATAAGTCCCTTTTTCCATATTTTTGGTATGCTTCCATTTAGCCAAATTAATTGGTAAATGTTCGATATCAAATTTGGATAACGAGCGGTCACATGTTGTAGTATGTCTGTTGTGATTCTGTCATGTCCTGGTGTTTTTTTTCCTGTTTAATTGTGTTATAATGTTTAAAATTTCCCACTTTTCTAATGTACCATCGTGTCCAGTCTTTGGTGACATATTCAATCTGTTACGGATTTCGCTTTGTTCCTTAGTGTCTCTTTTTGGGTCGTCTTGGTAAATTAACGAGTCCATTAAATAGTCAACTGTTTCTTTAAAGTCTGAAGTAAGTTCGTTTCCTTGGATTTTAACTGTTTTTAGTGCCTCTTGTGTTTTATTTTTTCCCGCTGCAGATTTGTAAATGGAACTCCAAGGGTTATTTTCATTTGAGCAGTATTCCTTCCAGGTATCTAATTTAGATTTTTTTATCAAAGCTGATATTTGTGTCTACTGTTTAAATACTCTGTTTTGCGTACCAGTCTTAGTGTGTTGTTGTTCTTAGTCTTTTGGTATACGTTTCGGAGTTTATTAGTTGTCTTTCGTAGTTCTGTAAGTCGGTTGTTCCACCATGGGACTGATCGATATATTTTTTTTTTTGTGATTGATTGTGGATTAGAAACTTTGAAAGTTAAATTGCAAGCTTTAATAATAGATTTGATTCAACAATTTACTGTCCTGTCTATATCGTAAGAAAAAATTGTTTCAATGATTTTAGATTCTATTTGTAATGCAGTCAGGTTAGTCTCGGTGAGTAAAAACTGTTTTAAAAGTTGTATGTCCAGATGTTTTTTTCGAATTTTTCCCAATCTGAGGTTTTAGTTATGTAAAATTTTAGCCATGATTTTTTTTTTATGAATTCGTGAGTTATCGTTGGGTTTTGTAGAGATTTTGAAGAAAATTGAATTGTGATCCGAGAAGTTGATGTCATCAAGTATTTTCCAGTCATGAATTAAGCGCGCAGTATAAGATTTAGTTAAGGTCAAATCAATATTACTTTTACCTCTCGTTCCATCAAATGTCGTTAATTCAGAATTTTCATTGATTAATATTAAGTTCTGTGCCATTATGAACGATTCCATAATGCGTCCTTGATATGTCGTTTTAATATCGTTCCAAAGTACCGATCGGCAATTTGAATCGATACCAATGACAATGTGGTGATCGAAATATTTTTCTATAATTTGTTTTAATTTAGATAAGTCAAAATTTATGTCTTTTTTTTCGTCAAAGTAAGCACTGATTATTATAAACTTATAATTGTTCTTCAAAATTTCAATAGTACATATGTCCGGGTCGGTGAATTGGGTAAGTAAGATAGCGTCAATACAGTCGTTATTAATCAATATGGCAGCTCTTGGTTTTGAGTCATATGATTGAAATTTTTTTTATTCTATGAGAATAACCTGTTAGTTTGCAATCTCTAGTGTATGGCTCTTGTAATAAAACGATATCAATGTCTTTGTTTATAATAAAATAATTTAGATATTGTGTACATGTCTTTGAATGATGAGTGTTTAATTGTATCGTACTTAAATTAAAGTCTGTCATGATTGGTAGTTAAGTATAGGTATTGTATAGAGAATTTATAAGTCAGTGTCTTGAACCAGTTTGCTTATTTCCTTAAGGTATGATGGGCAGCGGCTGTCTAGTGCACAATGGTCAGTGTTTACCTTCAAACGTTCATTTCTTCTGTGTTTGTTGAACTGCGTGCAGTTTGGACATTTGAGCGTAGCTTCTTCTCTGCAGTCTTTCAGGAGATGGTTACCGGAGCATTTGGGGCAGGTAGTAACACCCTCACACCTGTCCTTCGTGTGGTGGAATTTGCAGCAGTTGCCACATCGCCTTACTCTAAAGTAGTCCTCAGCCCAGTGTTTTTTATAACCTAAACTGGTCTTGTTATAAATCAGTTTAGTCCTGGTCGAGGAGTCCGTTTCGATTACTGCATCGAGTTGACTGTTTCTTCTGTTTTTTAGGATAATGACTGGTCTTATGGCCTCCCTCTCAATCTCCAGATCTTGATTTTGATGCACCAAATGGTCTACCATGTTGTCCAGAGTAATGTCTTCATCGATATCCTTGAGAAATATTCTTGGTTTTCTTCTTTTAGTTTCCCGGGCCACAAGGTTTTTTTCTTCTTTTAGTTTTTCAATTATTACGTTTTTCTCTGCCTCTGTATTGGTTTCAACCAGCACAGATTCTCTTCTCATTGTTAACCTGTCTATACCTATTTTTAAATCAATAGGTTTGATTGCTGATTTAAATTCTTTTTTTATTTCTTCTGGGTTTTTAGACTGGTTGCTTTTAATGAGTAATCTAAAAGTTTTTGTTTTATTTCTTCTATTGTGAGGAGTAGAAGTGATTTGTGCATAGGAAGGTTTTAGGTTAGTCCCACCGTGTGCATTTAAATTTGGGTTTTTTAGTGCTATATGAGCTGTATTATGTACATACTCACGAATTTGGTTTATAGCAACAAGCAGGTTTTCTTTTAGATCTGTTCTCAGTACTCTCCAATCTGCTATTTCCACTAAAGTTTTTAGAGCATTTTCAAGAAAGCATTCACTAGTCGCCATCTTGTACTATATGTATATATATATATATTTTTTTTTTTTTAATGTCTCTAGGAATTTTTTAATTAAATTCAAAGAGGCAGAAATATCAAATTCACTGGATGTATTAATCATAGCTGTAAATAAAAATGGTCAAATAATGGAAACAATAAGTAATTATTATTTTAATAAACTTGTATACTGAAGTCTTAGGTTTCAGATGGATTGTTTTTCATCGAAAGGTTCTAAAAACTATGTAATCACTTCATTGGACCATTCTTTAATTATAATTAGATTATTATTTCGCTCTATACAACAGGTCGTGAGAACGGTTACTGGAGCTTTACTAATATTACTATATTTGGAAAAACTCAAGCCTATGATTTTTGGGAAAATAGCAATAATTTTTGGAAAATCCAAAGCACCTTCTCTTGCCTACTATTTTGAGCTGCTGCGTTCCCATGGCAATAAGTCTGCAGGGTGTCTACCAGTCGGGGATTTTTTGTGTCCGGGAAAAATTTGTGATGAATAAGTCAAGAATTTAACTAATGTTTTAAAATTAACTATTGTACTTAAATTTTCATAATGAAATTCTTGTATTTCTTATGCATTAATTTCTAATGCGAACTTCTTTAAATCTACAAAATTACATTGAAATGTTATACTAAGCCCTCAAAACCTATTGAAATATTTCAATTGAGAATTGAATCTTATTAAAAAGAAAAACCTTACTAATATGTATTATAGATTGAGATATAGCGATGTATTTTCTTTGGAATAATTAAAATTGAATTATTTTTCTGGAAAATTCAATACTGTTATCTATTAATTTTTTTCTAGTTAAACGGCATGATTGATTAACCTTTAACAGCTTTATTAATTTTCAAATAGATTAGTTTCTAATTTGGTAACAAATGGATTTTAAACAAAAACTAAACAATCTGATGTTAATAATAATTCTTTGAAATGTGATAACCAGAAACTGGTATTACTTCTTGGTAGGAGGTGTAAGAACTATGAAGTACATGGAAAAGGGTTGAAGGAAATTAGGCAGCCCTTTCCCCCGCCAAGTCCGCTTTTCCGAGGATATTCTTAATAAAATCGCTCTCTAAGGCATGGTGGTAAGAACGTTTATTGCGTATTTTGAAGTAGTGTAGCGACTAGTGACCAATATAACTTGACAGTAGCTTTGGCTTTAGTTGCAGTATCCATAATCTTCTTATGAAACTGGATACAATTTTGAGATAAATGGCTAGTAGAATAACTATAACTCAGAAATTGACAGGACCATTTCCCCTGAATTCCTGTGTTTGGCTTGACCATTTCTGATTTTCTGTAATTATTTTTTTCTATCACAACTAAAATTGGGTTGTCGATTGTATATCGTTGATATTCTGTAGTTTTTTCTGCATTATTATTTCAATAATAGTGAACCGATTTTTAAAAATCTGCTAATTTTCCTAATTCAACACCCGATCTTTGACGTTCACAAAATATTTTCAAGTAAAAGTGGTTGTTGTTCGATGTTTTTTTAAATTTAATTTAGTAACTTACTGAGACTTTGAGGAAGTTCCTTGAGAGAAGTCTAGCATTGATTAAATAAAATATCAGATAAGTCTAAATTTTTCGAAACTACATATTTCACACATTTGCCATTGGTACGGAGCAGGCATAAAACATAAAACCAATCTTTTTCCAGTTACCAAACCTCAAATGTTGGCACATTATTGAACCTCGGAGTTGTGCAACTATAGGCCACCCAAGTTGTTCAACTAAAACCATATGTGAACGTGATATGAAACATTGTTGGCCTTCTCTTCATCCTTCCAAGGTATTATGGTGAAAAACATCAAATTATTTTTTGTAATGAAAAGCGTTAACGCTCTTCAATTTCTGCAAAAGGAATGCTGCACTCACTCTCATCAGAAATCGATTCATATTCCTGTCGACGCTGTTTCTTCTGATGATCATTATTATTATTTCTTCCCTGAGGAGCCATCCTAACCTGAACTCCTCTACCTCTATTATTTGGATCTGGTTCTGCAGTTGTAACTTGCAAATCATTTACTGTTATTCCTCTTCCGGGTGGCATACTGATTTTCTTCCTTGTGACACGTGGTTGTTTTTTAGTAAGCTGGTTTCTGGTAGTATTGAGTTCATTGATGAAAACCTGTGACAAATTCTGTATGACTTCATTATTATGTGCCAAATGTCCATCACACAATATTTTGAGAACTTTTTCTCAGTCAATAGGACAGATTCCCGTCCCCCTGAAACCTGATTTCATATTTTCTTTTACATTATGCTCAATCTGCTGAAGCAAATAAACCAGGATTTTCGGTAGCTCAACAATTTGTCAATTATATAATATAAAGGAAATTACTTGTGACCCATTGTTGCCCCAACCACTTCTCATTTTTTCATTACTCGAATGTCACTTGTTTACAAGCCAATATTCTGAACTGCTGATTGCATCACTTCATCTTAGATAGTAAAAGAATGAAAATACTCACTTATTTGAACAATAACCAGGAAAACATAGCACTAGGCCACTTTTTTCCCAGAAATCCCAGTAAAGCACTTGTTTACTGATTTTTTATGGTCCTCTGATAAGAAATATAAATTGCTAATAAGTTTCAACTGTTCCCCTAATCACAGAGACTCAATTAAATTAATTGCGATTTATATTTAATAAACAAACACAGTTTCTGTAGTATTACCTTATATTACTACCTAGTAGTATTACTACCTAGTAATTGGCCAATGTTTTGTATAAAGAAACCAAACCACAGTTTTATAAAAAAAACAAAAAACAAATAATGTTTTTTGCTCTAATGTCCATAAATATGTATGGAGAAAACTAATCAGTGAATTTCAAATGAGCAATGTTAGGCCAACGTTAAATACAGAGTTAGGAGTATTTTAATTGGGAGTTAAGTGTCGTGGAATGGAGTGGGAAACTTGAGCTTTATTGAAGGTATTATGAATGCAGAAAAATATTTTAGCAATTAGGATTGATGAGTTAATAGCCACTTCTGTTGGAATCATTTTATTTGAAAACTAGTTTAAATGTTGAACATTCATCTTCGGTTCTAAAACATGCAACATTTTCAAAACATCAGTCCCTTTGTTACTGGAATTGTATGTATTAAAGTGTTTTAAAAAGGAAATCTTTTTTTTTTTTAAACTATTTATTGATATTTACAGCTGTAAACATTATATGCAAGTAAATTTGAGGAAAATTATTACAATGACATGTCAACATGTAAAGAACTACTGACTAGTAGCACTTCAATAAAAGTTATACATTAGAAGGTCTCTTGCCCGTTTTCTTTTCAGATGCCTTGGGGGATTATTGGGAATTGAGTGTGAGGAAAGTTGGGAGACTAGTGGATTCTAGTGGGTTTGGAGTTTACTATGAAAGGATAGGTATCTGGATTGGGCCAAATCAGCTACATATGGAACATTAAGATCTTTATTGATAAGTTTTTTTGTGGCACAATGAGAAGCATTGAGGATTTTTTAAGAAGGATTTTGGATTGTAAGGATTGGATACGAGAAGAATTGGTTTTGTGAAGCTCCAAAGCTCTGCATGTCTAAATGGGACTAAAAGTCTTTTGTAATTTATTGGCAGCTTCGAACGCTTGTTTAGTAAATATTGGTCTTTATTGAATGAATTTATGGTTATTTTCATTTAAACGGATAGCGAATTTGGAATTTCGGGTCTTATTATTGTATGCTCTTATATGTTCTTTATCTTCGTTTTACTGGTCCTCTAGTTTTTCCCATGCATTTAGCTTCACAGTCTTTACATTTTAGTTCATATATGCTGCTTTCTTGGAAAGGATCTAGTTTTTCTTCAGGTAAAAGGAAATATGATGACATTGGTTTATTTATTTTAAACGCAGAATTTATACCTAATTTTATTAATTCCTTTCCATAATATAATATATTGTATAATATATAAATAAGGTATCATTTTGCAACATCAATTGAACCGCAGTGCTGAAAAGATAGGGAACAGGAACACACATATCATCCAGTGAAATAATGACCCGAAGCATACTCCTGATAAAACAAAGGAGTGGTTGCATTTTAATGTTTAATGCATTTTAAATTTATTCCAAATCACAGCGAAAAAACTGTTTTACAGCAAGAATGGAATAAAATTCCATCTGAAGTAATCCCTTAAATTATTTCCTCGATGCTGTAAAGACTTAAGGTCATTATAGATGTAAATGGTATGATAACAAAATGTTAAAATATACATGAAATTAATATTAATTAATATTAATATAAATTTTATCAAAATAAAAATGTCTGCTGTGCCAATACTTTTTTTGACCTTTGAAATTTATATTTAATTTTTGCAATTACTGTTTGTTTTAATTAGATCAATCAATTGCCACCAAAAATTAGAAGTTTTATGCTACTTTTTTACAAATTAAGTAATTAACAATTAACCTTAATAGAGAGATATATGCTTTATTGATATAAAGAACATACTACTGCCCAACATTATTGCGTTGCTACATACACAGTTTACTAATCTAAATAAAGATAACACTATTATAATATGACAATAATTCATGGTATTTATAATTCGGTTATAATACAAGATACTAGACAAACTAATACTTTTTTTTTTCCTCTCTTCCTTTTTTTTTATTCCTATTGATTACATTTTATTTTTTCCTTTTTATTTTATTTCCCTCGTAATATTTACATGCCTCGTTTTTTTGTCCCCTTATTTATTTTTATAATTTTTTTTTTCTTCTCTTTTCCTCTTTCTACAATTTATATTACTATTACTTAAAACACACATTTACATTCATAGAATCAAAAATAAAATAAATTGGTACACATATATAATAACCATAAGTTGTATTAGTCCCTCCTATGTGCCATGTATGTGGTGGTGGATAATGCCCAGGGAGTCCAATATTATATTTTCGGCCATTATCGCAATATCCCTCTCCTCCATACTAAGGTCCTCCAAGAAGCTCTTTGTTTTTCCCGGTATGTCTCCACGAGACCTAAACCATACTTTTTTCTCAGAGAAATCTCTATTTCTGAATGTCTCGCAGAATTTCTCTTCAAGGAAAGGGATACATTTTTCATAAATATCCATTTTCTCCCTTTCTACTTCTCCTGATCGATCGAGGTTATTATTTTCATACCTTACTGTAGGATCCAGGATGAGTGCTGTATATCCGTTCTTCGGAAATGCGACACTGTCCGCATACCTCTTGGATCTGTTGGTTTTGATGCAGTAGACCTCGTCAAAGCAGGTAAAGCCTTTATTATTGAGGAGCCTCATCAGTTCGTTCATGACCCTGTGGTGACGGCGTGTGCCAATACTTTTTGACCCACTGTATTTACAATTTTCTTTACTTTTTTTTACAATTTGTATACATATACTTATATCTTTTAATAAAAAATCAAAACCAATCTATGCATTATACTGTTCAAAAAGAATTTTTGATAGTTTTTTTGTTTCTAACCTATTTTTTTTTTCTTTCATCATTTGACCAGTTATGAAAAAAATCGTTCAAAAAGGACTGAGCTGGCTGATGTATAAAGCCTTCTTATATAAATGAGAATATATCGTTTTAGAATCTGTACAAAGTAGAACTAATTTATTAACTTTTTTTAATGTGTGGATGCGTGTATGATAGTTTTAAAATTGTTTTTTAGGTTTGGTAGCCCGAAGACACTTTAGGCTAGGGCATGGGATTGGTAGGTCTGGTGATATTGGTGAAGTTCAACCAAAGGCAGCTGGTTCAAGTCTGATGACGAAACTTGCCAATGCTCTCCTTCTCGATACCATCAGATTTATGGGTTTGTTATTTTATTTATTTATTCTTATTTTTAGTGCAATAACACTTTTTTTTAAATAAGTTTTTTGGGTATTCAAAACAATAAAAAAATTAATACTTATCAATTAAAGTAAATGTGTATGCTTCTGCATTTTATCTCTACTTATATTATAAAATATTAAAGCATGTGGATTTATGGGATTAACAATCTTCCTCTCTTTGTCACGTGCTACTGCTATTACCTTTGCTAATACTTACATTTGAAAGTATTTTGTTTAGCCTAGACAAAATTAGAGTAGACACACCTTTAGAATGTGAGAGGGTGTACTACTCATTTCGTACTACATATTTACCTGGGAGAAAAAAAATCAGTAAATTTTTAAAATTGGCTGAGGTGTTAAAGAAAGCGTTGTATAATTGTTTTTGAACAGTGTTTCAGGACAACTTGCGTAAAATGGTAATAGGATACTGGCTCACCGCCTCGCCTTCTCAAGCTGCATCTACTTTATCTCCCTCCTGTCATCTCTCCTCTCTATTTCTTAAATGTGAAAATTTCATTTATTTATTTTTCCCAGCTTCTCGTTCTTCCTTTCTTTTTATACATCCCTGACCTGTGTCCCGTAGATTACTCTGACCAGCTTCCACTCATCCATCCTATTGACAGAGTTGTTCCACTGTAATTGGGTCCACTCAATGATTGTTTTTAAAGATTTGTTATTGTAATTCTTCAACAAAGGAGTATTTAATATTTAATTTATTTTTAGATATACATTATTTTAGCTTAAACTGCTCATATTTCTATTTATCTTCACTACAATGTAGTTACATGTTTTAGGACAGTTATCCCATCATCAGACTCTTCTTTCTTCTGGTGTTGTCTCACCTTGTCTATCTAAAACTGTTACATTTTAAAATACCCTTTTAACTTAATTTTAAAATGTAACAGTTTTAGATAGACAAGGTGAGACAACACCAGAAGAAAGAAGAGTTTGATGATGGGATAACTGTCCTAAAACATGTAACTACATTGTAGTGAAGATAAATAGAAATATGAGCAGTTTAAGCTAAAATAATGTATATCTAAAAATAAATTAAATATTAAATACTCCTTTGTTGAAGAATTACAATAACAAATCTTTAAAAACAATCATTGAGTGGACCCAATTACAGTGGAACAACTCTGTCAATAGGATGGATGAGTGGAAGCTGGTCAGTTTTAGATAGACAAGGTGAGACAACACCAAAAGAAAGAAGAGTCTGATGATGAGGATAATTGTCCCAAAACATGTAACTACATTGTAGTGAAGATAAATAGAAATATGAGGAGTTAAAATAAAGTATATCTGAAAATGATTTGTTATTGTGTTATTCCTAATTTTTTATTAGACTTTTGCTTTGTTTCTATTGACTAAAATTCAAATACCTACTGTTCCACTGACTTTTTTTTGTAGGAAGATAATACTTCCCTAGAACTTTTTTTCTGTTTATTTGTATTGTTTAATGATACCAACTTCTTGCAACCTCCAAGTTATTCACTTTATGTGTAATCAGCTATCCTATAACAGTTTTGAAAGAAATACCATGTATGTAAAACTGGAATTTCAGAGTAATTATATTTACGTATTTCTTTGTCAGTTTTCCAATTAAAAGTTATTAAATGAAGTGGTTACAGTTGAAAATTAGAAATTATTATCATTGCTTTATTTTCAATGATAGCAACTGGTTTCTGTAATATATCAATTTTATGCTGAAGATGGAACTTTCAATTCCCACTCTATGGAGACTCTGATGCCGAGAGGATTCATCATGACATAGGAGAATAATGGTAGTAATTTATCTAGCTTAAATTGATTTCTGATAGCTTAAAAACTTAGAGATTTCTGACTGGAATGTTCAATATGTCTATTAAAAATGTCTTATCAAGTTGATGTACCAAACTTTTTATTGCTTGGTGCTATATGAAGGATCTAATGTTATTGGTGTTTGGCAACTTGGAACAGTGAAGAATCTGGCATTTGAAACCAATTTGCTTCCACAAAGCCCTTTTTTTCTTTTCCTGACTCTTAATCTAAATAGATCCATCCTCAGCAGTCTTCCCATTTTCTCCTAATGATTCATATTTTGTATTATCCTCCATCACTTCTCCAATCTCTGTGGCTGTTATCCCATACTAAAAAAATTACAATTTTTTTTTTCTGACGGTTGAGACTTCTAATAAGCTCTGATACTAAAGTTGACAATGCTTTAAAAATTATAATCTTATTTAACTTATGTTTAAAGTTGAACTCATAATTTAAATTTGTGTCATTTTTTAGGTGTAAAAAACTCTGCAGGATGTTTTTTAGTGCCTATGGCTACTGGAATGAGCCTGGTATTATGTATGCTTACTATCAAACAAGATCGTCCAGGTGCTAAGTTTGTGTTATGGTCTCGTATTGATCAAAAATCTTGCTTCAAAAGTATACTAACAGCAGGTATTAAAGTTTTATTATTTAAAATCAATCTATATTAGTTTTATTCTGATTTTGTGGGTAAACACATGTACTGTTAACTATTTTTTTCAAATCTGTTTTTATTTATGTTTAATATAACTTCATGTTATATTGTGACCAAGAAACATCATTATATGAAATAAATTTAGTGATTAATATTTTAAATATTTGATAAGTGTTATTATCTAGATGGCAAATAGTAGCAATTCATGACCTATATATGAGATAGTGGTTTGTGATGTGAAGGGAAAAGTTCTTAATTTAACTAATATAAATAATCTCACAATACCAAGTACGAATGATTCCATCAAGTCAGTGTGTGTTCGGCCAAACCAGTAAATAGCTGATGGTCTATTCATAAAATTCAATAAAAGGGAGTTTTATTGTAAAATCATTAATTCAGGAAGTATAGCATCTCTAATCTTAAATAAAATATTGTGATTTTATCAGCAGCTAAAGTAAGAGAAATTTTTAGCTCTGCCTGTTGTGTAAAAATGGTGGTTACAAATCAGCATTACATAATATGGTATGAAAGCTTATGACTTTTTCAAGAACTCTTTTTAGTGAAGGGAAGATTTTCAGTAATGAAGGTAAGCCTCTGTTTCTAGATGTTGCTACAAATGTGAATCATGATTTGTGTTAATCACTAGAAGATTATGCTAGGACGAGAGGTACTGTTTTTTTAGTCTTATGATTTGAACATAAGCCTAAAAAAAAATCATCCTTTCAATTAAGGTTTTGATATATTGCATGTGAACTGAAACATCACATATTTATTGGGTAATAACCTGAAAAAGATTGTTATCTTTTTTCATAACTTTTAATCAGAAAATTTGCCTTTGCCAATCCCAGTGAAGTTGGTTTTGGAAAAAATAAAAGTTTATTTTCAATAAATTATTTTTCTAGTGAAGTGATATATAGTGGTTTGGTCGATTGAATTCTTTTAATGTTTAGGTTTACAACCAATCATTGTTGAGCCAATTTTGAGTGGAGATGAACTGAGAACAGATGTTCATGGAATGGAGACCCAAATCACAACTCTTGGCTCTAACAATATTGTATGTGTACTCTCAACAACAAGTTGTTTTGCTCCTCGAGCCTCTGACTCTTTGGAACATATTGCTACATTATGTAGTCGCCATAACATTCCTCATCTTGTGAATAACGCATATGGATTACAAAGTGCTCGCCTAATGCATTTGATACAAGAAGCTGCCAAGTCAGTAATCTTTTTAAGTAGTCTCTAGTTTATTTTCTTGATTAGTTGTATAAATTTCATATGATATAATTTTTATATACAAATAATTGAATTGGTCATTACATCTCAAATATGAATTGGTGAGTGAAGTTAAAATTAAATTGTATTATATCACCATAGCATTGTATATTATCATCATAGCCAATTATATTATTTTACTTCTACCTATTGTAACTTGTTTTAAAAGTTCAAATAATTCCTTAAATCTTTCATATTTGTATATAATGATCATAATGATATGAAGAAATAAGTCAGTCAGAGGAGTGGAAACTTATAAATATGGTGTTTATCCAAATATATACTTTTTCACTGTATTTTTTATATAAATATTTTAATGGACTTAAAAATATGATATGTGCTATCTGTAGTGATCTTGGCTGCAATGGGCATATATGTCACCAATAACATAAATGCAGATTAATTATTTTGCTAGATTTATATTCAATAATTTGATTTAACAGTACTTCTATAGGCCTGATTGTACTTAACCTAAGAAAATATTGACTTTTTAGATATTGTTCTGTTTTGGGAAATTTGTTTAACTTGTGTTTGTTACCGTAATATTAACAATTACCTAATGTCCTTTTCTTATTTGTGTTTAATTCCCATAATTTATGTATTGAATAAGTATATCATGTATAATATCTACTTTTGCTGATGTTTTTAGGTGATTTTATCTCGATTTTAAATTATTATGGGAAATAGTATTTGTTATTTGTTTATTGTTACATGTTAGTAATTTTCTAAATCTTTTTTTTTTGTTATACAGTAGAACCTCGATAGTAATACTCTCAAGGGGATTTGGGAAACTTGTTACCAAGGGATTCTTCTTATTGAAGTTCATGATATCAAATCTTATTTTAAAGGTTACTGGTTTCTCTGAAAGGCCTTTATAGCTAATATATTCCTGATAAATCTCTACCTACACATTTATTTTATTCAAAGTAAATTTATTGTTATTCTAACAAAGTGATCGGTTATATTATCGAGTTTTTACTGTATTTATTCTTAACAATTCTATTTTTCATGATTAGAAAAAGTTATAATATTCTGGGTGATGTCAAATGCCTGCATACAGTATTCCATATTACTAACACTGCTCTTTGTTAAAAGTATATTTATATTGACTAAAATTGGTGCTCATGTTTCAGAAAAGGGAGAGTTGATGCATTTGTTCAGAGTACAGATAAAAACTTATTGGTCCCTGTTGGAGGTGCAATAATTTCAGGATTTGACAAAGGTCTTCTAGAAAGGATATCTCGAAATTATCCTGGTAATTTAAATATTATCATTTCTGACATTTCAATTTCCTAACATATTCTAATAATGACTTGAAAAAAAAATCTTAATTGTGCCTAATTATTCTTGTAGGAATTAATTTTATGTTATCTAATTATTGAAGTTACTTTAGGCACAATCTGCATTTTTTAAATTTCTTTATTTGTGAAGAGTGTGTGTACTTACGTGTGTATACGTTTTGTATGGTTCTTGAGGTTCAGTCAATAAAGTAACAACAACACCATGATAACATTTCAAGACTATATTGTTCTCATAATCGTGCCCTAAAGTGAATATCAATATATCTTGACAGTTTTCTACTGCTAGTAGTCGTAGATCGGTCCTCTGCATTAAAAATTAGCCCTCCAAATTGTTGTTTTATCGAAACCTCTGCCTAACTGTGTTAACTCTAATTAGCTCATAAGTGAAACAAATGATGAGCCTGTCTAAGATGGATTTCAATGGTCTTAAATGTTTTATGATATAAACCAGAATACTAACTGCTGCGACAGATTTTTAATGAACTTTGCCATTAGCTAAAATCATATCTGTTAATTCTGCACCACCAAACAAATGTTTGGTATCTCTCATTACAAAATACACAAAACGTTTCTAAATATTTCAGATGGTACACTGACCGGGAATTCCATGAAAATCAGGAAATTTGTCACTGAGAAAAAAAGCGTAGATTATGCTTGTATTTTACTATGCTCCGGTAATTTTGTGAGTTTGTTAGATAATTGAAAAGTAAGATTTATTTACTCATCTTCACTTTTAAACTACAATATAAAAATATATTGGAATTGATAATCAGATACATCAACATCAATTTTCAATAGTATTGAGAGCATTAACATCAATGGTGAAATATCAACTATCATACAATAAATTTATGATTCATTAAAACTAATGACGGCCGTAAATCAGTTATAAGAAGTATTGTACTAATCATGAAAAACAGATCATAAATTTCATATTAAAATTTGTCTTGAAATTTATGAAAAGTAACCTAGAAAACCTAGAATTATGCCTGATTATTTTTTTTTTTTTTTTTTTGCTTGATAGTCACCCTCACTTAGCCAAGTAACTGTATTTAAACTTAAATTACTCAAAAGTATTGTTCCAAAAACAGCTGATTAAGTAAAACTAATTTCTTTGTATGTAATATTGGTGGGACCAAAAATCACTTACAAACCCCCCTTATCTCTTCACATTTACACTCCATTCATTTCTTCTCTTCCATTCTTCCAGATCAAAAGTTTCTGAACATGGATTATCACTTTATCTATTAATCTCTTTCTCTTATTTGTTATTTTGATCTATCCTATTAATTATATTTTGTACATATATCTGTATGTATATATCTTAAGGGACTTTGCCCCAGAATAAAGTTTTCTTTCTATTCTATTTTTTTTTTGTTTTCAATGGTTCAGGTCCACAAATAATTTATTTACCTCCACAGCTAATGCTAATATCTACTAAGTGCATGAAATAAGTATACCCACATTTCCAATTACTTATTTGAATACATAAATTAATGTTTATATTTTACTTCTTCTTTTTTTTTTTTTTTTTTTTTTTTTTTTTTTTTTTTTTTTTTTTTTTTTTTTTTTTTTTTTTGTCTTTTACGAATAGCATTACTTTTCCTTTTTCATTTCCACCAATGACAATCTTTGGTTTTATGCTACCAGTTCGTTTCGAAAGTCCTTTATGTTTTTTTTGGGTAATTCAAAAATTCAATGAACTAATAACTATACAATAACTTAAATCATTAAAATAATCTCCATCACAACTAATAACTTTATCCCACCGTGATGCAAGATCCCAAATAACATTTTTTAAATAATGATTGATCTTTGCTGGTAAAAAACAGATTTAATTGCTATTCTAGGCTTTGCTGGTTATCAAAACATTGCTGCTGTAGAGAGATCCAGAAATTTGAAAAAAGGGGATAATCAGTGGAGGAAAGGTCAGGAGAATATGGTCGGTGGGGCAATGTTTCCCATTCAATTTCGGCCATCTAGTAGGACTCTGTAGTAATAGTTTGTTCCCGACTTAGGAGCTCATAGTGCACAATGCCTTTGCTTGTCCATAAAACAATGAGCTATACCTTTTTTGGATGGACATCAGGTTTTAGAAGTTGTTCTTGTTCTTCATCAGCTGATAGCCATTGCTATGATCGCACTATACCCACTTTTCATCATAAGTGATAATAATTAAATGTCTGAAGTGGTTGGGGCACCTCCTGAGAATGGATGATGGCTGAGCTGTCAAAGGGTTTTATCAAGGTTACCCAGAAGGATTGAGAGCTTGAGAAAAGCCAAAGAGCAGATGGAAAGATAAGTAGTGGAGGACCTCTGAAGTTTTAAAGTGTCTAAGACTTGCTGCAGACACACAAGGCTGTACAAGAGTTATTAAGTAGGCAAAGGACCGCCTAGTGCGTTTGTCGTGCCTAAGAAAAAGGAGATGATTCTGTCAAAAAATGGGTAATTTTTTAATCAAGCAGCTAACGATGAATCTGTTGTCAGTCGAATAATCTTATTTGCCTCTGATAACTTGTGAGGGATCCATTTATACAGTTTTTTTCTCATTTGATGTAGGTATTTGCAGGCTCTTGCTTATGAAATATTTAACTGCTTACCTATTTCCTCACATGTTTGACGTGGATCTGAATCAATTAATTCTCAAATTTCCTGTTAATTGGCAACTTGAGGTCTTCCATAATGAGCATAATCTGCAAGCATTTCATTGCCTTGACATAATTTGGAAAATCAATACAGAGCTTTATGCTCAGAGATTACCTTCTCACCAAACACAGAGCATATTTTTCAAGAGCCCTCGGTTGCCTTCAAGCCAAGTTTAAATTCATATAATAAAATTAACCGAATTTAAATTTCAACACTCAGCATTTTAATATATTTCTTTAAACGGTTTAGCAATGACTGGATTATAAGGTAATCCCTATTTCAAAGAAAGTAAACAATATTGTTTACATTGGAAAAGGTCTTATTGAAAATAGCATTATAACAAACACGGTATATACAGACCAAATAAATCTTAATTAATGAGAAAACAACAGTACTTCTGGAAATGGCCTTGTATTGTACTTTGCACTTATGCTTCTATCCTCCATTTGTAAAACTATTGCATATTAAATTTGTTGTTTACTTTTGAAAGCATCAAGTTTCTCCTTTAGATACTCAAGTTCATTTTAAGTTTATATTTTGTTGCAGGGCGTGCATCTGCTAGTCCTGTGATAGATGTGTTTGTGACATTACTTTCATTGGGAAGCAATGGTTACAAAAATTTAATATACGAACGTAAAGAGATGTTTAAGTATCTGAACGTAAAGAGATGTTTAAGTATCTGAAAGAAGAGCTTGGAAAAATAGCAGCTAAACATGGAGAACGAATTTTAGATACTCGCAATAATCCTATTTCAATGGGTAAGTTTTTTTCATTATTGTTATAATAAATAATTACCATTCATGTAATAGAATCCTATTATTAATCAGGTTTTACCTTGTTTAATAAAGGTCACTAAGTTAACTCCTAACAATTTAACTTTGTACCTTTGTGTTATTTAAAACTATATTTATATTTTTGTAACTCTTTATTGGGTTCATACAAGAATAATGCAGGTTTTGAATATTTATTTTATTTAGACATGTGTTGGCCAAGTAAACAAAGATCTCCAGTCTAGATGATGGATTATAAACAATAGTTTTTTTCTTCAAAGATTAGTTTAGTTTCTGTTACATTTTCTATTAGTGAAGACCTCTGAAATTCACCATGTCAAAAAAAGATTTTCATCAATTTATTTTTACGAGTTCAAACTTGGTTGAAGTGCGGCTAAACCGCAGGTGTAACATTGATGTTGTTTGGGGCGAAGGAAGCATCTGTGAATGTGCAGTGCAGAAATAGTTCCATAATTTCATCTTGGAAATTTTGATCTCTAAGATAAGAAAGGTCATCCCCATAAAAGTGTTAGTGCATAGGTAAGTATCTGAAGTATCAATGTTAATGAAAATTGGTCAAGTTTTTTTAATTGTATTAATCCCACTCAAGTTTTATGAAAATTGGTTATTGTAGTTCTTATTTTTAACTATAACTAAACTTATATTTGTTAGTTGTAAGCACAACTAACTTTCTTGAATTAAATTATTCATTTGGTTTCTTCAATTTTACTACTTAAGTTGAGAATATTTATTTGCAACTAGCAACTGTTAATAAATAGAAATCGGTAATCATAGTTTAACAGGTAAGTAGTAACTAGCAAAATAAATATAGCTTAATGAAAACACCATGAAAAGAGGGTAATCTAACCCTGGGTTAGATTGAAAAGACACATGCAGAGAAACACCGTGGAAAAAACAGAATACAATTAAATAAATATTAAGTCAATTGTACTACAGATTTATTAATTAAAATTGTTATGTACATTGGTACTTTACTTTAGTTATGGAATTAAAATATAATAGAATGGATCCTGTTTAGTAGAGCATAATGAACAAGAATCCTATTGCCACTTATGGATGACACACAATATTGATATTTGATTCACAGCTATATTTTTTCTTAATTGTTTCAAACAACATTTAGTTTGTAATAAAAGACATTCAGTTGGTATTAAATATAAAATTAATGTTTGTGCTAACCTTTTCTGTGCAATTAATAGATAAAACAGAGCGTAGATCTCTCAAGTGACTGAAAACTCAAATGTGCTTGAACAAAATGAGCAGGTTAGGTTATATAGGCCAGGCATATTAGAAAAAAAGAGGCTCAGGAGAAAGTTTTGATATATTTTTCTCCTCTGTGTTTTTTTGGTCACTGAACACGAATTTGAAGTTTGCGGGCAAACATTTTTGCCAGGAACTTTGTTTTTGGGCACTTTTTTTTTTTACTAAATTTTGACACTTTTTCCACGATATCTTGAAAACTAAGCGTTTTTTTTGGAAAAGATATTATTAACACCATGAATAAATATGCATTTTGATGCGTGCAAGTGACAAAACGGTTGTTCCTACAAAAAAACTTCACGAATCAAAAATGTAGGAAATTTTTTATTTAATTGTGTAAATAGTGTCTTTTCCAAAAAAAACACTTACTTTTTTAGATATAGTCTTAAAAAAAAACACTTACTTTTTTAGATATAGTCTAAAAAAAAAAAAAAAAAACACTTACTTTTTTAGATATAGTCTTAAAAAAAAAAACACTTACTTTTTTAGATATAGTCTTAAAAAAAAACACTTACTTTTTTAGATATAGTCTTAAAAAAAAACACTTACTTTTTTAGATATAGTCTTAAAAAAAACACTTACTTTTTTAGATATAGTCTTAAAAAAAAAAACACTTACTTTTTTAGATATAGTACTTTTTTTAGATATAGTCTAAAAAAAAAAAAAACACTTACTTTTTTAGATATAGTCTAAAAAAAAAACACTTACTTTTTTAGATATAGTCTTAAAAAAAAAACACTTACTTTTTTAGATATAGTCTTAAAAAAAAACACTTACTTTTTTAGATATAGTCTAAAAAAAAAACACTTACTTTTTTAGATATAGTCTTTAAAAAAAAACACTTACTTTTTTAGATATAGTCTAAAAAAAAAAACACTTACTTTTTTAGATATAGTCTAAAAAAACAAAACAGAAAAAGTGTTGACATTTGGTCTAAAAAACAAAGTTCCGGGCAAAATTTTTCCCTGCATATTTCAAATTCGTATTCAGCGACCCAAAAAACATAAAGGGTGAGAAAATCAAAACTGTAGCAAAATTTTTATCTGAAAATCTTAATATGCCTGGCCTAGTAACCATAGACGAATTATATTTCATTCAAGGGTATATAATATTCTAAATTGCTATTGGGGAAGTGCTGGAATAAGTAGTAAAAGCTATTTAATTGTTGCACACTCTCAAAGTTGTGTCACTCATAGGTGACAATAGGCGCTAAAGGGTTAAAGTTAATGAGAAATACGTCAGTAGGATTATTCTTCCTAAGGGGTTATCATATTGCAATAATTTAATTTTTTTCATGTTATTATAGAGTATTGAGGAGGCGTGGTAGCTCAGTGGGTAAGGCACTTTACTACCAACTCCCGGGTCTGAATCGAGTCCGACTGAAGGCAGAAAATTTATTTTCTGTTATTTCGGTCATGGCTCGACTTCAACGTCGGGAGACCCTCCTTTTTTATTATAGAGTATTTATAGTTGTCTACATGAATATAAAATCAAAATAATATTTTTCTTGTTTTTATTTGACTTGGGTTTTTTTTATTATTCTCACGAATTTTATGTTTCTTCCTTATTTTATTTTTTTTATTTTTTTATTTCTTGAGAACCTTTACAAGTTTTTGTTTTAGCTATGACATTGAGCGGTTTGAGTTCACCTATTGATCCAAAAAGAATAGGTATTTTGGGATCAATGTTATTTTTGCGTGACGTTACTGGTACAAGATGCATTACTGGAATAGATCCTAAAGATGTTGCATCATATCATTTTGAAGGCAAGTTTCATGATTTTATGTGTTATAGTTATTATATTTTAATCATCCCTGTTATATATGTTCAATTCAAAGATGTAAATAAGGATACTTGCAAGTGATGAGATCATTTGGTGATGCTTTGTTTGAATTTTATTTTATTAAAAAATTTCCAATAATTAGAAAATTTAGAGACTGACCAGTTGACAACCAGCTTCTTGCATCATTAAATCCTTATTTAGTAAACTTTTTGTTGAACCCATAAAAAATGAACTAGTATAATATATTAGGTAGTTAAATGTCAATAAGTTATTGTTTAATTTTTCTATTATATTTAATAGCAATAAATTTTATTTTTATATATATTTTATTTTACATGGTGTCTACCAATTTCAGTTATCAAAATTCCTGACTTTGAATTTTTCTGGATATTCCCAAATTTTTCAAAAATATTTCTAGAAATTCTCGACAAACGATATTATAATGCTGTTGCATTAATAATCTAAACAAACCAGTCAATGCATACTCTGACACAAAAGTGAGGTTAAAATGATTTTTTTTCAAAAATTATTTACAATAACGTGCATCTCAAAAACCGTTAAAAGTATGACAAATACACATTGAAATAATTTTGTAGAAAATTTATTCAAATTATATAGAGTCCATTGACCTTCTCCCCTCCTCCCCACTGTTATTTCATCCCCCATGAGTGGGGACTTTTAGTATGTTTATCTTCTAACTACTCCTTACGAAGCCCTGAAGTCAAAAAGTATCGCATATTTCATGCACTCTACAACATCTTTATTGACTGGACTAAACTGTACAGGGTTCTCAGTGTGCTGGCATGGGTGTTTTGTGGTTGATCAAAATTTCATATATCGATCGGATAGTAAATTTAACCAGCTTTTAGATGAAAAAAAGAAATCTTTATTAAGACAAATAGTTTCAGAGGTAGAGTCAAAAAAGTACAGAAAACGTGTTCAATTTGTCACTCTCTGCATACTTTTAAAGTAAACTAAATTTGCTGCCATTTGAGACCAGGGTGATATATGTATATATATATATATATATATATATATATATATATATATATATATATATATATATATATATATACAGGGTGTGTAAAATGGGTAATACTGCAAACTAAACGGGGTAGAATGGCGCAAAAACGCAGCTCGTTTTTTTACCTAGTCGGTTGAATTCAAATGCTTTGGCACTCCTCGAAGCAATACCACTATGGTGGCAAATGGAGGGGTGGCCACCGCATATTGGACGAGCTATAAGAATTGGCTCAATCAACATTACCCTGGAAGATATGGACCTGTGCATTGGCCGGCCCAAAGCCCTGGTTTGACACCACTTAATTTTTATATTTGGGGTAGGCTTAAATCGGAAGTGTACAGAGTACCTATTCAGGACATTAACCACCTCATCACAAGAATTCGCAAATCATGTGTAGCAATGAGAGCTGACCCTGTACAGATTCAAAGAGTTACATCAGCGGTGTAGACCAGATGTCGTCAGTGTATACTGCGAGGAGGAGGCCAGTTCCAGCAACTTTTATAATTTTCAGACATATCCTTTACTATTTAACTTTAATGTGAGAATTAATTTAATTTTTCTTTGTAGTTTTTTTTTTTTTTTTTTTTTCCATGTAACGACCTTAGAGACCACGCAAATATCATTCACTTCTTACTACTTCTCTCCTTCCTTCTCTCTTCCCACCTTTTCTTCATTCTTTCTGATTGCTCCTTCCTTCTTTCTTCGGTCCACGCTTTTCCTTTTCTCGCATCCTTCCTTCACACAAGAACCTGGATTACATTTAGTTTTGTCCTGTATTCATCCCTATCAAAACAGTCCTGGTCGGACGGAATGAGATAGAAACATGAGGTTTGTGTTGTTTAACTACATTTTTATCTAGTTTCTCCATCTTGCTTATTGTCATCTACTTGCCATACACCCTGTGTGTGTGTGTGTTTGTATATATATACACATATGGTTCCCAAGGTACAGTTCTTCGAAAATAGACCATTTTTTCAACAAAAAAAAAAAAAAAAAAAAAAAAAAAAAAAAAGTTTTTTTTCGATATAGTCACTTATTTTGTGATATATATCCTAAAATACGCATCCCACTTCAAATATTATGAAGTAGAATATTTAATTAGCTTCCATTTGAGACCAGACTGGTACCTCTGGGTCCAGTGGTTCTCTTAAATACGGCAGATAACAAAAAAAAAAGTGGTTTCAAATACCGGGAAATACCGTTCACAAATAAACTGTTCTCGCGTCTTTTTATGATTTCTTTTTATCAAAGAATAGTCTGGCTTGAGACGCTGCCCGATAAACATTTCCGTTAACTGCTTCTGTAAATTTAACATTTTTATTTTCTCTCTCTATTCTCTTATTATTCTGTTATTGTTTTCGTTATTTTGTTTACTCAAAGTTTTATTATTAATTAAACTAGTAAATTACAAATATAAGTTTCGTTTTTATTTTTCTATAATAATTACGATAACTGTTGACGAGTTGGTGAAGCAAGAGTTGAATATTTTTAAAATGGCTGTATGTTCAATTTGTGAAACGTCGATCGCACGAGAAGAAAAAAAGATATTAAACTGTCAAAAATGTAAGATGATATTTCATGAAAAATGCAGTAATCTTCAAGAAAAAGAAATTGAGGCCATAAGAACAGAAAAAAAAATATGGTTGTGCGAAAAATGCAACAAAAGAAAAAAAACAGCAACAGTCGAGGAAAAAAACCAAAATTCATGAAAATCGATTCCGGATCAAAACACCGAACCGACGGCATCTCAATTATTGTCCGCAATAAAAAAAATTGAAGAAACCACCAAAGATCTGAAAGGCACATTAGAAAAGTACGCCGAGATAAGTTTCGAGCTGAGTGATCGGCTCTCAAAAATTGAAAAACATTTAGAAGGCCAGTCCAGGCATCTGGAGGAAGTGGTGCTGGAAAACAAAGCACTAAAAACAAGAGTCACCGAGCTGGAAATTAGGGTGAATAAGGCAGAACAAGGGTTGTTATGTAGATCGGTCGAGATACGCGGTATACCGGTACGCCCGGGGGAGACCCCCGCAGGCCTGGTTACAAGGGTGGGAGCTGGCCTTGGTCTTAAGTTAAACATTGAGGACATAGATATGGTCGAACGCCGAAGGTCGAGAAAAGATGACCCGCGATCACCGCCCATCATCGCGCGCTTCGTGAGGCAGTCAGTGAGGGATGATCTGGTGCAAAAAAGAAAGATTAAGCGAGACTTTTCGACCAGAGATATATTATAGGTTGGCAGGAAAATGATTCCCACCGGATATATCTCGCCGAAGAGATGACACCAGCGAACAGGCACCTATACTGGCTTGCACGGCAGAAGAGGTCCACCGGAAAAGTGAAATATGTCTGGTTTGCGGCTGGTAGAGTGCTCTGCCTGAAAGATGACGGCCATCCGGTGATCTTCATTGACCAGGCTCAAGACCTTGATGTTTTCGGATGACAACCAGGATTGCAAGTACCATCCAGTCTTTCTCGCGGATACAGCATTCTCTCTGATCTTCATTTTTTTTTCGGCTTTTGTATTGGTATTAGTCTTACAGCTTATTATATTTGACATTTACCACATATTTCCATATATCTTTCTTTTTCATTTTTACTTTTTCTTACTCTTATTTGTACTTTTCCCTACATCGCAATCGATTTATTTATTTTTTTCAGAAAAAAATCATTTTTTCTACCAGTTTATGTAAATTTTTGTCTACGTTTTAGTAATGATTTGACAAACCATAATTTTTTCGTTAATTATTATATATCTAGATCTCTATACAATGTAATATTCTTATTTTTCTTTTCTTGTCTCTGTGTTTCAAATTTCCTAATGATAGATGCATTTATGTTTTCCCGTTGTTCTTACTACCCTATTGTTTCTGTGATAATTACTGTTCCTATAAGCTCCAATTGAAAATTTCCATTATCTCTCAAAGTAACCTTGTCCTCCCTCTTTCCTATGTCTAATATACTACTGACCTGTCACGTTAACTCCCAATCCCTCCCAGCGCACTTCGATGAATTTCATGACTACTTTATCCATAACACCTACCATATCATTGCAGTTTCTGAGACTTGGTTGAAACCATATATTCCCACCTCTTCCATATCTATTCCTGATTACACCCTTATTCGCCATGATCGGACGGACCGAACTGGTGGAGGTGTTTGTTTATATGTTCGCAATAACCTAAGAGCAAAAATTCTTCTAAAATCCAGTTCTCTTGATATTCCACACCTTGAATACATGTTCACTGAAATCTCTTCGGAATCATTTTCCCTCCTTTACCTCATAGTTTACCGCCCTCCTCAGGTCAAATTCGACCCATCATTCGAATCATCTCTTTTTACTTATGTTCCTCTGTATAATAATGTCATCATTGCTGGTGACTTTAATACTAACCTCCTCTCAGATTCTTCTGATAAAATGTATCTTATGGACTTGGTGTATTCTCTGCATCTTTTTGCAGTACCTTTCCAACCCACCCATCACACTCAGTTCACAGATACGTTAATTGACCTTATGATTGTTGATTCTCAGAAAAACCTATTATCCTTCTCTCAAAATCCAGTACCTTTCCTCTCATGCCACGATCTCATCGTGATATCAGATATCTCCTATGACATATCTGTTCCTATCCTTATTCCTAAGAAAATATCTTGGAGAAATCTAGACCATATAACCCCAGATAGAATAGAACCCTTACTTGACGCACTATCCCATTCCTTGGAATCCATATATTCTTCCCCCTCAATTGACGAAATGGTGGAATGCTAACATAATCTTTATACTGTCCTTAATCATCTTGCCCCTCTCAAAACCTCAATTATCCGACGACTACCAGCTCCATGGATCAACCCTGACATTAGAAATCTGATGAAGCGAAGAGATGCTTCCAGGAGACGTTTTAGGCGTACTAGACATTCAGATGATTATTCATCGTTTAAGCTTCTTAGAAACCTCACCCAGTCCTCTTTACGCCGTGCTAAAGCACAGTATTTTCAAAATATCCTATCCCAAGCGCCTGACCCTAAATCTAAATGGAAAATTTTGAGAAAATTTGCAGTACCCAGTTCCACATCTGATAGCAATTATCTATTCACTCCAGATGAACTTAATTCCTTCTGCTCTGCCTTCCTGTTATCTTACCTGCCCTGCTCCACATATATAATTTCTCCTTACAAAACTCTATTTTCCCTACAGCTTTGAAAAAAGTCCTTGTCCGTCCATTAAATAAAGTTCGTTCTCCTTCCTCAGTTTCCCACTTTAGACCTATATCAATCCTATCAAATTTATCTAAACCATTTGAAAGATTAGCACATACCCAACTCACCTCCTTTCTTGACTATAAAACTCTCCTTAATCCTTTCCAATCAGGATTCCGATCGGGATACTCCTCACAGTCTGCTTTGGTAAAAATTACTCAAGACCTTTACTACTCCTTAGACCAACAGAATATTACGATCCTGATCCTTTTTGATTTTTCAAAAGCTTTTGATTCTGTTGACCATACAATCTTCCTCTCCAAACTCCATAACCTCTCAATATCTAATAGTGCGTTAAGCTGGCTTCATTCTTTTTTATCCAACCGTTCCCAAACAGTGATTATACCTGGAAAACCTCACTCATCTTCACTACCTCTCGTGAGGAGGACCCTAGGGATCTTCTCTTTCACTTACCCTATTTTCTATTTATATTAACGACTTGCCGAATCGCATCCACTACTCCCAATATCATCTTTATGCTGACGACTTGCAAATATATTTATCCTTTCATCCTTCAAATATGCTAGAGGCGACTTGTAAGCTACAGAAAGACATAGATAGCATTAACCTTTGGGCAGAGGAGAATAAATTAAGTCTAAATCCAGAAAAAACAAAGGCTATTCTCATTGGGTCAAAACCTCACCTAAAAGCTCTTCCCTACTATCCACTGCTTTTCCTAAAAAACCGTCCAATTCATTTCCAAAATTCCATTAAAAATCTGGGAATAACTTTCGATAAACATCTTGCATGGAATAGCTATATCTCTCAAATCCCGAGAAAATCTATTTTTATTCTTAAGCAACTTTCACATTACCGTGATTCATTACCATTAAGTACTCGAAAACTTTTAGTATTGTTAAATATTCGCGATCTTTTGCCCTTTCAAATTTCCCGGGTTTTGCTATTCCTTCGATGGGGGCACTCCGGGTGGCAGGATTTGCGAACCCCCACTTCTTCCTCCGCCACCGACTTGAACACTTGGTGGAACTTCGGCTCTGCAAATTATTTCATTTACCTTTTCCTATCCTATTCAAAATTACCCCCAACCTCTTTCATTTCACCTTGCAGTCAGCCGGTAAGTTTCTCTCTTCATGCCCACAGTTCTCGCCACCAAGGTAAGCCAAACTTTAATTATTTTCGTCCCATCACGGCTCTCCCTCATGAACCAGTCCCCAATTTCAAAATACAGTCCACTATTCTCAACCCAATACAAGTATCATCACTCATTTTTCCTAACTTTGACTATGGATGCGTAGTATATGGAGGACTGTCTGATGAGCTCGAGATGAGATGTAAAAGAGTAATGAACTGTTTTATTAGATTTATTTTCGGGATCTCCAGACGCTCTCACATATCTCACAGGTATTCTGAAATTGGGTGGCTGTACCCCGGTTTTCGACGTCAATACTTCCTGGGTGCTCTCATATTTCAAACCATGAAAACCAAAAAACCCACCTATATCCATGACCTCCTTACTCTGCGCTCCTCCATTCACCTCTTAAATACTAGAACCCAACCCATCAACCTATACACTCCGGCGCATCGAACTGCATCCTTCGAGAAATCCTTTATTATCCGTGCTTCCTCGTTATGGAATTCATTGCCCATCACAATTCGAAAAAGATCCACTCTTACTTCCTTTAAACATCATTTATTCCTTTACCTCCTTCATTTTCAATCTTCCGAGCTAATGTAAAACGTGAATATTTATGTAATATACATTATAATAGTATACATAAGATGTATCATTTTACAAGATGTCACAGTTATCTTGTAACATATAATTTAATTATTTATCAATTTTTATTATTATCTATTGTTATTATTTATTATAATTAATTATCAAAGCCAGACGATTGTCCTATGTACTGTAATCATATGTTATTCTTAGGGAACAAGTAGTCCCAGAATAAAGTTCATTTTCTTCTTAAAAAAAAAAAAGAATCAAAATCTATTTATTTTGTTATCATCAAACATTGTTTTATGTACCTAAATACCATACTAAAATGCTTGAACAAACATCATGGTACCTATAAGTACAAATCACATTTACACAAAAAAGAAAACTTAAAAAAACTGTATGTAGTGTGCGTGTGTGTGTTTGTATATAAGTATATATAAGTTATATACAGCCGGTTGAAAAACTAAAAACAAAGGAAAAAGGTTATAATAACAACACGTACGAACGCTTACTATAAACTGATTTATTCCTCTTAGTAATCCTGCTTATATACAATTCGGTATGTTTACAATGTTACCTTAGGTATTAACACTGATATTGTCTCCATACAGACATTAACTCCCCCCTGCCAGTTTACAACATTCCTCGTAAACTTTATACCCCTACATAAAGATAAATATATATATACTAAACATAACAAATAAAACAAAATACTTGATACTTCACAAGAACGAAAAATAAAATAACAGAAAACTTACAAGCTACATACATTACACTAAAAAAAAAAAACACAATAGCATCACTTGTTGCACTCAACATAATATCTAAATTAAACATTTGATGTTTGGAAGTTAGAACACTCCAGATCAAACGGGGCTTTCCGGGATTTTAAGTTGTTCAATATGAACTGTTCTACGTTTAATGGGTTCTTTCAAGCTCTCAATGGTGACCACATTGTGTTCCCTAACGACCACTACTTTAAATGGTCCCTCATATCTCCGCAACTCCTTGTTTCTATTCGACCTCAATTTCCTATATACGATAGTCCTGATTTTAACGTCTGTCATTCCATCCTTAGCTTTCAAATTTTCTCGGGCTACCCTCCTTTATTTTTCCTTTCCCATTTTCTCCCGGACATCCACCCACAATTTTCCCAACTGCAAATGGTTGTTTACTATCGCCTCTGTTATGCCCCCGTCTACCAAATTGTCCTCCTAATTCCGACGACGTCCCCGGAGCCCAAAGAGGATTTCGAATGGTGACAATCCGGTGGTCGAATGTATTGAGTGGTTGTAGGCCGCAACCGCCTTCGTCATTGCTGTTCTTGGCTCCAGTCCCTTTTCCACCTGATGGACCCTTAAATGGTCGCTCAACGTGCTAAGAAGTCTCTCGATTCCACTTCTGCTCTTGGGATGACCCGGGGTGTTGAGGTGCCAGATTCTAGTTTTCCAGAGGTTCTAGTTTTCCAGATTATCTGCCCCCGCTTGTCATTGATAATCTCTTCGATTTCCTCCATCTCTGGCGCTCTTTCTTCTACCCTTGCTTGGTTTTCTAAAGATTGTCTTCTCAATGTCAAAAATTGCCACACATCCCTTAGACGTATTTTCCCTGTCCTCTTCTATAGCATTAATCATTAGCCCCCGCGATAACCAATCAGCTAGATTTTCTTTGCCCGGCTTATACTCTATTACCATGTTATATTGGCTTAAGATCTCCTTCCATCGTGTGATTCCTTCAGTTTTCCTACCCATTGTAGTGGTCTATGATCGTCATGCACACGAAAAGTCCTACCAAAAACTTACGGTCTAAAGTGGCCCACACGATCCCGAGCAATTCTCTCTGCAATGTACTGTATCTGGTTCCGCATCCGTGAGCCTTCTGCTGGCGTAAGCTACAGGACGCTCTCCCTTTTCCCCATCTAGAGATAGTGCTGCCCCTAATGCATACTGACATCGGTTGTGATAGTGAATTGCTTTGTGAAATCTGGGAACGCTAAGACCGGCTCTGCCTGAAGCCGTTTCATGCATTTCTGGATGCTATCCGCCATTTCCGGCGTCACTACCACATTCTTTCCTTTCTTTAGAAGGTTGTTTAGGGGTACTAGGTACTCCGCTACTTCTGGTATGAACCTTCTATAGTAATTAAGCGCACCCAGCAGTCTTCTAATACCCTGCACATCTCTGGGGACCGACATCCTTTGGATTGCTTTTACCTTGTCACTATCCGGTTTTACCCCATCCCTTAATATCGTGTGCCCTAAAAAATTTATGCGCTCCTGTCCCAGGATTGACTTTTCTCCTGACAATTTTAGTCAGAATCCTCTAACCCTACCAAAGACCTTTTTTAAGTGTTCCACATGCTGGGCTTCCGTTTTACTAAACACCAACAGATCGTCCATATAGACCTGACACATTGATTCATCTATACCCCGCAGGAACTCGTTCATAAGCCTCTGGAATGTTATCGGGGTGTTTTTCAGTCCGAACGGCATCCGAGTAAACTCAAAATGCCCTCTCTCAAATGTAAAAGTTGTCTTGTGTTGGTCCCGCAGGTGCATCTTTATTTGGTGATATCCAGCTTTTAAGTCTAGTGTGCTGAATATTGTCGCCCCACTCAACCTATGTATTATATCGTTGAACCTGGGAATCGGGTATTTCTCATCTGTGGTGTTGTTCAATTTTCTATAATCGACAACGACTCTATATTTTTCTTTATTTTCTCCAGGTGCGCAATTCTTCTTCACAGCCCATAAGGGGCTATTATTGGGCGAGGTGCTGTCCACTATAATCCCCTGTTTCTTGAGACTATCCAACTCCTCCCTGATATGCTGTCTTAGAGCTTGAGGGTATCTCCTCTCTTTCACATATGTTACTCTTTCTTGTTTCAATGGATTTTCGTGGACCGTCCTACCTGTTATTCCCAGCGAATCCCCCTCTTTGAGAAATATGTTCTCATATTCTCTTTTTAAGACATCTTCAGTCCTCCCCCCGACCAATTGCTCCCACTCTCGCCGTACCATCCCTTGGAAATTCCCACCATTTATATTTTCTTCCCCCTATACGGATGCTCCACCTCCCATCACCGCCTCTAATTGTTGCTCCGGCCCTACTTAGAAGGTTGCAACCAATAATCACCTAGTATTCCCTAGGCATTTCCTCCACCACGTGTACCTTTAAACTACCCTTTTCTTTGGCCCACCTTTCTAGCTCTATTAAGGCTTCCCCCTCTACTCTGCATGGACCCCCAGGGTAATCAATTTACAATTACAACCCTTGATCTGGACTGCCCTCTTACTTTTCTAATACCCCTGTACATACAATAGTATCCCCCAACTCTAATTAAAGGCAAACCGCCATCTCTTCCCTTCATATTATTACTTACTAGTCTGCAGTTGCCTCTCTGCTGACCTCCTCAGCTGCTGTCCTGCAATCCTCTCTCCTCCACTGGCCGTCTGCTTCTACTGCCTGGTCCGGTTGGCTCCTCTTCCGATTCAGAAGTTCCTCCTACATCTGTGGTGTCAGATGCCGAGTCTTCTCTTTCAGTTGTTCTGCGTCTGCTTTGTCCTATCTTCTGGGTGCTAACCTCCATTGGCTCCCCTCGATTGTCTCTACGGTACAAATATGGGCATTGCCTGGCTATGTGCCCTTCTGTACCACATTCGAAACATTTCGTGCGGGGGCACTGAGCAACGAGGTGCCCCACTTTCCCAAATCCATGGCATTTTCTATCCTCTCTTCTGCCAGTGGGTCGCGGTCTTGCTCGTCCAGGTCTTCCTTCAGCTCCTTCTTTTCCTTTATATTCAAAGTCCCGTCTCCTGTTGCCGACGGGCGTCAATCCTGAGCGCCTATATGCCAGCTCCATCCAGGCTCCTCAATCTCCATGCAAGTTTCCTCCTCTCTCGCACTGGTGTCCACCATCTCTTGGGCACACTCAACAAATGTGCGTTCCTTTGGTCGTCCTTCTTTCTTCCCAGTTTCTCTCTTCAACTACTACTGTACTGTAGTATAGTGGACAAGAATGCCATCCTTGCTTCTGCCTCTGCTGCACTTATTGTTTCCCTTAGCTTTTCTGTGATTCGGTTGAATCGTGCCAGAAGCGCTGCTGCATATTGGCCGCTGGATTGCCTCGGTCTTCTAGTTTCTCTAAACATTTGAAAGATGTCCTCTTCCGGGGTCCATCTTCCGCCTCCGAATGCCTTTATTAATCTTTCTTTCACTGCTGGCCAGGGCGTTTCCTCATCTGCCTGTATCTGGTTCAGTACGCTCTGCTTCACTCCACATACCAGTGCAGCCTTCAAGGAATCGGCATCCCCAGCGTCTAACAAATTTTCGCGTCTAACACCACCTTTTAAGAAATGGTTCAACTCATCTGTTTCCCCTGAATATTTCTTTAAGTCCAAGATGCCCTTTCTGAGATCCTGCGATGTCTCTGTCCTGATCTTCATCCATTCCAGAACGTTTGCATGTGCCGCTACTAATGTTCCCTCTGGTAATGGTGGCATGGCTTGGTTTTCCATTAGCGAATTTTCTCTATCAGGGTACTCTTGCCTATGAATGATTAAAAAGAAAATAAGCCTCTACGCTCGCTCCCGGGTTTCAGCACCAGTTATATACGGCCGGTTGAAAAACTAAAAAGAAAGGAAAAAGGTTATAATAACAACACCTAAGAACGCTTACTATAAACTGATTTATTCCTCTTAGTAATCCTGCTTATATACAATTTGGTATGTTTACAATGTTACTTTAGGTATTAACACTGATATTGTCTTCCTACAGACATTAACTTATATATATATATATATTTATTTAAATAACTATTCTACAATATTCGGGTTATAGGTCCTTCTTTGTGTTTAACAATATTTTGTTTAAAAACTATATACTTTATTACATTTTTTTTTTCCTTCCTCTCCTCTTTATTAACGTTTTGACCCCTTGTTAATTGGGATCCTCTTCAGAACTAGAAAAATAATACAATTCATAAATATCTTTCCTGACATTGGCACTCATCCAGGTAGTAATAATATAAAATTTAAGAGATATCCTCTGAAGAGGATCCCATTAAAAAAGGGGTCGAAACGTTAATAAAAAGGAGAGGAAGGAAAAAAAAAATGTAATAAAGCATATAGTTTTTTAACAAAATATTGCTAAACACAAAGGAGGACATATAACCTGAATATTGTAGAATAGTTAATTAAATAATTTCTGATGGTTGACAAAATATAATTTTGATATATATATATATATATATATATATATATATATATATATATATATATATATATATATATATATATATATATTATATTATTAATATATTAATATATGTCTTATACCTCTAGATATCACGTCGGGTTTGAGTGGGGGAGAGGTGAAAGGGTTGAAAATCATAAGTTCATAGCTGCTTAATCTAATAACTCGGAATTCATTTCTTTTATTACATTTTGTGTTCTTTATATCATTAAAACAAATCAAATTTGCAAAAACTTTGATCTTATGAATTTTTTTTCTTAGATCAATAGTTTTAAAGATGTCAGTCCCACTTCTCCTTGAAAACATGTTTATTGTAATTTTTGTCTGTAACCCTGAAACTATTTGTGCGATTCTAAATTACTTTTTTCATCTTAAAGCTGATTAAATTTACTATTAGACTATTACATACGAAGTTTTAATAATTTCCCTTAAAATACACATGCCAGCATGCTATAAAACCCATACTGTTGAGAAATCCAATTTTTTTTCCACTTTTTCTCTATACCTCCGAAACTATTTGTCCGATCCAAAATTTTATTTTTACATCTCAAAGCTAATTAAATTTACTAACAGATTTAATATATATAATTTATATTAAATCCCTTGAAACTCCCATGCTAGTATGATAAATGTTTATACGAGGTGTGATCAAAAAGTTCCAGGACTGAATTTTTATACATTTATTCATACAACATACAGGTTATTCAAATTTGTCTCCTTCGAAGTACTCCCCTTGGGAAGCTACACACTTTTCCCACCGGTGTTTCCACTGATCAAAGGCCCCAGAAAACTCTTCTTTTGTAAAGGTGTTTAGCAGCTCCGTTTTTTTTTTTTTCTTTAATTTCGTCAACTGTTTGAAATCTTCGTCCTTTCAGGTGTCTCTTGAGCTTCGGGAAAAGAAAAAAGTCGGCTGGAGCCAGGTCAGGTGAGTAGGGGGGCTGAGGAATGACAGTCATTGCGTTTTTTACACAAAAGTTACGGATAACTAATGCAGAGTGAACAGGAGCATTGTCATGGTGAAGGACCCAATCACCACTTTGCCACAGCTCAGGTCTCTTTCTTCTCACAGCATTACGCAATTTTCTGAGGGTTTCAAGATAAACAAAACGATTAATTGTTTGACCTTGTGGAAGGAATTCATAGTAGACAACACCTTTACAGTCAAAGAAAACCGTAAGCATGACCTTCACATTTGATTTGACTTGGCGTGCTTTCTAGGGTCTTGGAGAACCTTTTGATGTCCATTGTGATGATTGGGCTTTTGTTTCCACATCGTAACCAAAAACCCATGTCTGGTCTCCCGTAATGACATGTTTCAAGAAGCTTTCGTCGTCATTTGCCTTTTGAAGAAGTTCCTTAGAAACATGAGATCGGTGTTGTTTTTGGTCTTCAGTCAATAGTTTTGGCACAAACTTTGCTGCAACACGACGCATTTGAAGTTTTTCAGTTAAAATTTCCTGACATGACCCAAATGAAATGTTACACTCTTCTGCCATTTCACGGATTGTTAGTCGACGGTCTGATTGTATGAGAGCGTTTACTTTAGCAACATTGTCATCATTGATTGACGGTGAAGGGCGTCCGGAACGAGCATCATCGTCTGTGGATGTTCGACCATCTTTAAACCTCTTGAACCACTGATAGCAGCATGATCGGCTTAGACATTCTTCACAAAAAGCCTCTTGTAACATCAAAAAGGTTTCATAAAACGTTTTGTTGAGTTTCACACAAACACGTTGCTCTTCTTTCACATTCATTTTCATAAAATAGCCAAACTCTATAAAACTAACCTCAAACAAACTGTGCTAATGTTACTTTCAGTGATGTTATGATTGATCTGCTGTGTTCTTGTTGAGTCAGGCAATACAATGCTCCCAACCTCATCGTTGTGAGACATTGCATTCCCATAGTATATAAAAAGTCCTGGAACTTTTTGATCACACCTCGTATTTTGGTAAAATATGAGAATTATGACATATTCAGTGGGCTGGTGTGGGTGTTTCACTTGTTATAGCTGTTTTTAATTTAAAGTATCATATGTCCATTATTGATTTGGCATGTTTAGGTAATTAGTTCTTAGGTGATGAAATAAAGAAAATATTTCCATGTATTTTTATTGTAAATTTTTCAAATAATTTATATATAGTTTATGATTCTTTCTATCTTATAGGATGGGGGGCTCACCACAATAATGCACCTTGTCCTTATATAACTGCAGCAGCAGGTATTGGTATGAAGAAATCAGATGTTGATTTGTTTGTGCACCGCTTAGACAAGGTGATTTCTAAGCTGAAGATTAGATCAGGGCCATTAACTCCTACTTCTGTAGAAGAGTTAGGATCAAGTGGTCGCAGATCAACTGGTCGGGTAATGAATGGAGAATCCAGTGAACAAGGTAGCAGTGCCGGTACGTCCCTTGCTAGTAGTAAAGACAGTTTGAGAAAGTGATTGTTTATATAAATGTGTTCCAAGCCTGTAAAATGGCATCAAGACTTGTGTATAAATACTTTGTTTGATAAAATGTATAGGAATAATAATATAGATTTAGGACACTTCTTTACTATCTGAAGCAACTTTATTTTTTTTATTTTTTTTTTTTGCTTTATTTTGGAAACTATTAAGTTTAATGGTTAAACCTTTTTAATTTATATTAAATGTACACAGATCATTTTTATTTATTTTTTTATTAATTCATATAATAATATTGTGATATGTTACCTTTGTTGATGGTTTTAGTGTTATGAATCAATCCTTTCTGATTTGCAATAAAGCTTGTAGTACAAAAATGTTAATGTATGTAAGTGCGTGTGTGTTTGTTTGTTTTATATAAATAATTTTATATTATTTTTTTTTTTGTTTTATTAATTTGTTTACTTACTTTTCTATGTGTGTCTGTTGTTTGATCAAATGTGCTAATTTATTTATTTTTTATTTTTTCCCCTCATAAATCAACTCTTATCCATTTTGTATATAGTTTTTCTTTATCTAACCTTTTATACTATTTAAAAATAGAATATGGCTTTATTTATATGGTTGACTCATTTTAAATATGAGTATTGCACTTTGTGATGCTCAGATTTACGTTATTTAGTATATCTGTTTTATAAAAAGAGAAGAGACATAAAAAAAAAAAATAAAAAAAATAAATAGGAATTGAATTTATAGCCTTAAATTAACTTAAGGAAAAACAAACAGAAGGAAGTATATTAAGTTAAATAGAAACTTGTATTTCTTTAAAAAGATCTTATAAAAGAATGTTTTTACTAAGAAACATTCATTCTATAAGATGGTGATTTTTAAACTATCAATGGTTTAGATAAGGTTTCCTGTATTAAAGATTGTTAATATTTTTATGTAAAACTGTTATGTATCCGTATAGTGAGATTAATGTAAGGATCTGAAATTTAATAAGGCCATCACAGAAAATAGCACCTTCAGTCTTACATCTTTTGCTATTTAAACATTGATAAAAGTCATAGTTTTAATGTCCAGTTAGAAGATGTAGTAGCTTATTTCCTGTGTTGGCCCTTTCTAGTCATTCGTATGTCCCATTCAATGAATATGGACAATTTCATATCTATGCTGGATGTTGTTTATTAACTTAAACAAAACCTTAATTTTTAATTTAAATTTTGTTTTTATTACTCATTTTTTGTTAACTTTATTTTATATTTAGATATTTAATGCAAATAGGGCTTTCTGGTTTTAATTTAATATTTTGAGTATATATTTTTTGTAGATATGTGGAATCAAGGTGATGTGAATAAAATATTAGATTATAGTAGCTATTTTGAATTGTTTAAAGTACCTGATTTCTCTTATATTTTAATTTTATTCAATTGTTAGGTTTATGTTAGTAATAATATGTAACATTAAAATGAATTAGCATAACAGCTGTGCTTTTCATTTTGAGGAAATAGCAAGAATTTTTCTTCCAATGAGAAATTTTGTTTGTGAAGCTACCCTTTTTTATCTACTGGTCCTTCAATAGGCTGATTTGAAAATCAAATTATCAATGACTTAAGATAAAATAGTTTTATCTTCACATTATCCTTGTGAATGTCCAGTAACCCGAGACCAGTAGCTACACAAACAACCATTCCTATAGGAAGATGACCTTTTGTTGTTCTCCTAATCCCAGGTTTCTATTAGATTAGAAGTAATTTAAAACACTGTTTGTATTGTTTACTGGCCTGTTCTATGAATACTTAAAAAAAAATATTATTGAAGTTTATGACTATTTTTTATTTCTCACAATTGATTTTAATGTGTAAAACATTCTATTGGTCTAGTATTTATCTAAATTATGTAGTTATGAACTAAACTAATTGTTTCAACTATTTTTAGTAATATTTAACAAGTTCTTGCTATGCCTGTGCCTGATAAGCATGATATTACACTGCTTCTAGGATTATATAAAAAAAAAAGTATTGAGAGGTAATTGATGTGTTTTTACATGTGTAAATACAAATTAAAAGTCTATAATAGAACTTATTTTAGGTATTTTGGTCAGAATTTAAAACATATTTAGTTCTAATGCTTGTTGTGTACCACTATTGACCATTTCGTAATATAAGTAATTGCAAATTATATCCTTTCTAAATATATTATGCATAAATATGTTCAAATGTATTTGTCAATTGTTAAGAGTTTTTATTTCTTTAAAGGTTATGAAATTATTGCCTCGAAGCCATTGATAGTGGTAGTTTTCCAAAATTTTCATCCGACTAGTTGGTATTATAAAATGCTAAAATACAATTTGTTAGTTATTTTCATGTATAGTTAGTGCATGAGAGCTGATGAATGATTTGCTATATAATAGATGGGAAAAGGATTTTTTTAATGGAACTTTATAATCTTGCTCTACAACTCTAGCCAGAACTTTGCCTTTTTACAGGTCTTTATTAACATTTCTTATGACAGTTTAAATGTGTTTTATTAATTTTTCCACATTTAACATTTATTTATTCATTGCTTGGTTTATTACTAAACCGCTCACTGAAAACTAATTTATTAAATGTCTAGAACATCAAGTAAAGGCCTAGTACTTGTAATTAGTTTTTGTTGTAGACTTTTATATTATTTATGATTAATGTTTAGGCTTTTATATCATACACAATATGTGTATCCATGCTATTATTGGCTGCACAATATAAATACAAGTGTACATTATGATCAATAAAAACAATTGAAATTGAGTAATAGTGTCAACAATAAGAGGTAATTGCTGTTTATATACATTATATTTTGTTAATGAATCCTCTCATTGTTTAAACATATTATTGTCACATTCCTATATTTTTAGAATCTTCATTATTTACCTATTAAAAGAAGTATGTAATAACTGTGTGCAAAAAAAAAAAAAAGTTATTAATTTCTTAATTAAATATATACTTTTTATTATAAAACTTCATGGGTGTGCTAAAGTGAACTTAAGCCACTGTTTTTATACCATATAATAAATACAAGAACTTGCCAATAATAAAAGCCCTAAGTCTTATTTTAAGATGAGCATTCAAAATAAATGTCTGGATTAAAAAGATTTATACAAAGTAATACCTTTGATCCCAATTTTTAAGCTCTTCATTATTAATTAGGCTATATGGTTTAAGTGGTTATTCAGATGTATTGATATGGTGTTAATATTTCATGTGGAAAAAAAAAAAATTCTCATATAGTTTCCATTGTAAAAACTATGTCTATATTTTTCATAAGTATATATAGAGGATATACATATCATGTCATACTAGTCATGTTATATCTCTTATCACTAGCAACCTGGTTTAGGATAGTATTTATTGGTTTATAGTTGGAATGATTTAGATCAAATTGAATGTTGCGAATTTTGAAATGCCAAGCATATTAGCATTCTTGAGACCTCTGCGGCACCAGTTTGAACCCGTCAGTGCAGTTCAAAATTTGTTTTGTAGCACTCATGGATAAATCTTAACCTTTGTCCACTCTGACTGGAATTGATTGTTAGCCTTTAGGATTCGTTTCCTTCCTGCTCTATTTGGAGTACATTGTCATTCAGCACCAGGAACAACTAATGATGTGGTCAGTACTATGGATTGTCTAGAAGCTTTCTTGAAACTAAGAATACATTTTAAATGTCACCCTTTCTAAATATTTTGTAGGTAGTTTATTAATTTTATTTCAAGACCCCTGCTATTAGATAGTTTACTTATCATATCACCATTTATATCATTCATTCTTGTACATTTTCCATTATGGGTAATTTATGATGCCTCTGTTAAAGGAGGATAATATGTTGCTTAATATTAAAATGACTTTTTCACCTCCTCATTCATATCTGTACAATCCCAACAAGGAGTGTTTGGCCTATGGATGATAGGCTATAGATGGCCAAAATCATGAGCAGGATTTTATGAGCTTCTCCAAAACTATAATTATCTCAGTGTTGGTGTCGGTAAACCAGTCTGGTAAGCGGCCCTATTGTCCTTTTTTGCCAAACCCTTAAAATTTGCCACAAGGTTTCTGCTCATTTCTAATCTGACTAGTGTCAATATTTATTTTGTTGAACTGCCTCTAAATAAACATTCCCTTGGGTTTGTGTATTCTAAAAACATCTTTGCTGAGTGGTTACCTGATTTCTTTCTACTTTAGTAATAGCCATCTTCCACTTCATTTTTGCCTTACTCAGTGCCACTCTGTACTTCTGGGATTCCTGGTTTTTCTTATGATTTCTGTTTCTGCCGATACAGCACTAACGCTTCTGCTCTATTTGAAGTGTAGATCTGGTCATTTTGGCATATACTTATACTGCCTAGTCAATAGTCCACCCCTAATTTTTTAGTTAGTATGAATTCTTTCTATATATTTTTCTTATTAGTAGCTTTGAAAAAGAAAAAAAAATCAACTTAAGTCGCCTGTAGGATGCGACTTAGTCACACCGGCATTTCTTGTGCTTCAGAGCACCCTATTGGCGGGTACATTGCACAATGTGCAGATCACTACATCTGACGCTGGCTGCAGTCCTTTTTTGTTTTTTGAAATAGTATAAGCGTAAGTGAAATCCTAAATCGCATACTTAATGGGATATTGTATTACCTGGCAAAGAGTGAACTTTCTGTTGTGATCGTAAGTAGCTCATGAATTCTTTAGTGCCGAAAACAGGGAAGAATCCGCAGCAGATCGAGGCAGGAACTTTATCTGAGTTAAATAATGCTTATCTGAAATGGAGTTGTATTGACAGGTTTAGTTGTTGCAGTGCGGTGATGAGTGGGCTAGAGAAATAGTGGCTCGCCTTATTGCTGGTCGGACTACTTTGAAACAGTAAGTTGGACAGTAAATCAGATACGAGGGTGAATCAAATATAAACGGTAATTTTCAAAATTATATTTATTGAATAATATACAGAAACTATACCTTCAACATTTTTCAATGTAGTCTCCTGCATTATCTACACACTTCTGCCACCGATTTGGAAGCTTGAATATTCCCTGTTCATAAAAAGACTGAGGGCGAGTTTTTAACCATTCGCGCACGTGCTTTTCGACGTCTTCATTGTTTTCAAATCGTTTTCCTCCAAGTGATTCTTTCAGGGGCGCAAACAAAAAATAGTCACAAGGGGACAGGTCTGGACTGTAAGGAGGGTGTTCGAGAGTTTCCCAGCCCATTTCTTCCAATTTATCCCTTGTCAACAATGCGGTGTGAGGCCTTGCGTTGTCATGGAGAAGGATGACATCTCTAATGGGCACACCTCGTCTTTTGTTCCGGTAACTGGTTTTTGCTAACTGTAGCACCTGACAGTAGTAAGCCGCATTCACTGTTCGTTGATCGTGAAGAAAATCAATGAGTAGAACTCCCCTTGAGTCAAAAAAAATTGTTACAAGAACTTTTCCGGCTGAGAGACGAGTTTTGGCTTTCACTGGGCAGCCTTCATCCTTCCTTCGCCACTCCTTACTTGCCATTTTCGATTCGGGGGTGTAATGGTGGACCCACGTCTCATCACATGTGACGATGCGCCTCAAAAAAATCTTGGAGGAAAACGATTTGAAAACAATGAAGACGTCGAAAAGCACGTGCGCGAATGGTTAAAAACTCGCCCTCAGTAGAAAGGAATTACGAATAAAGGCCTCTGAGGTAGAAGAAACACTTTCACATACTTCATCCTAAAACAATATGTGTGGCAAAAATAAAATTATAAAAAGGGTATAGGCGCGCCTATCGGAAGGTTAACTGTAGAACTGTTTGACATATGTACAATTCTTTTCTGAAACAAAGTTTTCATGAATACTCTTGTAAGAATATGCAAAAGTTGAGGTGTGTCAAAAATCTTCAATGTGTTTGAAATTCAAAGCGGCAATTGCTGGAAGGGACCAGGACTGGACACCGGATTGTGTCGCAACAATCAATAGCCCGTCATGCAATAGTATTTGTTGGCCATTTAAAAACCAGTTTTTATACCTCGATTCTGTGTTAAACAGGAAGTTACTATGATATTTAACTATTAACTAGTAAAGTAGGTAAAAACTGCTAGCAGGGTCTAGGGTGGTTACTCAATATGGTTATGGTCACCACCATCATCTTAAACTGCATTTTTCTCATTGCGCAGCAAAGATATGTTTGCTAAGACACTACTTTCCGCTGAAACTTATATTAGACATGAAATGCATCAGTGAAGAAGTTTCAACGTAGCAAATTAGGCAGGTTTATTCAAACGAATATTTCTAATCCAGAACAACGCATACATCATGACAAAATTATCCATGCTCGGGCCAAGGTTCCACTGTTGGGATTGGGCGTATAGGGTGTCTGGACAATTGTACTTGCCCCTAGGCTCGGTTTGGCTCTTGGCGGCCTGATCACACCATCTGAAATTGACGTAATGTTGGTGGTCTAACAGCGCATCACTGACAAAAGAGCATTTTCTTCAAATTTGTGTCAAATCACAACAACCACCGACAAGTTAATTGTCAAAGTTTTCCAAATATAGTACAAAATTACAGCAATCAACAGTGCATGAGCTACATTTACAGCCAAAGCAACATACAAGTCCATCGATACTGTAATGAATCAAAAGGAAGTTTTAATTATTCAACTGAATTCTTACATTCACTTTATTTGCCACCGCATGCTCAAACATTGAGAATTGGCGTGCCCTTCGTTCTTCTTCGAAACATCAAATCCCTGCAATGGTACCAGGTTTACAGTAAAAAATTTGATGAACAACAAATCTAAGCTTCAAATTTAAAGGCGAAAATGTACTGTTGCCACACATCCCATTGATTCCGACAGATATGCCATTCAAATTCTAACGTTTGCAGTTTCGGGTGACACTTTCTTTTGCAATGACCACCAACAAAGCACAAATACAATCGCTACAAGTGTGTGAATTTGGAAAATCCATACTTCTCACATGGACAGATAGATGTATATGAGGTATGTGGCCTGCTCACGCGTTGGAAAACCTGCTTTATTTGTATACGCACCAGGACAAACGACAAATATTGTGTATCCAAATGCTCTTTAATAAATAGCTTTCAATCGAAAACTTGCATTGTCAGACTTTTCTCGATAAAACAACTGAAAATATTTAATGATCTAAAATAATCTAGTATTGATGTACATTACAATAAACATTATGCCGAGAAAATTAAGTTTTTTTATTTTAGTTTTTATTCCACAGTATCCTTTAATAATGTTCTATTAATTCCTGTTGAACAGATCTGCTACCTAGGACTCTATTTGCGCCAACGTCTTACTTGGAATCTACATGCTAGGCTAAAACGACAAGAAACCGCCCTTCGTTATAGACTACTTTAACATTTACTAACCAAACGTTTTGCAATATTGCAAAAGACGTATTTACATGACGGGAATTAGACCCATTTGGACATACGGAGTTGAGTTTTGGGGCTCCAATAAACCTTCCAATTCTTCTCGTTACCTATCCTTACAGTCCAAAATCCGTAACTCTCCTTACTTTGTCACAAATGAATTTATCCATAAAAACCTTAGTGTTCCATATGTTGCTGATTTAACCCAAACCAGATACCAGTCCTTCATAGTAAACTCCATTCCCATTCGAATTCAGTAGTCTCCCAACCTGCTTCACACTCGATTCCTAATAATCTACCCACGCATCTAAAAAGAAGATGGCCAAGAGACCTTCTAATGTAAAATTTTTATTGAAGTGCTACTAGTGAGTAGATCCAAACATGTTATTGCTATGTCATTGCAATCATTATTATCAAATTTGCTTGTTGCATATAAGGTATACAGTTTTACTTGTTACTTTTGCAAACTTTATCCCTCAATGGGTTGCCTGATTAAGTCAGAGCGTCCCTCCACTTCCCTCTATCCCACCAGTCATCCTCCTCATGTTCCCTGCCAACCATTTCCTCCTCCACACAGTCCTTCAACCGGGTTCGGGGTCTTCCTGGTTGTTCCCACAGCAGAATCCTCTTCGGCCACCTACGTTCTGGCATCCGCTGGCAGTGTCCATACCATCGCAGCCTGCTTCTTCCAATCCTCTCTGGTACTCCTTCGGTCACGCCCAGCCTGCCTCTGATCTCATCATTCCTGATTTGGTCTAGGCGGGTAATCCTTAGGCATCTCCTCCAGAAATCCATCTCGTAGTTTAGAGTTGAGCCCTCGGTTAAGTGTCCAGGTTACTGCGGCGTAGCTGAGGGATGGCTCAATAATACTTCTAAAAATGCGCCTTTTGTTGTCCGTTGAGATGATCGTGTTCCAAATGACTGGGTGTAACATTCTAGTCACGCTTCTTGCCAGGCCAACCCTCCTCCTTACCTCGGGTTCTGACGTGCCATTCCTATCTATTGTTGACCCTAGGTATTTAAAGGAGCCTACCTTCTTACACACCTCACCTTCCCATTAATCTGTAGGTCCGCGGCCTCCTTGCAATTTACTGGCAGGTATTTGGTCTTATCAAAATTTATTCTGAGACCCCACAGGCTGTATTCTTTTTCCAGGGCCTTTAACGCTTCTTCCAGGCCTTCTCGGTTATATGTGACCACCGCTTGGTCGTCGGCAAAGAAAAGGGAGAACAGCATATGTCTGTTAATGTCTATACCTTTTCTCTCCCATCGTGCGCTCCACTCCTTTACTGCCTGTTGTACATAAATTTTAAACAGCGTCGGGGACGTACAGCAACCCTGCTTAAGTCCTTTGTATGCAGAAAAAGGCCCAGATACACGAAAGCTAAGCTTTACTCGATACCCGTCTTTCCTGTAAGTGCACATCACTGTATTTATCAGGGCATTGCTCATACCCGCATTCTTAAGGGCTTTCCACATCTTCCGTCTCGGTACAGTGTCATACCCTTGCTCTAGGTCTATAAAAGCTATGTGCACAGCTCTTCCTTTTTCTATGAGCTGTCTTAGAACAAATATGCTGTCAGTACACGATTTGGCAGCAGTGAACCCAAACTGCTCTTCTGGAGTAACGAACTCTTCTTCTAATTTATCCTTCAGAATTCTAGCTATGAACCTTGATATCGAACTCTGGACACAGATGCCTCTATAATTTCGGCATTCCTTCCTGTTTCCTTTGTTATCTATAGATGTGATAAATCCTGTCTTAAGGTCCTTTGGTAACTCTTGTCCTTTCAATAGGAGGGTTATTAGCTTTGTTAGAGCCTTTAATAATCTGGTTCCTCCTGCCTTCATTAGTTCCATCGAAACACCTCCAGGTCCTGCAGATTTTCCACATTTTTCATGTCTAATTGCAACAAGAACCTCATCCTCTTCTACGATGACACTCCCTTGCGCATCCTCCTCAGGTGGATATAAGCCTGACCTTATATCCTGACTTTATAAAGTGATTACGCCTCTTCCAAATTCATAAAGTTTAAAGGAGAGGAATTGAAAAGGTCCCATCAGATGTTTTTCCATAGAATTCGAAAAGAAAACATAATTTCAAACAGAAAGGTAATATTATGTTATCCCGATTCTCAAGGCAGCTAGAGTGAATGGTACAACTATCGGCCTGTCTTTCACCAGCTGCTCATGAGAGTTTATAAGAGGTCTTAAAAGCAAAGTTCACCGAAGATTTGGAAAAGGCTAGGAATAGACGGAATAATGCATCTTTATCCTTCTTGGATCTGAAGGTAACGTTTGATATTTTTTTTTTTTTTTTTTTTTTTTTTTTTTTCTTCCAGCGTGATAAGATTTGCACTGTATATAAATCAGATTCCTCCTAATCTGATAAAGGCTATAATGTCAGCCTAACAAAACCCCAAGCTAGTGTTCCGCCTTAGAAGGAGTCTGAAATATTGTCTTTCATATAGGGATATTTTAGATTTATTTTGCTGCTCTCTTTTTTTTTTTATTTATTATTATATGGAATATTGAAAATACGTCACAACTTTATAACCTCTGTCAGTATTATAAATTGCGCTTCAGCTTAAATTATTATATGTCAGTACAAATTTATATACTTAAGCGGGGATTTCAATCATTCTTTCTTAACCTTTTTCAGGACAAGTATACATATTTGAAAACTTTTAAATTCGCTGTTTTTTTCTTCTTTTATATTGGTATAATATTGAATAAATCTGTTTAAAAAAATAATAATAATTTACTTTCATTTAGTATAATTTTCTTGTTTTGTAACCACATTTAATGTTTTCGATTTAATGATTTTTAATGCCCCTCCAAACAATCTATCGATATTATGGTGTGCTGTAGTACAATTTGGCCTGAAAAGAGTTAATCATTCCAAGGAATCGTTAATGGAACTAAAAAAAAAAAGATCAAAATTTCGAGGCCTATGTTCTTTACCTGTTCTTGACATTATTTGCTCTAAAATTTAAAGTTATTTATTGATTTGTAAAAACACATTCCTGATACAAACACAAACCTTTACACCCTTTAATCTTGGTCAGTATTTTACAGATTATTAGCGCTTCAAGCTTAAATTGTTATGTGTAAGTTTTAACAAGCGTCTTTATAGATTTATATCATTGAACTGAAATTAAAAATTTTGTTTTTTCTCTTATAATCACTCCAAGTATTAGTTAATGGGCTTTAAAAAATCTTAATTTCGGGGCCTATATTTTGGCCTACATCCTCTACCTGTTCCTATCCACCATTTAAACTAAAATGTAATATTAATAATCTATGTAAAGTCACTTCTCAGATAAAAACACAAAAATGTACACGCTATAATCTCTGTCAGTATGGTTAATATAGCTTCGAGCTTAATTATTCTTTATAGATTTATATAATCAAATTTGGTTTTGGAATCAATTATATTTGTTCTTTCTTAATCGTTCCAAGCAGCCGTTAATAGACAATTAAAGAAATGAAAATATCGGGGCCTATGTTTATATAATCAAACTGGTATTTTAATTTGATTGTCCTATCTTAATTATTCCAAGAAATCATAACTCGGCCTAAAAAAAATTTATACATAAGTTTTGGGGTCAATGTTCAAGTGATGCCTTGGGCCTGGGGACCGCCTCCCTAACTAGGCCTCTGGCAGGATAATTAATAAATAATTACAAATTTTATTCTTATACATTTTATAAAGCGAATTAATTTATATCAATTTCAAACACTAACCAATGATATACGCACCGTTTTGATTGATGACCTTTCGTCACTTTTCTGCTAAAACCATAATTCCGCCAAAAGAAGTTCTGAGATTTCTGGGAAAAAACCTGAACCAAGAGATTTACACAAACCTCTTTTGGTGCCAGATTTATCCCATTAAGAAGGTTCTGCTGATATTGAAACCAATGGTAGTCAGACGGGGAAAGGCCAGGACTATACATTGGATCTATCGGAACTTCCAAGCCAAGCTCTCGATTTTTCCCAAATCAGTCAAAATGTTTGTGGTCTATCGTTGTAGTGATGAACTACAACGCATTTCCAATCGACCAATTTAGGTTTTTCCTTGAATAACCAGTTAATTCATATGGAGCACAACTAGCGAACTTCTTTAGTTATCCAATCTTTTGTTAATGGTTCAAACTTTTTTAAGATCAATAATATTCTTATGATTTTATATTTTAAAAAAGCGCCTAAAGAGCCCATTTTAATTCCACTCCTAAAAACGTTATGAATTCAGATTGTACGTTATCCTTTTCTGCTACTTTTAGAAATTGAGTAGATAGTGATTCGGCTATGAGTTTTCACATTCGATACTTTGCATTTGTATGGACGATATGTATGCTATGAAGAAGTATTATTTATGAAAAACACTTATTTATTATGTTTATAAACTTATACATGACTAATACATTTTTTTTTTCAAATTTTGCCGCCCCCTGAAATCTGCAGGCCGGGGCACGTGCCTTCCCATCCCTGCCCCGTCCTAGTTTTAGGCCTGGGTAATACGAATGAAAAATAATGTATTCACAAAATATGTAAACTGAAAATTTCTCACATAAAAGAAGTAGAAATAAAACATCAAATCCATGTAAGAAATAATGTTGTTAACTTGTGTTACACTTCCACACATAAGGGAAGAGGAAATAAGAAAACATCAACATATAAAACATTAAACCCATGTTGAAACTCATATTCCTAACCTCTCTTTCAAATTTTTACATTTAAGAAGACGGAATATTAATATAAAACACTACATAAGACAATCCAACATAAAACTATAGAAATAGATGTTCACAAGTGTGGTTATAGAAAAGAGCTATCAATAAATGTGAAACTCGAAGTGAAGCGTCGGAATCGATCTCGTAGTTAATTACAGACCGGGCCAATTCGGAGGAACTTCTCGTAAATAGAGATGCCTTTTTATTGACATATGTATTGATTCATGAGCTTTCCTCCTTGAATCTACTTCAGCTACGTTGTTTACAATTCAATCAGCTTCAGAAAGTCTGAAGGTCCTTCAACAAGTGTAACTGATTTTTTTGCGAAAACCTAATTTCTTTGAGATTGTTATGAAGAAATTTAGTAGTATAAAGCTGGAAAAAAGATAATACTTTCTCTATAAAGCCTTTACCTTAACATATTTTGATGGTTCCAAGCTGGAAAAATACCTTCCCCAGCCTGAATAAAAATAATCGGCTCGTTCTGCTTGTTACGTGCAGAATTGTGAAAAAAAGAATAATAATAATAAGATAATAGAATACCTTTTCATTTCCATAATTTTTTCTCGGGATGGATATGTTACTCCAAAGATCTTAGAGGAAGAAATGGAAATATAATGATATTAATCGAAAGTTCGAAGTCGATACCAACAGCTATTCTGAAACCCTAAAACCATATCCTGTCCCTACCCCTTCAGAATCCGGCTCTTCAAGGTCAACCTACATAATTGTATACTCCTACTACCAATTGGATGTTCCATCCTTTAAAGATGAACATTTTTACAATTTATCACCACTCTATTAAATCTTTTTGTCTATTACAAAGTATATTTATTGATTTAATATGTATTCTTTATTTTGCTTATTATCAGTTCTAATTGAATAATACCTAGATTGGTTCTATTAAAAGAGATGATGCATACTTTCAGGGGCTAAAGATAAATAAAATAAATAGTACCTCCTGGAACAGAGTGGTATTCTGAATATTGTGAATATTAGACAAGTAAATTAAAATAGTTGAACTAGTTTTTAGTCCTAACGGTATGAAGAACTAAGCGATAGATCTGTTGAATGTTAAGTAGGTACTACGGCTTTGTAAGCTAAAAGTATATATTCACCTAATGACATAGTTTTCGAACAGTTATCATCCAGACACTTAAACTGTCTTCCGTCACCTTATCATTTTTTTGGTTCGTAAAAGCTTAAATAGTACATTTTTTATCAATATTTGGTTGTGGTAAATTTTTATGTTCATTTAAACATTAAATTGTGGTGAATACAAGTTGAATTTAAACATAGAATAACAATATTTCTCAGCCCTAGTGACGATATAAAATATCTTGAAGTCGTTTTTTATTTATTTTTGTTTACATTTTTACTTTAAAGAAAATACATGAAGTCAAATAAAGGTATCAAATATTATTTTCAGCTGCTGTTCGTGAAAATATTTTAGAAGATTTAAAGATAGATCAGTAAAGATGATATTTAACTTATTCTAAAATTGCACAGTTATGTTATTTAAACGGCTTATACCAAGTGTACATTAAGAGTTCGGTTCATTTTTTAAGTTTGATATTTCTTACATTAAAAACTTCCAAGTTGTTAGTACCTTTATTTATTTGTATTATTACAAATTATATTGAGGCATGATTTTTATGTATATATGTGTGTGTATTTGTGCATGTTTTCAATTATATAATGATTATTTTGGGGTCAAAACAATTTAAATTTTTTTAAAACAAAATATACATATAAAGTTGTGTCAATGTCTAATTAGCTCAAGGAATTGGAATTTAAATATAGAGCAAAATATATTTTTATTCTTAGTTATTTTTTAAAACTAAATAAAAGGAATTTAGCTAGTAGTTGTTTGTAAGCAATACTAAAATTTTAATACCACCGTTCAATCCATAGAAAGTATATACTAATTTAAAAAGAATCTTTGAACACAGTGGACCTTCAGAAGTCGGAAATTCGTCTATCCGAACCATCTATAAAAAATAAAATTATTTATTATGAACACCTCATGTGATGTTAGGCATAGGCTTACATGCATATTCCAGTTTTTAAAATTGTTAAGTTTAAAAAGTTATTTTTCTAATAACACTTAGCTATGTAAATCGTAAGCGTATTTATTTACACAATTTCTTCATCGGTAAATATTAATTAACCTATCAACTAAATCGATTTTCAGCCCTAATTTAGCGACTTACCGTTAATTGCTGTAGCAGCAATTTACGCGTTGTTTCTGAAACAAAGTTTTTGTTTCAATTGAAAAAATTCAAAATTTCCAACGAGATATTTATCATGAAAATAATAAATGTCTGAACTATGATTAACAGCTAATATGACTAATGACTAACAGCTATAGAGATAGTTTTAGGTACATAATATTTAATTTTAGTGGTTAACTACCATTACCAGTGCTCCATCCCCTTTTCCCACAGAAAATAACGTATCTCACGCTGTATCGGGTTCGTCTTGCCATTGATATTTTTCCATTTGGGGGTTGTCCATTTACCTCTTTAAGTTATAAAATTCGCTGAAAAATAAAGTTTGGTTTATATCTAGAGCGAGCGTAGGAAGAGGAAGTCCAAAGCTGTAGACACTGATGCTTAACGCAGTAATAAATCAATTGCAAATCTACATAAAATTAACAGGGCAAACACTCAAATGTAAACAAAACATGAGTAATGTACGCTCGAAAACAAGGCCATTGAGGCCTCCTTGGCCATTACTGATTTATTTTATCTTTACAACTACTTTGTACTTTAGATCTAGTTAATGAGATTATGGAAAGGACGCATCGATATATCTCAAAGTGATTACCTCTAGAGAAATCAGTATCTTACTATTTCGGCTTTTGGCAGGACCACTGTCAATGGATTCTTACCTTACCTTATTTCTGACAAAATATCATTATTTTATTCCATTTTTCTGCATAAATTCCGATAGACCGAATTTTCGATAATTGGAGGATGTCAAGGTCTCGTTCATCTCGAACTATCGAAACCATACCTATTGTATCACTTGTACCTTTCTATTCAAGGTTTTAATCAGTATTTATACCCAAATCTAAAATATAGCTTGAAATATGTTTATTAATTCACCTTATAAAAATCTAGTTTTACAGACATTCCTGTTGAGGTAAAATTTTTTTATTGTTTCTTTTTAATACAACAAACAGTACTATCGTATTCTGTTTAAATGATTACATTAATAACTCGACAGGCTGTATGTGCCTTAAGCCTTCTCAACATTTTCTCAGGTACCCCGGTAAATGGTATAAATACCTAATTCTACTAATTCACTAATACACACTAATTCTCTTCAAGTCCTCCACCTTCCTTTTGGTCTTCCACCTAGTCTGACTCCATCTAGAGTTCCGTAGTATAGTAGCTTAGCTGCTCATCCATCATCCATCCTGATTAGGTGACCCAACCATTTCAGTCACTGAATTTGTAAGAAACAACAAACTCAGAGATCGTCTTAGAAGCCTCTCGGTTCCTTCTCAGTCGCTATGTTTCATCTTCCCTGATTGGACCCATAATCCGTCGTAACGTTTTTCTGTTCACATTGAAATTTGATTTTCTTGATTGATTGTAACAATTCAAACTTAAATCACTGTATATCATAACAGAAAAAGCAAGGAATCGATCATTTCATTTATACGATTTTCATTACTTGAGCTGATTATCAAACGTTTCTTCACTAGACTGAAAAAATATTAATATTATTTTCCCTATCACCTACAATTCGCATAATATTATGTTACTTTGTGTGTTTCAGGATATGCTTGGAGTTTTATTATCATTTATTTTAGTACAGTGCTGCCTTTGTTCTGATTGGCAACAGGATTCGTACTTAGACGCGTACACAGAAAGCGAAGGAACTGTATTTGAAGGTCCATATCCACATTACCCCAGAATGCCTATGAAGAATGAAACAACTGCATCGATGATGCCTTTTCTACTACAACTGATATTGATAATAGCTAAAATAATGCTTAAGTTTACAATTTTTAAAATAATTGTAAAATTTATAGCGGTCGTTTGCTTATTTCTTTTTATTCCAACACTCAGGCTACCTAAAGCAAGGAATGCTGGTAGATCAGGTATAATTCGCTTACACTCATTAATGTTTATGTTTTTAAACTTAAAATTTAAATATTATTAAAACGTTAAGCACAGTAAAATAAAAATATTTCCAAAATTATATCCAGACTAATGAAATTAAAACTAAAAGTGTCCAACAAATAGATGTTTAAAGAATGGCGAAATATTAAACTTGACTAGCCAAAACATTATTAGAGGATATCACAAAAATGAGATAGACGTAAAAACCTTTCCATTCCTAGGATGGGTATAGTTTTTATTTTAAATTTAGTTCAATATACATTGACTTCCTGAAGAATCATTTTGAAGAAAGAGAAGTGTTCTGTTGTAATGTAAGTATCCAAACTGGCAAATAAGTTTATTTTAAATTTGAAATAGGTCTCCAGATCTTAATTTATATATTCTTCGCCGCTGTCATTTTATCTATAATACTCTAACTTGTTATTGGGCCATAATATTTATTTTATTTTGTAAAAATGTAAATCAATACTTATTAAATTACGAACTAATTTTAAATTACGTTTACTAAATTACGAATCGTTTTGCTTCTTTTTTTTCAGATACGAATATTTTGGAGACAAGGCAACATGAAATAGACAACAACAGTATTGAGTCTTTAGCTGTTTTAGTGAAGGAAGCTATAACAAAATATAAGGATATGCTTACATGAATTATTATTTCAAGGACAGTAATTCATTTATGATTGTTGTAAATTCCTAGATTAATAAACTAAACATTTTCATGCAGTTTTTTAAAATAAAATTATACCTTTGATTTAGATTTAATAACGCCTTTCTGGTTTAAAATCATTCCTTCAGTAGATTTAACTAATTCAATCTCGAGAATTATATAAAAAAGTAATAGGTTATAAATATCTTATTTCCTATTCCTTTGCTTATATGCAGTCATAACAAGTGACAAACAATTAAAAATAGTGAGAGAGTGAACAATTCAAGAAAAAAGGATGTTAGCTCAGTTAAGTGAATCACTTTAGCAAAAGATAATATTTTTGAGTGAGATAGTTGGCTTTTCTTAGTGAAGGGTTCTGGTCGTCATATTTTTAGTGAATGAGAGGATTAGGACATTCGAGAGTGATTCATTCTTGGTACATTTATTGAACGTTAAATAAAAGACCGAGATAATTATTTATGTGGTGTGCAACGGCATGTTAGCCGAGAGCCAACTTATCGTTTGTAAATTGAATGTTAGTATTTCTGACGATTTATGAGAAATGAAATTACTAAATAAAATATTTAGAGCTTGAAATCATAGGTTATTCTTCTTCTCATGGCGCTACAACCCGGAGACGGGTCCTGGCCTCCATCAAAAGCCTCCGCCAATCTTCACGGTCCTGGGCAGCTGCCATCCAGTTCCTGACCCCCAGGAATTCATTTGCATCAGCCGCCACTCCGTCGGCCAATCTCAGTTTCGGCCTTCCTCTATGGAGGGGCTCAGTTAGTATTTTCTTTGGCATTTCACCCTCCATTCGGGCCAAGTGTCCGGCCCACCGCAACCTGCCCAGTTTAATGACCTGGACGATGTTTAATTCATTAAAGTGATTATAAACCTCTTGATTTTTAAGTCTCCTCCAAACACCATTTTCACATAGTCCACCAAATATCCTTCGCAGGATCTTTCTTTCAAAAGGCAGGAGGTCCTGTTCACTTGTGTTTGTCAGAGTCCAGGTTTCTGAACCGTACATCAGAACAGGACAAATTGTAGTTTTATAAAGGTGGAGTTTTGTCTGTCTTGAGAGAGTATGTCCAATTATAAGTTTTTGTAGGCCAAAATAGCATCGGTTGGCAGATATTCTTCTTCTTTTTACCTCAGCTCCACCATCATTATCCTGCGATACCATTGATTCTAGGTATACGAAGTCTGCAGTCTTTTCAAAAGTATACTCTCCAAATGAAACGCTTTCATTTGGGTTCGGTTTTTTTCCCGTCACCATATATTTAGTTTTTGATTCATTCATTTTAAGCTCTAGTCTTCCAGCTGATTCCACCAGTGCCAAGAAAGCTTCTTTGACTACCTGGAAGGAGCGTCCTACGATGTCTATATCATCAGCATAGGCTAAAAGTTGAACTTGACGGTTAAATATGGTGCCACCGGTCTGTATACCTGAGCCCCTTACTAAATTATAGGTTATACTTAAGGATAAAATACAGTTTTAAACGTCAACTTTTTTCTACTTAAGTTGTAGGGTGAGGCCACTGCTAAAGCGAGGTCCTGGACGCTTACCCTGCTCGCTATCCCATCATTGCATTTAATATAGGTATTTAATATAAGTATGAAGATTGCCTATGTCCTCAGCAAATCGACTAGAAATTTTGTTTTTTAACGCATATTTCAGGTAATTTATTAGTTTTATTTTATATTTTATTTCCTTAACGGAGAAAAAGTCAGTTGACCATATTATATAATCACAGAGCTGATCAAAATTGTGAACTCGGTTATAACGAAGCCTGTTTCAGCGATCTATCTCGTATTTAGTGTTGGCTAAAAACGGTTACATACAGAAAAAATATTCTTATGGATTAAGAACGGGATAAACAAATATAAAATTAGCGGGGATTCAAAACAAGAGAAAGGCTAAGCTTAGAAAAAATACATACTCCCAAGCCTTGAATACTTTTCTTCAAAATTATTATTCAAGCTTTAAACTATTAAAAATAAAGCACCATTTATAAGACACAAATTTCAAGGACAATTTCATATTTTACCTTCTTTTTATTTTTTTTTTTACATATTTTGGTCCATATTTAATAAATAATAAAAATGATACTGAAAAATAGTAAATTTGCATAAAATAATAAAATAAAACTATTGGCATAAATAAATTGGAGGTACTTAGAGGTACCATGGGAAACGGCCAACGAGCCTGAGACGGAAATCCTTTTGAGTATTTTCCAAGGTCATTAAACCTGCTAATTTTCAAAATTCAGCATTCAACCCAATATTGAAACTTGTCTTAGTGAGCGTTATTTCCATATTTTTTTTTGTTAACGATAAAAATCAAATAAATCTAAAAATCCTTTATTGCTGAATTACATTCACGGATTTTTCAAAGAAACTTTTCGAGACACTAAATGATGTTTCCTTCGGTGATAGTTTTGGAAATAAATCAACTACCTCATATAACACAACATATTTCAACAGCTTTACACAAATAAGAGGAGAAAAACGGAGTTTTATTTCCTCTTTGTCGTTTCCCAGCAAGATCCCTACTTTTAAGGTAGATTTGTGCTTCGACTCTCTATTGAACAGAGTTGATAAATAAAATTATTTAAGATAAAGGACATAAAGATTAAATTACCTCTCGGACATATCTGATAAAGCCCTATTCAAATACTCGCAATTTTGGGGATAAGAAGGGTATGCAAAGGGGACAACAGATGTCAAAATTAGTTGTGAAGTCAATGCAACTGTGGGAAAAATGTTAAATTACCAAATAATAAAGTTTTGAAAAATGTAACAATGCAACAACCACCCTCAATTTTATTAATAACATGTACTCTGCTCTGTTGGCTTACAAAATAAAAACCTTTGACTTACCTTACCAACATTGTGCCCATGATCAAAATCTGTTCAAGATTAATATGCACTTAATCTGAATAATTCTGGGGTTTTGTTGTTACATATTTGTCTATATTATTCACATACATGTATTCATTTACTACAACAAAAACTTTTGCAATTTAAACACATACGAAATTTTAAAGGAAAAAAAATAAATAAATAAAATTCAAAAAGCATAATGGCTTATAGTTGATAAACTATTAGTGGACAGTTACGTGATATCCTTGCACCTTCTCAGTCCTTCGTCAGTTAGCCAGAATCCCAACTAAAGATAAATTTTGTAGTCTGTCTATATTTGTTTAAAAGTCATATTCTGATATAGACCAGTTTTCTTCTTTGAAAAACAGTCATAATTAAGTTCAATCATTGTCTGTCAAATAATATCATAAAATATCTGTTTAAAAATATATTCATGTCCCTCAAAAGAATTTAATATTACTTATTAAATTGAATATTTATAAATTATTTGATCTGTCCATGTTCAATTAAGATCTGTGTCAGTTTGTATGAGTGGATTTTACTAAATTAATGTTTTTCTGATTTAATCTAGCAATCATTCTTCTTCTTTCTCTACCTGCTTAGCACTGCTAAGCATGGAGGTGCTGCCACTGACCATCTTTCCCAAAGGACCCTTTCATATGTAGTCCTTCTCATCTCCGCCATGTTACCAACTCTCTCTGAACCAAGCCTCTTAATATAATTAAGGTACAAACATGAGTGTGGGTACACCTCCAGGTCGTCTCCCTTCTAAAAACCACTTGGCCTTCCTGTTGTCTCTCATTCTATTAATCAGGCCGAACCATTTCAACTGCTTTTCCTGGATTACCTCCCGAATGGCTCTGAAATACAAAACCTCCCTTGCCACATGTTCCCCATTCGATATCGCCTGGTTTTTCCTAGTATTAGACGAAGGAATCTCATTTCAGAGGCAGTTACTCAGCTAGCATGGCTGTCAAGAAAGAATTATACCGAAAATGAAATTACATTTTGGGGCCACTGCCCTTCAAGAATAATTATGATAACCATTATAATGGTGGCCTAGCTGCCGTATTTATAATTAAAGACAAAATTTTAATGATATATAATTATAAAAGAAATTAATTATGGTGATATAAATTAATAATAATTATAAATATTTACAAGAAAAACAAAATAATAAAATAATGAAAACTACAGTTGAACAATAAGGTTTTTTCAAATGACAGAGATAATAAACTTTTTGGTACCTCATTAGCTAAGGTGTCAGCTATTTCATTCCCCTTAATACCAGAATCACCTTTACACAGTTAATTTGCATTTAACATATAAAAACGGCCCCAAATAATGAGTTAAAGTAGGAAGATCCATGAGGCAAAACATACAAAATTAAAAAGGATTTTTTTACATGGCTATAGTTCTTACCTAGAAACTCCCAAGAACTTTTTAAGGTTATAAGGAGTAAGCTCTCAAAAATAAAGAGACTTATCAATGGTAGCTTAGGAATAGGAATTTCACTTACATATAACTGGGAAACACATCCCTGAAAATTCCATTATAAAATAGCATGTATATTTTTAATTGAAATATTCAAATAAGATTAAGGGGTTCCAACCCATTGATATTTTTAAATAAATACCAACCCATTTTACAAAAATATAGGCCATAATTTTTTTATCACATAAAATAATTTCTCAATGCCCTTTCCAATGTGAAAATCACCCTGATAAAAACTCAATTGGCAAAATGTTTTAATCAACCCTCTCTTGCTCATATAAATCCCTTTATTTAAAAATTTAGCATCCCAATCCTCTTGAGCTGGGTACACACCTACAGGTATAACTCACAGATAGACCTACCCGGCTTTAGAAATTCAGGCCTAGCATTTTTTTATATATTAATGACACAAAATTGAAGGTATTTAAAGACTCATTAATTTTATAAATTTTACAAAGATAGCATACACATTTTCTCACAGTGATATAGTTATAAACCTTATTTAAAATAAGTATTAAAATTTGTAACAGATATGAGTGATTTGTTTTTGTTTTGAACTATACAGTATTTTGTCATTTCATAATATTTCTTATGATCAAAACAAATTGTAACTTTAAGAAATTGAAAGGACAAATGTGCAGTTTTTTTATACCCCAGAATATCAAGTAAAAAGAGAGTTCACAGAGTCCACATAAATATGAAACTGCATAACATAAATAGTTTAATTATTACAAGAAAAAATTCCATTTTTTAAAGGTGCAATAATTGTAATATGTAAGTAATAAACACACACAAAAATAAAAAAAATAAATCACAGCTTTTAACCAGTATTCAGAAAAATACAGTGAATCAAAAATATTAGCAACACTTTTTCAGCAACTTTTATTACTATGTTCTTTGTGAAAATGAAAAAGTAAAGCTTATTAATTAAAATATTCATATTAAAAATATATATATATATATATATATATATATATATATATATATATATATATATATATATATATATATATATATATAAGAATAATGAAGTTTCATAAAAATGAATAATTAAAATTTAAAAACTACTTTGACTCAATTTTTTTTTTTGTATTATTTAAGGTGTTGCCAGACCCAATCCAATTGGATAATTTGTAACTCTGTAACATACTAATTATAAATTGAATCTTGAAGAACAGCTGAATGACAATAAAAATATTATCTGAAAATAAAAATATCAAAATACGTTATATAAATCACAAGAAGCTTAAACTTTTATTCAGGGAAAGTAAATTAAAGTTAGAAATTTTAAAGATTTTTTATTATTAAAAAAACTATATGATTTTTTTAATCAACTACATTCAATCCTTAATTAATTTAAACTGACAGTTTTTGTCAATTTGTTATACCCATTTATGCTTAATTTAAGGTTTGATTATCTTTTGATAAATATTTTCCTAAGAACTTCATACAAAATCAAGCACAAATAATTTTCTAAAAGCCACTTTTAAAACCTTTAAGAACATTAAAACACACAATCATTAAATATGAAGGTCCATTTTCAGCATTAATTGAATTAATTTCCTTTCATTTTAACATGAGAGGAAAAAAAAAAAAAAAAAAAAAAAAAAAAAAAAAAAAAAAGAACACATCTATATTTAATTGTATTTCAATACAATTCACAAAATTCATCACAGTACAATGGCAGTTATAAAACCTATAAATTTCATAAGTAAAATTCACATTTATAGTGAAGGAAAATCAACTGAAGTACAATAAATCTATGAACTGGAATATAATAGTTCCTAAATATTATAATTAATGTCCAGTGCAGTAGATGGAAACTGGAACATATTCAGCAATGACTAGTAGCTTTAAGTATCAACTTTTAAGTTGCATAAACCTCACTGTAAATAACTTTAAGTACATTCTTAATATAATCTCCTGTATAATACTAACAGTGTTACTTAGTCCCTTAGCTTACATTCAAATATGCCTTAATATGAAATATTACAGTTTTATTTGTGTTCCATGGTGCTGTAGATCATTTTTAATCTATTCTATTAACTGACAAAGAATTAACAGACATTACAGTATTACTAATATATAACTTGAGGTATGCAGATATGATATTTACAACATATGTTCTTCAAACTATGCTCTGATCAGTGATAATTGACGCATGATAAGGTTCTCTGAAATTCTGATTAGAAAAAATCAATAATTTTTACACAATTATGAAACAAGTAGCATAATCATGTGTTTGTATATCAGAGGAGTAACTGAATAAGCATTAACAGTGATGCAGATAAAAAAAAAAAAATTATATTTAATTTAAAGTCGAAAAATTTATTGGAACAATTTTAAAAAGGATAAGGTATTTTTTAATAATGATTCTTTTTTAATTACTTATACTTAAAAGATTCAAGCAAGCTATGTTTTGTTTAGGTAATAACTATTCTTTCATTCTTCAATTCAAATGCTTACTTGTACATTTTTTTACCACAATATCATAGATCTTGTTATTCATTTTTACATATTAACAATCTTACATATTAGTAATGCACAGAAATATGCATGAGTATTACTAAATGAGTAGTTAATACTTAACATATTAAACAAAAATTTAAGAGGGCTAGCTTCATCCACTTGTTCCTTTTATAATCAGTTTGTCTTTTTTCAGTTATCACAGCGATATTGTTCCAGACATGTTGATTAAATTTATAATAACATGTATCTTACAACAGAGATAAATTAATTAAATTTTCCATATTTTTTTTTAGTTTTTAATAAATGGAAATAAGCTAACCCAGAATTATGTTCAAAACCTATAACTATTTGCCCTACTATTTATATTAATACAAAAGGATTCCAGTTCTATGCCCATACCTAAAAGAAAAAGAAAAAAATTGAAATAGAAAAAAGTAGACAAGTAAATAAAAAATGCAATAATACTTTATACTAGAAAATATAGATCTTAAATAAAGAAAACCTGAGAAAAATAAAAACAATAAATTAACTGAGGTGATACCTATAACAACATAATTATATAAAAAAGCAAACAAATAAAAAATATAATAATACCTTATACTTTAAAACATTAATATTTAGTAAAGGAAGTTTGAGACAAATTAATACAATAAATTAACATTATCGATCTCTATTAACATAATTATACATTTTTTTCTTAATATAGCAGGAAAAAGAAATATCCAGCACAAATAATAATAAATTTATTTATTTATCCAACGCCCGTCTGTGGCAGTTTAGCCATATGACAACGAGCCTCCCAAATAATAATAAATAAATAACCAAACATTTCAGAAAAACATAGGTACAAGTTTTGAGTAAATAAATATTAAATACCCTTAGAGTGGAATCCCAACTACCCGTTGATAAAGCAGTGCCATCAGGTGAAACTTGGAGACACGAGACTCTGTTTTCATGGCCATACAGCAAACTAACTCTAACACATTTTAATGTGTCCCATACATTGATGGTGTAATCATTATAACCAGCGAACAGCAATCTTCCTAAAAAAAAATAATGAAAACTTCATTATTCAATAAATATTGTATCACTTCCTTAAAAAATAACTAAATTTCTTTATAAAATAATATCATTTAGGCTTGCATTATATCTGTCTCATTATAAATAAATGGTCATCAGAATCACAGAATACATACGTAGCAGTGAGAAGAGCGATAGCTCCCTTCTAAAGATCTCACCACCACCATCCACTCATGTGCCTGAGTTCGTGTTCAGTTTTATAAAACAGTTTCTTTTTCAGTTTAATAAATTAAAAAAAAAAATTTTCTTTTCAATAACTTGTAAAGAATTAATGGTAGGGTAGTATTTCTTATGAAGCGTAAACTAAATTGAAATTATTTCTGCACTACCAAATCATGAAAACATTATTTTTTAAAACTTCATACTAATCAATACCTCATAGGTTTGCTTTGAAAGAAAAGTAATACTTTTCTTTAATTAAAAGAATGAATGTCGAGTTTTTTTTTTCTAAAATTTTCTTCTGTAAAATAAGGGGCCAACCTATATTCAGGTTCAACTTATATTTAAAGTCAATCTAATAAAATTTTAATTCAACCTAAATTAAATTTTTTAATTAAATAAATCTTAACATGGAGACTTTTTAAATAGTGTGTAATTAAAGTATCAGCTATATTTTGAAGTTGGGCAGCTTATTCACTAAGCTATTTTCTAGTTCTTTATCATTAGGGTTCTCTGAAATATATTTTAATTTTTTTTCTTTTTGTCTAGTGGGAAAATATTTTTTTGTTGAGGCAAAATGTTATTTTTATCAGTCTTTGTTTTTAAAATAACACATTAACATTAAATAATTAACCCTCCTTCCTCTCCTACGGTGATATCGGATCACACATTTACTGCAGTCAGGTCGAATCTGACATCACATTTTTAGGCCATATTTTACTTAATAAGCATTAATCACGTAAAAGAAAGAATATTTTGCAGGTATTAATTTAAAGCAGTAATATTATTTTAAACCAATTTTATTCTTATTTGCATTCTTTGGGTCTGGTAACATAATGACATGGAACAAAATATCAGTTGACAACAAATTTATCCCAAATTCCTCTGAAGGCAGCAAACTTGTCTATGTTTTACGTTCTTCCCTCGTTCTTATGTCATCAAATCTGCAGTGTTCAAGAAGAAACTGAAACCTCATTGTGCCTCGAAAAACTGGAGGGTTATGCATTCTTGAAAATATTTCTTTTGTATTCAATGTACAATCTTTCAGAACTCCACTCATAAACAAAACAACGGGAAAAGCTCTGAATTCAAAATAATTGGTATGTGAAATGAATGATTCATCCATGGAAGTATATTTGCAGCGTGGTCGATCTATTTCCTCATTGGTGTGCCAAATATTTTCTCCGATCATTTCGTCTGTTATAAACAGAGAAAACAATTCCAATGGGTCCATTTTACCTTGAGCCTCTTCTCTTGGTCCTGGGTTTCCTCTAATTACGTTGGTGGCAGGTACGTACTGGCTTATCTGTCCAAATGGTTTCCAGATCCTACCCCAACATAAAGCTGTTCAAGTTCAGAGCACTTTCGTCCTCAGCGTCATCATCACAATCGAAATCTTCGTCAGATAAGGTTGCGTCTTCCTGCTCCGATGCATCATCTTCAACCATATTACTTTCCTCAAGACATTGTAGTTGAAATTCTTGAAAAATTTCTTCAGGGGTAGAAAATATTTTGCCTTTGCACCTAAGTGAAAAGGTTACATGGAGAACTAAAAGAAAGGATTGTAAAGATAAATATCACGTGGAGAGGGACATAATTAAGATTAAAGTTTAAGCAAAAAAAAAGTAAAGAAATCATAAAACAGATAGATGCATGGAAAATGTTAAAGCAGCTATTAAAAGTAATCAAAATTCAACCAAAAATTAGAAATTTGAATGTTCAATGTAATTTTAATGATTTAAACCATTCCAATAATTAAAATTTCATGAAATAAAAAACATGGACCCACAGATTAAAAAAAAAAAAATCAACTACAAATCAGGTTTTTTTTTGTTTTGTTTTTAATTTAGAATAGTTGATTCTTTGATTTCAGTTCTACGTACCTAAGTTCTAATGAGAGAAAAAAAAAAAAAAAAAAAAAAAAAATCTTGATTTCCTTCTAAAAACAAAAAATTCACATAAAAGTCCATTCAATAACAAATATGAGTTATGGAACAAGTTATCAATTATTATTAATATAAACTACATTAATTCACTCATAACTTAAGTAGAAATAAAAATAATCTAACTTAAAATTCAAGATATAGGTTGAATTAAAATTTTTCTATATCGACTTTTAATATAAGTCATACCTGAATATAGGTTATGCTATATATTTTGTACTCCTTACTTTATATTTTCCTCATCGAGGTAGTTACTGCCTAAAGCAATAAACATATTATTTTTTGATAAGAATAGTATAGATGATTATGTTTGTGTGCAATGTAATATAATGTATAGGTATCAATTGGAATCCAAGACATCAGGTTTGTTATAAAATTTTATACATTGTTACAAACAAATGAAACAAGTAAATTAAACACTTATCAAACGTTATTAAGTACTGACAGAACTGTCTACCATAATTCTATAATAATTTTTAATTTCCATCAGACAGGATAGATATAACAATACAAGAAAGGCAATAGTAGAACTAGGAATTTCTTTGACAGTAATCCTGCTTTTTTTCCTTGATTTCCTATCTGCCTTATTCATTTTTTCAGTAGAATGGAGAGTTTCTTGGCATATTTTGCTTTTAAGTATCAAGCCATACATAAAATGAAAATAAAACAAACGAGTAAAAATAAAATAAAAATTGGGTGTGCTAAGGGCCACAACTTTAAGTTTTAAAGTGGTCTTATTTTAAAAACTACGAGCCGCATGAGCGATGCCAACTGATAACTTACAGAAAATTCAATTTTTTCTCTCTTTATCACTTTTTGTCACGTCATAGCTTCTCAATGGAATGACCTACACTTTCCAATGAGATATCGTTTTGAAGAGGATTGACCAGGCTTCATTTTGGTTTCTTCACAATTTAGCTAGTTTCACTTTGCAAAAAAGATTAATTCAAAGTTTTACAGAGGTGATAACCAACTTTATATTAAAATATTTGAAAAAGTAAAAGTTATAGATCTATACTATGTTCAAACGAAATGTAGCAGGGTTCTCCTGTTTTAAATTGTATGCCTATGACAATCATAGCTTGTTCCAACAAAGACATAAGGAAAAAAAACGGACGAAGACGTCAAAAGTTGTCGTTTAAGTGTCCAAAGGGCAGCGCACTGTGCCGCATGGTCCCCACTCCTAAGATATGTTCCAAGTTTCCAGTCTCTAGTTCATCGGGAAGATAGTAAACAGATCTAAATCTATGAGTTTAGGGTACAGTACATGACACAAGTTTGCTTTTTGTACCCCATCCCTAAAAGTGCCCCAAGTGCCAGAAGAAGTTTACACTTCAATAAAAATCAATACATAAAATCAGAAATGTATGTTTATTGTCACTAGTTTAATATTGAAGTTTGTGTTCAACAAACATCATGATCCTGTGATTTCAAGGAATGTCTTGGAAGCATCCTGACTCTTCTATTGCTTTTATAATTTTAATTTATTAATTTTTTAATACTAAATGGAAGGTGCTGAGAAACAGAGCACTCCTTAACATTACTTATATTTTATTTTGAGTCTGCCTACTTCAAAGGCGATGTCCAATGAGGTTATGTAATTGGTAAATTCCAAAAACGTTGCTCCAACTTGTCCCTGTCACCAAATTGTTCTTTCGTAATATAAAAATAAATGATTATCATCAGTTGTATAACAAGAAACCCCAGTAAAGTTTTAATAGTTATATTATTTATTTCGGCCTTACTTATAATATTGTAACAAAATAAGGAGACCTAGACCTAGACTAGACCCCTGTTGCTAAGTGGCCTAGACTAGCCAAGCAGTATTTACTCGTTGCTAGGTGACAGAATAATAACAAGATGGAAGGTAATTAACGCAGTTATGTTTTGGTGTTGTGTTAGTTAGACAGTGTGAAACTTCGTAAGAAAAGTCGTGTTGCGTGTGTAGTCATAAAATAGCATAGTATGTGTTCCACTTAGTTCTAGTGTTAGTTAGTCTGTTCTATGTGTACATAATTGTTTTATGTCATATTTCTTTGTTAATCAATCTTGTGCTCGAAAACCCCCTGTTTATTACAATTGGTTTCAGAAATGGGATTAGGTTTGTTAACAAAGATAATTTGTGAAATCAGGATGCCTATGAAGGTAATTCGGGAATTGCGTGTTTCAGAACTGAGAGTGGAACTTGAAGATCTGGAACTGGATACTGCAGGTACGCAGACGACGCTATTTGAACGGCTTTATCGTTATTATATCAGTCAAGGTATAAATCCCGAGATATTAGATTTCGAAGATGATATTTCAAAATCTATCAGGAAGCTGTCGACAGAAATAAATGACAAAATCAATGACTGGAGGACAAAACTTTCTACTGAAATGTCCAATTGACTCGAAGTGTTCTCGCAGGAGGTATCTGGCCTGCGGTGTGATGATGATAAGATCACAAATCTTCAAGAAAAACTTGATGCGATTACCAAGGACTACAGTGAAAGTGAAAATGTTCCAGTTAGTTCTGTTAATATATCTTATGTTCGAAAACCCCCCTATTTATTACAATATCATATAATATTCAACTTTGATCAAATTGCAATGAGTACTTCATACTATCAGGTAGTAATCTGTCCATTACAACCACTACTAAAATTATATACAAGTATGTGTAGACATCACCTATGTGAGGTAGGTGAACTTATAGATCAGAGTTGCCATTCAGAAAATATATTTGTAGACTATTTTCTTAGCATTTGTAGGCTAAAAGAAAGCTAATCAGGCCATAACATTTTTCTTCTCAGAGTATCAATTTGGGTATGGTTTTCATCATGAGAAATAATATAATAATTAATAATCATTTTGAAAGCTACCAAATCATTACTCTCTTATAAGCCATTGAAAAGTATTTGCCCAAACATTTTTTTCTGATTTAATCAAATGTTAATTTAAATTAAAAATAATTGCACTAATAATTATTAAAAACTTTTTTTTACATATAAGAAAGATATAAACAACTAAGCAGAAATATTAAAGAATAGAAACATTATTTTATTCTGTGTGTGTTTATGTGCATTTAAATTTCATGCATATGACTTACCACTGACAGAGAAGTCAACACAATTGGCACCAAAAATAATACTTTCTTTAGTGTAAACTGCAACTTCTTTGTCTGCTCTCAAATCAAATAAACGACACTAAAATAAAAAATATTGAAAGTAAAAAGTTTATCTTATTTTCATTAACATCATTTATATTTATGATTAAAAGAAAATTTACTGTTGAATCATCTGAACCAGTAGCAACAGCGTCACCACTTGGATGAAACTTAACACTATTTATATCTGATAAATGCCCTTCAAAAGATTGCACACAATTGCCAGTTCTCATATCCCAAACAAAGACTTTTCTGTCACAACTCTAAAAAAGAGAGATAAAATTATCACAACTCTAAAAAAGAGAGATAAAATAAGACAAAGAATATGGTTAGGGTGTCCAGTTATGTATAACACAATAAAAATAATACTTATAAAAACAATAATAAATAATAAATCACAATCAAAAATAGTCTCTAGCTTGGTATGATTGTTGCATCTTACAACCAACCAACATATTTCTTACCTTCATAACTGTAAATGTTTTGAGGATAGCACAAAACACTTACATGAATGCTATTGTTTACGCTAATTTTCAGAGGGATGGCTGGAACAGAAGAAAATGAAAAATACAGACTCACTACCAATGGCGATCTGTTAAACTTCTCTGAATATAGACAATGGTACACAGCAAAAAATTTCATAAGGTCATTTCAAAGAATCAATAGAAATTATATAAATTAAAAATCAATTCCTACACATAATGAAAGTTTAGATGTTATAAAAAATACAGAATATAAGCATTCCAGAAAACTGTATACACCTTATTTTAATAGGGCTCAGGTTCTCAGTGAAATCTACACTGTCACCAACAGATTTAATATAATCCAAAGTAGTTTTACAGATCATAGATGTGTCTTAAAATATTTTTATTACAAATAAAACATTAAATCAACCATTAAGTAGTGAAGGGTAAAATTAATTTCATTGAAAGGCAAAATTATTTCCTGAAGAAAATTGAGCAACTTACATCAGTTGGTGATATACGTTAGCAGAATTGGTTTTTTTTGTTAAAGTTATAAGTCTGCGTAAAAATAAAAATGTAGTGAGTAACATAAAAAAAAAATGGGGTTTGTAACATTCAAGAAAAAAATATACAAATAGATTTGGCTTCTACGACAGGAAACAGGATACAGCAAAAGAAATAAATGAAACTGAGAAAAAATAATTCATAACATGAGGCTCAACAGTTTGTTCATAACATTCCTTTACTTGCTTTTGTTTATAAGGTATTGTTTATATTGTAGAGATAGACCTCAAGAACTTAATATTATAGGAATTAATATAATATGGGAAAATGGATAAAACATGGTAAAGGCAATTCAACAATTTTAAAAAAAAAAACAGTTAAGGGATAATTACATCAAACAAAGGAAAAATAAGTGTTATAAAACCATATACAAATATTTCCAAGATTTAAAGTAATATGATCTATTAAAATGATTAAACATAGATCTTTATATGCTGACAAATACTAAATGTACAGCTTCACTATCAAAAACAGCTCCAAAGACTTGATATATTATTAATCTTCAATTTTGATATAATTTATTTCAAAACATTCTCCTTGAAAGATGTCTATACTTATTTCTTGTATTCACATCATAATATAAATGCAAATTATTTATTTATTAAAAATTTTGAATAATTTATCTATTACTAATGTTAATTAAAGAAGCACCACAGGAACTGAAAAGCGAAGAGAATGCTGTAAGTAGTTAACTTACACCAGAAACAAAAGTATTTCCAGCTTCAGATGGTGCTAAGTCTAATGACATAACATCACTAGTATGACCATGAAAATTCTGCAAAAGTTGTCCTGATTCAACATCCCATAAGGCACAACTAGAATCTCCACTTCCAGTTAGAATCTAAAAAATAAAACACCAAATTGTAAAAAGAATAAGTAATAGAAAATATCACTCACCTAGTTTAATAATATTAATTACAACCTGTTGATCTGAATTGGGAAATGTACAACATGAGGTGTAACTAGTGTGTGTGCCAACATTTTTCTTCTTACTTGAAGCATCTTCTTCAAAACTTATAGAATAAACCGTAATTTTATTGTCAAGACCTCTAAAACCAAATAGATAAATGCAGTTAGTAAATATTTATAAATAATAAGGATCACAATATCAGTTAATAAAGATCATTGATATAAAAAACAAATAAATATGGTGATTAATATACAAAACAGTTTTAAATAATAGATGCAGATTACAGAGGCAAATAAGATAAAAATTTTTACTGGAAAAAAATTAATAGAACATCATACATCATTATTTAATATTTGATTTTCAAAACCAAAAATTAACTAGATGCTCTCTTAAGTCCTTTCATAACTTGATTCAGAAACTCAGGCATTCCTTGAAGAAAATACTACATAAAAGTGAATGACTGCTCTATTTTTTTCTTTTTATTAATATATGAGTATTTATACCTGTTATGGACAATTAAAGGTGAACAAATATACTAGGTTAATAAAACAAATATTAAGTATGTGGAAGAAAATCACCCAATCGTGCATCCTTCTATTAAAGAGGATCACACTACACTTTATGCTATTAATACAAAAACAAATTTGACTACACCTTCAAGTTGAGCTATTAAAAGAGAATAATACTTCTGATTAAACCAATCATAAATTTATCTAATTTAAAATTAACAGATAAAATTCTTATTTTACATATTTATACACATTATAATACACTGTCAACACCCTAATCTGAAAGCTATAGATTTACATCTGTCATATTAAAAACAAAAGGCAGAGATAACAATGTTTTAGAACTTTGAACAATTTAAAGAAAGTTTAACGATCAAATGACAGAATTGAGAAAATTAAAACTCTTTAGAAAAGTTGAAAGTTTTATAATTTCTAATAATTAATCACAATTAGTCATCATGTATCTCCAGTTACGCCAAAATATTTAATGATATTAAAAATAGAGCTGTTAGTGAATTTCACAATATGCTTCATTAATCTGATCTTTAGATATAAACAAGCATTAACACATGCTACTTATATTGTTATCTCAGCACCTTTTAGCTGAAACAAAAATTAACACTGACTTAATAAAAAAATAGACTTAATGGTTAAATGAAACCATGCCTTTTTAACTGATAAAAATATTAAAATGATTGTGCAAAAACAAAAATAAATAAAAAATAATAATAATAAAATAAGTAATAATAGCTTTGAGACAGACATGAAACATCTGACAAAGAAAGCCTCACAGTTCACAAATTAAAATCCAGTCGATTTTTTATTCTTTATATTACCTATATATGTTATACTTTTAATGCGCTTTCAGATAAGTTCATATTATTTTCAATAGGCTAATTTAAAGATAACTTCAGATACTGATAAGTTCCAAATTGTTTTACATTGAGGATCTCTAAATCATTTCTAAATGAAGCAATTGTCGCCAATCAGCTACTAGTCTTTTTAAAAATTGGTTGTATACACAGCATTCGGAATAAATAAAATGTTACACAGACAACTAATGGGGAACCAAGAAACACATCTAAGAGCTTGAAGTACACAAGGAAGGAAAGATGGAATGCTATCTTATTTTAAAGCTTAAATCCTTGCTTTTCAAATTGGAGAATCTGTCATACAAATGATTTCTGACATATAATCCATTTTACTGAAATAAAAATAAAAATATATTTAGAAAGGGGCAAGTTTCATGTATAGTATAGTATGATCATTAATTATTGTTTCAAGTAGCAACTCATTTATTTTCACCATACTGAACATCACACATCAAGACTTTGACTCATTTAAAAATTTGTTAAGGGTCCCAGAAACTGATCTAGTCTAAATTTCTAAGCAGCTATGAACAATACTGCACCTTTGAAACAGTTATTTAGGGAAATTACTATACTTATAACTATCTATGCAGTTTTTTCTTTTTGAAAAAAAAATCTAGGTTATTTATATTACTTCAATTTAAAAAATGAACATTTAAAAACTCAATCATTCAGTTTAATCCTTTTTATTTAAGAACAAACAAAATGAAACATATTATTAACTTTTTTGGAGTTGAAAAATATTATGAACTTATGTTACTGCAACATATCTGCCAATAAAGAACATACATGAAAACTAAGGATGCACAACAATCTCAACAGTATTTAAGGAGAATCTAAAGGAATATTTTACTTCAGCATACCATCATTCTATTTTAACAGCCATTTCATTCATTATAACGTGCTCTCTCAAAAAAAAAAAAAAAAATAATAAAAAATAAAAGTACACATTATTAAACAGAAAAAATATTTAAAAATAGTTATCATTAAATCCTCCCTTTCTAAAGTAATGTGTATATATGTGTGTGTGTGTGTGTGTATATAATATATATATATATATATATATATATATATATATATATATATATATATATATATATATATATATATATTTATTAACCAGATAGTTACATTTAAAAAAATATAAGTTTCCTAATTCAGTTCCAAGAAATTTTAATAAGGATATTATACAGCTTGGTAGGACAAACTCAACAAAGCACTAGAATTTTTATATTATACTTCTTAAAACTGAGTTCTTCATCTTCAGATTTTGTATCATTCAACCAATTAGGGATAAAAAGTAACCCTTGTAACAAAACAGGTCTAATTCTTATTAAATATTTATAAACTGAGGGTATACATAATATCATTGACTCAAAAGACGCACAAGAAGACCTATTTGGAAGCATTTTACCAGTCATCATTGATTGTAGTTTTCTTAATGAAGATTCGCCAATGTAAATCCTCTAAATATACATATAATTATTTTGTTATGATAGGCTTATTTGATTATTTATTTAAATTCTTCTTTCCATAATGAATACAAAATTACAAATTAAATAACACTTCAGTTATAGTTATAGTTATTTGTTTCAGTACCTGTTAGTCAGTTCTTTTATCACTAAATTGTTCTGTCTCTATATATGGTATCACTTATCTTGACTATTTAGCCAGAATAAACTTTATTAATCCTCATTTAATTAATATTTATGGCTTTGCACCAGAATATTTATTTTTTTCTTTGTCACTATTACTGTTATTTTTTATTGTGTGGGAATAATAAAACTTAATTACATTTCTTAGAACCTTTGAATATTGATATTTTTTGTCTTTCTATACGTCATTTTAAAAAATTAAAATAAGAAAAAAATATTAATTCTAATCCTAGTTTATATTTGATATACCTGAAAATGTCCAATGATTTACCCTGCAATAAGAGTCAGAAAATAAAATGTTCAAAAAACTAATATTCCTTCACATTAGAGTATGTACTAATCAAAATAAAAATAAATTGTAATTTAAATCATGGTGTATGTATGGTGAAGGATTGGTTTGGATTAAGGAATGACAGAATATGATCTTAAATATCCCACACAACCACAGCTCCTCTATTGAACTCTATGAACTTGTTTTGTTGGAAAAATTACCCATAAATTGATGTTGATAAGTCATACAGAAGTTACTAATACGATAAAAACCATATGTTCAGAACCTTGTTTATATTGCCCACTTAATCTTAATAATGACATATGCTTGCAGATCTCAAACCCAAAGAAAATGTTATAAAAATTTAAGTTGCAACCTAGGGTTGGTCAGGAAAATGGAGAACAGCGGAAAAGAAAGAATGAAGAGCTATATAAATTGTATGGTAACAAGAGCATCTCCTCTTTTCTTAAGACACAGATGGACAAGCAGCAAGGGCACCTGCTTAGAATAGGAAAGTATGAATTGAAAAGAACTAAGTACAACAATCCTCATAGAATAAGCCCTAGGGACAGGACAATGTAAAGCATGCTCAGACTAAAACAGATGGGACTTGTAGACTTCCAGATCACTTAAAGCATCTGAAGAAAGAGCTGAAACAAAACTAAGGGAGATTCAATGGGAGAGTTCGGTGGGGCGAGGGTATCAACATGGCATGTACAGCAGATCGTGGGTTCTTATCCCATCTGTGCGAGTTGAAATTTATTTTACGGCAGACCTCAGAATGAATCTCCACCTTCCCACTCTGACTAGAATAGTTTGGTGACCTGTAGGATAGACCCATCCTCCTTGCCCTATATGGATTACATATGGGTGTAAAACCCAACAAACAGCAAAGCTTTTCCAAGCAATATTATTTCATTTTAATAGTTAATTATTGCTAGGTTGGGACAGCCCTCAAATTTCAATTTTAGCTATGCTAGTTTAACAACAAAGCTCTAATAAGAAAGGGTCTCATAGATATACGAGGGATCCCTCAAAAGGAAAAATAAGAAATGTTAAATTTTATGAATTATTATTTTATTATGCCAACATTGATGATTTATTAAATTTAAGATTTCTTATTTTTACTTTTGAGTGATCCTTTTAAGAACTACAAGACATATTCACCCACAGCCATTAAATATAGCTCTTCAATCTAATAAGAAATCAGTTTATCAACTGTTTAAATTCAGCTAGAAATGTAAAGAAGTTGAAAAAGTATTTAATCAACTGATATCCACCAACAACAAACTAAAATTACAATAATTTCTTTATACAAATTTTTCAAAAAATACTGTGACTATATTTAAAATGTTAAATGTATTATTAAAATGAATGCCTTAATAGACTTAAGATCTTTTTTATCTATTTAAAACTAATCAAACATTTCAATAAAAAATAATTCAAATTCAGATTTTAAATATATAATAAGTCTAGATTAATTTGAAATCCGAGTTAATATTCTTTTTGAGAAAATGAGAAAATATTAAAATTACAACTTATATTTTTATAACAACCCCTCCTGTAATATCAACCACTATTTTTAAAATTGACAATTCATCAAAATATTTACCCTCATTATATAACAGAAATATCAAGTAAATTATATTTATACATTTTCCAACATGCCGCAGGTACTGAATAGTGGCTGACTCAATAAAAATGGTATTTTCAACTTAAAAGACGCAGGAATTTAGAAATGTAAAATTTTATACAGAAGTAAATTTATTTGTTAATTTGATTCAGTAGCGTAAATTAGTAAATTTATCATACATTAACTGCTAATATACATGCAACATTCATTAAAGCATCACATGCAGTAATTAAAGTTTTTTTTTTTTTTTTTTTTTTTTTTTTTTTTTTTTTTTGCCACACAACATTTAAAATAAATAAACTCACCCACAAGCAACAAAGTTGCCCGAAGGGGCATAGGCACATGCCATTACCCAGGTTGTAGGCATTGTAACAGCATGTTCTTTATTAGTGGTAAATGCATCCCAAATAATCATCTTTCCATCCTTGCACAAACCCACAAATATGAGAGAGCATTTCAAAACAGTAAATGTTTTAAATTTATTAATCATTATTATTATTTTTTGTATAGCATAGTAGGAGCAATTACAGGCACGCACAAAAAACACACAAACAAGAAATAAAGAAATGAAATTCACTAACACTGTTTAACAAAGTTTTTAAATACCTTGAGCAATACATAAGTACTTTTTTGAAAACTTAGTTATTGATTTTATACAGATGAAATAAAACAAAAAACAGTAATTGTTTGAAAAAAAAAAATCTTAAAAATGAAGAGCAAAAATTTTATGAAAACAATAATTTAAACAAATATTTAAAAAAAAAAAAAAAAACACAAACAAGAAATAAAGAAATGAAATTCACTAGCATTGTTAAATAAGGTCTAAAGGTTATCTTGAGTAATATCAAAAATGTGTAAATACTTTTTAAAAAACCAAGTATAAAATAAAGAATATTTGTAAAAATAAAATTCTATATGTGAAGAACTAAATTTCATGAAAACATTAAAACCATCAATAATTATATAAAATTAAAAGAATTTGTGTGTATAAGTTGCAGCCTCATCGTCATATAAAGGCTAGCTGGTTCAAAAAACAGCACTATTTTTAAATATAGCTGTCTTGTATATGACAGATTACCATTTGCCTGAAATACACGAATTTTAATATTAAACTAAAAACAAATTATAATTTCACGTTTCCAAAGAAAGACATGCTGCTAGTTTCCAATCAGGTGCAACACAGAATTGCCTATTTGAGATTTTTGACTCCACTGCTCTAAAACAATCTTTTAGTTAGCTTTCGGTACCACTGCCAGTGTTGTTTTATTATAACAGCAAAAATAATGTAGCAAACAAAGTCATGCTGCTCGACCAGATCATCTTAATTTTTAAGTATGGAATTAAAAGCCAGGATCTTTGCTGATGAGGGCCACGCTTCCACTAAAAACAATCCACTGGAAGATTGTTTACCTCTTGCGCAAGCGAAGTGAGCAGAAATTGACAGCTAAGATAAGATATACAGCTAAATTAGAAATAATTACAGAGCTTATAATCATATTCACTAAACATAGATAGATCACAATGGTAAAGTAATCAGCCAACTATAAAAATATAGCTGTCGATTTCTGCTTGCTCAAGAGGAAAACAGCCCCCAAATGGATCATTTATAGTGGAGGTCAGGCTAAGACTTATCAGTGAGGATACTAACTCTTAAATTTATAGTTAAACATTTATATACTAAAATACATAATCACTTTAAAATTGAGAAGTTTTGACTGATCAATCAAAACATCGCAAAGCCAATGTAATAATAAAAAAAAAAATAATTTTATTAATGAAAATAACGTTACTCTGTATTATAACTTTTAAAAAATGATATTTGATATGCATATACAGTTTATATTTTATAGTCTCCTTGTTCACTGATAACAATATAGCTAAACACTAGACAGCTTTGCAGAAAATATCACAACCCCAATGCGCTTAAATACGAAACAGCCGTATTAGAAAACAGCTAGCTGTAATATAATAAAGTTGGTACATAATACAGCTGCAACACACAAACATATATACAAAATATTTTAGCTTCAAAGAATAAAAAATAAAGGACTTGAAGATTGTCAAACAAGGATTCAATACAATAGAAATCATAGTTCATTTAAAGTCAACATAAATAACTTCAAACACAAGATGATAAAAAATATGTCGTTAAGATATATTTTTAGAATTTTAAGCAAATAATTATTATGGTTTCATAAAATAACAACAAAATGTTATTTTATATCCTAAATATACCAAAATACATTGTGTAGTAAATCTTATGTCAAAAAACAAATGTAAAGAATCAAATAACCAACAGTTGGAGCAGTTTCCCTCTATATTGTCATTTTATATGATACAAGAAACATATCAAATATGATATTTATACTGTATTTAATTTATAATATCATTTTTTGCATCTATTGCTTGAAAAACCTATTTGTCCTCAAAGATGCAGTTAATTTAGCTTAATTTTATTTAAAAAAAAAAAAAAAAAAAAAAAAGAAAATAAAGAAAGATAAAAAATATAAATTTTTGATTAAAATTTTCTAAAGCATATACAACAGTGATTTCAAACATTTCAGTATCTACAACCCCTTTTTATAAAACAAATAGTTCCTCCCCCTTTTTGAAAAAAACCACCACCTCCCTAAATTTTAGAAACAATCTAATTTAAAAGACACTCACCTTATATTGTGGTTTGTTTCATAAGCACAAAATAATATACCATATTATACACATATATATACATCATTGATACTTATTAACTATATTACATTTAATATTTATGCACTTCGAAGGATGGTTGAGCTAAAATTATTTTTAGGGAGAGGGCCAACATTCCTCACAATAATAAAAGTGGCCTTCTGAACCAACATCATCACACAATTTTGTGAAGAACCTTCTTTTATAGAGCTATTAACCAAAAATTATGCTATACAGAACATGTTATAAAATATCATAAACTGTAAACAGAGCTTCACCCAAATCTTTTAAAACTAATGACTGCCTGAGAATTCTGTGTCCGCTTTTCATAAGGAGTCATTTAAAACTAATAAAACCTGAATTACAATCATTTATTGAAATTATAAAGCTAGTTTGAGAAAACAAAGTTTCAGTTACTACTGCTGATCATGATTTTATAATCACTTTCATTTTTATTATCAATGTCTGGTGACACAGGTACCTGATTTCTAACAATAAAAGAGACAATGTGGTTCTGCTCCCTATTACAACAAGCCCTCAGTATAATGCAAGTAAGGAGGGACAGGAAATCAACAGTGTTATATGGGTACCATGCTGTATTAGGAGCAGAAAGATACAAATCATTGGAAGGACTATCAAAACACATTTATGAACACATCATAAAAAAAAAAAAAAAAAAAAAAAAAAAAAAAAAAAAAAAAAAAAAAAAAAAAAAAAAAAAAAAAAAAAAAAAAAAAAAAAAAAAAAAACTTAGTTAAAAAAGTAGATATTTTAATTATTTGTGTAATTGTTTCCCAAAAAACATCAGTTATTTGCATCATGCCCTTTTTCTTTGCTCTCCTAATTGTTGGTTTAACGGTAGCAACTTGGGGAAATTTTAAGGGACTAATAGAATACATAAAAAAAATGACTTTTGTCAAATGCAAGAATTCCAAGAACTCTAAAACACATTTATTCTATTTGCTGTTAACCAACAATGTATTCTATTTTTAGAATACTACTCTATGCTTACTTATCAACAATGGGCTACCTCTGTAAAGTGTTAGAAAAAGCAACATGACAGTTTCTAAAGAAATTCTTGTTATTCTCACCTGCATGGGATCAAGCAACTGGCTGAAAGACGGGAAATGACAGTGCACCACAAAGGGTTATATTTTGAATATAAATTTTATATCACATTAAAGAAAACAATATATTAATATTTTGTGGAAAAAAACAGTAATTTTTTTATACACCCTATTAAAAAATGCTTTTCAGATAAGATTTAACTAAAAAGAAACTTGAGGAACTAAACATAAACATAGGAGGCATATGACTGGGTCTTATTGTAATATAACTGGAAATAAGAAGGCACTAGATAAACTTATAACGTTAAAAAAATAAAAAACATAAAACTAACTTGGTAAAGCCCATAATACATCTTATTTAACCTTAAAAAAAAAAAAAAAGAGAAGGAAGTTAAAAATAAGAACATTAAAATGAGGAAGCTTATTAAAATCTTTCATTGAAGGACAGTGAATTATAAACTAAAAGTTCACCTGTACAAATAATTTTTAATATAATACAATCTGAGTAGCATGAACAATACTACAAAATACTTAGCATACCTTCCATGCATACAGAGCCCTCTAATAGAAGATTTTAGAATACAGCTAAACAATATACCAACCAAAAAAACAAGCACAGAAAATTAGGAGGAGGAAAAGAAAAGTACCAAATTCATGAATTGATCCTTGGGCATTAAATAATGTGAATAATAATAATAATAAAAAAGAAAAATTGATCCAGTTCTCTAGACAAGAAGAGACAAAATATATTAAATACTAAGTTATAATGCAATTTATAAAATTGTTAAAATTCATAACTAATGATTGAACATTATAGTAAAACTAATAGGCTAAAAAAATATGGGCTCACATAAATTAAAAAATAAAATTGAAGAACTTAGAAAATCCAACAAAACACATAAGAAAAAGAGAAAATACTGCACGGATTCAAGCCCATAAATAAAAATAAGTATAGGAATATTATTATAAGCATGATGAAGAAATGAGAAAAACAAAATTGCTTCATGAGAGAAAAGTGGACATAGATAAAATAAATGTCTGACATATAAAAAGGAACTTTTAAAAGAAGTAAACTGTAATAAGATCAAAAAAGATCTAGTTTGTGAGGTGGCAAATTAAGAAATAGAAAAAACTAAATTCTAGTCACTTTTGAAAGTTGTCTTCCAAACAATTTCAACAACAAAAAAAAAACTATAGCACAAGAAACAGATACAATGAATAAATAGAGCTGTAATTAAATAATCCCTTCTGATACTTCCTGCATTATAATCTTCAAATCAATTCCGAGAAAAAAAGTAAACTGTGTGTGTGTGTGTGTGAGTGTGTTTACACTTTAAATGAAGTTGCTAGTAACACTACTAGAAAACAATAAAATTACAGTGGTAATAAATATATTTTTATAACTCCTTTTTTTAATAGTTTTTCTTATCAAGTAAATAAGGGATTAACAGTAGTAATGAATTTAATTTTTTTGGAATAATTCAAGATTGAAGTATAAGAAAATGATCTGAAATGCAATTAAGAGAAAGAAAAAACACAGTTCCATAAATACAAAAATGGTTCTGTTTTCGATTCATACTTCAAGTTTCCTGCGCCTTTCTCCCGTGGTTCATTTTCTGCCCAGCTATTCTAACCTTTTTATAACAGTCATCGATTGACTCCTCTCCCGACTGGTTTGGTCAGTAAGTTGATCTATTGTCATTTCTCATCTCTTAATTTTCCTTATACTTTTCCTCCTTTTATTGTTGTACCCATCTTTGTTTTCTCCCTTGTCTTTCTTATACCACCATTATTAAATACTGTGTATTTCCCTTCCTCATTCCCTGGTTTGAATGTAATTATAAAACTGCAAACTTTCCTTCTGACCTCTTTCTTTTTTCATTTATTATATATTTTATTTACTATTATTATTTTAAACATATACTTTTTTTTTCATTTTATTTTTTATATGTTTTATTGCTTTATTTTATTTTTCCTCTCTTATCTTTCCTGCCTTGCCCTTAGTGATGGGTCATTCTGAGTGGAACGGAACGTGGAACTGGTTCCAGCTTTGAACCGGTTTGGAGCGAAACCAATCGCCCAAGTTTTTTGTTCCACCTGGAACGAAAACCAAGACCAAGAGATCTCTCGTTTCGTTCCGTCGGTGTAGTAGGGTTTAGATTGCACCTCTGGTTTCGTTCCACCCAAGGTCGTTCCGACTGCTTTGTTGCGTTGATCCTTCCGTTGTTGATTTCTTCCCCCTCTCTATCACTCCACTACCACACGTATGGGCTTCTTCAAAATAAATGGCTTTCATTGAAATTTTCTATTCTACCAACAGAGCTCAGCTTCTTTTGGATTCAGAAAAATGAACCACACAAGGTTTTACTGCTTATGCAATTAAATTATTTTTTCACTATTTGTTTAAAAGCTGATGGGGCAGTCACAAGAATTGATTACTCCTTTTTTCTCGGAAACAATGTAGTTGGAAAATTCTCGCTCTACACTTGACTATACTTAGTCAACTCCCCCTCTTCCCAAAATTAAATTCTTGATTGAATAAAACTATTGTAAAAGTATACATTTTTTTAATAAGTATACTTAGCTATTTAAACCTACTTAATATTATATTAAGTATAAAATTTTTAATTATAAAACAGATGGAGGAGGTTAACAGCTCGAAGTCACAAAAAGGTATGTAACGAAAATGCGTGGTACATAGGTAGTAGGTTAGTAAAACTGAACTGTAAACTGTAAACTGGTTAGTAAAACAGACTGTAAATTCTCATTCCACTTTCAACTCGGTAAGGCCCTTCACTAGTCTGTAGTAGGTTAGTCAAACTGATGTGGAACGAAAAATAGAACGGAAAGGGGGGGGGGGGGGATGGAACTGGTTCCAATCGTGGAACGGAACGTAAAATCTCATTCCACTTCTAAGTCGGAACGTCCCTTCACTACTTGCCCTTACCCTTACCTTGCTTCTTTACATCATCATTTTCTTACTGTATCCATTTAATTTAATGAAATTTGTATACTGCTGTATTTTTTGCTATACCATAATATCTATGTCATACTTTATTATGATATCAGCTCTTTTGTCAGTTAATTTATCTGTCAGTTATCACTTGGTAACATCTAGTTATTGTTAATTTTAGCCCTATAGAAAATCTGCAAGCCAGGTCAAAACTTCGGCACTGAATATAAAGTTTTATACTTGCACATGTTTTTTCCTTCTCCTGAAAGCATCTCAGATCACCTTCTTTTATTTATAAACAATCAACTAAATAAATTCGCATTATAAAATTTAAAAGAATATTAAAAGAATGAAAACATGTTAATGTAATGTACCATTATGCTAATAAAGCCTTATTATTTATACCCTTCTGGATTAAAATGTCAAAACTCTAAACTATTGCATTACCATACCTCCAGTGTTAATCAAAACTAAGCTCAACTAAAATATACACTACTGCATATAAACATCAGTAAATATTCAGATCATTGAAAAAAAAAATTATTCGATAACTATAAAAAAATCAAACTTTAAATCTGTAATAAATTACAATGGAGGCATTATTGATACATAGACTATATAATTATAGATGAAAATTGAACATCCACAATGAGCAAACAATTAATATCACAAGAAAAGGAATATATCTAAAAATACAAATAAGTAAAATATACATTTAATTAATATTCATTAGTATCAATCATCAACACAACATACTTCCAAGATTTTCCCTTAACAAAAAAAAAAAAAAAAAAAAAATAAAAAAAAAAATAAATAAAAAAAAAAAAAAAAAAAAATATATATATATATATATATATATATATATATATATATATATATATATATATATATATATATATATATATATATTAATACACATAAAAATAAATAATAGCTTTTTTACATTCAATAGAAGCAGTAATTAATAATGCGAAGGAATGCAAACAATTAGTAAAAGCTAATTGTGTAAAATCATGTTACGTAAATACTCATTGAGAAATCCATTCACCATTCATGCCGACTTAAGGCTAAATATACCCCTTTCAGTCAAGAGTTGGAAACGGTAGAATTTATTTCCGTGATTTCTCCGGAACGGAATGTCCGATTTTCAATCTGTAAAATTCTTTGGGTATTTAGTAAACACAGAATTCACGCTACGAAGCGTTTTTTTTTTCTATAAATTCAATAATTAAGAAAATAAAACGTACAAATAGGTGTTAAATATATATTTTTTAAAATATGAGGTTATAGCCAGTTGTAGAAACGTTTTCTGAAACGAATGGCATATTCCCACTAATCATAGCATGCATATTACGATCGTAATGTGAAAAATACGAATTTTGTTTACAACCGGATGGCATTGCGTCACCGGCTGAAACGGTCTGTTCCTTACCGAAATGTCTCTCACATAGGTATTCCTCGATTTTTGAAGAGCCAAAGAAAAATTGTATGATTTTGTTTTCTTGTTATTATTATTTTTTATCAGTCGTTAGATTCATTCTATTAACAGTTTCTCATTTCAAGTAAGAAAGTAAGTAAGAATAAGGCAATTAAAATAAATTTTTCGAATTGATAAAAGCTGAATTTAAGTTTTAATACATATTTCGATAAATTTATTAAATATTTTATTTGTCTATTTATTACCAAATAAAAAAAAAGACATTTTGTATATGCAATCTATAGGAAACATTGGCCCTTTTCGCTGACTAATTATTAAGAACAAACAGACCTAGCTACAATAATTTGTAAACTTTTATTTTCCCTTGAAGCGTTTGACGGTCCAACAAGTTGAATGTCAACCATAGTAATTAAAATATGTTAATAAAACAAACAAAAAACTTTTACTATAATTTGTTGTACTTTGAAGATCCAAAAATCTGAAAAATCATGAATTGATAATAGCTGCATAGTTAACTTATAGTTGTGATAAATATGTCTTTTTATATAAAGTCAACAAAGGAGTTATTGTCTATTTATTTTCAAATAGAGAAAAAGTTTTATTTACTTACTGCAGGAAGTCAAACACTATCTGACCCTTTTCACCGGTAATGTATTTGGGACAAATAATATAAAATATTCCAAATTAATTCCATAAGTTACCTAGCCAATAGATACCTATGTAATTATATATAAATTTACATATATAAATACATGTGTAAATTTATTACCTTGTACCAAATATAAATTTAGGTTGCATGTCGGTATATGAAGTCAATCCGGTAGTACAGAAACCAGGTAAAAGATATTCCGGAAAATCCAATAACAATTGAAAATATTTCCTGTTTAGAACAAATTGTATTTCCGTTCAATTTCTATCGTTGAAATCGTTGTAAAGATAGAGCATAACAAAGAAGAACAATCTATTGGACGTAGAGATGTTTATATAAATAGTTCTAAATCCAAAAAGAATCTCCGCATATCTGCTAGACGAAGAAAACCTGAACTGAAAAGAAGAGCTGATAATGAAAAAGAGTACGTACCCATATAATATTTACTATGATGTAATTTGAAAACATAGTGTTGTTTCGCTGAGTTGTTCACATTCAACTTTGAAAATCAATAATTTTACATTAGTTAACTTTAAAAATTGTAAATAAAATTAAACTGACTGATAAATAAAATCAGTTTTATAACTGGCTCCTTGGAAATGTTTTAGAATTACCGTAATATGAGGTAATTTCATTGTTCCCAAGTCTCGTGGATATGTAATTTTTCCATAGCGTATACCATAATAAATAAAACATATTTTTAAAAACATAACCAGGAAAAGTAATTTTAAAGTGTAATTTCCTACTATTGGTTGGATAAAGGTACCTACAAAACGGTTTATCCTTTTATATTTGTATGATTTGATTTATTTGGTTGTAAATACATACAAGTAGTAGAAATCAATTGAAGAAAGTGATTTTTTTCTGATTTCTCACGGCCAAATCATATTGTGGGGTTCGTTATATTTTCTTAGCAAAATATATAAATAATTTGTATGAAATCAGGTAAATTTATCGAGTTGACATTATTACAGATGCCGGGACTATAGCGGTAGTCAACATGAATCAGAGTCAAACAATAATTATCCTTCTACAATCATTGTTTTTAGAACATTTTTGAAAGGGTTGAACATCTTGGCTGTTTGATAATTATAATTAATTATATATATTATTTTTTTTTTTACTATTTAATGAACAATAATGAATATTATTTATTGCAAGGTGTTGAACTATTTATTAATTTTTTCAAAAGAGCTCAAATGTACGTATTGAGTGTACATTTAAATTAAAAAAGGGTTTGCATAAAAGTTTTAGTTCCTACTACTACTAACGTTCGGGCTATATTGTAAAATTACTTACTTTATTAATATTAAAATAAAAAAGCTTTTGTACTTTTGCTGATTTCATAAAAAATTGTTGAGTTCAAATAGTTATAAAATTTGATACAAGATCATAATGGTTTGATTACATTGTACAGATTAGAAATCTGATGAATTCTAATATCTACAATAATTTTAAATTGTAATGTACGTTTTGTCGTAATCATAAATTATTATAGAACTACCGGTGAGAAATTCCATCAAAACTCCAGTCAAATAAGGATTTCACCTCGGAAAGGAAAAAATTAAGCAAAATTTTTGCATATACCTTTGTTTTGCCATCCTAAATAAGGGGTGAAAAGTCACCTTTACCTTCCAAAGACTCCTAACGTAGCTGTGAAGTCAAAAATAGTCGCATATTTTATTTGTAGAGTGCATACTCTAAACCCCTCATTTCAACACTCTGAGTGGGGTCGCACTTCTCCGCGAAATCAAGTTTTTCCAAAATTTAATTTTATAAATTTTATTTATTTATTTTATTTGAAGAAATGAAATTTCAGATCGGACAAACAGTTTTGGAGTTATAGAGTGCTGGCGTGGGTATTTTACGGGACTAGATCGAAATTTAATATACAGATTCTTATAGTAACTTTAACCAGCTTTCAGATGGAAAAAATAATTTTGGATCGAACTATTAGTTTCGGAGCTATAGCTAAAAGAGTGCCGACAAACGTGTTTTCGCGGAGAAGTGCGAACCCAGTGAGAGTGTTGAAACGAGGGTTGTGTAGTGCATGAAATATGCGACTATTTTTGACTTCACAGCTTCCTGAGGAGTAGTTGGAAGGTAAAAATACTAAAAGTCCCCTGAGGGTACGAGATTCCCCAGTTTACGCTGGGGGAAGTGGAGAAGATCTGTTTCAGTTTATCGATTATATCTCGAAAACGGTGAACTCTGGAAAAATATGATACCTAGCACAATTAAAGCTAATTAAATTTTCTATAAAATTGTTTCTATAAACATTTGTCTAACGCTCAACGGTTTTCGAGATATATACGTTATTAAAAATAGATAATAATCGAGAAAAACAAATTGTTACTCACTTTTTGTCAAATATTTTTAATTAAGTGCCTAAACGTTTATACGAAATTAAAGAAAATTTAATGTTCTACAACTTTGATTCTGACATTTTTTCTGAGAAACGATTGATAAAGGCACTAGAAGCAAATGTTTGTCCGAACCGGTGCCCGCTACTGTTTTTCCACACTATATCTTGAAAACGGTTAATCATAAAAAAAAAAAAAATAAATAAAAAAAATGAATGGAACCCAAAAAAATCATAGAAAATATTATTATCTACAAGTTTTGTAACCTTCTCGATTGACGGCCGAGGCAAAGACATCGAGATATTTGAAAAAAACTGATTTTGTGACCTGTGACCATGAATATAATTATGCTAACATGCTGAGGTTGGTGACTTTTCACCACTTATTTAGAATCCCAAAACGAAAGTATATGCAAAAACTTAGCTTCATTGCTTCCTCTTCGAGATTTGCTGTCTAAAATTCCTTATTTGACTGGGCTAGTAGTACTCTCAAGGTATAAATATTCTTATTGCCCAATGTTTTATTATTATTCCGAGATATCATTATCTCGTTATTTGAATTATATTTTATTTATTAATAAATAATTTTCATGCATCGAATAAAACAAATCGGTAAGAGTGAATTTACACTTACAGAGACCGATAAAAGTTTTTCTTTTAATTCTTTGCCGAAGTAGTTAGTTCAGGACTCTTATTTCCTACTTACATTATGAAGATCTAATAAATAATTAAGGTAATTTTAGGTTTTTAGTAATAAAAAATGTTCATATAAATATTATGTTCTCCTAATATGTATGTTGTTTTTACTTTGAAATTCTTAGTAGACATGCAAGAAGCTTGATTATCAAATTTTATAAATATCAGCTGTTACATTCTGTATTACAAATGTGTTTTCATGTTGAAGGGTTCAATGAAACAGTTCTTAGGAATAGATAAATTATTAACAGTTATATATTTCTTAGTTATCAATAAAATTAACAATTTTACTTCTTTAAATAAACAGTTATAGTTCACTCATTATTTCTCAATTTATTTACCTTTTGTGGAAAACTAAACATATGTTTTGGTCCTAATGATTACTTAACACTTTGAATTCCGTTGTTCGAATATAGTAATCAGTGAAATAAATTCCTCTTGAAAAATGCCAAAATATTTGTTTGCCTCGTTATTTGTTCCAAATATCATTTTTTGTCGGTTTATTATTTTTAATATCTCCTGGGTTTAAAAATGTTTATAAATTTCATAGATATTCTAACTATACTTTAAAAGAGTTTGCTTTAGTTTTTCTTTTCTTTTTAATAACTACCGAAGAACATGTATAGTTATTTTGAAATTTGCACACCGGTTCGTTTTTTTAAATATTTTTTATATTCTAAAAAGTATATCAAATTTTGTTGGCCTCTATTCTGTCGGTTTTTCCACTATTGGGGAGACGTTAGATCGGTAGCTGACTGGGAGCTGGTTCCTCACAGCCCTTCCCCCACTACTACAACAGCAGGTAGCTTACTAATCTAATCACCCGCTTCCTTACAAATCATATTTTTCAAATTACGATCAACCTATGCAACCGAAAATGAATCTGTTTGCATAATTGTTTGCAATTGACTTATGGCTAAGTGGTTATAACCAGCTTTTTTAAAAAAACCAATAGTTCGCCAGATAATTTTTTTAAATTCTAAAATAATTGACAAAAAAAAATTCGGAAAACGTAGCGTGAATTTAATGGGGGTTTTATTACCAAATCCTTTTACAGATCTAATATTGATGGTTCTGTTCACAAATGAGAGCGAAAATAAATTCGCCCCAAAAGTGCTGCCATCTGTTGAAAAAAAATCTTACTAAAAATCGGGATTTTTAGCCTTAAAGTAAATTACCAAACAAATTGATTTTTGTTTTACGAAGTATGTATGAATTAATCTTTAATGACTAACAAAATGAAATTAATAACAATAAATCAAAAAACATATTTAACAACTGTAATGAAAAATTAATAAAAATATATTTAAGTTAAGTAGAAAGCTATAATGAAAGTCAAAATATCAACATTAGTGGAATCAATTGTTGACAACATAATATGAAATATTTTATACATAAAATAGAAGGCATACATAACAAAGAATTAGGTTGTTTTTATAGTATATTTAAAATAAGACATACGATTAATAACCTACTCGTGTTTAGAAAGGCTATAATAAGTAATCATAAACCTAATATACATAAGCAAGGGGCTATGTTATTTCTTAATTTAATAATTTATAGAGCCAGTTTCTAGGGATTTTACATGTTTTTGAGGGGAAAAGTATTTAACAATAACCTATAGTAAGTAGAAATGAATGAGAAAACTGTAAGGAAGCAAAATGAAATAGGACTATACACACAATATGTTTCTTGTTTTCAAATCATCCCAACAATGATATTTTGCTATCAGTTAATCCAATAGGATATGACTGAAAAAATAATATTGTTTAGTTGTTTTTTTACGAACAGAAATTTTAAAATGAAGAAATCAACTATAACAGTATAGCTGGCAACGATAACTGAATTATAATACTGACAGTTAACACAGTGCCTTAACGATATCATTGAAACTGTTAAATTTTAATAATTTAACTTTTCTCAAGAGGTAAGTTTTTTTTTAGATAAAAGGTTAAGAAGCACACAGTTATTTAGGCCATAGTTACCATTAGCAACATACTCCTTGAAATCATAGGATTTCATGTTCATCTGATTATTAAGACACTAAGTTGAATATTCCAATGCCACATATTTTTTTCTCCTAATGACTTACTTTTAAACATTAGAATAGGCCACTAAAACTCTGTCTGCATATAAGGTATTTGTTTTTCCAATCTAAAAGTACATTCAGTCAGGTAGTATACACAAAAACTTCATTCTATTATTCTATTATATTTTGACTCTGGTAGATCTCAAAAAAACTGTTATCTTGAATTAAAACATTCTGTGAATAATTTTTCAATACTTTGAATTGTACAAATAAGGCCTACACAGAGTAACTGTTATTGTCATAACACCATTATTATCTTTTTCCATCAGTTATCAATGCCAGTGTGTAATTTCTTGCCAAACTTAATTTTGTCTTCTTTAAACTTTTAAAATCATTTTATACCACAAGAACCACACTGAAATCAATGAAAAGCCATTCACTGCCATGATCTACAAAGCTGCTTCTGTACAAAGTACTAATATGATCGGTTTTAACATATGGCTTAAAACCATGAAGAATGGCAAAAGTCAGCAAGAGAAAACGATTAGTAATTGACAGAAAAGTACTAAAAATAAAGAAATGAGAGTAAGGCCTAGCCAGAAACTAGCCATCTTATATTGGAGCCTGGTGTGGTAAAGCATAATATAATAGTTAGACTGAGGTGGCCTGCCAATTACCAGCAAGAAGAGGGAAAGTGGGGATACCAAATTTGAGATGGATAATGGTGTGAGTGCTTCTTCTTCTTCTCCTGGCGCTACAGACCGAGGTGGTCCTTAGCCTGCTTCAACATCTGTTGCCACGTGACACCCAACGGACGCCAGCCGGTCTCATGTCCTATTCCACCCTTCCTTCCATCGAGCTCTAGGACGGCCCTTTGCTCTGGTGGCGAAGATTTTCCCTTTGTATACTTTTATCACCTGCCTGTCTTCATTCATTCGTTTGAGATGGCCATACCATTTCAGCCTACTTATTCATATAAAGCTTGACAGCGACAGATCATTGTAGATATCGTATACTTCTTTGTTTTTTCTACTTCGCCACGCTCCGTCCTCATACACTCCGCCAAACATTCCTCGCAGCACCCTCCTCTCGAACCTGTGCTCACCCTCGAATGGTGTGAGTGCTGATGCCATAATTCTTGGAATCAGGAACTGATAGACAAACACCTCAGATAGAGAACAGTGAAAGGCGATTCTTGAGGCAGTCAAGATACAGTAATGGATTATAGAGCTCAAAATGATAAAGAATATTATATATATATATATATATATATATATATATATATATATATAAATTTATATGGATTTAATAAATTTTAAATTGCATTTCTAAAAAAATAAAAATTATCTCAGTTTAGATCAAGGATCAAAGCAAGGAAACATGGCACATGTTTTTCAGATAAGTATATATTTAGGGTAGGATCAGTAAGTACAATCATATTTTGGTTATAGAAAATATAGGTTTATGATAAGTACAGTAGGTAACATAGTTATTACTAGTGAGGTTGACATGCAATGATGACAAGTGCAAACACCAAATCTATACAAGAACCAATATCTGTTGTACTAGAATTTTTTTTTTATTAATGAGTCACACTCGACTCCAGTGTGACCTTGAAGCAGGAATGTAACACTAATTAATAATAGTAATTATTGTTATTAATAATTAAAAATAATTACTTTTACGAGAGGTAACGGACGGTTACACTCTTGAAACCCAGTTAGTCCCCATAAAAACATGTACCATGTTAAAATCAATGATTTATTTTAAAGATTATTAATAGTTCATAATTTTTATAACGCTTGAGAGGGACTAAAGAAAAGATAAAGAAAGGAAGAAACCTAATTGGCATGATCAACTCTGTACTGTGGAGCCCAAATGCTTCACTAGAATCCAAAAAGAGGATTTTCCACTCCTTTTTTGAAGGAGTAACCCTTTATGGTTCAGAAATGCAGGTGTGGTTGGGATGAGAGATGCACAGAGGCTACAAGCAGAGTTCGGCAAAATTTAATCATAGCTACTTGACAACTAATTTCCTGGAATCAATTACCTAATTTAATATTTATTACATCTTTCAGTCATTTTTTAGTAAAATAATGGTTATTAAACTGAAAGATTTAATCATTATTAAATTAGGTGATTGATTCCAGGAAATCAGTTGTCAAATAGCTATGATTAAATTTTGCCCAATTCTGGCTGTCAAAATGGATTTTTGGAGAAGAAGCTGTCGCATTTCCAGGATTCAACGGGTGACTAATTCTGCCATATGAAATATCGTTAAGGCGGAAAAAACTATAGTTCACACCATTGAAACCAAACAGCTGCTGTGGTACGGCAATCTAAGAAGAATGGAGCCAGAGAGATGGTAGATAATGGTCAACTATGTCCCAGAAGAAAGACGAAAAAGAGGCCGCCCAAGGAAAACATGGATTCAAGGAGTTGAGGAGGTAATGGCAGCAAGAGGATTAGAGGAAGGAGATTGGGAAGACCGTGAATACTGGCAGTCAAATTTGTTGGGTCTTGGTATAATGACCAAAGGTTGTCAAATTCGATTAAAAAATATATATATACATATATATTTTTTCTGAACCATAACTTTATGGGCTTATTAGTGAATTAACAAGATGAACCATGGTTGTGTACTAGGTAACACAACCATGGTCCAAAATGTATGAAATAAGTTTTAAAAAACTAAATATAGATTCAAAAAAAATTCTTTAAATTAATTGATTACATTTTTACAAATATAAAAATTAAAAAGAAAATTTTAAATGGTTCATTTTTAATGTTGCAACTAAATAATTAGAAAATGAGTTAATTTTGGACCATACTCATATGAAATTGTTGAACATATATTAGAATATATACAGTTTTTTACTTTTAATAATTAATAAATATTAGGGAAAGAAATTAGTCAAATGCTTTTGTTTTTTAAATCAGATACCTGAGAAGAGGACACAATGTGGCGTTTATCTGGTGCCCAATCTGAACAAAGAACTTTAGCTTGATGGCCCTTTAAAAGACGCCTTGGTTTTATATTCTGAAAATTGATGGCTTCTAACCTTTCTCCTACAGAAGCTACTGTAAAACCAAAATAATACTAAATTTAAGTTTATATTAATGTTAAACTATATAAAAAAACATTTATTGTAAAGACAAACATGATATACATCCTTATAAACTACATTTTTCACATAGCATAAAATTAATAAGACAAAATATATCTCCTAACTTTAATAAACAGTTAATTAAAGAAAATGCAGAGCTTAAAATTATAAAAGCTTAAAGTCAGGACAATCATACTTTAAACATTATCAAGGTATTCCAAAACTGATTTAACTTTCTTCAGAAATAACTCCAAAAAAATAATAAGCAGTCAATTAAAAGAAAACTAGCACAGCTAAATGAAAATGATGGAAAATGGTCATACTATTGACAACTTTTAACCCAACTACTTAAAAAGTATCATCAGACTAAAACAACTTCTTGATTTTATATTGAAAATCTTGATTATTACAACAATGCCAATTTGGAATTTAGTGATGAAATCTAGTGCACTAATCAAGATGCTAACATCGGCTAAACCAATTTAATAACTACTAATCAAACATGAAAACAACATAAGTTTGTAACTTAAATAAATATGTTGTCATCTTAAGTAAACGGTTTATCGTAGTGGTGTTAGAACCTAATATCCACAAATATGAACTGCACAAGAACTAACAGGAAGTTTATGAATTTTTCATGCAAAATTGAATATTTGTCTTAACTATAATTGCATCTCTTACAGTAATACAAGGTCATGGAGACCCTCTTCTCTAAGTTGGTACTACAGCAGCCTCAGTTTCAAAAAAATAACAGTCAAATTAAATAGTTTCAGGAAGACTCAAGGATGAAGGGAAGGATTTTAAACTGGAATAGAATAGGCCTAATTTTTGTTTTATTAATATCAAATGGAATAGGGAGAAACAGATGCTACATTTGATTGGCTTATACAATCAAGCATTTTTTGGTCTGTTCTTATTTCACTTATTTAAAAGTGGACGATGTGTGTAACACACCAAAAGAGTGTTGGTTTAAAGTCTTACCTGAGGATGGAAAAGTTATTTTCCCGAAACATGTAGGGAAAGAAGTAAATTTATATAAGGAGTATATGTTGATCTTATGTGTTTATAATTGAACCTCCTTTGACATAATTGAAGTTATCTGCTATGTTCAAGCCTTGAAATCAACTAATCAAAGCCTAATGGTACACCTTACTCTAGACTGGTTTTTTTCATAAGTAATCAGCACATTTTTTGGTCTAAGACCAAAATAAATAGGATCAACAAGAGGATATATCCTTTAATGACAATAAAAGTGTCTAATTTGCTTCTATTATGCAGGACACTGCAACTATAATTCTTGCAGGGATTCTATATAAGCAGAGATTTCCTGGTGACAATTAGTTTACAGTAGAGTCATAATACCTGAAGTTTCTAAAAAAAATGTTTTTATTTAATAACTTCATATATTTTATTCACACTTGTCTTACAATAATGGCAATCAGAAAAAGTGCTGAGATATAAAAAGAAAATGTAAGGCCAAGTACCCATTGGTATCTCCTCTTGACTTGAATTCAAGATGGTTACGGTTCTGTTTTATGATGAAATTAGCAATACAGTCTTGCAGAATGTAATTGAAGTATGTTGGGGTTCCTATTAGATCATATGGGTCAGCTATAACTTGTTCATCTTGAAAAATTTTAAGATGGTCATCCCACCTATCTACTTTATCACAATCTATCTACTTTATTGGTCATAAATTATCCCCTTTCATTTCTTACAGGAGTATTATTGTTTGTTACTCTGGTTGCTAGTCCAACCACCCACTTCCTTTTATTTCTTCTAACACTTTTTTTTATCATCAGATCAAGCCTAGACAATTCAGCAGTTTTTTTTTGTCAGCTCGGGTCTGGTCTGGTTATTTATCATTTTGATATACTTTAATTTTTCTATTAGACGCAAGATTTCATTCATCGCATATATCTATTCTTTCTCTTGACGCATTGGACAAAAAGCACCTATAACCTGACCAACAGTTGTCCGTAGGTAATGTGACATTTTTTGCTTGCCTAATTACCCATAAAATATTAAAACTGATTCAAAGAACCATATCTTGCCTCTTGAAATCCTGGTAGCTAAATAATAAAACTATCATAATTTTTAAAAACCTCGATAGCAGAGATTTATCTTAATTCTGATCATGGCCTAACCCTGAATAGTACAGTACTTCTTGTTGCAACCAAACCTTTATAGCAAGAATTGAACCTACTCAGTACATCCTTTCTACCATCAGTAACAAATCATGAGCTCAGTTCTAAACATGAAATTGATCCTAATTTCTGATAGCATGACCTCAGTCACATTTGTTCAGCGATCTATATTTATTTATGTTTAAACAAAGCTGTATTGTTTTTATGGGGTATTAATTAAATCAAAATGATTAATTAAATCTAAAATGATACCACTGACTGATGAGTTCAAACAAAAGGGCAAAAAGTTTCAAGGAAAATCTGACAAAAAGATATCACCAAGGAATCTAACTTTCCATCATGCGCACATTGAATTAAATTGTATTTTCTATTAAAAGATGAATTTTTGGGTTACAAACCTATTACTTCATGAAAATTATAATTAATTCACTTTTTCAAACAAAGCGTGTTAGTTATACCAGAGAGAAAACAGTGACCCCGATAGTATGATTTTAAGTCTACACAATCTTGAAAAAAAAAAATTGAGTCAAAGGCTTACTTTTGTAGTTTGTTTTATTGGGCATAACGTCCTTGTGTACTCAAACTAGGGCAGGAAGGACGGGTTTTCCTACAGCTTACCATCCTACTCTAGCCATGGGAGGGTCAAGATTCATTTTGTGGGTCCGCCACAAAATAAATATTAACCTGCCCAGGTAGGATTCCAACTCGCGACCTTCAGTACTGAGCATGCTGAGACCCTCACCCCAACTCACATGGCCAACTTGTCCCTTAGGCTTACTTATTATAACAATTCACATATCCTGCTTGCATGTGCAAAAAATTATTCATTCAGGTATCAGAATACCTCAAAAAGAAGCCCCTTCTCAGTGCTGGAAGACAAAGTGGCAAAACAATTATTTAGATCTTAGTCACAAAACTACCTTACATACTTTTAGGTAACTAAAAATTATAACATAACACCTATATTTAATGAATAACAGAGTTCTTATATCATATATATATATATATATATATATATATATATATATATATATATATATCTGAATAATTCTAATTAAAATTGTCAAGAACCTGAAAAATAATGTGAAAATTTAATTACAGAAGAACAGGCAAGATTCAAAATAGGAGAGTCATACAGTGAGTATATCTTTTTGATAAGATGACTCATTATGAAGTCTATAATACACAAAATTCATTTAATTTTATGGAAAAAAAATTATAAGATTCTGAGCAATTAAATTGGTGATGAGAAGAACTGCAAAATTTAAATACATGAAGATGAGTAAAATATAAACTAGACCCTTCTATATACGATTATTGGCCATGAAGCATTAGAAATAATAGCTAAAACTATTCTCAGCATAATTTTTTCCAGACACTGAACATTTTATCCACCATTATGAGCTTTACTGACCTCTTCAATAAAGAGATGGAAAAAATGTTTAAGTCAAGTGGTCAATTAATTCCACGTGTAATCTTGGGATTTTCGGTTGCTCTTAAATTTGTACTTTTAAGTACAAAAAAGTTTCAGAGAGGGACAAATTACACAAATTGTGATACATCATCCTGGGATCCTAATCTTTTTTTCATTTCCACAATTTCTTGTCAACCATTAAAATGGTAGGAACAATCTTAGATCTAAAAGGGGTGTCCTTGCACTATGCTTAAAATTAACTTAAATTTTCAGATGTGTTTTTAGACAGATGATGGAACCTACAGCTCATTCATGACTTTACCGAGAAAGAAAGGGAAAGAAATAGCCAAGTAAATAAAATAAAGCTGAACTAAATAGACCTATCACTGAAGGCTTATTAAAGATACCAAATATCAAAAGATGAATTGCATAAATAAGATGACGATATGATCATAACTAAGACACGAAGAACACTAGGAACATAATCAGAATACCATAATAAATAAAGTAGATAAAACGAAAGGGTGACATGGATTAATATGAGAGGTGCTTGACATGACAGGATAAAAGATCAGGCTTAAAAAAAAATTAGCGAGGAAAATTTTATAAAAAGAAAACCTAAATAAAAATATATGTAATTAGGAATCTGAATAAATCTTTACTCTACAAAAGCAAAGCTATAATTTTAAGAAATACATAATCACTACTGGAATGTAAAAACTAAGTCTAATACTAGCCAAGATCATATTTCTTAGATTCTTATGACACCAATACGCATGGTTTGAAATAAATCAATAAAATACACAAGAACCATACAGTCTGAAATTATTTACTTTGTATTGTAGTTTCAATAAATTTAGATCTCACAGAATAAATAACAAATTATTAATCACAGAATTTCCTATATCTAGATTTTCCAATAATTTTGATTAAGCTTTTAATTGATTTGTTGCCTCAAGGTATGATAAAATATAAAAAACAAAAATAACAATACAATAGAAAATAAGGTCAAAACCAAAAAATTAAAAGAATGAACACAAAAAATATACATATTTCTCACTAGAAACTTATACACTTACAACTAACATCATTCAGTTTCTGTCTTTCTTCTTCAAGCCTAGCCTTTAAAATATCAACTTCTTTTGTCAAAGACTCAATGGTTTCTTTTGGACTTCCATCCTGGGCCATTGTAATTCTGCACATTTATCTGTCTTAAAAAGTGAGAATATAATCATAAGAACAATAAAGTACACTGTAAGCAGCATGTGTAAAATAACAGTTCAATCACTTACTTATAACTACTCTTCCCGAAAAATGTAGAAAAGTAGGAAACGTCATATCAGCAGCTGATAAATTGCATTAGGAATTGAGGTTAAAATTAACCATAATTCATCCATAACATAAACAAACAAAACTAATCCACAAAAAAAAACACTTAGACGCTACAAAATCAGTATCAATTAAACGTACCATCCTCTAAGCCTCTATTCACTAAAAGGTGCATAATAAATTTAATATTCTACTAATGCACTTCAACCATAAAAGACTTGAAAACACCATTCGTCTACTAAATGAAATGACATTAATTCGAAAATGGCAGTTTGTACTTGACAATGGGAGAGGTTATTGATTAATTTTGCCCTGCCCACATAATACAAATAAGTCTGTTCCAAAGATGTTGATCTCCTTTTTTCTTTTGTCAAAGTTACAAAAAACAATCAAAGTCTTAAAACAGGCACACTTCCTTTAGTTTAGATCATACAAATACCACTGGAATTTTTAAGGAAAACTATTCAGTCAAATAAACTTATTATTTTTTTTATACCAATCTCTGACGGCTACCTTGCAAAATTTTATACCGCTGTATTCTAATGATGCATCAAAGAAATTGTCATGATTATTGGTTATCTGCATCCTCCATTTTCATTATCATAAGGGTTTTCAGAGCAATTATTGCATTCTTTTGAAAAATGATTATGTTTTCTCTTCTAACTACTTTAATTTCCCAAGTTTGTTCGGTTGATCCAAGTATCTCCGTTTTCATTCCCTTTAACTCCTAATGAAATGAATTCCTTTTTCACTACCTCATCATCAAACTCTTCATCTCTTTCTGCCAGCTACGCTCCAAACGGTCCTCCTTTTAACTCCTCCAATTTTTATTTTTCCTATATCACCCCCTCAGACCTCATTGATGCCATTTTCCAATGTAAAACACAAGCTATTGGACATGATGGTATTCCACTAAAATTAATCAAATTATGCCTTCCTACTATCCTTCCAGTCCTCCTACATATATATAATTATTCTTGGCAAAATTCCACATTTCCTTCATCCTGGAAGAAAGCTAAAATACAACCCTTACAAAAGAAATCTAACCCATCTTTACTTAACGATTTCCGTCCCATATCAATACTTTCCAATCTGTCCAAACCCCTTGAAAGACTAGTTCAATCACAAATTTCCAATTTCCTAGAAAACTCTCATCTCCTTAATCCGTTCCAATCTGGGTTCTGACCTGGTTATTCAACTCAAACAGCCTTAACAAAAATTACTAATGACATACATACTGCTCTTGACGAACTAAAAGTAAATGTCCTTATCCTTCTAGACCTTACTAATAGTCCAAGAGCCGAGGCCAAGTTTCGTGACTTATTTGAAGAAAAATTTTAGACATGCAGCCATAAAATGTCCACCCTCAGCAATCAATTTGCACTTGTCTGCCAACTCAAAGCGGGGGCGTTTCAAAATGGCGACCTCCGAAAGGGGGTAGCATATATCAAAATATGGTATTATTTGAAGATGATTTATTTAAAGCAAACAAGAAACTGCAAACCCCCTAGGTGACAAAAAACGTTGTCTGCCAAAATTTGGAGGGGGGGTCGCACCGGCAGACAAAATTCAAAATCCGCGTTTTTTCAGTCCAAAAGTGGACCATTTGAAGACGATTTATTTCAAGCATACAAGAAACTGCATGCTCACTAGATGACAAAAAACGTTGTCTGCCAAAATTTGCAGGGGGCCTCGCACCGGCAGACAAATTTCAAAATCCGCGTTTTTTCAGTCCAAAAGTTGACAATTTGAAGACGATTTATTTGAAGCACACAAGAAACTGCATACTTCCTAGATGTCAAAAAACGTTGTCTGCCAAAATTTGGAGGGGGCGTCGCACCGGCGGACAAAATTCAAAATCCGCGTTTTTTCAGTCCAAAAGTGGACAATTTGAAGACGATTTATTTGAAGCACACAAGAAACTGCATAGTTCCTAGATGACACAAAAAAACGTTGTCTGCCAAAATTAGGAGGGGGCTAAGCACCGGCAGACAAAATTCAAAATCCGCGTTTTTTCAGTTCAAAAGTGGACAATTTGAAGACGATTTATTTGAAGCACACAAGAAACTGCATACTCCATAGATGACAAAACACGTTGTCTGCCAAAATTTGGAGGGGGCTAAGCACCGGCAGACAAAATTCAAAACCCTTGTGAAGGCGTCACACCGGCTGACATTGTTCAAAACTCACATCCTTTTCGTCCAACAGTGAACTTTTTGAACATTATTTCCTTTTTTATTTGATTTATAAGTAGTTTTTCTTTAGAATAATTTAAGGAAATTATATTATGTTGCTTCCTACGTATGGTACAATATAATTATTTTAATATAAAATAATCTTGTTTAATTATTTTAATGTTAAAAATACCAATTAATACATATGAACAGTAATAATATAAATACCGGCGATATAATTAAAAAATGAATAATATTTCAACTTATAAAGTTATGAAATATGTACTATCCTGGAACAAAATACGTGGAAAACATGTAGTTCTTCGTAAACGTATGTTCTTGGAAAATCGAATGTTCTTAGTCGTTTGATCGAATAACTCGGAAACCGTTCCTATTAGTATATTTTGAGCTATGTACATTATGAAGCAAATCAAATTTGCAAGAAATTTGGCGCTATTCAGTTATTTTTCTCTCATCTATAGTTTTCAAACGTTTTGGTCACCAATGATTGGCTAACTTGTGGTAAGTAACTGGCTAAATTTCCTACCATACTACACATATGAAATTTATATAAAGTCATGTAAAATACCCACGCCAGCATTTTTTGGTACATTTTTCGTAAAAACCTTAAAACTATTCGTTCGATCCAAAATTTATTTTTCTCAACTGATAGACGACTAAATTTTCAATCAGGCCCATATATTAAATTGATATAAAGTCACGTAAAATACCAATGCCAGCACATCAAAACCTTGTACTAGTGTGAAATCCAAGTTTTTTGGCACATTTTTCGTTATTACCCCAAAAATTTTATTCCGATCCAAAATTTATTTTTCTCAACTGATAGCTGACTAAATTTCCAATCAGACCCATATATTAAATTGATATAAAGTCACGTAAAATACCAATGCCAGCACACTAAAACCTCGTCCTGTTGTGAAATCCAAGTTTTTTGGCACATTTTTCGTTATTACCCCAAAACTATTCTTCCGATCCAAAATTTATTATTCTTAACTAATAGAGGACTAAATTTGCAATCAGACTCATATATTAAATTGATATAAAGTCATGTAAAATACCAATGCAGGCACACCAAATCCTTGTACTGATGTGAAATCCATGTTTTTTGGCACATTTTTTGTTATTACCCGAAAACTATTCTTCCGATCCAAAATTTATTTTTCTCAACTAATAGCTGATTAAATTTCCAATCAGACTCATATATTAAATTGATATAAAGTCATGTAAAATACCAATGCCAGCACACCAAATCCTCGTACTGGTGTGAAATCCAAGTTTTTTGACACATTTTTCGTTATTACCCCTAAAAATTTTTTCCGATCCAAAATTTTTTTTTCTCAACTAATAGCTGATTAAATTTCCAATCAGACCCGTATATTAAATTGATATAAAGTCACGTAAAATACCAATGCCAGCACACCAAAACCTCGTACTGTTGTGAAATCCAAGTTTTTTGGCACATTTTTTGTTATTACCCGAAAACTATTCTTCCGATCCAAAATTTATTTTTCTCAACTAATAGCAGACTAAATTTGCAATCAGACTCATATATTAAATTGATATAAAGTCATGTAAAATACCAATGCAGGCACACCAAATCCTTGTACTGATGTGAAATCCATGTTTTTTGGCACATTTTTCGTTATTACCCCAAAACTATTCTTCCGATCCAAAATTTTTTTTTCTCAACTAATAGCTGATTAAATTTCCAATCAGACCCGTATATTAAATTGATATAAAGTCACGTAAAATACCAATGCCAGCACACCAAAACCTCGTACTGTTGTGAAATCCAAGTTTTTTGGCACATTTTTTGTTATTACCCGAAAACTATTTTTTTATCCAAAATTTATTTTTTTCAATGAAAGCTTACTAAATTTACAATCAAATCAAATTATATAATGATGAATGAATCCCGCAAAATACCCACGCCAGCCCACTGTAACATGTAAAATTGTTATGTTTTTACCAAAACATACACATTTAGCCTGCTGGCATGGATTTCAATTAAATATTCATGTATAAAATGTCATATCAAATTTAGTCAACTTTCAGTTGAAAAAAGTAAATTTTGGTTTAGACAAATTGTTTTAGACTAATATCGAAAAATAATCTAAATAATTTGTATTTAACAACAGAACTTGTTTTTAGCGTGCTGGCACGGGTATTTTACAGAGCTTGATCAAAGTTTTATGTATGGGGTCTGATTGGAAATTTAGTCAGCTATCAGTTGAGAAAAATAAATTTTGGATTGGACGAGTAGTTTTTATAATGAAAAATGTACCAAAAAACTTGGATTTTACAATAGTTCGGGGTTTTAGCGTGCTGGCATGGGAACTTTACATGACTTTATATAAATTTCATATATGAGGTCTGATAGAAAATTTAGCCAGCTATCAATTGAAAGAATAAATAAATTTTAGATCGGACGAATAGTTTTGGTGTTATAACGAAATATGTGCCAAAAACTTTAACTTTACAATAGTTCGGATTTTTAGCGTTCTGGCATGGGTATTTTAAATAACTTTATATACATTATATAGATAAATTATATTATATTATACAAATAATTTTTATGTATAATGTCTGAAAGGAAATTTTCATCAGTTGAAAAAATAAATTTTGGATTAGAGTTATAACCGACAACGGAAAAGTACCAACTGCTTCTTTTCACGAAGAAGTGCGACTTATATGAAGTTAGTCAATCTTTGATGGCCAAACCGCTCTAAAACTATTGATCTGAGAACAAAATGACTATTACAAAATTTGTTGCAAAGTTGATTTGCTTGAATAACGTATAATGGAACACAAAATATACTAGAAGTAACGATTTCCGAACTTCTAAGAAATACTATTTTCAACTCCTTTCCCCCACTGTCATTTTTGCGGCACTCACCTTTATTGGAAAATTCATAAATTTTCATTCATAACAGTGGACAGGTTACACCCATGCATTACAAAAAAGGGGTGAAATAACTCGGTATGTTTTCCTATCGGGCTCTTGGTCTATCATTTTACAAATCAATTAACTGGACTACTGTACAAGTTTTATACGAATTTTGTTCCAGGATAGTACATATTTCATAACTTTATAAGTTGAAATATTATTCTTTTTTAATTATGTGGCCGGTATTTATATTATTACTGTTCATATATATTAATTGGTATTTTTTACATTAAAATTTTAAAACAAGATTATTTTATATTAAAATAATTTTATTGTACTATACGTAGGAAGCAATATAATATAATTTCCTCAAATCATTCTAGAGAAAAACTACTTATAAATCAAATAAAAAAGGAAATCATGTTCAAAAAGTTTCACTGTTGGACGAAAAGGATGTGAGTTTTGAACAATGTCAGCCGGTGTGACGCCTTCACAAGGATTTAGAATTTTGTCTGCCGGTGCTTAGCCCCCTCCAAATTTTGGCAGACAACGTTTTTTGTCATCTAGGGAGTATGCAGTTTCTTGTGTGCTTCAAATAAATCGTCTTCAAATTGTCAACTTTTGGATTGAAAAAACGCGGATTTTGAATTTTGTCTGCCGGTGCTTAGCCCCCTCCAAATTTTGGCAGACAACATTTTTTCACATCTAGGAAGTATGCAGTTTCTTGTGTGCTTCAAATAAATCGTCTTCAAATTGTCAACTTTTGGACTGAAAAAAACGCGGATTTTGAAATTTGTCTGCCGGTGCGACCCCCCCTCCAAATTTTGGCAGACAACGTTTTTTGTCACCTAGGGGGTTTGCAGTTTCTTGTTTGCTTTAAATAAATCATCTTCAAATAATACCATATTTTGATATATGCTACCCCCTTTCGGAGGTCGCCATTTTGAAACGCCCCCGCTTTGAGTTGGCAGACAAGTGCAAATTGATTGCTGAGGGTGGACATTAAATGGCTGTATGTCTAAAAGTTTTCTTCAAATAAGTCATGAAATTTGGCCTCGGCTCTTGGACTATAAAGCCTTTGACACCCTAGACCATTCTATTCTCCTCACGAAACTAAAAGCCCTATCTTTTTCCTCAAGCTCTCTCCTCTGGTTTCATTCCTTCCTCTATTGTAGAATTCAAATAGTATCCATACCAAACCAGCCACCTTCCTCTTCTCTTTTGTTGACATCAGTGGTAGCCCAAGATTCCAGTGTCTCTCCTACCCTTTTTTGTGCCTACATAAATGATAAATTTATGATTTTTGTAATTTTTATTTCATCTGTGTCTGTTTTTGTTCTTTATTTGTAAAATTGTAAATAGATAACCAGATTGTTAATTTATTTTATTTCATCTTATGAAAGCTAGACACATTGTATTTATTTATGTACATTATATTATTCTTAGGGGACATCGTCACAGAATAAAATTTATTTTCTATTCTATTCTATATTCAAAAAGATAGCAGGACATATCCTGGGTCTAGCGGCAAAACCCAGCAGTTTACGCTGTATGCCAACAAGGACACCCAGCAAATTACGAAGACTGTCAAAACTACAAAAACCTTCGCAAAAGTTCCAGCCAGATCGGCCACAGACAAAAAATAAATCACATACCAGAGGAGGACCTGTTTTCTAGTCCCTCTCTAGCCACGATTCCCTCTACCTGCAAATGAATTAATACACTCTATAAGTTATTATCAGGACCTCTTTTTTATTCATCACAATATCAGCACCCTACTGCCCCTAAAATAAACCAACCTCCATTTCCTAATTCCATACCTTTTTCAACTCCTCAAGTGGTGACATACTGCTTTTTCTTGGCTGCAGACTTATATTCTAAGCATCAAAATGGAGGTTCTCCTGGGCGAGAATTGCAGTCTGCACTTAATTCCCGAAATTCCTATTGCGTTTCTTCCGGCATTCCTACATATACTAAATGATTCAAACCGAAACCCTGACCTTCTTTATATCTTCATTCATACAGGATTAGAACCACTCTATTACCCTATAGAAAGTCTGGATGAACGTTCCTCCAATCACAGTCACTTAATTCAAACCCTTGACTGGGACCTCTTCCATCAAATAATATTTGACCCTATAGATCTCAGACTATCCCTAAAAACCTCACAAGACATTGACGACGCTACAAATTCCTTCACAAACATAATCCAGCTTATAATATTAATTCAATATAACAAAATAATTTTAAAAAATAAAAACTCTACATCCGTTCGATTATCGCTAATGACCTCTGAGCCTAGATACACTAAGTCCGAGAACTGTTCAAATTTGTAGCTTCCGAATTCTACTCAGGCACTATCCTGTCTTCGGATCTGCTGGGTTACCATGCATATTGTATTTTCAACCAATCCCAGTTCCTGTCTTCAGTCTCAGGTTCTAGAAAGGATAGGGTAACCACCTGTTGAAAGCGCCCAATCATTTCTAAAAAACGAACAGCTAAAACATTCTATTAAAATGTTTTCTGAAATTATAATGTGGATGCCACAAACAGGATAAATTTTTACTAAAACTTATTCTTTTCAATCAGTTGAGGATATCCTCCGATCCAGCTGATGAGATTTGAAAGTATTGCCTTGCTCCATAGATGCTTTGATTATGTTTATCTGTAATGTTTATCTGTAAATTCATTAGATTAAGATAAAATTTCACTTACACTAATTTAACTTCGGTTTATCTCTACATAAATCTATAACATATTAGATGTGTTCGTGACTCCAGTTCATGGCCGTTCCCTTTTTTTTTATAACTATTTATTGATATTTATAATGTAATTATAAATGAAATTTATATTGTACATCAATATACATCAAGTAAATTTGAGGAAATGATTATAATGCCATGTAAATCACTTGTGAAGAACTACTCACTAGTAGCACTTAAAAAAATGTTCTAAACTAGAAGGTCTCTTGGCCATCTTCTTTTCAGACACCTCAGTGGGTTATCAGGTATCGAATGAGAAGCAAGTTGGGAAACCAATGGATTCGTGTGAGAGTGCAGTTTACTATAAAAGGTTTGGTATCTGGTTTGCGCTAAATCAGCAACATATAGTCCAGTAAAATAAGGCTTTGCCGAAGAAAAACTGCAGAACTTTTATTCTCAACGGATCTTTATGTTTTTTGGGGTGCTGAATCCAAATCTGAAGTTTGATACCACGGCAACCATCGGCTTCATATTTAAAATCGCAAAAAACCCGTTATAGTTTTTTTATCCATAACACGATAACGAAGCTTTTTTGGAAGAAAGTCTACAAATATTAATTGTAGCTGGAACTAGTACCTATATGATGAAAAAAATAAATCCGAAAACGGACCATTTTTCGCAAAGTTACATTATTGGGAAAGAATGGAGAAATTGGCCAATGTCAGTCCCACAGCTCCGCGAAAACACGTTTGTCATACTCTTTTGGCTATAACTCTGAAACTATTTGTCCGATACAACATTACTTTTTCTCATCTTAAAGCTGATTAAATTCACTATAAGAATCTATAAATGAAGTTTTAATCAAATCCCGGAAAATGTACATGCCAGCACGCTAATAAAAACGTTCTGTTGTAAAATCCAAGTGGTTTTTGGCACATCTGTCGTTCTAACTCCTCAAATATTTGTTCGATCCCAAATTTTTTTTTTCTATCTCAAAGCTGGTTAAATTAGCTATCAGATGCCATATATTTAAATTATATTATATCCTGTAAACCATCCAAGCTAGCACGCTAAATATGTATGTTTTGGCAAAATATGTAAATTATGACATGTTCAGTAGACTGGTGTGGGTATTTCACGGTGTTAATTATAAGTTACATATATAGGATCTAATAGTAAATTCCAGCTTTTAGATTAAAATATTAAATTTTGATTCGGACAAATGGTTTTGGAGTTATAGCGAATAATGTGTCAAAAAAAACATGTATTTTACAAAAGTAAGTGATTTTCAGCGTGATAGCTTGTTTATTTTAAGAATTTCGATTTAAAAAAATCATATATAGGATCTAATTGTAAATTTAATCACCTTTCAGATTGAAAAAAAATTTTTGAATCGGACCAATACTTTCGGAGTTATAATGAAAAATGTGTCGAAAACCATGGATTTAACAACAGTACGGGTTTTTATGGGGTCTGGGATGCATATTTTAAGGGACTTGATTATAACTTCATATATATATATATATATATATATATATATATATATATATATATATATATATTCCAATAGTAAATTTAACAAGCTTTTAGATGAAAAAAAGTAATTTTAGATCAGACAAATATTTTTGTAGTTATAATGAAAAATGTACTACTAGTTGTCAGTACGGTGCACTACTACTACTACTACTACTACTACTACTACTACTACTACTACTACTACTACTACTACTACTACTACTACTACTACTACTACTACTACTACTACTACTACTACTACTACTACTACTACTACTAGTTTACGGTGCATGGCGGTGTCCCTTAAAGAAGTCTTCTCTCTCCAGCTAGACAAACGGAAATCTTTTCAACTATTTTAGTTTTCCGCCAGCGTGAGAGAAAATCACAATCAAAATTATCCCCTCTCGATACCCCGGGTCCATCTGGTTTATAACGAAGGCAGACAAAACGCTGGGTGATACAAGCACGATAGAAAGAATATATAATATAAAAATATAAGTAGTATAACTAATAATAGACAGTTGAAACTGTAATTGTGTACAGCTCATTAATCACCCAGCGTTTTGTCTGCCTTATATTGATACATTATACTGATTAATGAGCTGTACACAATTACAATTTATTAAAACTTCATTTATAGATTCTGTATAGGAAAAGAATGATAATTTCCGATGCGAAAAACTCGCCTCGGCCTCGAGAAAATGGACTGTATGGGAAAATATCAAAACGAGGTTTCGCACCTTTGGGGAGATATTATTGAGAAGGTAGCGTAAACAAATAATACATAAGAAACTTCTCACCTTGTTATTGCCGCCGACGATCTGTCCGGAGGCCTCCGAAATGCTTCTCCCAAGCTGCAAAATTTGTTCAGGCTCTCCTCCTCTTATATCACCACTCATTAAGGGAAGAACTAAATCTTTACTGACTGGCACAGGAAATAAGATCACTTTTAAAAGAGGAACAGGGTCCTGGAAGACTATTTTGTCTTGGTCAAAAAAGTGATGGAAGACCATGAGGTCTTGGGCAATTTAAATAGGTGCGTACTGGAGCACAGATGCTAGAAGAAAGAGGAATATTCTAGTAGGGATTAAGGCAGATAAGGGCTAGTTGCACCGGAAATTCATAGGGTGCGTCTATATAAACGATATACTAGATCTTTTCTCCTTCCCCCCCCCCTCACAAAAGCGCCGATTGGCGCGAACACACCGCCCACCAAAATTGGGATGTTGCCCAATTTTATTCCAAAAGTTATACAATGAAAATGGTGGGCAGGCAGCAAAGAATTTATACAATAAAATAAAGAAACGAAAGCTCAACTTGAGTAAAGAGGAAGATAAAGACAAAAAAAAAAAGAAAGAATATTTTAACCCGAGTGGGTGCACAATTGTACAATGTAAAGAAAAAGAATCAGCCCAACCGGGCAACAATTATATAATGTAAATGAATAAAATAAAACAGTACCCCTGGGTGGACAATTATACAAAATAAGAAACAAAAATAGCACAACTGTAGAAAGGTTATATAATGCAAAAGGACATCATTCCGGGAGCGGAATGAGTTTGTTCACGGGTCTAGTGAGAGTGCCGTTGGAGGTCTCAAGGATGGCCACTCGAGATACACCATCAAGCCCAGGCTTGAGTTCAGAAATGCGGGAAATAGGCCAGGAGAGGGGAGAGCTATTCACACCCTTGATCACAACAACGTCGCCCCGTTTTATGGGTTTGGATATGGCGGTCCACTTGGTACGCTGCATCAGCGAGTTCAAGTACTCCCTCGACCACCGTCACCAGAAATACTGCGAATATTGTGAGATGATCTTCCATCTAGATGTCAAATGATGGCCCTCAGAGATAGGGATTTCGGCCACGGATAACAGTGGAGCTCCTATGAGGAAGTGCCCTGGACACAAGTATGCGGCGGCTTCAGCGGGGGGGCAGAAGGTAAGGAACAGATAGGACGGCTATTTAGAATAGCCTCGATCCGAGCGAAGAGGGTGGCATATTCTTCGAAAGTGAATAAAACTTCGGCGGATAACCGAGATAGTAAAGTTTTTGCGGATTTGACTGCGGCTTCCCACAGACCACCGAAATTGGGTGCTAAAGGAGGGTTGAATACCCATCTTATCTCTCGACTCGACAGGACATTCGAAATTTCCTCATGATGAGTGCGGAGGAAAAGCTGCACATCTTTTAATTGCTTATTTGCCCCGACAAAATTACGACCCTGATCAGATAGAATGGAATGCGGAAGACCTCGGCGTGCAACGAATCTATCTAGAGTAGCCAGGAAAACGGCGGTAGAAAGCTCAGAGGCAAATTCGAGATGCACAGCCTTGGTGGCGGTTCACACAAATACGCATAAGTAACCCCTTGTAATAGCGGATTTACAAAGTCGCGACGCGCGAACCTGAAATGGCCCCGCGAAATCAATACCGGTGTTGAAGAAGGGTCTGCTGGGCCGGACGCGGCACGAAGGCAAGTCAGCCATAATAGGCTGCACGGTAGCAGCGCGGAAACGAATGCAAGTAGTACAACGGTGGATCACCTTCCTTAACAGTTGACGCAACTAGATAATCCAGTAGCGGCTGCACACGAGTGCCTGGCAAGTAGTGGGCCCAGCGTGTAGGGAGGAAATGTGAAAGTGCTTGCAGATCAACTGAGGCAGATTAGCGGATTTAGGCAGCAAAATTTGGTGACGGGAATCGTACTTTAAATTGGAGTTCTTAAGTCGACCGCCCACCCTGAGAATACCCAGGCTGTCGATGAAAGGGGTCAAGCTGCAGATTCTTATAGTAAATTTAATCAGCTTTAAGATGAAAAAAAGTAATGTTGTATCGGACAAATAGTTTCAGAGTTATAGCCAACAGAGTACGACAAACGTGTTTTCCCTGAGCTATGGGACTGACGGCAAGTTGGCCAATTTCTCCATTCTTTCCCAATAATGTAACTTCGCGAAAAAAGGTCCGATTTCGGATTTCATTATATAGGTACTAGTTCCAGCTACAATTAATATTTGTAGACTTTCTTCTAAAAAAGCTTCGTTATTGTGTTATAGATAAAAAACTATAACTGGTTTTTTTGGCGGTTTTGAATATGAAGCTGATGGTTGCCGTGGTAGCAAACTTCAGATTCGGACTCAGCACCCCCCCCCCCAAAAAAAAGTTCCGCAGTTTTTTCTTCGGCAAAGCCTTATTTTACTGGACTATATGTTGCTGATTTAGCACAAACCAGATACCAATCCTTTCATAGTAAACTGCACTCCCACACGAATCCATTGGTTTCCCAACTTGCTTCTCATTCGATACCTGGTAACCCACTGAGGTGTCTGAAAAGAAGATGGCCAAGAGACCTTCTAGTTTAGAACATTTTTTGAAGTGCTCCTAGTGAGTAGTTCTTAACAAGTGATTTACATGTCATTATAATCATTTCCATGAAGCCGATGGTTGCCGTGGTATCAAACTTCAGATTCGGATTCAGCACCCCAAAAAACATGAAGATCCGTTGAGTATAAAAGTTCCGCTGTTTTTTCTTGAAAACAGCCTTTTGGAGCCTTATTTTACTGGACTAAAATGGAACATTGAGGTCTTTATGGATAAATTTATTCGTGACAAAGAAGCATTAAGGATTTTGGATTGGATTTGAGAAGAATTGGATGGTTTAGTGGAGCCACAAAGCTCAATTCCGTATGTCCATATAGATCTAATAACTGTCATGTAAATGAGTCTGTTGTAATTTATTGGAAGCTTTGATTGTTTTGTCTAGAGAAAATATAAATTCTTTAAATGTAGCAACAACTACAGTGCTTTATCTTGCGCGGTTCTGAGCATCTCACTATCAAAAAATGTCATAGAGCTCTGCACATTTGGTGTGGACCAACAATTAGATAAAAAAGAAAAATTTTGTATCATCTGTGTATTTTTTTGATTTCACTTTAACACAGTATGCAGTAAGATCCAGAAACCTAGCTTAAACTTTGTATTTATATATTGTTTATAGAAATTGTTTGCCGATCCATTTAAATATTAAATATGAGTAACAATCTTTATTATTTCTTCTAAAATAATAACTTTAAGGGCTATAATTTAACTGTATCATAGTATAAAAATAAAGCTGGTCTCACATTTAACCAAAAAAATATTTAATATTTAAAAGCGAGTAAAAGGGTACACACAGAAGTGGAGAAGAGTGATCGAGGCAGAGCATTAAGCCTATTTCACATAAAATGACAATAATATAATCACAATTCTATCTATCTCAGATAGCAGGAAATAGTTGTAAGAAATGTTATTATTTTGGAGACTAAAAGAAGCACTAATATAAATAAAAGTCTTGACAAGTAAAATTAATTTTTACATTACATAGTAAAATTACATAAGTGAAAGGAAAGCATTATTTGAGCCGTTGAGAATAAAAGTGGTGTAAGTAAAAAAATTTCGAAATTGGGATTATTCACTATTAATTCTACTTTATCACTGCTTTATTAATTGACATTGACAATTATGTTGAATTCTTTACCTAAAGACAGTAAAAACACAATACCATTATCAAATTTAACAAAAACAGATATCTGTTGAGAATGAGAGTGGTATAAGTCAATAGGTATAGCCCGAGTGTTGGTTGAGTATGCAAAAATCACTCACCGATGTTTCTCTTCTGATTATTGTTTAGGGAGTCCTACTGACCATGAAACTGCACATTTCCATTCGGGAATCAGGTTGGTTTAGGCAGAAGGGGGCGGCAATAGGCGATGTGGCGCTGTTCTTATAATCTCTTTAACTCAACTACTGAGTGTCGAGAAGACTCAAGTTTGGTGTCAAATTGTTCATATTTTCATTTTGAGAAATTTTTATTCAATCATATTTTTTTATATCAAGTGAGTGGAGTGAGAAAATCGAGCGACAAATTTTGCCAGGTATCCCTCTAAATTTTAATCCCCATCTATGTTATGAGATTGAGCAAACATTTATCATGTAACCTCCCTTTAATTTTTGAACTAGATTTAAATTTTGTAAACTTAGCACAATCGTAATAAACATTTTTTTACATATAAGAACACCTATTTTTATTTTAAATTTTTATTCTATATTAAATTTCGTGAAGAATCAAAACCTTGCTTATGTTATAATATGGTGTGTAGTATGCACTATAGATGCACAAACTGCAATTTAAATTTTTTTTCAAACACAACATGTGACACATGATTTTTATGTATTTTTGTATGCTAGATGTAGTGGGATTAGTTTTTCTAGAATCTCTGTTGCAAAATATTGAATATTTTAATAGGAAAACCTTTTTTTTTTTTTTTTTTTTTTTTTTTTTTTTTTTTTAATATAAATAGGTATATTTTTATTTTTTTCCAATTTATGCATTTATTTATTTTTTCCTACGATTAACTGTAAAGCCACCTGAATTTGCTAGTGATAAATGTTCGTTAAGTTAAATTTTTTTAATGTAAAAAAACTAAGTGACACTTAAGAAAATCTAGTAAACCATGCTTCCTGACTTGAAAAAAAAAAAAAAAAAAAAAAAATGTCTTTTTGTATTAAAAAAAAATAAAATAAATAAAAATTGAGCTTGACCCTGCACGTCCGGGATTTTTTTTTTTTTTAAAACATTGTTGTCTAAAATTGAAACACAGTCCATTCCATCTTGCTTAAGTAATTTTTAATAAGAACATTTATAAAACTTTCATTTTCTCAAAATAAAGGAAACTTGCTTACACAAATTTCATTCTCACCGGCTCATTTGTACTTAACTTTTAAAAAATGAAATAAATGTGAACTATGTTCTCCTGATTATTTAATTTAATTTAATTTTTTTAAACCTTATAGGAGAGTAAACATGAATGACAGGTAAAAGAACTAGAAATATAGCACTATACCTCTATCCTGCTAATAACATAAAAGAAAATGTTTAAAAATACAGAATGATGTAATGAATATAGAATTAATAAATGATAATCAGGTTTATTAGAAAACTAGTGGGAGAGAAAAAGAAGTTGCCACCCTCCAGTATTTGTACTGAATGATTTCCAATCAATTTTCCTTATTTATGACCCACATACTTATACAAGTAAATAACATGTTTGAAATATAACAGTAATATATAACTTACATAATAACCATTAGTAAATAAAAAAACAATCACTAAGGAATTTTAGATATTAGGGTTTATTTCCATCTCTTTATTTGTCCTCACAACTGATCCCATAGATATCTGAAGGCGTTTAAATCTGGACAACATGCTGATCACTCTAAAGATTGAATTGAAGTGATTTCGACTCAGCAGGAAACTATTGTTACTGTTTATGACCATGCTTAAATAAAAATTAATATCAAAGGTAATGTGTGAATGGGACTACAGCCTCTTATCGAAAACCCTCTACTATGATTCAAAGAAGAAGTTGGAAGCTAAAAACTAATTCATTTGATAAAATTCCAAAAAATGATTTTATGGAATGTTTATTTGGATAACAATATTTTATACAGAATCAAATTAAACTAGTGAAACTAAATAAACACCTCATGATCAATAAGAAAAAATTAAAATCTATTTAACCCTATTATAATTCAATATTTATTTCAAAGATCAATTTACAATGCTAAAAACTTGTTTTATGCTAAAAATGATTTCATTAACAAACAAAATTTTAAAAATGGTCAGTTTACAAATAAATTACTACTTCTAATGATGCCAACATTCCAATCTCAATAAATAATGTTTGGGTAAGCCAAATCAATTGAAGCATATTACATTTCACATAATTACAAGTACTTGAGAATAACATTAAACCGTGCATAGTCTGAATAATATGGGACCTTCTACACACAAACATACATACTTACATACACAAATATACTTTTATATATATATATATATATATATATATATATATATATATATATATATATATATATATATATATATATATATATATATATCCAATGATTTTTTTACATATGTACATATAAATGAGTGGATAAATAAAATTAAAAGTAAACTATTTTTTTTTTTTTAATATGTATAAAGAGATGAATTGAATAACATAATTTTAATGCTTCAGAATTCATTAATAGCAGAAGTGCATTCATAATAATTCGATAAGAGCACCAATAATAGCCATGAATTATATTTGTACTATTTCTTAAATAACAACAGTATTCACATTTCATTATCTATGAATTCAACATGAGTAAATGGAAAATGTCCAGTTTTTCCCTTAAGTTCACCTTCCCATTGTCCATTTATATTCATTTTTGTTACTTTTATTATTTCACCAATTTCTAGCTTCAAAGCTGTCTTGTCATAAGCATTTGGAACTCGGGCCTGTTTTACTTTAGCTAATGCTGGTAGCTTCCTCTTAAAAAGATAAAATACAAGAGCTTTAATAAAATATAAATAAACTCAAACAATAGGTAAGACACATAAAACTGAATATAGTAAGAGACTTTTCTAATAATAACATATAAATACAAAATCATATGAACAAATTGCTCTTCTTATTTATTTATTCTTTTTTTTCTGTACTATTTATTTATGATAATTTTTCTCTACCAGGTATGCAAGTTTAAAATGTCGTTTTAATTCCAATAGAATGCGCTCTTAGCCTATTGAAGGATTTGCTTATCTCTAAACGCTATTTTGTTTGTTAGTCATTTGTTTACAAAAGTCAGTTGTTTTTAAGTCGTTTACGTGGACGTATCATACCTTTCTTTGGTGTTAAAAATGTCTAATTTTAAGCCAAATAAAGAGCATTTGCGGCATGTCATGATTTTCTTATTTAATCAAAAGAAAAAGGCATCTGAATGTCATCGAATTCTTGTTGAGACTTATGGCGATGTTGCTCCAACCGTCAGGACATGTGAACGTTGGTTTCAAAGTTTCAAACGTGGTGATTTTGATATTACTGATCAAAAACGAGAAAATCGACCAAAAAAGTTTGAGGACTTCGAATTGCAATCTTTATTAGACGAAGACAATACCCAAACCTAACAAATGATGGCAGAACAGTTGAATGTCACTAGGCAAGCCATTTCCGATCGCCTGAGAGCTATGGGAAAGATTCAAAAGGTTGGAAAATGGGTTCCACATGAATTGGACGAACGACAGATGGAAAAACGAAAAACTGTGTGCGAAATGCTGCTTTTACGCCACGAAAGAAAGGGTTTTTTGCATCGAGTTGTAACTGGCGATGAAAAATGGATTTATTTTCAGAATCCCAAACGAAAAAAATCATGGGTAACGCTAGGACAACCATCCACATCGAGTGCAAGACCGGATCGTTTTGGGAAGAAGACAATGCTGTGTGTGTGGTGGGATCAGAAGGGAGTAGTCTACTACGAGCTTCTCAAACCCGGCGAAACAGTCAATACCGAGCGCTACCGACAACAAATGATCAATTTGAGTCACGCATTGATCGAAAAACGCCCAGAATGGGCTCACAGGCACGCCAAAGTCATTCTTCAGCATGATAACGCTCCTGCACATTCAGCCAGATTGACTAAGGAAACGATTTCTTCGCTTGGTTGGGAACTCCTACCCCACCCGCCGTATTCACCTGACCTGGCGCCTTCTGATTATCACCTCTTCTCATCGATGGGACACTCATTGGCGGAGCAACACTTCAACAATTTCGAAAAACGTACGAAAATGGCTCGATGAATGGATTTCAAATAAAGATGAAGCATTCTTTTGGAATGGTATCCATATATTGCCCGAGAGATGGGCAAAATGTGTAGAAAGCGAGGGTCAGTACTTTGAATAAAATATATTATACTTTTTTTTAAATTACTGTGTATATATTTTAAGAAATAAACGACATTTTAAACTTGCATACCTGGTATAATTTTAATGATTTTAAAACCAAGTATATGGTTACTAGTAAAAACAGTGACAATTTTGGCAAAATAGAAATATCATGGATTAAATTTGGATATTTATAAGAGTTAGGGTATCTAGGGAATAGGAAAAATGAAATTCAAGCGAAAACCTTGATAAACAAATCAGTTTGTCTACGGTTTGGAAACTTACAAATTAGGATTTATAAGATTCTAACCCTACCTAAAGTCTTTTGCAGATGCGAAATATGGCTTCTTACATTAAGGGAAGAACAATGGCTTAAGTTTTCGAATAAAGTATTGAATAAAATATTGGGTCCAAAAAAAGATGACCGAAGACTCTAGAAGGTTTTACAATGAGGAATTCATCTAGTAAATATAGTACAAGTAACAGCAGTAAGATGGTTAAAATGAGCATATAATGTAATTTATTTATAGGTTTTTAAATTGGGAAACTCAAAAAAAACAAAAAAAAAACTGAAAATAATGGTTTTTATGGTTTTATTTATTTAATTTTATTGTTTTTTTTAATTTTTATTGAATTTCAAAATAATGCCGAACACATACTTAAAAAATTACTTTAACCAATATATTTGAAAAAGAAAATTTGATTTTTATTTCAATTTGAAAATGATTAAATATAAATTAACATTTTTTCAAACAAGAGAGCTCTTGTTTAAAATATATTTTAAAAATTGATGTTTTTCGGCACACAGAAAGATATCCCCATCTTTAAGAAGGTAAAAAATTCTGTTTTACATTAACGCCATAATTATAATTATAAAAAATAAAAGCAATGACCAACTTTAATGCAAGCGGGACCCTTCTTAGAGAGGATATATGCTGGATTATAAAGAGCATTAAATAATTTTGTCATGGTGTAAAAAATACTACAAAAGAAAATATACCTGGACATTGGATCTCCTTATAGGTTCTACATGACTTCCACTAGGAGGGCTATTATCAACAAATGAAGAACCAAGATCTGCAAGCACATCTTGGTCATTATACTGAAAAAGAAAAAAAAAAAAAAAAAAAAAAAAGGAGTTATCACAAGCAACTATTCATCACTGAAAATAAATTTCATTATTGTCTCAAAAAGATAATATGTTAAATTATGAATTATTTAAACTCTAACCACTATCTTTTAAGGAAAATTTAATAATCTTCCAATTAGAAAATAAACATTTTTTCATTAAGAGCTCTTGTTTAAAATATATTTAAAGAAACAACATTAACCCTTTGGCTGCGGTATGCTCGTGCGTTGGGAGGATACAGTGGTGAGGGATAGTCTAGGCGCCTGTAGTGTCCCATGTACATCATACTTTTTACGCTTAGCGTTTTCGTTTTCTTTATTTATTCTACATTTTCTCATTTTTACATTTCTATTCAGATTCTCTTCTATTTGGTATCCCACTAGTTCCCGGCATTTCTCCAATCAACCGGATTGATCAAAAATCCTCGTCATGATCCACAGATGGCGATAGAAAAAGATCTACAATATGAGTTAGTAGCAGTCTGGCTTCAAACCAGCCAGACTCATATAGTAGTCGGTAGCAGCCAAAGGGTTAATTAATCAATTAGTAAATTAATTGGATAAATACTTAAAGAAAAGTTTACAGATTAATATAACATTAAAAATTAAAGGTAAGTCCAATAAATACGCATAAAAAATCATAAAAACTAGATTTTCAAAAAATTTCAGTTACATCAATCTTATTAAATGGTCCCCATTTGTTGCTATGCACAAGTCCTAACTCCGTTTCCATTGTTGAACTCCTTCAGATGTATCTTGTCATCAGGGCCATCGAGAGCCGACCCGGGCCCTGGGGCTAATATATTTGCCTGGGCCCCCTAACTCTTCCCCCTCCCTCCCAACATCATCCAAAAAAATAAAATTTCTTTTTTTACTAATAAACTAAAAAATAAACTACAATGCTTGATAAATTTCCTAATACAACAATTCAAATTCCTAATTACAATACGATAAATCGCCATAGAATAGTTTATATAAGGTAACATTTGTAAGAGGTCACCTTAGCACGGGCCCCGGGAACTTTGCCCCCCCTGCCCCTCCCTCTCAGGGGCCCTGCTTTTCATTTCACATTTTATCGTTTTCACATCTCAACACCACCCTTGCATGACAATTTTAATTAACGAAACAAAAATAAGTCACAAGGAGCTAAGTCTGGTGGGTAGGGAGGGTGATCCAGCAAGATTAAAGAAACACCAGGACAATTAGTGCTCATTGTCTTGCAACAATTGCACATTGTCATGATGCAGCAGCCCTCTATTACCAAACCAAAAGTTTGGCTGCACAAGATGGAGAACCTCCAAATTGAAGGAATCATTTACTGTTTGTCTTTCAGGGAGAAATTCATGATGGACAACACCATGAATGTAAAAAAAATAAAAAGAGCAGCATGGCTTTTATTTTTTACATTTCTTTGATTGTGGTTTATCTTTTGATTTCCATTTCTTCCTCTGTGATTTCAGCTCAATTTTGTTATTAATAGAACCAGGATTCATAATCAGCGATGATCCTATCAAGAAAACCAGAATTTTCGGTGGTTTTTTTATTCTGGTGCAGCAGTCAATCCTTCCTCTGATTTTGCGCACAATTTTCTCAGCTTCAAATGTTTCTTTAAAACTGGGTGCAAATGATTTTCTTAGTTCAGTTCTTCAATGAAACGTTTGATACATTATTAAAAAAACATTTTTTTTTAAAAACACTACTTTCTCCACAAACATTGCTTAACATTTCATGGATCCCTGTTGCATTTATATAAAGTTTTACCAAGAATTTGAAGTTCACTCTTTGTTCCATCTGCTTTTCAATTTCCAGACAGAAAAAAGACACCACAAAAGGATATGAGGATTATTGATCCCTCTCTATTAGAATGGTCAGTCGGTGTTCATGTATAAAAATATCCTGAGGTTGCTCTATGCTAAGGTTGCATATTTACTGGACAGTGTCATAATGTAAATAAATACAAAATCATGAAACTTAAGAGAAGAAAATAAAAGAGGCACAAAACATAATAATAATTAAAACATACCTTTTGAATATAAGGAACTGGTATTGATCCCATTAGTCCAGCACTGTTTTTTGCTGTCCACCACTGATCTTCATCTTTAGATATAATTGTTAAAATATCACCTTTCTTAAATGGTAAATCGTCTTGATCCTATAAACAATAACAAATATCACTTCCTCAATCACTCACTCATTTCTACAAATAATTTATATTTCTTTATATATATATATAACACACACACACAAGGTGAGTACCTCTTAGTGTAAAAAGAAAAAAAAAAAATTAGGTGAAACAAGATCAAAAGTGATGAAAAATGCTGCAGACCTTACCTTTCTATTCCAAACTGTTGCAAATATACATTAATTCAAAGACTTTTTGAGGAAACAATATTTTTTGCCATAAAAGCTATAACACCTTCACTTTGTTTAAACATTTTTCAAATTTTTACCACATTTTCGGATTTAGCATTAAATTTTCTATAAGAGGAGAGTACATGTAACCTTGAATTTTACAAACTTAGGACCGAAGAACAGCTTGATCTTTACCTAATTTAGAGAAGTTACAATGTCTTATAATACTTTAATGCTTTTCAAAAAAAACTATCCACAAAACTGCAAATCTCAAAAAAATTGCAAATTTAACCAGCTTTTATGTGGTATGATTAAATTAATGATTTTGTATCGATTTCATGTGGCATACATACAAATCAGTTACTTGTATAAATAAGACATTATGATAGTCGCTTAATGGAAATGTGTATTTTAAACATAATAAACTCTTCATTGGAATAAAAACCAAAGAAAAAATTTATTGTTTAATAGAAAATAAAGGAAAACTGTCAATAAAGCGACACCAGATCAAAGGATTTTATGTTATTACATTTATTTATTTATTATTATTTAGGATTTATTTTATTAGATTTTCAATATAAGGTTTAAAACTCAAAACTCAATTTTGCTGTTGGCTTCTGAATGCAGATGTCAAATAGTGTTGGAAAATCATAGTTTGCCCAACAGATTGAATCAGTCCAGGAGCCTGCCCACATGCAAATTTAATTGGAAAGACATGAATTTGTTTCCTAACCCATTTTATAGTATCATCTGCCTTGAAATGATATATCGTGGTCTGGCAGCCTGTATCTGTCGGAACGGGGTGTGGTGAACTCTTAAAATTTAAATGTCCAAAATGGGCGATTTTAAACATTCGCCACACCGTGTTCCGACAGACACAGGCTGCCATACCACGAAATATCATTTCAAGGTGGATGATACTATGAAATGGGTAAGGAAACAAATTCATGTCTTTCCAATTAAATTTGCATTTGGTGGGCTCCCGGTCTAAATGATGAGAATTACTAGGATTTGTTACAAAATATCCTACCACAACTTCATCATATTCCACCTGAAGTTCAGCTAAATTTGATTTTTCAATACCATGGTACTCCTCCACATTATTCAAAAGCAGTACAAAAAAGAATAAACCAACGATACCCCACATGGATAGGTAGAAATAACTTCCCCTGTAAAAACAGATTTATCTGTACATGAAATTCACCTCAAAGAATGGTATTCTTCAATATCATCTGCATTCAGCAGTCAATGGCGAAATTGAGGTCTATGTTCATTATCATTGGGTTTTAAACCTTACAAAGGAAATTTAATGCTAAATCTGAAAATGTGGTCAAAATTTGAAAATTGTTTAGTAGAGATATTACAGCTTTTATGGCAAAAAACGCGGTTTCTACAAAAAAGTCTTTGAATTTTCATATACCTGCAATGGACTGGAATAGAAAGGTAAGGTCTGTGCCATTTTTCTTCATTTTTGATCTAGTTACACTAAATTGTTTTTTTTTACACTAAGAGGTACTCACCGTGTATATGTATATGTACGTACGTACTTATGTATGTATGTATGTATATAATATAATATATAATATATAATATATATATATATATAAAAACTTTAAAGGGTAAGGGGTATAAATTCTATACAAAATTAAAATTATAAAATAAATAAATAAAATATTAGAAATATGCTTCCTAATATTAATATTATTACTAATAATGAAAATTAAATGGAGATTGGGTTTCTCAGTAAAGGACAGGGAGCCTGAAGGCAATAATCAATGCCTGATAGGCTCTCAATAAAAATTTATGAAGAAATTTCAAATATTTCTTCATAAATTTACCATACCTGTGGAGAACTTCTACTGGAAGTACCAATACTACTTACGTAGTACAGTATACAGTACGAAGTACAGGCTCACAGGATATAACATTAGTCACACAATACAAAACTTTTTTTTGTAATTCGCTGAATAGGCATAAACATTAAAAATATTTATAACTGACTTATTAAATAGCTTATAAATACTGATCTCTGGGTGTATTCTAGGACCACTGATTGATAATGAACAAAATTAATAATGAATTCTGAATATGAAATTTTAAAATACAGTTGTTAAATCACAGGGTAACAATCTAAAGTTGGAAAGTGAAAAAACAGTAAAAATAAAGAGGATGTTTCATATTGCAAGAGATTATGAGATATCAAATGGGTAGAGGAAAATAGGGTCCTGGGAAATTTAGGATCTGTAAAACATATGATAGGGATACTGATATGGATATTTGTAATGGTATGGATAAGAACGTGTCCAGCAAGTCAGCCTTTTGGCCAACCTTAAGGGTTTACCTAAAGGTTGTTTCCCAATACAAAAGTTTGTGGTAGGGTCAAGATTCATCAACTGATCTAGGTGGGAACCGAAACCACACTGTTCCATGACAGGCACACTGGAAGCCTCACCCTAACACACTCCAGCCACCATGGGCTCTATCCAACAGACTGTGAAATTGGACACTTTGATGGATCAATAAAAATACCTTGGTAACGACTAACTCCATTTTTTTTTCTCTATTTTATAATCAGGCTCTCTTTAACATGTAACCTATGAAGTAGTCATTAAGTAGAAGAAAACAAGCTAAATGCAATTTTCTGTTTCTTCAGGGAAGGAATGATAGGTGCAACTACATTAACAGCTGTTTTTAATTTATGTTACAAGATAAGCATTGATTGATACTTTAGTATACTCAGAATAACTCTAATGAAACTGTAAATGACTGGTTATATTTAATAGACGAATACAATTATTAAACTCAGAATAAATTAGTTAATATTTATAAAACACATGTGTCTAGGAAGGTAACGTCACTTCTATCTTTTTCTTCACGATTCTTTGTGGTGTCATGATATGACCACCACATCACTCCCCCCTCAGTGTAACACTTACTAGATGTGGCAAGGCAATCTAAATCTTCGGCCTGAAGATGCTACTGTGTCTTGGTGACGAGGGGGCTTGAGAAACGAACTGTTTTCCTTGGCTTACTTTCCTCGGATTTCTGTGGATGATAAGTGTTCTGTGTAAGTTGTTGCCGGGATTCGGGTGTGTCTGTCGCTGCTGTGTAGGCTGGCTTTAGTCTATCTCGTGATACTACAGCCGGTTTGCCGTTGATGTTAATGGTGAAGGTCTTTTTCCGTTCGTTCAATGACTTTATGTGGTCCGGTGTAGGCTGGTGTTAGGTGAGGTCGGCAAGCATCGTCCCTGAGAAAAACAAAACTACTGGTGTGCAGATTGGGGTGATTATAAATTTTGGGCTGGCATTGCCAGACTGGCGAGGAAGGCTTGCTTTGCCTCAATATGTCAGCGAGGTTGGCTGCAAAAGTTGACTGAGGAATCTCTGGGCCGGTTTTGTCTAAAAACAGATCCCCAGGCAATCGTAGCTTGGTGCCGTATACTAATTCGGCTGGACTGGATTGTAAGTCCTCCTTCACGCATGAGCGCAGACCCAGAAGAACGGCCGGCAGATGCTCTGTCCAAGGCCTGCTGGTTTTTTGGAGTCGGCATGTAAGAGCCGTCTTGAGGGATCTATGCCATCTCTCGAGGAGCCCATTGCTCTGAGGGTGGTAAGCCGTAGTGTGCTGTATTTTAGCACCCATTCTGTGTGACAACGCCTGAAAGAGGTTTGATTCAAAATTTCGTCCTTGGTCGGTTATAATTTGAGTGGGTGTGCCAAAACGAGAAATCCAGTGCTCCCAAAAGGCTGCTGCGACTGTTTCCGCAGTTTGGTCAGGTAAAGGAATGGCTTCCGGCCAACGGGTGTATCGATCCATGCAGGTAAGGAGGAACCTGTTACCTTTAGCCAAAGGCAGTGGTCCAACGATGTCGAGGTGGACGCAGGCAAAGCGTTGATCGGGTGTTTTTAATGGCATCAAAGGTGTCTTCTCATGTTGATTTATTTTGGCCTTTTGGCACTCAATACATTGCTTGACGAAAGCTGTAATGTACTTAGATATGTGTGGCCAGAAATAACGCTCCTTAATGAGTTTTAAGGTTGACGTCCGACCTGGGTGGGAAAAATTATGTAAGTGTTCGCAAATTATTTGCCGGAATCGTTGTGGTACATAAGGAAGATGTTTGCCATTGTATACCTTGCAATACAGGATTGATGATGTATCTAACTGCACTGGTGTCAGGCCAGGTGTTTTCGAGCTTTGTATGAGATAGTTTAATTCGTTGTCGTTCTGCTGTGCTGCAGCGAGTTCTTCAGATGTAGGGATGCGTTGTGAGATGGACTCTATCCTGGACAAGGTATCAGCCACAATGTTTTTGGTCCCTGATATGTGTCGTATGTCGCACGTAAATTCTGAGATATAAGAGAGCTGTCGTGTTTGTCTGGGACTAGCTGTATCTGATGTCCATCGCAGTGCGTAAGTAAGAGGTTTGTGATCTGTAAAACACGCAAAACTTTGCCCTTCCAACATGTGCTTGAAATGTTTTATGGCGCAGTATATGGCGAGTAACTCTATATCGTATGTGGAATATAAAACCTCTGTAGGGGTCAACTTTCTGGAGAAAAACCCGAGTGGTTGTATAACGCCGTTAACTATTTGCTGCAAAACCCCGCCTATTGCTACATCAGAAGCGTCCGTGTACAGTTGTAGCGTGCCCAAAGGGTTTGGGTGATGTAAAAGCGCCACTCGTTCCAAAGCTTGTTTACTTTCCTGGAAAGCGGTATCCAATTCGGTTGTCCAGGTAATAACGGAGTGTTTTGCCCCCGTTATGGCATTTAACGGTGCCTGGCTATGTGCAGCATGTGGAATAAACCTTCTATAGAAGTTAAGCATACCCAAAAATCTGCGGAGTTGTGAGATTGTAGTGGGGCGCGGAAACTCCTTCATTGATTTTATTTTATTCTCAATTGGTCTAATGCCAAATTCCGAAATCTCATGGCCCAGAAACGATACCGACGGTTTGCAGAAAACGCATTTTGATAAGTTTAACGTGATGCCACATTCTTTTAGGCGTTGGAAGACTGTTTCTAGGTTTTGCATGTGTTCGTTTAGGTTGTCTGAAGCTATGAGGATGTCGTCTAAGTATATGAAGCAAAATGGAAGATTGTGAAGGATTTTATGAATAAAGTGTTGAAAGGTCTGAGCCGCGTTTCTCAATCCAAATGGCATAAAAAGAAATTCATATAAACCAAATGGGGTTGTTATGGCGGTTTTTTCGACATGTTCAGGTGCTACTGGAATCTGCTGGTAAGCTCGTACTAAGTCGATGGTAGAAAAAATTTTTTTGTTGTGTAAAAAATTAGACGTGTCCTGGATATTGGGAAGTGGGTATCTATCGGGTATGGTAACCGAGTTCAATAATCTATAATCCCCACATGGTCGCCATTCCCCGTTCTTTTTCTTCACCATATGTAAGGGACTAGCCCATGAACTGCTCGAAGGGCGACATAGACCTTATCACATCACGTCGGGGTCACCAATTTAGTATATTCAGAATAACTCTAATGAAACTGTAAATGACTGGTTATATTTAATAGACGAATACAATTATTAAACTCAGAATAAATTAGTTAATATTTATAAAACATGTGTCTAGGAAGGTAACGTCACTTCTATCTTTTTCTTCACGATTCTTTGTGGTGTCATGATATGACCACCACATCACCTATATCTTTTGGGTCGTTAAATGCCAACTTTTATTAGCCATAATAATACTTCTAAATGGTAAATATATATTTTTAAAAAACTTAAATGACAAGGAGCATACTACCAATTCTCACCATCTTTGTTTTATCAAGATTTCTTATTTCATCTTCTTACTCTGCTTGGAGAATTCTTATATTGTGAATCTAAAACCCTGTCACAATTTTCCAATGTTAGAGAGGAATTTAATATTATCAGTAAAGGCCATTAAAGTAACCAGTGGCAAATATCTAAATCTCCAGTTAAAATTTCTCATCTGAACAATGGATACATAGATTATAGTATCAAAAATGAAAACAAAACAGGGAGGGAGCTCAGGCAGCGTCCTTGTCTTATTTTAAAATAGGTTTAACTTCTGGGAAGTAAGGACCATTGGAAACTACTGTACTAGCTGTACTTCAATTTCCCTAGAATAGGCTCATTATTACTAGTAACAATCCTTACAAATATTTTTTCATGATGATTAAATCGTCTAGGTGGTTTACTTTTAATAATATTGTCAACAGAATTCACTTCTTTTAAAGAAAAAATACCAATTTAGAATACTTATTTAATGTTAACACCATTGGTGAAAAATAAATTTATATATTACAGTCTACTGAAATTCCCCCCTTAAATTTAAATGTCTCAGATTAGCACGATATTAGTGGCTTATATAGATTTAATAAACATCTCATTAAAGTCATCTCATTTATTTCAATAATTACCATAACAATAAAATAATAAAAGTTTAGTCATGTAAATGATGTCAGCAGAACATTTTATGAAAATATGTGAAGAATAACTATTTAGGTCATTAAATCGATAGCAATATTTGATTAAATTGATCATCTTTACACAGCTGAATGAATATATATTGGATAATAGGAGAAATTAAGTATTTTTATAAGAAAAAAAAATGTGGTCACTGCGAAGAATATGCCATAAAATTTTAATTTACCTATACAAAGTTCACACGCTGGTATTTTTTTTCAATTAGAAAATAAATTTTAAAAGCACTTAAATTTTTATTCATTAGTGTATAGAATTTCATAGTTACCTCTTATTACAGTTTATATCCCAATGCAACCAGAACAAACTTATTTGAAGGTTTGAACTTTTTACATCCCATACTTGGTTTTGGCACATAAGATGTAACATATAGATTTTTCAAAAGCATTTTGTACAGTTCATCAAGACCTATTAATTTTAAAACTAAATAAATGGTGTTCAAATGGAAAATAAATATTTTTTTATTTAACTATTTAGGAAACAAAAAATATCTTTATGATTTCTATTTATTCACTATTCCAAGAATTTTACTGTTGCTGGAGAATAGTATGTTTCCAAACCTGTAAATTTCTTTCAACAGTTTTCAAAGTTTTTCATTGAACTGACGTATGGTAATTATCTGTACAAAACTTGAATAAGTATGGGAACAGATAAGAAATGCAACAGTGATATTCTGGGATCAAATTACAATTAATAAATATTTTTTGTTGTATATTTCAATAAAATTAAATAATTATTATAACAGCTTCAAACAGCAGATGTCTCACAATTAATGTTGAGATCAAATCAATACTATCATTATAGCTAAATATCATAATTCATTTATCGGTCATGAGCTCATTCAACATTTTAGCACTACTTTGTTTGGACCAGTTCTACAGTTCTTTATTTTAACTCGTATAATACTCAAGTTTACTTTATTTACTTATCCTAACAAAGTCATCCTTTGAATATAACTCCACTATAATATAACCACCAAAATTATCATAAAAATTTAGTGATCATAGCCATTATAATCATCACATGCTCTGTCCATTATAGACTAGATATTTCAAAGGCCTTTAGATTTTTTTTTTCTTTTCTTTTTTTTAAAATAAATTTTGAAATGATTAATTTGTTTAATGTTTGGTAACAACTTTCAATGCAGATAACATAGAACTTGATAATCCAGTAAAAGAAATCTTTATTTATCACCAGTTAGCCAAAGATAAATAATAAATAAACCTTGATCTCACAGGGAATGATAGAATAAAAGAATAAAATCATTCTGGAAGAAATTTTGAGCCCTATGCTTCTAGCACGATGCCTAAGTTCCTGGATGAGTAAGAAAAGCACCTCTTAGAAACGCAGATCGAAGGAATCTATTCATTATTACAAGAAATAACTGTTCTCAGAAAGCAGAAAAGGAGAAGAAAACATCTACAGGTTATCCTGAATTTAAATGGCAAAACTTCAGGAACTTATAGGAGACCGAAAAACTAAGACAAAAAGTCCTTTAGAGATTTGTTCGTTTTTGCTTAGTTTTAGAGAAAATCGCAAAAAAAAAGAAACAAAACAAAAATGTTACAGGTAGCGATTATCACCTTTCAAAGTTCGTCAGGCTAGGCAGTGAGATATGTAAACACTTAATGTTATCCTTTACATTCTTTTATTTGTTTACATTTTGGCTTCCTTCTAGGATTATAATTTCTAAATCAGTCTTCAGTCAGTTACTCAGATATTTTTGTGTGAATAGCATCAGCCACAATTCCACATACATATTCTAATGTTGAATACGCTGATATGATTTTTGTGTATGGTTTCTGTAACGGTAATGCTTTAGAAGCGGTGCGGGAGTATGCCGATTTCCAAATAGAAGAGTGCCTAATCGACGAGTTTTTTCGTTAACTTTTAATAGACTACGAGAGACTGGGTCATTCTTAATACGTAATGAAGGCGACCAATTCCAGGCAGCAATAAGAGCAGATTATCGGAGAAGAAATTGTGTCCAACGCCACTTCGATAACAATCCTGAGACTGTCCTGAGACAGCAGATCCGAACAGCATCTGCTGCATTAACAATATCGCGGCAAGCAATACGGCGAACTTTGAAAGGTGATAATCGCTACCCACACCATCTTCAAAAAGTTCAGAATTTATTACATCAAGATTATGTCAAGAGATTGAATTTTAGTAACTGGTTTCTTGACAAAATTCGTGATAATTTATTTCCATTAAAAATTATAAGGACCGATGAAGCTACCTTCACAAGAGGAGGAATTGCTAATCAAAGAAATTATCATGTATGGGCTCTTGAAAATCCCAAATCTATTAGAGAGAATAGGTTTCAGAATGAATTTGCTATTAACGTTTGGCTTGGAATTTGGACCATATTTTTTTACCTGGAAGATTGAATGGTATCACATTTACACATTTTTTGGAGAATGACTTTTTTAATTATTTAGATGACATTCCCTTACAGCAGCAGATTAAAATGTGGTTCCAACTCGATGGATGTCCAGCTCATTATAGCAGAGTTGCTCGAGCTTGGCTGGATATAAATTACCCACAACGATGGATTGGATGTGGAGGAGTAGTACCTTGGCCACCCAGATCACCTGATATGACACCCATGGATTTCTTCGTATAGGGAACCTTGAAGCAGAAAGCTTATTCGGTGTCAATTAACTCAAGAGAGCAATTAATAGACCGAATTATAGATGCAGTGCACCAAATATCATCAGAGCAATGTTTAGCTGCAATTTATCAAGTGAGTGCTAGATGTAATGCTTGCATTGGTGCAAGAGGACAACATTTTGAGCAATATTTACATTAAAAAGAACATAACATAAATATAAATGTAAATAAATAAGTATAAAAAAGAAAACTTCTTTTTTTTTCTTTTTTTGCGATTTTCTCTAAAACTAAGCAAAAACGAGCAAATCTCTAAAGGACTTTTCGTCTTAGTTTTTCGGTCCCCTATAAGTTCCTGAAGTTTTGCCATTTAAATTCGGGACACCCTGTATATTGAGAATGGAAGTGCTGATTATTTGTCTGATGTACGAGGAAGATAAATGGTTTGGTGGAGAGATTAAACCAGAGACTGGAAATATGTGAAGGACTCAGGAGTGCCATGAAGTAATCAGAAGTTATCCAGACAACCAAAAAAGGCCTTATATACTTCCAGGACATACCCTGGTCTTTCATATGAAATTAATAATAACATAGTTTAAGTGATGATCATAGCAGTAAAGACATACATTAATTGGCTACATTAATTCCTACTTTTTAAAATCATTTTATAAAACTGAGGTTCAAACAATACTGCATTTTAGCTACATCAATACCTGCTAGATTACTATTAAGTGAGAATGCTAATAAAATTAATCTATTAGATTTAGTCCTTCCTTGACAGGAATAGTTGTTGAAGTACTAATTATTGAGTTAATAAACACAATAACTTTTTTAAAAAAATCAAATCTTAACCTTTTAATTTTAATATTTCTGAAGAAGCAAATATCCAGTGTCATCCCAAACAATATCTGAGGTATAAAAAATAGCCCTACAGCATGAAATTTACTTTACATTAATTAGATTATATTTTTGTTCCTTTTTTTTTTTTTTAAGCTGACAAAACCAGCTTTAGAGAAAAGTTCTTTAACTTTTATAAAAAATGTACTGTAGTTCAGTTGCAGGCTGCTTCTGCAGGGATATCACAAGAGATCTAATGGTGGTTAAGCTTTGCCTCTAAAGTATCATCTTCCAAAACTGAATTCCCTTTCAAAATTCACAATTCTGGAGTTGTTTCACTACCCCTAAACACATTACATATTATTATCCTACTATTTTCTCTCTGAGCAATGCTTGGTTAGCCATGCTAGGTGTTAAGGGGAGGTTCAACAATTGGAGTCCTCAGTAAACAAATATATCATTGACAATAGGGTAACTAGGCTTAAGGCTAAATATCCAGATTTTTAGTAAGATTTTTTCTCAAGATATGGCAGCACTTTTAGGGCAAATTTATTTCCACTTTTATTTCAGAACGACATCATCGGATTTGGTAATAAAATCCCCATTGAATTCACGCTACCGTTTCCGAATTAACAATAGTGGTGGGTGATTAGTAAGCTACCTGCTGTTGTATTAATGGAGGAAGGGCTATGAGGACCCAGATCCTAGTCAGCTACTGATCTAACGTCTCCCCAAAAGTGGAAAAACCAACAGAATAAAGGCCAACAAAATTTGACATACATTTTAGAATATAAATAATATTTAAAAAACAGACCTGTGCGCGAAATACTATTCAAAATAGCAATATATGTTCTGTAATTAATAAAAATAAATAAAACAAACCCTTTCAAAGCATAGTTAAAATATCTATGAAATTATAAACATTTATAAAAGGAGATAAAAATAATTAACCGACAAAAAATTATATTTGGAACAAATAACGAGTTAACATATAAATGGTATATGTAATTAAAAAAAAATACTCTGAATAAATATTTTGGTATTGATCATGAGGATTTTAATTCACAAATTATTATATCCGGACAACGGAATTCAAAGTGTAAATAATCATTAGGACCAAAACTGGTGTTTAGTTTTCCACATTTAGCTGAACTCTTAAACTACTGCACCAACTACATATGGTTCAGTAATATACTTTCAAAGTGATGTCCAATATTACAGATGCCCTGGATTCTTATATTCTCTGGAACCTCATGAATTAGGGTTCGGTAGGAATTTAGTAAAACTTCGTTTACAGTAAGCTTTTTTCTCCTTTATGATTTATCGAACAGCATATCACTTTGTATTGTTTTTATATTTTTTAAGTTATAAATTTTGATTTTAATTTTATAAGAATATTTCAACTAATAAAAAATTGTATTTAAAAAAAAATTGTTTTGTTTGATAAAATTATCTAATAAGTTGCCAAGATAAAGTATTAAAAACTTCTAAAGTGTGAGATTCATACTTATTGCTACATTCATGAAACCGTTGTCTGGTAACAACTGCATTTTATCCAATAGATGTTTTACATAGCCTACTTCAAAATTCAATTAAAATTCCTAATATTATTTATATATCATCGAACAGGGTGGTCCTTTTTGGTTCACATTCATTCCGTATATCTCTGGCAGGAAATTTCACCACAGCGCGCGCCCCTTTTGAAGTTTCGTTTCCTTTTTATTATATGTTTTGCTGTACTTGATATACCTGTCACCAATGGAGGGAAAAGTTGGCCTCTTTAGGCCTAAGACCCCTGTACTATAAAAATCAACAAAACCCGAGAGGTGGAATTTCCCACCTGCAGTATATGAGTTTAGTTACAATAAGGACCACTGAAATTTGAAAAACACAGAAGGAACCAACAAGTTTTAAAAAATATAAATTTCATGTTTTTTTATGTTAATTATGTTTAAAACAACTTATGTAACTTATGTTTTTAAAAGCAAAACTGAGCTTTTTTACTTTTCAATGAAAACAACAGTTTTAACGACAAATAAGAGGATTGATTAAAAAAAAACAACATATAGTTATGTAGATATATAAAAAAGGTAAATAAATAGGAAAATGATGTGTAAACTATAACTGCTTATTCAAAGAAGTGAAATTTTTAATTTTATTCATAACAGTTAACTAAGAAATATATAACTATTAATAATTTATCAATTCCAAAGAACTGTCACCCTTCAACATGAAAACACATTTGTAATATAGAATGTAACAGCTGATATTTATAAAATTTGATAATCAAGTTTCTTGTGTGTCTACTAAGAATTTTTAGTAAAAACTAGATAATAAATATGGGAACATAATATTTATATGAACATTTTCTATTACTAAAAACCTAAAATTAACATAATTATTCATTAGAACTTCATAATGTAAATAGAAATTATCTGGAAAATAAGAGTCCTGAACTAACTACTTCGGCAAAGAATTAAAAAGAAACAACTTTTATCAATCTGCATAAGTCTATAAGTAAGTGTAAATTTACTCTTACCGATAAGATATGTTTTATTCGATCCATGAAAACTATTTATAAATAAATAAAATTAAATTAAAATAACAAATGATATCTCAGAAAAAAATAAAACATTGGGCAATAAGGATATTTATACCTAGAGAGTACTAGTCCAGTCAAATAAGGAGTTTTATATAGCAAATCTCGGAAAGCAAGTAATGAAGCTAAATTTTTGCATATACCTTTGTTTTGACATTCTAAATAAGGAGTGAAAAGTCACATAATTAGATATTCAAGGTCTAAGGTCACAAAAATCAGTTTATTTTCAAAAATCTCGATTTCTATGCCTCGGGCGTCAATTGAGAAAGTTATAAAACTTGTAGATAACAATATTTTCTATAATTTTGGTTCCATTCATTCTTTTTTAGGATTAACTGTTTTTGATATATATATCGCGGAAAAGGAGTAGCGGCCACCGGTTCAGACAAACATTTGCTTCTAGTGCCTTCTACAATCGTTTCTAGAAAAAATGTCAGAATAAAAGTTGTAGAGCATTAAATTTTCTTTAATTTCATATATACATTTCTGGCACTTGAGGCAAATAATTGACAAAAAGTGAGGTAACAATTTGTTTTTCCCGATAATTATAGATTGTTAATAACTTATATCTTGAAAACCGTTGAGAGTTAGAAAAATATGTATAAAAAACAATTTTATAGGAAATTTAATTAGCTTTAATCTGTAACATATTTTTCCAGTGTCCACTGTTTCCAAGATATAATCGATAAACTGAAACATGGGATCTTCTCCCCTTCCCCCACCGTAAACTGGGCAATCTCGTTCCCCTAGGATCGGCGACATTTAGTATCTTTACTTAAGCTGTTAAGTCAAAAATAGTCGCATATTTCATGCACTCTACACCCCTCATTTCAGCACTTTCACTGGGGTCACACTTTTCCAGAAAAACAAGTTTGTCGGCACTCTTTTAGCTATAACTCCAAAACTAATAGTCGATCCAAAATTATTTTTTCCGTCTGAAAGCTGGTTAAATTTACTATAAGAACCTGTGTATTAAATTTTAATCCATTCCCGTAAAATACCCACGCTAGCATGCTAAAAACCACTTATTGTTTTGAAATACAAGTTATTTTTGCACATTTTTCACTGTTACTACTAAACTACTTGTCCGATCTAAAATATAATTGTTTCCCGATCTGAAATTTTGATATTTAGCAAAATATGACGATTTTGACATTTTTAGTTAGCGTGCTTGGGGTGTATTACGTTCTTCAATCAAAATTTTATATAAAGGACCTGATAGTAAAATTTAACAGATATTATTTGAAATTATTGAATTTCAAATCGGACAAACAGTTTTGGAGTAATAGTCAAAAATATGAAAAAAAAAAACTTGTTTTCAGGAAGAAGTGCGACTCCATTCAGAGTACTGAAATGAGGGGTGTAGAGTGCATGAAATATGCGACTATTTTTGACTTCACAGCTTCCTTAGGAGTAGTTGAAAGGTAAAGATGACTTTTCACCCCTTATTTAGAATGCCAAATCTGTACAATATAATCAAAGCATTATGAGCTTGTATCAAAATTTATAATTTTTTAAACTCATCAATTTTTTATGAAATCAGCAAAAGTAATAAAGCTTTTTTATTTTATTATTAATACAGTAAGTAATTTTACAATACAGCTCGAACGTTAGTAGTAGTAGAAACTAAAACTTTCATGCAAAACCTCTTTCTGCATGTATATTCCTCAATATGTACATTTGCACTCTTTTGAAAAAAATTGATAAATAATTCAATACCTGGCAATAATATTCATTACTGTTCATTAAATAGTAAAATAAAACAAAATCAATATTTTTTGAAGTTTAGATATTCTATGAATTAGAGTTAGAGAAAAATAAGAGTGTTAGGATTCCAGGTGTGTTTGGGTATGGTTCTTGAAAAAACAGATGGACAAAACAGAGACTACTTCAAATTCAAAAATAAGCACATTTAATAAAAAAATATATAAAACAAAATTTGTTGCAAATTAGATTTGCTTTATTAATGTATAGAACGAAAAATGTGCTAAAAGTAGCGGTTTCTGAGTTATTTGATAAAAAAGCTAAGAACATACGATGTTCAACCCTTTCATAAATGTTCTAAAAACAATGATTGTATTGGAATTATTATTGTTTGACTCTAATTCATGTTGACTACTGCTATAGTCACGGCACCTATATTAATGTCAGATCATAAGCAATTTCATACAAATTATTGCTATATTTTTTATATTTTGCTAAAAAAAATAACAAACCCCACAATGTGATAGCCATGAGAAATCAGAAAAAATCACATTCTTCAATTGATTTACACTACTTGTATTTACAACCAAATAAATCAAATCATACAAATATAAAAGGATAAACCGTTTAGTAGGTACCTATATCCAACTGATAGTAGGAAATTCCATTTTAAAATGACTTTTCCCCGTTATTTTTTTTTAAAATATGGTCTAATTATTATGGTTGAAATACGATATGATGGACCATCAAAGGCTTCTTGAGAATAAGCAAGTTTCCCCATTATTGTAGCAATTAGAGAGGAACATAAAAAAAAAAAAAAAAAAATTAGAACAATTCTTCCTTTTCTTTATCGATATATGTTATAAAATCACGAATTATTGAATAAAAAGAAAAAGTACATATCCACGAGACTTAGGAACAATGAAATTACTTTATAGTACGGTAATTCTAAAACATTTCCAAGGAGCCAGTTATAAAACTGATCTTATTTGTCTATCATTGTTTAATTTTATTTACGATTTTTACAGTCAACTAATGTAAAAGTATTAATTTTCAAAGTTGAATTTCCACAACTCAGCAAAACGACAACACTATTTATTCAAATTACATCATAATAAATATTATATGAGTACGTACTCTTTTTCATTATCAGCTCTTCTTTCCAGTTCAGGTTTTCTTTGTCTAACAGATACGCCGAGATTCTTTTTGGATTTAGAACTGTTTCTATATAAAATCTGTACACCCAATAGTTGTTCTTCTTTGATATGCTCTATCTTCACAACGATAAAAAATGAACGAAAATACAATTTGTTCTGAACTGGAAATATTTTCAATTGTTATTGGGTTTTCCCGAATATCTTTTACCTGGTTTCTGTACTGTGGGCTTGACTTCATATACCAACATGCTATCTAAATTTATAAAGTGTACAACACATTACAGAAAGTTTTTTTTTTTTTTTAATAAATTTTAATTATCATGGTTGTCATTCAACTTGTTGGGTCGTCAAATGCTCAAGTGACAATAAAAGTTTACAAATTATTGTAGCTAGGACTGTTTGTACCTAATAATTATTCAGTGAAAAGGGCCAATGTTTGCTACAGATACCGCAATAAAATAAGGATGGTATAAACAAAATGTTTTGTTTTTTTATTTGGTAATAAATAGAAGACAAATAAAACATTTGATAAATTTATCAAAATATATAATACAACTTTAATTCAGCTATTATCAATTCAAGAAATTAATTTTTATTGCCTTATTCTTACTTCTAAAAATGAAATTTTACATAGACTGAATCAGACAACACATAAAAAATAATAACAAGAAAACAAATAATACAATTTCACTTTGGCTCTTCACAAATCGAGGAATACCTAAGTGAGAGTCATTTCGGCAAGGGAGAGACTGTTTCTGCCAGTGACCCAATTCCATCTGCTTGTTAACAAAATTCCTATTTTTCACTTTATGATCGCAATATGCATGCTATAATTAATTGGAATGTTTCATTCGTTTCAGTAAATGTTACTACAAGTGGCTATAACCTCATATTTTAAAAAAGACATTTTTAGCACCTATTTTCACGTTCTATTTTCCTAATTAGTCCAAGCAACAAAGACCAAAAAAGGCCGAATAGGGGACATAATTCATGTAGAAGCCAATTTAGGCACAGTTGTAAGGGAAGGTGTCCTTAACAGCATACTAAAAGTACTGGGGGGGGGGGAGTGGAGCTAAGGGTGGGGGGGGGGCGCTCTAAAGGTCTGTTTTTTCAATTTTTCATTATTAACTCGAAAACTCTTGCCTCTAGCGAAAATATGTTTATGTACTAAATCAATTTTCATAAAATTGTTTACAAAAAAGGTTCTATACATTTTTTTTCTGGGATCAATGCTTAAGAAGATATAGTAAGGGGGAATATAGAAAATGTAAAAAAATTATTATTAATTAAATTATTAATTGTTAAAATTCCAATGTTTATTGTTACAAATGAATAGTTTATTATTATTAATTGAATACATATTGCTAAAAATAAAATTATTGTCGTTAAGCTTAATATCCTTATTATAGTACTTGTGGAAGTCGCACTTTTCCTCAAAAACACGTTTGTCGGTACTCTTTTGGCAATAACTCCGAAACTATTTGTCTAATCTCGAATTTCTTTTTTTCATCTTAAAGCTGGTTAAATTTATTATCAGATACCATGTATTTAGTTTTAATTACGTTCTGTGAAATATCCTTTCCACCTCACTGAATTCCGCGTACCGTTGTGAAATCCTTATTTTTTCGGAACATTTCTCGTTATAGCTCTAAAAATATTTGTACAATTTCAAATTTCTTTTTTCTATCTCATAGCTGGTTAAATGTGCTATTAGATCCTATATATCAAATGCTGATAAAATTCGGTGTAATACCCTTGCCAGCACGGTGACAACTGCAAACTGTTATAAAATTATAGTTATTTTTTGGCATATTTTCTCTATAACTCCTAAACAATTTGTCTGATCCCAAATTGCCTTGTTTCATTTTAAAGCTACTTAAATTATCTATCAGGTCCTATCTACAACTTTTAATTATATTCCGTGTAATACCCATGCTAGCATACTAAATATGTATGTTTCGGCAAAACATGACATTTTTGATATGTTAAGTGGGCTGGCGTGGGTGTTTCACGGACTTTAATCAAAATTTGATATATAGGATCTAATAACGCATTTAACCAACTATGAGATGGAAAAAAGAAATTCGGAATCGAACAAATATTTATAGAGTTATAACGAGAAATGTTTCGAAAAAATAAGGTTTCACAACAGTACGCGGAATTCAGCGAGGTGGAATGGATATTTCATGGAACTTAATTAAAACTAAATATATGGTATCTGATTACAAATTTAACCAGGTTTATGATGAAAAAAATAAATTCGAGATTAGACAAATAGTTTCGGAGTTATAGCCAAAAGAGTACCGACAAACGTGTTTTTGAGGAAAAGTGCGACTTCCACAAGTACTATAACAAGGATATTAGGCTTAACGACAATAATTGTATTTTTAGCAATATGCATTCAATTAATAATAATAAACTATTCATTTGTAACAATAAACATTGGAATTTTAACAAATAATAATAATTTTTTTACATTTTCTATATTCCCCCTTACTATATCTTTTTAAGCATTGATCCCAGAAAAAACATGTATAGAACCTTTTTTGTAAACAATTTTATGTAAATTAATTTAGTACATAAACATAGTTTCACTAGAGGCAAGAGTTTTCGAGTAATTAACGAAAAACCAAAAAAACCAACCTTTAGAGCGCCCCCCCCCCCCACCACCCAGTAACAGATTGAAAATCAGACGTTCCGTTCTGGAGAAAATCCGGATTATTTTATTTTAAATTATTAAGATGAAACTGTTAGAAGAATAAAAGTAAAAGAATACTGAAATATTTTATTGTTTTCGATTACAACTGTATGTTAAGTTAAAATTCATAATTTTAGAGGAATTATGATATGGTACCAGATCATAATATATCAGATGAACAAATTTAATAAAAGACAAAATATGTGTGAAATATTTACTCATGTACTGTAATAAATATGCCTTAGTAAAAATATAGATATTATAATTCAGTTAAAAATAATGGAGAATAAAGATAGGGTCACTAAACAAGAAAATATCTAGAAACTATAGAAGAACTATCTAGAAAACTATAGAAGTTAAAATAAGTTTGACTAGGGATGTGTCAATTTCAAATATCGATTCTACTGTTTCTTGAGAAAAATATTGGTATTAAGAATAGATGGTCCAAAGTCAATTCCTAGGAACCAATCGATTACGGCGACTTTGATAATTGTTATGTGATACCGAATTATTTCATTATTGATTCTACTTCCTAATGAAAAAAGGTACTGTTACAAAGACTTTAATTTTAATTTTTAATAACTAACCAATTTTTCATTGTACTGTTTTGTTAATTTAAAGAAATTTTTCCCTCCAGAAATTAAGATAACTAACTAAAACTAAAATATGAATAAAAACCTCAAATAAGAATTTTTAAAATGATTTTTTGTACATTGTCAGGACTGTAAGTTAACTTATCTATAATCTGTTAAAGATAATAAAGGCTATTTTTTGTTACTTAATTGATAACATAATTTTTTTTTTTCAACACATCCGCTTTGTTCTTGTAATTAGATTATGCATTGTAATAGTAATTTATTTTTAAACCTAGGTATCGGTACTGAGAATCGATGCATCGAGTTAAACATTTTGGTGCCAACACAACACTATTATTGACTGTCAATAAAAATATACTGATATTTTTATTTGGCCATTTTTAAAAAGAATAAAATTCAGTAAATACTAAGAGTAAAATAGCTAAAATTAAAACCTTTACCACATTTTAAGAAAGTTAACTAGTAGTATCTCAGAGCCATTTCATTTAATTTGGTTAATATTAGATTACCATTATTAACTCACCCTTTACTAGTGAAGTAATGTAATGTAATTCTCATACCATAAAATTCATTTTGATTAAAAATGATGTCAACTAAGCTTAAGGTAACCATGACTAAACATTTCATACAATTAACTAAAAACAGCTTACTACTCATGTATAAATATACCAACAGTTTTACAATGCTTAATATAATCGGTCTACAATACTTGGGCCTTAAAATACTAAAAGAAACAGTTTAAAAATTTTATTATATATGGTGCTGACAAATGATTGTTTACTATAAAACTACTAAAACTTTTGAGTAGTAAGAGCTAAAGTAAAATTGAGGAATCTGGATAAGATTGGGAGAGTTAGGTAAAGAATAAAGATAGAACTAACCACAATTTAACACCAATAAATTAATTTTTTTATCAAATATGCTGAACAAATAGTAAGAAAATGAAAATAAATTATTCATTTTAAAATAAAAAATGGTAAAAAAACAAAAATGAATGTACAAGGATGAGATAGCATTTTAGCAAGAAAGTAGCATCTATTTCACTGGTCAAGTTAGGTTTATAAAGTGAATAAATCTACATAATACAATAAAACCCCTCTTAATTGGTTAGGTCAAGAGTGAGACCTGGGTGATGACAAGTTTGGCCACTTAGGCTGCACTTACAATGGATCTTTGTTTCTCCAATCCCAGTTGTTCCGAAAACTTTCTATTCGCAGTCTGGCAGAGGGATCGAAAACAAGTGCCTACATTAGTTCAGGTTAAGCAGGCAATCTAGAGACAATTTTAAATCACATTTCAATGGAGTTGAAGCTGTTTCATGGCGAAACGAACGCTTACAGCATTAAAATTAATAATTACTGCTAATGTTAATAGTAATTAATTTGTTAATTATAATTGATTACTTTATTTATTCATGATTTTTTTTGTTTTGATACAAGCCATCAGAAAATAAATATTAATATCCATTACCTATCGACAACAAAGTTATTAATGCTGAACCTTCCTGGAACTATAAAGATTACGCAGTTAAAATATAGTACAGACTAGTTTAGTAGTTTTCGTGGTTAGTGATCTAAACAAAAAATGGCTTATTCTTTTATATAATAGTATATATTACTGCTAATATTAATAGTAGTTGTTATGTTAATAATAATTGATTACTTTACTCATTCATTGTATTTTTTTTTTTAGTTTTTTTGTAGTATCAAACGGCACCAGAAAATAAATGTAAATATTCATCATTTAAAAAAAGAATAGTTATTATCACTTCTTTTATGTTACGATATAAAATAAATATTAACATATATATGTAACTTTTACTTATGACCTTTTTATCAGGCAATAATATCCATAATATCATTGACAATAACACCTAATAATGCCTAGGCGAGGTTAATTTCTCACTAGAACAATTAATATACCTTTGTCTATTGCCATTTAAACATTCTCACAGAATAAAAAATGAAATGAAACCTAACAGGTTTGGTTGTGACCAGCTCCAATGTAGGCACTCCCTCTATAAAGCTCGGGATTGTTTCGAATCCCTCTGCTGCAAATTAGGAGTTCTCGGAATAACTGGGACTGGAGAGACACGGATGGCTCCAATATAGACGCAGGCTTAATCCGAAGTTCTCATGAAAAAACTGTTTCGTTCAAAATGAGCCTGTTTTGCCAGGTATCATGTAATAAACAAGCAAATAAGACATTATAAAAACTCATTCTACTGTATATGTATAAGCTAACCATGAAAAATTAATTCACACAGTATAGTCATTTCAAAACAACAGTTATTTTTTCTTTTTTACCTATAAAGGTTTTTTTAGAGCCAAGTTGCTCAACTCGTATGTTTTTGAAGAAACCACATCAATAGAATTTCATCGACAATATCACAACTGTGTATCTATTAATGCACTATGCAATCTATTAAAAAGAAAGAACTTTTTCTAACTCATTTTTTTAACACACATTTTCAATCAATCTTTTATTTTATCATCATTCATTGATAGTACTTTTTCCACTGTTAAACTAGTCACTGCATTTTTTTTTAATCAATTCTTCACTGTCAAGTCTTATTAAGAACTTATAAACGTGTCTCAATTGGCATCACCACAAGTTTCTCTCCACTTGATTTATAGAAAAAGACTTATATATTTAAAAACAAGAAGTTAATCCAACTGAAATAGAATGTGAACAGAAAAGATCTGTAACTGATTAATAGAAAAATATATATACCAGAAGCAAGTATATAACCTAACTTCCTTTCTCCTTCCTCCTTTTCCAGAAAAAAAAACAGCTATCAATGTTTGATAGTCATTTATCAGCTATTACACATACACTGAAGAAAATAAAACAGCTTTGAACTACATTCCATTAGACTAGTCAGTTAAGCTGAGGATCAATTGATTCTGGGCCAATTAAGAGGGGTTAGTACTGCATCCAATTAGGTCATTGCTAAATGCATGGAAACTAACTTAATTGTAACATATACTAGTAATTAATGATTAATAAAAAAAAAATTACAAGTGGTATTATGAATAAAATGTTTACTTACACTTCCCTTGAAATCATATTTAGCTATCACTTTTTCCACCCTCTTTGGTGCTGGTCGAATAAGTGGTGTTGTATCTAAATAATGCAATTTATAGAAAGATAGCAAACTAGGCAAATCATTAAATGTTTGGTCTCCGATTCTGTACTTAATTTGATCATTCTGTTGGATTTTGTTAATAATATAATGACTTACTTTACTATCTTCCCTGGAAAGAAAAAATATATAAATAAAATTTTTGTCAAATTGAAAACCTGCAAGTATAAAAAATAAATAAATTTTATATACACAACCGTCCCACATATTCAGTTTAATGTGGAACGGAAAGGTGTCAAGTTAGTGAAATGGCGTCTTATTGGGAATACGGACTGTAACAAGGCATGGATGGTGCAAAGAGAAGTCGTCAAAATGATTAAAATGGTGAGTGCTCTATATGCTACTGTTTATTCTGCATTAGAATTCTTTAATAACATATACGCCACAATATAACATATTTTATACAAAAAAAACAACCTATTTATATATGTAATTAAGTCTCATATTAGTGATATTTTTCGTCTTATACCACATTTCTCACATTGTTGATTACAAAAAAATCTGAGGTGATGGAACTGAACTAAGGTAATTGTCAAGTTCAGCAAACAAGACAAACAGGAATCAATCATTATAGCCCAGTCAAGTAAGAAGTTTTAAACAGCAAATTTCGGAAAGGAAGAAATGAAGCTGAATTTCTGCATATACCTTTGTTTATTATTTATATCTGTTTCAACCCTATCAAAGTTTTTGAGGGTAAGTAAGAAACTTAAATATCAAATATTACAAAAACCAGCTCTTGTTCAAAAGCACAAAAATACCCCTCTCTACTCTAGCCCCCCCCCCACAAAAAAAAACAAGTACTTAACAGAGATCATCTATCTACTACATTTGACAAATAATATTTGGAAAAAATAATTAGTTGTATTAATCATCACGAAAAAAATAAACAGTAAAAAATTCATTCTCTCACATCATCTCTTATGTTCACACATCTTGTTAATTTAAATAAGTTAGGTTCACTAAATAAAGGCCTTACCAGAGATTTGAAATTAACAATACTTACTACATTATTTTATTAAGCAGTTAATTAATGTTCTCCAAAATATTTTGAAAACACTAACCCCCCATCCATTAAAGTAACTCCTGAGAGTCCTTGACTTCAATTTCTGAAGAGCTATATTCTAAAATAACTTATATTTGAATAACTTCACATTAAGGAGCTTGCTTTCACCCCTACCATTGGAAGATACAGTATGCATCCAGAGACAAATGACAATGGTGAACGATTGATCAGCTTTGCGGTGTCCAACTCACTAACTGTTATGAGTACAATATTTCCTCACAAAAAAAAAAACACAAGGAAACTAGGACCTCACCAACTGGCGTTGCAACACAAATCGATCATATACTGATCTCATCCAGGCATTTCAACTCAATAAACGATGTTAGGTCATATCGTGAACCAGATGTAAATTCAGACCACTATTTAGTTGTGGCAAAGATGACCGAAGGAGTGAGACCCTTGCGCCGTAGGAACGAGAACCAGAGGTCCAAATGGGACAGAACGAAGCTCAAGGAAGAGAAAATTAGAAACTCATTCCAGTCAAGCATGGAACAAGGAGTGAAGAATATTCCTGCAGTTGAAGATGGAAGAGAGGTGGAAAGGGAGTGGACCTGTCTGAAGCAGGTCACAGCAGATTCAGCGGACCAGTATTGTCAGAAGGATAGGAGAACCGATAACACCTGGTTTGATAAGGAATGTGAAGAAGTAGTGGCGGAACGGAATGCAAAGAGAGCAGTTTTCTTGAGCCGAGATACTAGACGTAGTAGGAATGAGTACACACAAGCAAGAACTAAGGCAAAAACGGTACTTAAGAAAAAGAAGAAGCAAGCCCTACTAGAGAAGGTGAAGGCAATTGAGGACTCCAGGAGTAGTGACACAAGGAAGTTTTTTGAAGAAGTCAAAACCATAACTACAGGCTTCAGCAACATTTCACCGATTAGGAATGCTGAGGGAAAGGTACTAGTTGTGGACCAAGACATACAAGAAAGATGGAGAGACCACTTCAAGAAACTCCTTAATCCCATAATTGTAGATCAGACGATTGGTAACCTGCCAGAAGAGGAAAATGAGAGGGAGTCACTGCCACCTGATAGCATTGATATTCATTTAATTTTGGATAAATTAAAAAACAACAAAGCACCCGGTTCAGATAGCATCCCAGCAGAATTTCTAAAGGCAGGAGGTCCGCAACTAATAGAAGAAATTATAAAGATAATAGAACAAGTGTGGATCTCGGAGATGATGCCACAAGAATGGAGTGAGTCTATCATTGTACCAATTTTTAAAAAGAAAGGCGATTCGACTCAATGCAAGAACTATAGGGGAATCAGTCTACTAAATACGGGATATAAAGTGTTCTCAATTGCCCTGTATAACCGTCTAATCCCATACGTGGAATCGCAGCTTGGAGAGTACCAGAGTGGATATAGGGCTAATCGTTCAACCATTGACCAAATATTCTCGCTTAGGCAGATGACGGAAAAAATGAATGAGTTCGGTAGCTGCATGTGGCTACTCTTTATAGACTATAAAGCTGCATATGACTCAGTCATCAGAAAAGAATTATATCGGGCTATGAGAGAGATGGAAATCCCAGCTAAACTGATTCGACTCACAATGTGTACAATGAATGACACGACAGGCAGGGTGAAGATTGGCGGAAAGTTAGGAGATTCATTCTCCATAAGCTCAGGACTGAGACAAGGGGATTCTCTTGCCCCACTACTGTTCAACATAGTCCTTAATGCAATTATAAAAAGAGCAGGACTGATATCTCAGGGAACCATATTTAATAAAATGACACAGGTAATGGCATATGCTGACGATGTTGTCATTGCAGGAAGGAACAGACAAAACATCAAGGAGGTATTTGCGGTACTTGAGATAGAAGGAAAAAGAATGGGTCTCCAAATAAACGAGGATAAAACAAAGATTCTCACGTTAAGAAGGAAGAATCCAGTGCACCCGCAGAAACACTACATAATGGGAAACTATAGATTTGAGTGTGTTAAAAGTTTTAAATACCTAGGATCCATGATCAACGACTCCTTAGATGAAGAAGAAGAAATAAAATGTCGAAAAATGGCAGCTAATCGATCCTATTTCAGTCTATCTAAACTATTTAGAAGTAGACTGCTCAGTCGCACAACCAAACTCAGACTTTATAAAACACTCGTCCGACCCGTCCTGACATACGCATCTGAAACCTGAACATTGCGTAAAGTATCAGCTGAACGTATTGACAGGTTCGAAAGGAAGATATTGAGACGCGTCTATGGACCTGTAAAGGAGGATGGTTTGTTTCGACTCAGAAAAAACAAAGAGCTGTGCGTACTTTATAATGAACTGAATGTTTCCCAATATGTGAGAATACAGCGAATTAAATGGCTGGGACACATAATCAGAATGGAAGAGGAGAGGACAGTCAGAAGACTGTATTACGGAAGCCCCGATGGAGTGAGGCCTCGTGGAAGACCGAAGGGAAGATGGAAGGACAGCGTCTCCGAGGATCTGAAGAAAGCAGGAATATCCATCAGACGTGCCACTGACAGGGAAGACTGGGGAAGAGCCGTTGAGCTGGCCAAGGACTGCTTCATGCGTCTGTTGCCTCGAGAATGAACTTCACATTAAGGAACTTTCATAAATATATTAGCCAAGTCAATAAAGGTTTTGTGTCGCAACTAATTAGGGAAAGCTGAATTTTTGCAGGGTGTTAGTATATAAATAAAGTAGACATTATAAAAACACAAAGTCCCGACCTCAACACCGCTTGCTTTCCCCCCCACCCCTTCAGCAACATTACAAAAACAGAACTCTGGTTATATGCCGATAGCTCGAAAACTAATGATGTCATCGGGGTGTTTTTTTTTTTTTTTATTTTACTCCTAACAATATTACAAACAAATTATGTTATATACAATTTTTACGTAGATAGCTTAATTTCGCCGTAATACTTAATCATATACAGAAAACTGTCACTACAAAAAACAAAAAGTAACTTCAACAAATTATAGATTTTTATCATTACATCTTGAGAAAAAATGTGTTAAGCAAAAGTTATAGATAATATGATTGGCTTTAAGATGATGTGTCTTATAACGCATAACATTAAAACGATAGCTTCATATAGAGCGTTGAAAGAATAGTGGGCACTGCGCTGCCGGTCCTAGTATGGCCGTGCTGAGGTGCACTACTGCACATACTGCTGTTCATGATCATAAATAGTCATTCAGTTGAAATGGAGAACCAATGTAATAACGTTTATTTGTAGGTTATTACTTTCAAAATGATTTTTTTTTTTTGCTATAAAGGTTAATAATTCACTTGTATCACTGATACAGTACAGAAATTAGTATCAAAGATTTAACCCCAAAAATAAACAGATCTGACTGCTGAAAATTGTTCGACACCCTTAGCTCTAATTATGATAAAAAGTCTTCCTCAAAATATCTTCGGGTTTAGGGAAGAGAGGGAGTGAAATTCGTATGGTGTTAGCTGTCTGATCTCGGAGCTCGGAAAACGTTAATTTTGGCCCATAGATACATAAAAAAACAAATCAAATTTGCAAAGAATTTTATTTTATTTCTTTCTTAACCAAATAATAATTTTAGAGCTAGGAGGGAGGGAAAAATAGAAGATTTTTTACTTGAAATAAGTCGCAGTTCTCCGGAATAACACGTTTGTCGGTACTCATTTGGCTATAACTCCGAAGCTATCAGTTCGATTCAAATTCCTCTTTTTTAATCTGAAAGCTGGTTAAATTTACTATAAGAACTCATATATTAAATTTTGATCAAGCCCTGTAAAACACCCACAGCAGAATGTTGAGAAAAACGTACTATTGTGAAAACCTCGTTTTTTTTCGGTACATTTATCACTATAACTTCGGAACTATTTCTGCGATTCAAAATTTGATTTTTCCATCTGAAAGCTGGTTAAATTTACTATTAGACCTAATATATCAAATTTCGATAAAATTCCGAAAAACAACTTCGGCCGAACACTGAAAACTTTGACTGTTGTGAAATTCTCGTTTTTTTTTTTCACAATCATCGCTGTAACTCAGGAAATAATTCTTCGATTCGAAATGTATTTGTTCCATCTAAAAGCTGGTTAAATTTACTATTAGACCTAATGTATTTAATTCTAATCCAATTCCGTAAAGTACCCACGCCAAAACGCTAAATGTGTATGTTTTGGCAAAATGTGACGATTTTGGCATTTTCAAAGGGCTGCCATAAGTATTTTACGAAATTCAATTAAAATTTAATATATAGGATGTGATAGCAAATTTAATCAGCTTTGAGATGAAAAAAAATATATTTTGAATCGGACAAATATGTTTGGTGTTAAAGCGATAAATGTCCCAAAAAAAAACATGAATTCCAAAACAGTACGGGGTACTTAGCGTGCTGACATGGGTGTTTACGAGACTTACACAAAATTTCATAAATAGAGTTTTATGTTAAATATAACTAGCTTTTAGATGAAAAAAGAAAATTTTGAATCGGACAAATAGTTTTTGAATTATAGCGGTAAATACGCATTAAAAAAAAAAAAAAAAAAAAAAATTATAACAGTAAGGATTTCTCAGCGTTCTGACATGGGATTTTTACGGGACTTTATCAGCATTTTATATATAAGGTCTTATAGTAAATTTAATTGGTTTCTAGATGAAAAAAATTTATTTCGAATCACACAAATAGTTTTTGAGTTATAGCGATAAATGTTTCGAAAAAAAAAAAAAACGTGAATTCCAAAACAGTACGGGGTACTTAGCGTGCTGGCATGGGTTTTTACGGAACTTTATCAAAAATTCATATAAATTGTCTTATAGTAAATGTCACCAGCTTTTAGATGAAAAAAGGAAATTTTGAATAGGACAAATAGTTTTGGAGTTATAGCGATAAATATGCCGGAAAAAACGAGGATTTCATAACAGTACGTTTTTCTCAACATTTTGCTGTGGGTGTTTTACGGGGCTTGATGAAAATTTAATACATGAGTTCTTATAGTAAATTTAACCAGCTTTCAGATTAAAAAAGAAAAATTTGAATCGAACTGATAGTTTCAGAGTTATAGCTAAATGATACCGACAAATGCGTTTTCGCGGAGAAGTGTGACTTACGGAACTTGGCAAATTATTGAATGAGTGTGGTAGCCAAACCGCTGAACCGATTTTAATGTTATAAAATTGGGTAAGTTTTAAAAATACTGTGTTTTTTTGCTCTCCAAAAATTTCTCCCTGTCTAATTTAGTCACATTTTTGATATTTCATTCTCACGACCCGTTCGGACCGTACAAACACATAAAACCTACTATTCTGTATTTTCAATTTGACTGGGGTTATGAGTCATAGTATGCATGGCATACCTTGACTTATAAGTCTGAGTGCTTGTTTGTTTACTATTACGCTTTTCTATTCCACATTTATTTACCACAAAACTAAATTAGTTTTTTATGCTTTGACATTGTTTCGTAGACTATCAGTGATACAAGCGAACTATAAACTTTTATAGCAAATAATTGCACTTTAGTAGTAATAACCAAAAATAAACGATATTACATTGTTTCTCCATTTCAACTGAATAACTACTCACGATCATGAGCAGCAGTATATGCCGTAGTGCACCTCAACACGGCCCAGCTAGGACCGGCGGCGCGGTGTCGACTACTCTTCCAACGCTCTCTAAGAAGCCATCATTTAAACGGTATGCATTTGTTTTTTATATTATTAGAATTAAAATAAAAAAAAGAACACCCCGATAACATCAATAGCTTTCGAGCTGTCGGCATATAACCAGAGTTCCGTACTTGTAATGTTGCTGAAGGGGTGGGGGGGGGGGAAAGCAAGGGGGATGGGGGTCGGGACTTTGTGTTTTTATAATGTCTACTTTATATACTAACACCCTGCAAAAATTCAGCTTTCCCCTAATTAGTTGCGAGACGAAACGTTTATTGACTAAGCTAAAGTGCACCTCAGCACGGCCCAGCTAGGACTGGCGGCGACGTGTCCACTACTCTTTCAACCCTCTCTACCATGACATCTTTTCAACGATATGCGTTATGAGACACATAATTTAAAAGCCAATCATATTATCTATAACTTTTGATTAACACATTTTTTCCCCAAGATGTAATGATAAAAATCTATAATTTGTTGAAGTTACTTTTTGTTTTTTGTATTGACAGTTTTCTGTATATGATTAAGTATTACGGCGAAACTAAGCTATCTACATAAAAAATGTATATAACATAATTTGTTTGTAATATTGTTAGAATTAAAATTAAAAAAAGAACACCCCGATAACATCAATAGCTTTCGAGCTGTCGGCATATAACTAGAGTTCCGTACTTGTAATGTTGCTGAAGGGGTAGGGGGAAAGCAAGAGGGATGGGGGTCGGGACTTTGTGTTTTTGTAATGTCTACTTTATATACAAACACCCTGCAAAAATTCAGCTTTCCCCTAATTAGTTGCGACACGCAACGTTTATTGACTAAGCTAGAGTGCACCTCAGCACGGCCATGTTAGGACCGGCAGCGACGTGTCCACTACTCTTTCAACGCTCTCTACGAAGCCATCTTTTCAACGATATGCGTTATGAGATACATAATTTAAAAGCCAATCATATTATCTATAAGATTTATTTAACTCATTTCTTCCCAAGAAGTAATGATAAAAGTCTATAATTTGTTGAAGTTTCTTTTTGTTTTTTGTAGTGACAGTTTTCTGTATATAATTAAGTATTATGGCGAAACTAAGCTATCTACATAAAAATTGTATATAACATAATTTGTTTGTAATATTATTAGGAGTAAAATGTAGAAAAGAACACCCCGGTAACATCTTTAGTTTTCGAGCTGTCGACGTATAACCAGAGTTCTGTTCTTGTAATTTGCTGAAGGGGTGGGGGTAAAGCAGGGGGGGGGTGGGGGTTGGGACTTTTTGTGTTTTTCTAGTGTATACTTTATGTACTAACACCCTGCTAAAATTTAGATTACCTCTAATTAGTTGTGACTAAGCTTATTTTTTTTCCTTCATTGACGGTGCTATACTCTTTTGCCGCTCTCTATGAAGCCATCGTTTTAACGTTTAGGGTTATGAGACACGTCATTTAAAAGCCAATCATATTATCTATAAGTTTCGTATAACACATTTCTTCCCAAGACGTAATGATAAAAAGATATAATTTGTTGAAATTACGTTTTGTTTTTTGTAGTGACAGCATTAAGTATTACGGCGAAACTAAGCTATCTAAATAATAAGTGTTTATAACATAATTTGTTTGCTATATTGATAGCAGTAAAATAGAAAAAAGAACACCCCGATAGCATCATTAGTTTTCGAGCTGTTAGCATATAACTAGAGTTATGTCCTTGAAATGTTATTCAAGGGGTGGGGGTTAAGCAAGCGGTGTGGAGGTCGGGACTTTGTGTTTTTGTGTTTACTATATATACTAACACCCTGCAAAAATTCAGCTTTCCCCTAATTAGTTGCGACAAAGCCTGTTTTCTTGCCTCCATTGACTGGGCTATATTATGTTCACTAGGAAATTTCAATTTGGTATGAAACATGTTTTATTACAAAAAAAAAAAAAAAAAAAAAAAAAAAAAAAAAAAAAAAAAAAAAAAAAAAAAAAAAAAAAAAAAAAAAAAAAAAAAAAAAAAAAATTAAAGATTCATAAGTTTCTTATGAAATATTAATATAACATAATATTTTAAATTATAATATAATAATATAATATAATATTTTAATTAATATAATATTTTAAATTATATAATATTAATATAAATATATAAAATTAATATTAATTAATATTTATATAATAATATAATATAATAATATTAATATAAATTATATAATATTAATATTAATATAATATTTTAAATTATAAGAAATGAGTTAATTGTAAAAGGACAAATTCACACTTTACAAAATAAAAAATATAAATAGTATCATACCTGACACAAAGAACATAATCACCATGAATTGAGATACTGTCACGGACAAGAAATACGCCACCTTCCTTTTCCCCCATTAAGAGATCGGTGGCATCTTGCCTTGACATTTGACCAAAATACCAACTGAAAAATTTTTCATGAATAATTAATAAAAAAATTAACAGAAACTGATAAATTATCAATATTTTAAAACTAAGCAAATTTAATTCATAGCTAAAACTTTAATTTATTAAGTTTAATGTAAGATTCATGTTTATAATCATTAATATGAGGTCTATATTAATTGTATCAAAAGCATTTTGTATCCAAATTGAAATGTAAATATAAGTTACTGATAAGTGATTCTCTTCTTATTTTACATGCTTATGTAATTTGAACCAAAGACTTAACATCATCACGTAACTAATCCTATAAAAAATGTTACACAGTAAAAATGAGTATATGAAGATACTCGATCTGCTTGAATGTTTCTCTAATGTAATTTTAGATATTCTCATTTACTAATAAAATACATAAATTAAACTTACTTTCATGAACTTACCTGCTTCTGTCATTTGGGTCAAACAGAGCAGCCATTTTCTAGAATTAAATTTACTTCCACAAATGTACACATTAGGCAAATGTTTTTTAACTTCAATTTTCCTAAAATAATTTAATTTTTTAGAAAGTAAACAAATATAAAGTAAAAATGTAGTAATTTATTTGTAATAAATATAAGAAAGGTTTTGAATACTATAACCAACTAAATCCCAATTTTCATGCCTTTATTTTAATTTCCATATAGTTCCAGTTTTAGCTACATTTTATGCTAGTAAAAGGATTTGTTATAAATCTATCATCCAGTTGTAATCACTTCAATCATAAATATACATCATATTTGTATAATTACAAATATTATTTTTTAATTATATTCATAGCATTCATATGAAAAATCAGCATTGATTATACAAAAAAAAAAAAAAAAAGCTTTTAAAAAGGAATTACAATAGATTCTCTCTTGGTAATGGCAGAACAAACATGATATTGACCAATGAAATGGAAACAAGACAAATAATTCAGAAAGAGTGAAAGTGTCTTGGCAAAATAATTCAATACCCTTATTATATTTGATAACATGTACAAATTAAAATTGTTTTTCAGAATGAATATAAGGCCATTATTCTTTAGAAAAGAAAGAAAAAAATCATATAACATGCATGTAAAATATATTTTTATCAAAGACATTGCTAGGGGGACATTAAAGGATTTAGAGACACAAAATACATCAAAGGAAAAATAAAATTTGACATCGAAAAATGTAACCATCTTGTTGTTCCAGATATTGAATAACCTCCTCTGTCAATGTGGGCTAGAATTGTTTCATGCCTAACGAGGTTTTTCTTCTAAAACTCCACTTTCTTACAAACGTGCAACTAATACTAATTACATAAATTATTTCATTAATAAGATTCTGTTATTCAGAAAATTACTACAGAGTATGAATAACAATTGATATCCCCAAGATTCAGTCTATACTAACAAGGAGAGGACATACTCAGTCTCTCACGGATCTTGTTGGCAATTTTTTTGGAGGTTCCTAGTAAAAAATATTAGACACGTATTTTGCCGTTTGTGTTTCTTTATAGCATAGGTTAAACTGCATATTTTCTCTTTCTTTCTCGGAATGTGGATATTATCAGAGTAAACTTTATCTACATTTTTGTAAACAAAAATCAGGGAACAAAATTAGACAAATTTTAAATTATTCATAATTTTACTTTGTAGAGTATCACATGTATTGCTCAAAATGATCTCCACTATTTCTGATACAAGCACGATATCTTTTTCTTATTTCTGTGGTAGTTGTTCTTAAAATAAATTCTTCCTTCATTATGGTAAACATGGCATTGATTTTTTGAATAAGTTATTGTTTTACTTATGTGTACATAAATATATATATATATATATATATATATATATATATATATATATATATATATATATATATATATATATTTAAATTAATTGGCTGCAATATGTGGATCTATTTTTATTAATCCTATTTCGAGCTTACTAGTATATGCATAGTTACTAGTATATATTTATATATATATATATATAATTGGCTGCAATATGTATCTATATATATCCTATTTCGAGCTTACTGTATGCATAGTTATATATATTTATATATATATATATATATATTTATATATATATATATATATATATATATTATATATATGTATATATGTATATATATATATTATATATATATATATATATATATATATATATATATACGTTTTCAAGTTTTTTTTAGGGTGCTGAAATGAAATTCTTGGGCTAAAAACATTTTCTATCACATTTTACGGTGTAAAAGCTAAAATTTCTCAAGTGAAGTACGTTCAATACATTTTTTTCACAAGAACCGACATTGGATTCGAATTCAGCATTCAAAAGAACCCTTAAATACAAAATTTCATCCAAATAGAAAAATAAACATCAGTAAGCTTCAAAATTTGCCTGACCAGAAGGGAGGCAATTTTTGTTTAAATTGACAAAAACATGAATTACTTTTAGACGTATCTTAGAACATGATATACTCTTCAATTTTTGTGTGAAAAGATCTATAGAGGTAGTTTGCTTGAAAATCTAATCATATTTGATCTAGCTGTATTTTTCCTCAAATCTGCAACCAAAACTAAAAATCTTGGTACAAGATTCAAGTCGATATCATAATTTAAACTCGACATATAAAATAAATTAGTTTAATGCTATTTTATTTTTTTTCTCGGCTTCTAGGGGCCATTGGTCGAAACGGCAAAATACGTGTCTAATATATTTTGACCAAGAACCTCTAAAAACATTGCTAACAAGATCCGTTAGAGACTGAGTGTGTCCTCCCTCCCCTTGTAAGAGTCAGTAACATGAAATCACAGTATGGAAAATTATAGTTGCAAAGTGCAAAAGAATTCAAGGCATATAAAAGAAAAGCTTCATTCCTAATATATTTTTAAAGTTTCAAGGGATTGACGAAAACTGTTGATCTATTTTGAGGTTACCCTAGAAGGAAACAAACAATTCAATGAAGTTACTAAGCATAGAATTATTTTAAATGTTCAATTTATAAGTTGTCTGAAAATTATAAAAAAAAAAAAAAAAAAACTTTTATTTTACCCACATATCTTATATGTGGCCCATATATCTAATTCTAGCCACCAAGACAACCAAAAGTGACATAGAATTCTTGGATAGGCCATGAAACACACAAATAATTAATGCTAAATTAAAGAGTTATTAACATTTACTACAATAAGATAATACTTCAATTATTGTAGATCACTATTTGAAATTCCCAAACATTTATAGGATAATTTATCAAAAATAGTAATATAAAAACAAAATTATAATATAAAAAATTATTCTTAAGGACATAAAAATACATCTATATACAGTAAAACTTCGTTATAATGATCTTCTAGGGGGTGGAGGAAAACAGCGCTATACCTAGGAAAGTGTTACAAGCAGGAAAACATAAATAAAACGGCTAAAAATGGAAAATATTTTCCATTTTCAAAAAAATGTCCGGTTTACTTAAATATTTCTAAACATATTATAAGAAAATCACATTTTTGACGAAAATAAATGCATATTTTACTAAATATTTGGCATTTTTAAATACATAAAAATCTGATCCCTAATTATTACACTATTTATATTGATCGTTTAAGTGGAAAATAAATAAATGTCTTGTTTACTTATATTTTTATCCTTTTTTTAAGTTATGTTTGTGAACATTTAGGAACTATTAGTAACACATTAATTACTAATTGATTAAAAAAACATGTTATTTATGCTAATTTACAATGAGGAGCCAAAGTAAAAAAGACTCTACTTGTCTTCTTAGATTCTGCAAAATCCCTTTCGTTCAATTAAGAGTGATCAAACGATTTAATCAACTAGCATTTTCTTCTATATAAAATGACTTTCTGGACATTTTACCTAGTGTTGACAGGGCCGAGGAAGATGAAATACTAAAAGAAAATTCCATTTGTATTGTAAATGTTTATGGAAATGACACTTCTCTAAGTGTCATAGAATTCAAGGAAACATTTTGTAGGGAAGTGAGAAAATTAAAAAAAAAATTGTTCTCAGAATCGATTAGATCGTGGCAGTTGTTGTTTCTTTTCTGGTTTTAATTCAATTGTAAACTTAATTTAGTTTTTTTAACACAAATAAATTTTGATGTAATATTACATAATAATAATAAAAATTTCATTAGCAAAAATGTGTCTGGGAAATCTGAGCGTTACAATGAGTAAACTTTCATTCCAAAATTTCCCACTGGGACATGGACCCACGTAAAAAAGTGTTATATCCGGGAAATCATTATAAATGGGAGCTTTATATTGAAGTGTTATTATACTCATATTTTGTCAATTTCAAACTGAACATATTTTAATTGTTACATTAATTATAACTTACTTGTTTTAATTGAAACTTAATTTAAAAATACATGAAATTCATGAGCCTTAATCAAATTATTTTAACAATATATTTTGAAGGAGAATTCAAAAAAAGGCATTCATTTAGTGATCACTTTAAATTTAATTAACTCTAATTACCTTATTTTTCTTTCAATACCAAATATTAACCAATATGGTTAAGTAAAGCTAAATAACAAACCTTACTTTTTCTTTTGAAACAGGATCCATTCCATACTTGAAATTTGAAGCAAGTAAAAGTATCGGAAAAGGTAAACCATAAGCTAATAATGTTAATTTAACATTTTTACAATAATTTCAATAATACAGTTTTACATAAGTGCACAATTTAATCTTTCTGCCAATAAATTATATAAATAAACAAATCTACAGTTTTATTTGTCTCCTTGGGGGTTAATATACCTATATTTACTCAGACCTAGGAACTTAATGTTCAAGGAATTAAAATAGTTTTAAAATTATCAGAGTGTTACCACCAGCTAAACGAACATTTTTTATTTCTATCAATCTAAACTGCTCACAAATTGAAGTGGACCACTTTAGGAATTTAAGATATTTTATAATATTGTTCACTTAATTGATAAAATGAATCCTATTGAGCATGTGTGGGGCAAACTCCAATGCCAATAACACTTTCCAGTCTAATCCTTACAATTATACAGCCAAGTCCAGATAACTTGGATGGGCTTGTTGACGCTTAAATTAAGGAATAGACTTCTTTACCTCGACATTACATACTGAGCTTATTGACATTGAGGAGTATGAACCACCAATGTGAAGCATTGATTCAAAGTAGAGAGGGTCCAACACCCTACTGAAGAAAGTTAATGTGAAAAAAACCCACAATACCTAATACATTTTTTAAAAAGATAAATATTTATATTTTAATTTTTTTTTTTTATTTATAAAAAATCTAATTTACTCAAATTTTGTTTGGAGTATTTTTTCACTTCACATTTTAAGCTATTATATTTTGAACAAATGTGTGGTACATTAAATGTTGAATGAAGTGATTTAAGTGATAAAAACTTCATTAACTTGAACAGAAATCTATAATATGTGCTCAATAACTCAAAAAATTCCAAATGTGGATAAGAAGCTTGGAAGCATGAATAACTAGAATGTTCAACTTCTCCACAGCCTCAACAACTCAAAGCATTCTTCCTTAAACACAATAAACCGCTTCCTTCCTCCAGGTCGTTGTTGATTCTAGAAAGGAATAGTTTCTAATTTTTAGAATGGCTTATGAGAACATTATTGGGCAATAATACATTATTATAATTTTATCATAATTAGTCCAAAACCCATCCTTAATCCCCTTCCCTACTATCCATTGCTTTACCTCAATAACCTTCCCATTCAGTTCCAAAACTCTATAACTTAGATGTTAAACTCTATAATAACTTAGACTCTATTAAAAACTTAGGAGTTACCTTTGATCAACACATATACTGGAACAACCATATTGTACAAATTACCAAAAATCTCATAGTCCTTAAACAACTCTATAGATTTCGAGATCCCTTTCCCCAAAATACCTGTCAACATCTAGTGAACTCTCTTATTTTCCCTTGCTTTGATTATGGTTGCTTGTTTTATGGGGGACTGCTTGGTGAACCCGGGATGAAGCTAAGGAGACTGATGAACTGTTTTATTAGATTAATTTTTTTCGGAATCCCAATATTCTAAGCTTGGATGGCTTTTTCCTAAATTTTGAAAGCAATACTTTCAGGGTACTTTTCTATTCCAATCACTAAAAACTAAAAACCTTCCTATGTTATTGACCTATTAACTCTGCGTTCTTCGAGCCACCTCCTAAACACTAGCTCCCAACCCTTTAATTAACCTGTATACCTCCTCACATAAAACTGCTTCCTTTTAAAAATCCTTCATCATTCGTAGACCTCCTTCTGAAATTCCCTACCCACTCCTATTCGTAAAGCTGCTTCCCTTACTTCCTTTAAAAATAATTTATTTTTATATCTTTTAGACAATCAATCTTCCACAAATATGTAAATAATACAGTAAATTATTTTATCTTTTCATATACTACTGTATTTTGTTATTATTTTTTTTTTTCTGTCAACAATATATGCCATAATTACTGAAACATTTTGTTTGTAAATAATGCTGGCAGATAAATTTACCTGTAATTGTGCAATATTATTATTCTTAGGGGACAGTAAGTCCCAGATAAAGTTTATTTTTTATTTCATTTCATTTTCTTCATTAGTCTAGACCAGGGGATCACTCACAAATTTTAAACATACCGCGAAAATGAATAGAATAAAGATAATAGACTAACAAGAAAATCTCAAATCGAAACTGACCACATCATAGAAGTAAACAATTCATTGACAAATCTTATATAAACATGACTGAATATATGATAATAGAATACTTAAGATTACAGATTACCCTTATGCAGTTATATTAGTAGGTCAAAACATATATAATTTGTTCACTAAAAGATATAAACAATGTTTAATCATTCTTACCAACATTGATTGTTTTTTCATTTAAATCCCTGATAGATTGAAGTGGCATAATTATCTATCTGAATACATCAAATATCGATAAATTAAAGTATTCATAACTCAAATAAAAATGTCAGTCCTACAAGACTCCTGTTACTGATGTCTATATGTTACAAAAACGATTAAACCCATCTCATTCAAACTAGGTTTAAAATACTTGCAGAACTGAACAAATACTGGCATTTATCATAATGAAGCCAGAGATGATTTTTTAACTTTTAAGCCAATGATAATCAAAACGCTTAAGTAACAGAAGCTAATAACATTTGAAAAAAATAAAAATAAACGAGATTTAATTTCCTATAACTTGATTTAATAAATAATAACACACAGAATCATTTCATCTTAAATAATAACACATATTTAACAAAAAAAATACAATATATAAGTCTAAAAAATAAATATAACTAAACATTCAACATAATACTTCGCAATATAAGACAATAATAAAGAATTTTCCATATGAAAATATTAAAATCAAGAAACTGTGATGAGAAAAACATATGAGAAGGGACAACAATAACAAAACTTACCTATGTAACATCAGTACTAGGTAGTAGGCATTGTACACTTGGAAATAAAAATATATCTGCTATCATTATAACCGAAATTCAACATTTCTAACCTAAACTAATGTTGCTTCAAACTTTGAAGAAAAACAATACCAATCAACAATTCACAATGAAAACAATACCAAACGTAATGTAACACAGTCACATAACCTTTAGTTCATTTTAATAGGCTATAAACCTTAACAACTGACCTTCCAACTAAACACAGTTTAAGTCGATACAGATTTTAAAAATAAATTCTTAACTCCTTACAACGACGTTGAAAAAATTAAATAACTACTAAAATTACGCTCTATTTTAAAAATTAATGGGAGCAGATTTTGTAACTAATAAACCAATCATGTTTTACAGAAGGTCATATAAATGTGAAATACAATTCTTAATTTTAGAAGAAAATAGTCTGAGATGCAGTCAGGAATGATAAAAATACACGCCCAAGTTTAAAAAAGGTTATACGGTGTGCCGATGTTTCGACCTGCATTGCAGGTCTTCTTCAGGACTAAAAATAACAATAACTGGATGTGAACAAATGATAAGAGAAATAACCAAATAAACCGAATTAGATACAAAAGCAATTACATAATAGTATTATGATCTAGCTAAATGATACAATTTTTAATCACTTGAGGTACGCATGATGGTATAGAAGGATCAATACAACCAATTTCGCTATCCATCTAAATGAAAATAACCATAAATTTGAGAAAAACTCGGGAGTAAAAATACTTCATCAAGTAGAAAATAACCTAAAATTAAATATTCATGAATCATTAGAAATAATAAAATCGTTTTAAACCGATCCGGATTTTTGTTTAAACGACCAGATAAACATTTCCAATAGCCCCATTTTAAATTTGTTTCCCATAGGAACGGAAAAATCCAATGAGTCATAAGGGAAATCCCTTAGTAAATCACAAAAATTTAAGATACCTGCCCCCTTCCACTTCTCACGATGAGTATATTTCAGCTATCTGTTAGACCTCCTGAGGTGAGTACTCATGTTTGATTTCTTGTCTTACACTTTTGAAAACTTTAGTGTATATAATCTAAGTAATATAGTACTGATGTGTTGAAAATGTATGTTTTAGATCTGAAGATGAATGTTTAGCATTCGAAACTAGTTTTCTATTAAAATAATCCCAATAGAAGTGGCAATTAATTCATCAATCCTAATTACAATTTTTTTTTTATTATAACAATTTATTGAAATTTACAACTGTCCAAAATATTTACTTCAGGTAAATGTGTTGTTAACTATTAAAATAACGTGACAAAACGTGAAAAGAACTACTCATGAGTAGCACTTTAATAAAAATTCTCCATTAGAAAGTCCCTGGGCCATCTTCTTTTCAGACGCCTCGGAGAATTATCGGGAATGGTGTGGGAAGCAAGTTGAGAAATTAGGGGATTTGAGTGGGTATGGAGCTTACTATAAAAGGATAGATATCTGGTTTGGGCTAAATCAGCAACATATGGAACATTAAGATCTTTATGGATAAGTTTATTGGTGACAAAGTAAGGAGCATTGAGGATTTTTTGAAGGATTTTTGATTGTAAGCGTTGGATACGAGATGATTTGGATGGTTAAGTGGAGCCCCAAAGCTCAACTCCGCACGTCTAGATAGGTCTAATCACAGTCATGTATATTAATCTTTTGTAATTAATTGGGAGCTTTGAATGTTTGTCTAATAAATGTTGAAGTAATCTGTAACGACGGGCAGTTTCTTGTATGTGGGTTCCAAGTAAGACGTTTGCCCAAGTGGAGTCCTAGGTAGCGGATCTGTTTAACAGGGATTAGTGGAATATCATTAAAGGATACTGAAGGACAGGAAGTCGTAGGTTTACGACGAAGGGTAAAGGTTATTTTGTGAGATTTTTTTGGATTTATTTTGATTCTTCATTTTGACACCATTCTTGAAGGCTTAGGAGATGGGATCGGAGTGTTTAGGAGGCAATGAAGGGATCAGTGTTTACTGATAACACACATGTGTCATCAGCGTAAGTGGTGAGGACAGTGGTAGGATGAGTAGGATGTCAGCTGTATACACCGTGCAGAGGATGGGGCTTGGGATACTACCTTGGGAAACACCGGCAGATTGGGTAAAGAAGGGAGAATAGGAATTTTTATGGTTTACTTTAAAAGTTCTACCACTCAGATAGGAACGGATAATTAGGAAGTATGTTGAAGGAAGGAATTTGCGGAGCTTGTAAAGCAGTTCTGGGTGCCAGACTCGGTCAAAGGCCTGTTCCACGTCGATAAAGGCTCCCGTGCAGTACATTCCGCGCTCCAATGCGCAGGAGACAACATCCACCACACGATGGCATTGCTGGATTGTGGAGTGTGATGTTCGGAATCCAAACTGGTGATCTGGGATAACATGATGGGAATCTAGAATAGGATACAAGCGTTTTAAAATTTTAATTTAACTCAATTTTAATCAGTAACTTAATGCTGAAAAGTGCATATTCTAATTCAATATCTACAAAACACCAGTATTATTTTCAAAATATTTTTTTTTGGTATTATTCTCCTTGGGTGTAGTTCCGCAGACGCCCCCATTTTCAAATGCCTATTTCTTCCATGTCACTCTACCAAAAAATAAATCCAATTAGTGCTATTTAATCCACATTTAACCAATTTTCTTCTCATACTTAATTATTTAAAGTGTATACAATTATTATGTTGAAAATATTAATTTAAAAAAGTTGGGGGCGTCTGCGGAACTATTTACCAAGGGAAAAAGTTCCGTAGACGCCCCCAGCCCTTTGCTATGTAAAATGATGTTAAAATATTATGGTAGGTTACAACTAAAATTCAAGGACATTTTTGTTTATTGTTTATTGCGTCACCGATTTAATCTCTAATCTCAAACCCGCTATATCAACAAAATAATCCTTTGAGTAAAAAGAAATCATTGTGACTCTTAATATTACTGTAGCAAGAAAATATAATCGAGGAAGGATTTTGGACGGGAGTTGGATTCTGGTGATGAACGGGATGGGCAAAAGAAGTTCCGGATTGAAATTTGCCCCACAATAAGCGTGGCGCTTCAACTTTGCTACCTCTGACCATAAAAAATGTCAAACCGGGAAGCACTATCATTACAGACGAATGGAGAAGCTACACACAGCTTGCAAAATTGGGACACACCCACCAGACAATGGGATTCTAATTCATTGTCCCACACTCAACACATACAATCACCATGGAGATCAGTTAAGCGAGGAATACATGCGGGTGGAAGCCATTCCCAAAATTTATATTCACTTGTGTGAATATCTTTGGAGACGAGCTGTTAGAGACCCTAATAATAACCCTAATAAAGATGTGCTCAATGAATTATTATATTTAATTATAATCCAAACTTGTAAATAATATTTTTTTCTTCGGGGGCGTCTACGGAACTTTTTCCCTTGGTAAATAGTTCCGCAGACGCCCCCAACCTTTTTAACATAATATTTTCTACAGGATAACTTAAAACACTTCAATGAGTTTAATATTAAACAAAAATTTGTCAAATGTAGATTAAATAGCACTAATTGGATTTATGTTTTTGTTGAGTGACATGGAAGAAATAGGCATTTGAAAATGGGGGCGTCTGCGGAACTACACCCTTCTTCTTAATCAAGGATGTAATACCGTTTGTATTTCATATTTAGATAATTTCTTCTTGTATTAGTATCAGTCCGGGAGCCGACGACACTAAACCTGTCATGATAGGTCTCCCAAAGCTTATACATATAATTCGTCATGTTATTCAGAGGGGAACACAAAATGACCTGCTGCCATGGTTGGAAACGGTCACTGCCTAAAAAAAAAATTTTTTTTAGGTTTCTGTCATGTGGGCTTACGGGGGGGGAGAGGAGAAGGTCCAATTTTTGGGTTTTCCGATTATATGTGAACAAAGTGAACTATATTCAGATCGGACAAATAATTTTCATACACTCTACACCCCTCATTTTAGCACTCTTAAGCAGCGTTCTCACGGGGCAAAAATTAGAAAGCGTGGCACGCCTTCGTTTTCTCGTTCGTGGTGCTTGCCTGGAGTGGGGGAGAAGAGTCAACTAGCCGAGAATCGTGGACCGTTCACACGACCACGATTCAGTTTGCCCCTTGAAACCTACCATGGAGGAGCTTATCGTGGAAAGTTGTGCAGTTATAAGTTCAATTTTTAGTGATATGTTGGCAAAAAGATTGAGAGAGTCACGTGGACAGATAAAAAAACGGAAGAAAAAGCGTTGTTGGGTCAGGAACTGGATACTCGCAAGAAAAATCATCGAATATTAATAAAACAGTGTCCTTAAGGACAACAATGGCGGAATATCCTTCCACTATATTAAAATCGTTAAATATTCAAAATATTTTAAAACAGTATCCTTAAGGACAACAATGGCTGAACATCCTTCGGATAACTTAAAAACCGTTAAATATTTCAATATTAATAAAACACTATCCTTATAAGGACATCAATGGTGGAATATCGTTCGGATCCTGGAATATTTCAACATATCCATTTTTGTTCTAAATAAACCACTTGTTAACTTTCTCAACTGGCGTGGTCCACGCCTGAAAATCAAACAGGTTTGAGCGGTCGTGGACTCCCTTCTCTCTAGATGACGTCAGAGGCAAACTCACGCCACCTCGTTCAGACGGAGGAAATTCCACGAATGCGTTGATCACGCCCCGTGAGAACGTAGCTTTAGACTAAGATTGCACTTTCCGCACACGTTAATCGGTACTCCTTTGGCTATAACTCCGAAACTAACTGTTCAAATAAAAACATATTTTTTCTTTATGAAAGCTGGTTAAATTTACAATAAGAACCAGAACAATAAGTGTATTAAATGTTGATCAAGTTACTATACCGCTTACTGTTTTTAAATCCCAGTTGTTTTGGCATATTTTTCACTATAACTGCAAAACTTTTTGTCCGGTATGAAATTTATTTTTTTTCAACTAAAATCTAGTTAACGAGTAGTTAGAAGGTAAACATATTAAATGTCTCTGCCCCTAGGGGGTGATCTTACAGGGAGAATGTCCCATGTTTGGGTTTTTCGATTATATCTCGAAAACAGTGGACTCTAGAAAAATATGCTGCATTTACAAATTAAAGCTAATTACATTTCCTATAAAATTGCTTCGATGCATATTTATCGAACTTCCAGCGGTTTCTGAGATATACGTTATTGAAAATCGATAATTTTCGATACAAAAATATTTTTTAGCTCTTTTTTTGTCAAACATTTGGTTCAAGTGCAAGAAACGTATATATGAAATTAAATTATATGGTGCAGGTGGGCTTGCAAGTAATCGTGTCCAGTGATTAGTCGAAATCGTGCAACGGCTTCAGCTCTCTTGATGTTTCCTGGGACCGGCCCTACTGTGGCAAGTTCCCCCCAAGTTCCTTTAGCCAATGCTTGATGTCATCAGGGTTATTTTTGTTATGCTACTAACCGTGGCGTCTATCAGGTTTCTGGCCCTTTTTAAAGTGAGTGGCACGATAGGCTGGTCTGATTGCTCCTTGCTTAGCCTTGGCGTCAGCATACTCGTTACCATGTAGCCCCACGTGGCTGGGTACCCATTGTAGGAAGATGACAATCCATTCCAAAATGTTGAGTACTTTTTCACCTGGCCTTTCGGTATGCTCTCACTCGCTGCTCTTAGCAAACATTTTGTGAAGAGGTCAACAGAGGCATCAGGGTTTTCGCATACAAGATCTTCAGTAATGTATAGGTCGGTTAGATGGGAGTATTTATCCCATTTAGCTTTATTAAAATTCCATCGGGTAAGCTTTTTAGGTCTTGAAAGTCGGCCCTTGTTCTCAACCTTTAGGTACATCAGTCTGTGTCCCCATCCATCCAGCGGGTCTTCTAAAGATAGTGTTGATCTAGTGGCTAAATTTCCGTGGACCTTTACAATGTCGGGAGTGGTTAGATGTCCTGCGAACGACAGAAATGTGGGGTTTGAGGGAATTCTTATCAAGGCGGAATGGTCCAGTAAGTCTTCAACTACCTTGCCTGTTGCACTTGTGGTTGGGTACGCCCATCTAGTTGAGGGGACGTTAAAATCCCCTATTATAATCGTATTTTTATATTGGCATAAATTGGTCATGTGGACAAGGTCTGGAACGTTGTTCGGAGGGTTGTAGAGACCTATAACTTTGAAGTGTGCATCAATGCACATAGCTTCGAGTTTGTCGTGGTCGTCCATCACATGAATCACGGAGAAGTTGCAGGCAATCGAGGTTTTCACAAAAGCCATTATGCCAGATGCAACTTGTCTTGATCTTTTTATTACAAATAAGGTATATTCCGTTATTTCATAATAGCAGGTGGCGTCTGTTAAAGCGCCTGCTTCAACTATTATAATTATATCAGCGTCAGTTTTAAAGACATTGGTCTTTAGCTCAGAATGCTTGCTGTTGCTCAAACCTCCCGCATTCCAGTAGAGGACACGGAGCTGATTGTCATGGTCCTTAGAAGGGCCGTTTTGATGTCTTGAGACGATCGCTTGTGACAAGGGAGCTCGGTGAATCTCGAAGAGAAGCGGCGATCGCTGTAGCAGATAGCAGAGTTGCTCGAAGCTTGGCTGGATATAAATTATCCACAACGATGGATTGGACGTGGAGGAGTAGTACCTTGGTCACCCAGATCACCTGATATGACACCCATGGATTTCTTTGTATGGGGAACCTTGAAGCAGAAAGGTTATTCGGTGTCAAACAATTCAAGAGAGCAATTAAGAGACCGAATCATAGATGTAGTGCACCAAATATCATCAGAACAATGTTTAGCTGCAATTTATCAAGTGAGTGCTAGATGTAATGCTTGCATTGGTGCAAGAGGACAACATTTTGAGCAATATTTACATTAAAAAGAACATAACATAAAAATAAATGCGTGTGCGTGTGCGTGTGCGTGTGCGTGTGCGTGTGCGTGTGCGTGTGCGTGTGCGTGTGCGTGTGCGTGTGCGTGTGCGTGTGCGTGTGCGTGTGTGTGTGTGTGTGTGTGTGTGTGTATGTGTGTGTGTGCATGAAATAATTAAAAAAAAAAAGTTAAGCGGAAACTTACAAGAGATATCGGCTGCTAAGAAAACGATTCCCATCGGATATACCTCGGTGAAGAAATGACGCCAGCCAATTGACACCTGTACTGGCTGGCTAGGCAGAAGAAAGTAACTGGAAAGCTAAAATATGTTTGGTTTGCAGCCGGTAGAGTGTGCTGCAGAAAAGACGACGGCCACTCAGTTATCTTTATTTACTTTCTTCGCATCATTTACCTGTCTAATCTACTTACTGTCATTTTCGTGGAATCGTCTATGCTTACTGTTTGATCAATGATCGTAAAATTTTCTGTTGCGACTGAAAAGAAAGGGTAACTTCCTCAGAAATCGCAGCAGCCTCTGGGGAATGGACTGTATGTAAATTTATTAAAACGAATGCTCGCAATTTTGGGGAAACCTTTAATAGAAGATATCTAAACCAAGTATTAAAGTGAAAATCACTCACCCTTGTGCAGTTGCCGCTGTACCTCCGTGACTTCTCAGAGGCCTCTAAGAGAATCGCCGGTGGCTGATTCGTTCCTGTATGCTGAGATGATCGGTTGAGAAATCTTCTGCTTAGATTACCACTCATTTGCAAGGAAAAGTAATGTCTTTGGTAAATAACATAAGAAACATAGTTGAAAAACTTAGGAAGGCTAATTTTAGCCTTGGGCAGTAACAGACAAAGGAAGACCATAGGGTCTTGGGCATAGAAGATGAGTCTGGTTCGCTCAGCTTCAATAGACAGAAAGAGAATTAGAGATAAACAAGGCGGGTTAGACAGGAGATAAGGCCAGTATAAATTTTTCGGGAGGTAATCAACTGCACTCTGGGTAGTTACTGTAAAACTAAAGGGCCAGTTGACCCGAGAAATTGCGATAGAGGGCGGCAATGTACAATATCTCTTTTTGCTTTTTCAAAAGAGCGCCGATTGGCGCGAACACTTACTTTTGAATTTTATTTCACTTATACATCTTTCAAATTTCTTCCCACATAAATAGTTTTACTTAATTTTTTTCATTTTATTTTTCTAATTTTAGTTTTATCATTTTTTATTATACAATGTTCTTTGCAGCTTATTACTCATATTACCGGGTCTTTTTCCAAACATAAATTTCTTTCCCTTAAATTCTCTTCAGTATGTCTTACGGTATCAGTATCTTAACTACAGATTGGGAGTTAACGTGACAATTAACTCCCAATCCTTGCCTGCCCATTTTGAAGAATTCCAGCAATACTTCTCACAAAACTTTTATCATATTATATCTATTTCCGAAACTTGGTTTAAGCCCCATATTCCTTCCTCTTTCCTATCCCTTCCCGATTACTCCCTTACCCGCCATGACCGGGCTGGTCGGACTGGCGGTGATGTTGGTATATATGTACACGATAGCCCGAAAACAAGAATCCTCGATTTATCTCCCTTATCCATACATCCTCAAGTTGAATACCTTATCCTAGTAATTTCTATAATCACCTACTATATGCTGTGAAATATCTTCCTCCTCTTGTTCCGTTCGATCCGTTCTTCGAATCTTTTTTATTTAACCTTGTTCCTCTCTAATCCAATATTATTATCTCCGGAGACCTCAATACAAATTTGCTTGCTGACTCCAATGATAAACGTTACTTGGATCACCTGTTCTATTCCCTCCGCCTTTTTATCGTACCTTTCGCTCCTACTCATCATTCGCGCTGGTCCGACACATGGTTAGACCTATATATTATAGATTTTAAAAAAAAATCTCCTTTCCTCCTCAGAATTCCCCGTTTCATTTTTATCTTCCCATGACCTAATCCAAATATCCTATGATTTACGCAACCTTGACGCACTTAAACGCGATATTATCCTACCTCTCCTTGAAACCTTAGATTGGAGTGAAATCTACTCCACCTCCCCCATTGACTCCATGGTTGAAATCCTCACAACCAATCTCCTTTCTTCACCTCACAAACTTCTACCTTTCTTCGTCGGCCTGTACCATGGATGTCTAAAGAAATCAATGATCTGCAGAGAAAGGGTGATGCTGCACGAAGACGATTCAGACGAACAAGACTCACGGACGAGTATCAAGCGTTCAAAGTACTGGATAACCAGGTAAAAATAAGAATTCGACGTGCAAAATCTTCTTATTTCCACGAAGCCCTATCGTCCTTCCCGATTCCAAGTCAAAATGGCAAGTTCTTCAAAAACTCGCCCTTCATCACCCCTTCGGACCCCTTCATCCAGGAATCCCTTCATCCTCTACCTAAACCAACTTCTCAATTTCGTCTTCTATTTCTTTTCATCATCTCTCACCTATCCTTCCCTTTATACTAGTTTTTCCTCAAAAACACCTTTCAATGACAATGACTTTTATTTTTCCTACTTAACCCCCACAGAAATTATCTCCTCTATCATGAAAACTCATACCAATCCCATAGGCCCAGATGGTATCCCCGTTAAACTTATGAAATTATGCTTCCCAGAAATTCTGCCGATCCTTGTCTTTATCTATAATTTCTCCCTTCAAAACTCTATATTTCCCACCCCTGGAAAAAAGCTATTGTTCATCCCATCAATAAAACTCCTAATCCTAACTGTCCTTCAGATTATCGACCGATCTCCATACTTTCAAACCTCTCAAAACCCCTAGAACGATTGGTGCAATCTCAAATTTCCTATTTCTTGGAAGATTCCCATCTACTCAATCCTTTCCAATCCGGTTTCCATCCTTGTTATTCCACACAGTCTGCAATAACCAAAATCATAAGCGATATCCATGCTGTAATAGATGAAAAAAAAACTGGCCGTCTTGATACTCCTAGATTTCTCTAAAGCATTTGATTCCATTTACCATTGTATACTTTTTTCCAAATTAAAAGGTTTAAAATTTTTCCAATAGTTTGATTCATTGGTTCCAATCCTTCCTCCTACCGAAGTACATGAAGCTTTTTTGAGGATTCAGGAAGACCTTGATAGAATCTGTACTTGGGCCAACTTGCATAATTTAAAGTTAAATGCAAGGAAAACTTAAGTTATTGTAATGGTTTAAGTCCCCTCCTCAGATCCATTACCAACTTTCCTACCCCAAACCAAAATAATCAACTTATAACTTTCTGTTCATCTGCCAAAAATTTAGGAATCATTACCAAAACCTTTCCTGGAAGCCTCAATTCGCCCAAATAGCCCGAAAAGCAATTGGAACCCTCAAATTATACCATCTTTCCCATTATTTCCTTCCTTAATCCACGCGAAAACTCCTAGTTTCCTCATTCATTTTTCCTCAGTTTGATTATGGTTGTGTGGTGTATGGTGGCTTCTCGATGGGTCTCCGGGACAGATTACAACGAATCATGAACAGTTTTATTGGATGTATTATCGTAAACCCGATACGTTCCCATGTATCGCACCTCTACACTGCCTTAAACTGGCTCTATCCATCCTTCCGCAGACAATATTTCCTGGGCACTTGCCTGTACCATGTTATTAATAGCCATTGCCCATCCTACGTCTATAACCTATTGAAATTAAGGTCTTCCGTCCACTTCCAACTCACAAGATCACGTTCCTCTGACCTATATATTCCCTTCCACCGAACAGCATTATTTATACCAACACTCCTTCCAAGCTCGATCCACTACCCTCTGGAACTCTATCCCTCCTGATATTAGACATGCTCCATCCTTAAACTCATTAAAAACCCTCCTATTCCAATATCTCCTTAAATCCCAGTTAGAAATCAAGTCAGTCAATCTCAACATATCCGATACCAATGAATTATTCCAATAATTATATCATTATTTGTAAATTTTTCAATTTTAATCATTTGTCTCCCAAAAAAATTGCTTTTTTTCTCATATAGGTCTATAATATATGAGGATAGGAAGTAGGTGTGTAAATATATGTTTTTAGGTATTTGTAAATATTTTGTCTTATTAACATGCAAATAGGTCTTCAATTGTATTTTCTCTATATATCTTTTCCTTTTTATTCATTATATTTATTTTATTTTATTGATTCCTTTTTTACATTTCTTTATTTTTCTGAAAGCATTGTAATTATTATACTAACATATTGTTATTATTATTTTTTCTCTTCTTTTCTTATGTATATATTTACCACGAAGTTCTATTTTCAATAGTACATACATATACCATCTGTTATACATATTATTATCTTTGTTTGGAGCTAAGATAGCCAAACTATTATACAACCATATTATACATGTTTGTTATTCTTAGGGGACAATATGTCCCAGAATAAGTATAGATTATTTTTCATTCATTCGTAAAATATTTTCAAGTCGTTTTTTACCAACACTGTGCTCTCAATCAAGAAAGATTTACGGCAAACTTTAAATCCACTTTAGATTCTTAGCATATTACACCTGTTACGGGTGTTACTATGAATCATTCCCCATAATAGTTTCCTTCATTCAGTCTTTTTATCGCGATAACACTCGTGACACAATTTCTTTTTGAGTTCAAGTTTACAAAATTAAAAAAAAAAAAAAAGTAATACTAGAAAAACTGACGATTCATGTTCGAACTTTTTATCCTGAATATCTGTAATAACATTCCCGATCAAATTTTATTCAAAATAAAAGGGCATTTTGTTTTGGCCCTGCTTGCAGCGTCCAGAATAGCCAAACGGTCAAATTATATGAGAATCACCCTCTTACGTTTCTGACAGCTCAAACCCGATATTTATCATTTCAGAGTGAATCCCATAACCATTTAAATCCTCTTATAGTTCAACAATTGTAGATAACCTTCCCTGACATCTGAAAAGAAGATGGCCTCAGGATCTTCTACTATAGAACAATTTTAAAGTGTCAATGGGTAATTGCTGTACAAGCAATTGACATTATCACGAGCATTATCATCTAATTTACTATATTTATTTGTATACAGTTGTAAATTTCAATAAACAGATAAAATAAAAATGTTTTGACTTCTTACCTTTATCCTATTTGTGCTTTGCTGTTTTTATCTGCGACATTACAAAAAACCGTGTTGTAGTTGACACAACTTTATAAAAACTAACACAATATAAAACGCCTCCATCACCCTTAAAAGTCTCACACCTACATACTTTCCACGAAGTTCTTTCGTCTTTGCATAACGAATGACTTGAGGTACGCATGATGGTATAGAATAATCAATTGATTAGGATTGATGAATTAATTGCCACTTCTATTGAGATTATTTTATTAGAAAACTAGTTTCGAATGCAAAACATTTATCTTCAGTTCTAAAAAATACAAATTTTCAACATTTCAGTACTATGTTACATATATCATATATATTATATTTATAAATAAATAGATTAAAAAAAATGTTTTGACTTCTTACCTTTATACCATTTGTGTTTTGCTGCTACTACACGGTTTTTCGTAATATCGCACATAAAAACAACAAAGCACAAATGGGATAAAGGTAAGAAGTCGAAACATTTTTTTATCTATTTATTTATATATATAATATACAGTCAGAGTCAAAAGTATTCGTACACCTGCTATAAATCATAAGAAATAACAAATATTAGCATTGATTAATAGGATTGATTTAAAACAATAAATCTATTTAATGTATACATCAACACGTTCATTTATACATATATTTTTGTATTTATAGAACATTTCACAAAATAATACGAGCAGAATAACTGAAAAAAAAAACAAAAAAAAACAATAACATCATGACTCAAAAGTATTCGTACACTTGATAAAATTTCTATTTAATATTGTACATTTGAGAAAAATTAATATTTAGTAGGGCCAACTTTTGCTTTTATAATGCTCTATATGCTTTGTGGCATTGAATTCATTCATTTTTGTGTCAAAGTAACTATAATTTTGTAATAATAACGTCACTTAAATTTTGATTGTTAGAAACACACCTTTTCCGTACTCGATCCTTTAGATATTTCCAAAAACGCGCTATAGGATTAATATATCGTGATTCATGGGATGTGGCCTCCACTTTGATGTGTTGTACAGGATCCACATTTTGGATTTCCAAGCTGTATGCTCGGGATCATTATCCTGCTGAACAATGTAATTTTCTCTAATCCCAAATTTTTCAGCACTAATTAGGAAATTTCTTTTTATCGCGTCGATATATTTTATTTGACTCATTATGCTATCGATAAATTCAAGACACCCCACTTTACCATCATTCCAACAACCTCAGACCACGATTCACTTTCCTGAATTCAGAACAGTTAAAACTATATTTCTTATTCTCATTACTATATTTATTTCTCCATACTTTTTGGCCCCTCTGAAGATTAAACATTTCAGTTTTACCCTCGTCGGTAAATATTATCCTATTCCCAAGGTCACAATCTTATTTTTTATGGTCGTTGGCCCATTCATTTCTTAATAGCAATCTCCCATTGCTTATTGATGGTTTTCTCCTAGGTGTCCAGGGTGAAGCTCGTTCCGGCTCAAGCATTAGCGCATTGTTAAAACACTCCCCTTTTTCTCCTCTTTCAGACAAATGCTCATTAATTAATTTAGTGGCACTAATTCATGGTTTTCTTTTAACTTTTCTCGTTTTCTAGGCTTCTAGAGCCCATTGGTCGGAACGGCAAAATACTTGTCTAATATATTTTGACCAGGAACCTCCAAAAAAATTGCCAACAAGATCCGTGAGAGACTGAGTGTGTCCTCCTCTTGTCAGTGTTGCCAGCTACCTACAAACCTTACTTAACGCCTAATAGTAACAGACAAGAAATTAATACATTTTTTTTTAATTAATGCTTTTAACAAAAAAAAAATATACACATTTAAAATCATTTCTAGTGATAGTTCATATGATCGCTAGTTAATTATTTATTATATCGTAAAAAGTGTAATTTAACGTCTTTGTTAAAATATAACAATCATTAATAATTGTCTATTTCATTTAGGTAAATGTGTTCAACTTTATTATTACACTTTAAAAATTTTATTTTTTACATTTTAATTTATTTTCATAAATAACTTGAAAATGAATTTAATCCTATTTGAAGAGAATTTGAATCTGTAACCTACTTAATTTGATTCAATTTTGATTTATGTTAAATTCCATTCAATATTTAGAACGTAAATATTATACAGGAGATGTAGATAATTAGGGTAGGCAGTCAAAGATATTCGGCAGATCTAAATAAAATGTTTATTTTATTCTAATTCTTAAAGCCAACGTTTCGACTTGCAATGCAAGTATTCATAGGGGATTCAGGTAAAGGAAAACAAACAAACTGTTACAAACAAAAAGTTTGTTAGTAAAACTGTTAAAACCCCAAATATACGCTAATAAGTACAAAAGAAACATAATTATTAAATTTCATTAAGATCGGACCAGCCGTTCTCAATTTAGAAATTTTTAAACCTAATAAGTACAAAAGAAACCCCCCCCCCCCACCCCTTACTAATTATTAAAACTGTTAAATCCCTAAATATACGCTAATAAGTACGGAAGAAATATTGTTATTAAATTTCATTAAGATCGGACTAGCCGTTCTCAATTTAGAAATTTAGCACCCCCCCCCCCCCCCCCCACCCCCCACTAATTAGTAAAACTGTTAAAACCCCAAATATACCCTAATAAGTACAAAAGAAATATAATTATTAAATTTCATTAAGATCGGACCAGCCGCTCGTTCTCAATTTAGAAATTTTAGCACCAGGCGTTCTCCCCCCCCCCCCCACCCCCCTAATTAGTAAAACTGTTAAAACCCCAAATATACCCTAATAAGTACAAAAGAAACATAATTATTAAATTTCATTAAGATCGGACCAGCCGTTCTCAATTTAGAAATTTAGCCCCCACTCCTCTCCCTAAGAAAAAGATGGCGATAGTTCAAAACCGTTAACAATAAGAGAAAACTTAAAACTTAAATGGTGGAGGTGAAAACTGATATTCCGATATTTATTTGCCTATTTAATGGGAGAAATATTGTAATCGAATTAAATATTTGAATAATTCATGCCTTGAATTACAAGTAATCGAAATCTGTAATCCAATTATGTAATCCGTAATTGAATTACATTGTAATCGTAATTCATGAAGTATGAAGTAGCAATTGCATTATAACATGTAATGTAATCCCGGCTGGGATTACAATTACAGTGTAATCGTAATTCATAGAATATATTTCAATTACATTTTGCCCAACTCTGGTTACACTCTAATCTTTGCCTGCTGCTGGCAGGTAGCAGTTGATTATTAAAGCTCATCCTATCTAAAATCTTTAGACGAAATCTAAAATCTTTTTAAATTAGTGAACAATTAAGGTTTGTTTGTGAATTTTAAAGTGGATGGTCAAGGAATGAGATGGCAAAACAGTTTGGTGTGCTGAAATCATCATTGTGGCGGATTTTGAATAATAAAAACAAAATTGAACAAGAGTGTTCAGAAGGACATGGAAAAATTAAGAGATTTCGGATTTTTGAATACCTAGAGTTAATATCCTGTCACTTATCCAAGTTCGACTCCATTTGCTTTGGTGTTCAGGTAAATATATTTGCCCTAGGGCTCGGGTCGGCTATTGTCGGCCCTTTTCTTAAATACTAGAACTACTCCCACCCAGGTGGGATGCGAACCCACGACCTTAATACCGAGCGAACAAGGACTCTCGCCCGAACTCGCTCGGCCATCGAATCCCCACAATTGAGATTTATTTTTACCCTGCTATTGTAGGGGGTGAATAGCTAGGTAGAGTAACTTGCGCCGAAATAGCCAACGAAAATTTTGATTTCCTATTAATAAAAAAAATACCTTAGTACTGTCAAACGGATGGCATAGCGACTGGCGAAGGGTTAACATAGCTCTTCACCACTACATTATAAGACAATTAGGTATCCCCCCCCCTAAAAAAGTCATTTGTTGTTAATATAATAAAGTTCTTTATTGTTTATTACTTCAATAATTTTTGTTGAAATTTTATTTATTGTTTTTACTGAATGCACATCATAGGTTATAGTTAACGTTTGGAGTTTCATATAACTTTATTATATATTTAGTATTACTGTAATTTTAATTTGCAGAGTTGGTCACACTGCGCCTACTGATAACTGTCGTTATTTACATCTGTACATGTGTACAGTTTGATGTTCCAGCATGTCCAACACGGAAGAATTGAGTAAGATTATTACTGAAAATTTAACTGACACAAAAAATGAAACACTTGCTAAAATTCCTGCTACGCCCGAAGGAATGGCCGTGGCCTATGGGAGTTTGATTTTAATGGCTTTATTCCCCATCTTTTTCGGATCAATTAGATCTGTAAAACACCATCATGAACAGAAGGTATGATCTCGGCTCAAAAATAATTATTATTTTATTAGTATTGAAGCTTGCATGAGTCTTTATTTATAGGATTCTTTTATCTAATTATGAAATTTCAAATTTATTTCATACTTCAATAAATGTCATTTATTATAATTGCAATATGTGATCTTGAAGTTTTAATATGTAAGTCCTCAGTTCTTTTGTTTCGTAAAATTGTCGAATCTGGTTAATAAGTTAATATAGTTTCAATTAGTTTCTTTTATCAGTTTCTAAGTTCTTTAAAAAAAAATTGTTGATAGTTATATTTTCTTGTATATGAAATTTACAGTGAAACCTGTTCTTGTATTATGTAAATATTTCTGCAATAAAGATGTAAATGATCTTTTAAATATTAGTGGAATTTGTAGGTAGATCATACTTTCCATATTTTTATAGTTTATGGTATCTTAAGTCATTGTGAGCGATGATTCCTCCACCTAAGTTATTCAATGTGGTATTTTCTTGTATGTATTCAATGTAATTTTAAAAAAATTATGTTAAATGATATTCTGTTACAACAGGAATTGATTTACAGCACTATAATATTTCAATGTTGATAAGTAGTTGTAGTCAGAATACTTTATTTACATCAGGGAATATTTAATGCATGCTTTTGATGATTCTTAGATTGATGCTTTTCTATTATATAATTTCATTTTATTTTTATGTAATCCTGTTTTGTTTTTATCGTAGTGCCGTTTATTACACATTTTGGTAATGGTTCAGATCGGCGACACCAACCCCTAAACCCGCTCAGAAAACCTTTTATCGATTCTAACCTTGTACCGATTTATTTCGATGTTCGAGTTTCTGCTTTTAGAGGGGAAAGGTTATTCTCCTACATTTACTGAGAAACTCTAAATCCCTGTTCAAAGTAATATTAACTTCTGTTTACCTTCTAATATTAAAATGAGAAATAAGCAAATAATGAAGTGGAAATATCGAAATATAAGACACTAAATCAATTTTGAATTAATATTAATTTAATCAACAATTAATATACTACTGAACCACCAGTAAAGTTAATTCCTGATGAACTTTCTGTCAGAGAAGTGAAAATAACAAATTATAAATATAAAAAAGACAGAATCCTTAAGTATTTATTTGGCATAACTCCTATTTATTTATATTTAACATTTGTAGCTACATGTTTCGGAGATAATGTTTCATCATCAGTCTACTAATTTTTTTTAAAAACACATTAATCTATAACATTATACCAATAGTTCTACAATTATATAGTAATGTGTCATTTACCTCTTAATCTGTGATTATTTTCACATTGTCAATTCTCCATGTTATAAGCCATTATATAACATAAGACAGAATCCTAGTTGAAAGTGATGATATTAATTTCTGCTATATTTTCTCATGGGAAGTGGAAATAAGAAAACATAAAAAACCTGTGATATACTTTCTCACATTTATTTATAAACTGATATGTTTTATTGAATTAATTATACAATCTGTCTCACTTTAGCACAAAAAGTAATATGGATGACAAAGAATCCATTCACAAAATATGTATACTGAAATTTTATCACTGAAATTGAAACAACAAATACAAATATATAAAACACCAAATCCATGTACAAATAAATCTTGTTAAGTTTCATAACACTTTTACAAGTTGTAAATTTTATCACTTAAATTGATAGAACAAATATAATTATGTAAAACACCAAATCCATGTACAAATTAATCTTCTTAAGTTTTATAACACTTTTACACATAAGATTAGATGAAATAAAAAACATGAATTCATAAAACTCTTAATCCTTTATGAAACTCATTTTGTGTGAACTTCTGTTTCACTTATTTACATTTAAGAAGTCTAAATATCAATATAACAAACTAAACAACACAATCCAAGTTGAAACTGTAGAAGTGATTGTTTACATGTGAGGTTATAGGAATGAACTATCGAAAAATGTAAACATGAAGGGAAGCGTAAGGATCGAACTGGTCGGTGTAGCGCGGTTCAACCTAGTTTGGTGGTGTCGCCGATCCGAACCGTTACCCACATTTTGTATGATAGCTTATGTAAAGTTTTAATAACTACTGAGCTCACTTTCCGTTTTTTCATCTTTGAATTTGAGTGTGTCAGTAGGTAAAATTCGCTCTTAAACCTTAGAGAATAAGTTAGGCATCTGTCAGTGTAGTAATGTTTTCAAATAAGAATGATATTTTAAAAATTTTTTTAATTGATTAGCTTTTCCATCGAAATTCATCCAATTTAATGCTTGAACCTTCCCTTGACATAAAGTATGTATCTGCACCCAGCTGACAGTCCACAAGTTATAAAATGAATACGTATTTTATTATCATATTGGTAGAATTAGAATTTTATCATATTTTTATTTTCCTCGTGAAATAGATGAACCTTACATTGGATTTGGATAATATTCCAGGAGTTTAGTAGATAGTTGCTTAATGAACTATTATTTATTTCAGTAATAATATAATATTTAAAAAACATTTATTGCGAGCATTATTGGAAGATGTTGGCTTCTATTCTATTGAGAAGTATGGGATCTTTATCCATATCACATAAAACCATTTTACTTGAATTAATCATTTCCATGGAACATCTTTATATGTACAGCCTCAATTCATGTTAATAGCTTCTTTATCTCTTAAATTAATGCGTATGTTTTTTCTTAAAAAAGTTACAGGCATTGTAAGATGCTTAAATAACTGCAAAATAGTTGTATATATTTAGAATAGTTTGAGATATTCTCATATTACCTTTAGTCTATAGATAATAGACATTTAAATCCCCTTCTACCTGAAAGTTAGTAGTGATATAAATACATCAGTAAATGATTGTTGCTTCAGTTACAGATAAGTTCTTATTGATTTATTGCTTCAGATCGGGTGAACATTCTTAAAATAGTATTAGATTTTTTTAAGCAGTATTCAAAGGATTTTGTATTACTGTTCTATTATATTATTCTAGTGTCAATTTTGTAAATATATTTTTTATTGTTTCAGTCCCTCACAGAAAAACCTGAAACAATGACTCAAGCTGATGCGGCTATGTTTCCTCTTATTGCTAGTGCTGCATTATTTGGACTCTACATTTTCTTCCAGGTAGCATTGATTATATTTTTATGTTTAAGTTTTAATTTGAATATTATTATCAATATAATTTAATACTCCTTTTGCTGTAAAATAATATGAAGCAAATCAGATTCTTATTTTCTGAGCTAGCCATAGTGATCACCTAAAAACATTTGATAAATTTGCTTCCATCATGTTGATATTCATCTGGTTATACTGATTAGGAGAAAAAAAAAATGTATTTTAGGGTGCGTACACACTACCAAGCCACATCTCCCGAGCATTTACTGTTTGTTGGAATCATAAAATTCTACAAGTTTCCTTAATCCATACTGGTACTGGTACTGGTACTGGTGGGAGAACGAATCCAGCAAATGGGCCTACTGGTTCCCTAATCTCAAAGCAAATGTGGAGGTCTATCCCTCCTCTATAGGATCCTCTCCTAAATTCCAGAAGTCAACCATTTTACTGAGGAAATCTTTTTCGTATCTATTTGATCCTTACCTTAGATGGTGTACCTAAATGCTTAACATTGATCACATTCTTTTATTTAATGTAGGGAGGTCTGTTCTGCATAGTTGGCAGCAGTTATCTTCAACTGATCCAAAAATCATTATAATCTTCTGAGTTTCTTCCGGCTTAAGTATAAAAGCTATTTTGTTCTTTAGGGTTGTTTGATTAATATTTTGCATTGTCTTGGACATGTAGTTTACAATTAGATTGACATAACATACAAAATTTTCAATCATCAGTACTCTGTTACATAGATTATGTATTTTGTAGTTTTTAAAAATGTAAGACAAGAAATCGAATATATTGGTACTAACCTAAGGGGGCAAAACGGACTTCAGATATCAAGAGTGGAAGGGGAAGATGAAAGGGTCAGAGGTTAAAACCTTAGGTTTTTCCTACGATTGAATGGTTTTTATCCATTCCCATTGCAAAAACATTTACTATTTGGAAACAGTAGTTTATTTAAAAAAAATTTTCCTAAAGAAACAGATAAAAACAACCAATCATTGGGAAAACCTAAGGGATTAACCTACCTCTCTAGCCTTTTCCACCTCCCCTTCCACTCTTGATATCTGAAGTCCGTTTTGCCCCCTTAGGTTAGTACCAATATATTTGATTTCTTGTCTTACATTTTTAAAAACTACAAAATACATAATGTATGTATGTAACAAAGTACTGATGTTTTGAAAATTTTGTATGTTTAAGAACTCCTTATGAATGTTTAACATTTGAAACTAGTCCTTAAATAAATTATTTTAATAAAAGTAGCAATAAATTCATTAATCCTAATTGTACTGATCCTTCTATACCATCATGCATACCTCAAATGATCCTACAGTTTATTACTGTACTCCTTGGCTTACCCTCTTTGGGTGCTACCTAGTCTTTTTTCCTTAGGTTTTTCTTGGAGATATCTAGTGAAGGTATCCTAGTATTGCTGGTTCCCTAATGTTTCTTACTTAGTGTTGATACTTGGTGCTGTGAGGACGTATATTTAGTGAGCTCCTGGGGATTAAGTATCTACAACTAGCGATAAGTAGCATTTTCCTTTTATTAAATATATCCAATTTGTTTTTTGTTTTTTTTAAGAGGCCTTCTTTTTCATTCTCTATTTTAAATTCTTGTTTTTTTTTTACTTACTATAAAAGTAAGTAAAAACCATGGCTGAATCCCCGCCCGCAAAGCGGAAAAAAGCAAAATTTAAAGAACCTTTCCCACTAAATAATGAAAATAAGCAAAATAATTACAAACGATTCTTAATTATAAAAAGAATCGGTTGTGATAATGATGGAAATCCATTCGACTTCCAAAAAGTGTTGCCATTTTTAATTTATAAAAGCTTAAAAAATTTAATCGGTGATGTAAAAACCGCAAAAAAGTTAAGAGACGGTACTCTTCTAGTTGAAGTTATTTCGGAAAATCAATGGAACAAATTACTAAAATGCGAAAACCTACTCAAGAACTTTCCTGTTAAAGTAGAACCGCATGGTAAACTAAATCAAAGTAAAGGAATTATATGGTGCCCAGATCTCAATTGTTGTTCCATTAACGAAATAAAAGAAGAATTAAAATCACAAAACTTAGAAGATGTAAAAAGACTGACATATTTCAAAAATAACAAAAAACATAACAGTCATAATTACCTCATAACTTTCAATAACCCTACTGTTCCCACAGAAATAAAAATAGGCTTCTACAATATCACTGTTAAACAATTTATTTCAAACCCAACATGTTGTTATGTATGTCTTAAGTTTGGTCATACAAAAACATTTTGTAAAAAAGAGCCACTGTGCAGATACTGTGGTAAACTTAAACATGAAGGAGTTGAATGTAACAGTGCCATAAAGTGTGTTAACTGTCAGGGCCAACACGACTCTTTTTCGAAAAATTGCCCTATTTTTAAAAAAAAAAAAGAAATTAAAAGCATCCAAGATGGTGAAAAAATTACATATCTAGCAAAAAAAAAAAAAAAAAAAAAAAAAAAAAAAAAAAAAAAAAAAAAAAAAAAAAAAAAAAAAAAAAAAAAAAAATGAATTATTACACCCCATAACAATGCATGTGAGTTTTTCTAATATTGTAAAAAACAAAGTATCAGTTAGTGTACAAACAGACGATTCAAGAGATAATTCTATTTTTAAAAAACCGTTAGAGCCAGTTACTAACCACAAATCTTCACCTATTGGACACTCGAATATGAATGATATCCGAGTTTCCCCCTCCACACTCCCACCTCCCACTACCCTCCCTCAACCCATCCTACACCCGTCCCCTTCCACATCCCGGGTACCCAACCCACTTCCCCCCTTAACTCCCTTTAACCTTTCCGGGCAAAATTATTCAAAAATTCCGGAAACCCCCACCGAACCGAAGGTATCACCTTCGGAAAAAGAAAAATCTAACGAAATGACCTCCCCCCAACGGTCACCAAGATGACCCACAGGGCGGGTGGACTATAGTTAGAGAAAGGAAATCAAGGAGTAAGTCTCGAACCAAACCCACGAGCCAAAATCCGAGCATAGAAAAACAAAAAAAAAAAATGGATTGTAATTAGTATTAAAACTAATATCTATCTATAATTTAAATTTATATTGAACTTCTTGATTAATAAATTAATATTATCATTATCCTAAAACCACAATGCTATTAATATATCCTAATATTATTAATTATTTTATTTATTAAATTATCCTTATATGACTTTTTCTTTTGCATTTTTACCCTCACTTTATAACATGACATTTTCAAATACCACCCCACGAATCAGTAATAGTTTACTCAGAAAACAAAAAGGACTAAAAATAATAACTAACAAATATCAGCCATAAGCCATATACACCCAAGATGAAAAATTACTGTCAAGTAGAGAAAATAAGAATAACGATCTGAGGAAAATAAAAATAAATGAATTAAAGAAAATAAAATTAATGATTCTAATTAAAATCATAAAATTTTCTAATTACAAATATCCTAGTCCGAATAGTTCCCATCTAACCACAAACAATAACAAGCCTGCTAGCTATCATAACGAAAATAAACAACTCACTAATTCATTGTATAACCCACTCCAACTTATTAAATACACAAAATATAAACACATATATAATAGATTCATTCACCAATGCAATAGATCTATAAATATATTACCCTATGTCATATAAATAAATAATGATATATATACTCATATTATGTTAAGTAATTATAGTCCAAATGCATTTATTTCTCTAAAAACTCATAAAAAACTCATAAGAATTATTAGTATACATAGGAAATTTACAAGACGGGAAATAATAAATTTTAATATAACAGTGTTAAAACTGACAATGATATTGACATTGACATTAAAATTAAAAATACACTACTGGATAAATAAAATGAAGCAGAATAATAAATGCATAAGGATTAATGATATAATATGTTATATAATATACAACCTATTATTTTTATTTATTTTTTGTTTTTTATTTATTATTTATTATTTTCTTATTTTTTATTTATCATTGTATGCCAAGATACACTAAATTCCTAAAAATATACAACTACATGGATAGTAGAAAAGCAAATATAATGTACAATTATCTTCTCCAAATCTCATGAATAACTACACGAATATTATCCAATGGAACCTTAACGGCACAACCTCACAATATGAAGAATTAAAGCTACTCATAACAGAACATCAACCTGGAATAGTTTGCCTTCAAGAAACACATCTAAAACCGCACAGAAAATTTAAAATCGAGAATTTTCAAATTTTTAGAACCGATAAAATAACAGATAACCGAGCCTGTGGCGGAGTCTTAACGGCAATACACAACAACTTAGTCGCAAAGGAAATAAAAATAGATACTCCCATTCAAGCAATTACCACAACAGTTAACACGAACATAAAAATAAATATCTGCAACATCTATCTACCACCCACCGAACCTATTAATGAATATGAATTAACAAAACTCATCAATAAGCTCCCACAACCTTTTATTATCCTTGGAGATGTAAACGCATTTCACAAAAGCTGGGGAAACAAAATGAACAACTCACGAGGAAACATAATTAAACGAATCCAAGATAATTTCGACTTGTTGTTGCTTAACACAGGATCGATGACACACCTATGCCCTAAAAATGGATCACTCACAGCAATAGATATAACCCTGTGTACACCAACATTATTCGGTTTACTCGAATGGAAGGTAATAAATGACCCCCACAATTCAGACCACTTCCCAATCCTGGCGAAAATTATTGGAAGACACACCCCCGGGAAAAGACATTGGCTATGGGATGTCAATAGAGCACAATGGGACCTCTTTCAAAACAAAATATATCTAGACCACGTTAATGGAAATATCAATCAAATCAATAGCTATATCACTCAGGAAATAATAGAAGCAGCACAAGCCTCAATACCAATATCAAATCCATCTTCCTCTAATCCAAAGCCAGCATGGTTTGATAACGATTGTAAAGAAATCATCAAAAAAAGAAACCGTGCTTTAAATAAATTTCGAAAATCACCGTCCACAGTAAATTTTATAAACTATAAAAAATTAAAAGCCCAGTCAAGAAACCTTATCAGAAACAAGAAAAAACAATCATGGAACAACTTTGTTACTAATATTAACACCAGTACACCAATTCGTACAGTATGGAGGAAGATCAATGCCATTAGAGGGAAATACTCAAACGAGCAACCGACCCTCGAAATAGAAGGGAATATTATATATAACCCTTCAGTATTAGCTGAAAGATTTGCTGAATACTACGCTGAAACATCATCTTCAACCCATTATAATCTGCAGTTCCGACAAAAAATAAGCGAACAACAACCAATCCATTTTAAAATTAATTCAAATAACAACAATCAAGTATATAACTTACCAATAACCGAATGGGAACTTAACACGGCGATATCTTCCCTAAGAATGTCCGCTGTTGGCCCAGACAGCATCCATAATTCCATGATCAAAAATATCCCAGCAGACCAAAGAAAACACCTCCTAAAATTTTACAACAAAATATGGTTGGAAGGTGAACTCCCAGAAAAATGGCAAGAGTCCATAATCATACCAATCCTAAAACCAGGGAAAAACAAATTGAAAGAAGAATATTACCGCCCTGTATCTCTAACGAGTTGCTTATGCAAGTTAGTAGAAAAAATCATAAACAAGCGCCTTCTATGGTATCTTATAAAGAACAGGCTACTGACTGACTTTCAATGTGGACAAAGGAAAGGAAGATCGACTGTTGACCATCTCGTATCACTAGAAGCCGAGATACTGAACACCTTCATCAGTAAACGCGAATGCCTAGGCATTTTCTTTGACATTGAAAAAGCCTTTGATACAGTCTGGCGACCATCCATATTAAAACAACTATATGACTGGGGGTTCAGAGGAGCCCTACCACGTTTCATCCAAAATTTTCACAAAATTTGAATGATGCAATCACATTTCTTTCAATCCCTTTATTCCCACAGACCCAATCAAGCATAAAATCTTTTTGCCTGGTTCCATCTGTTATTATAATTTGTAAACTGATTATACAATTACTGTCTAGAATTGCTAACTTTTCGAAACCGAAAATATCTTATCTTCTTCTTGACAACACACGTCCACAGATCTCAAGTGTAGCCGCACAGAAATTTCAGGAGCTAAGTACAGAAATCCTTGCCCACATATTCACCTGATCTATCTCCAACTGATATTTATTTTTTCTGTTGTTTGGGTAAATTTAAAAAAAAAAAAAAAAAAATTGACCACAAATTTGCGCCGAAATAAACCTTACGTGACGCCTAATTTTTACATAGTGTGGATACATGGATAGAAATGATTTTCTATGTTGGAAGGTGAATACACTGTGATGTGGAACATATTTTGATTAATTAAGGTATTAAAAAAAAAAATCTAATAATTTTAATTGACTTCTGTACTTACATTTCAAATGTTATGACACAGTAGTAACTTAGAAATAATAATAACATGCACTCTAAATCCACCAAACTTACTTATCCATACTGAGATACGGGCACGCAAAAATTGATTGATTAATTGAAAAAACCGACTGGAAATGGATGGTTGGTCCTGTGTAGTTCATACCCTGCATTGCTGCTCATTGTGTTCATTGTATCCAATTCACTGCCCACACATGGCTCATTTGCCATGCAGCATGATAGTGTGTATGCATCTTTCTAGTTATAACAATTTAATTTGAAAAATTTGAAGATACTATTATTTATGTTACAGATCATTGTAGAGATAAGTCACAATCCTGTGTATTGAAGTAAAAATAATTTATAACCTATAAGTTCAAAGATAGAAGCTCTCCTCTTTAGCTTTTTTTATGATCCACTAGGAGAAAGAATTTTTTAATGAAAGAGCTGCCTAAAGGTTTTGGTTTAAAAATTACAGAAGAACAGGAACTGTAGAAAAGTAGGTATCCTACTCATGGTGTTTCTTATTGTTCTGTACGAACTCTTCTTCTTATGGTGTGATGCCATTTCACTGAATTTCTACTCCTCGATTACCTTGGTTATCGTAGTACTTTTATTTATTTATTTATTTTTTAATGTATCCTTAAATGATTCTGTTTATCTGTCGTTATATATTCCTTATTACTTCATCGAGGTCCTCTCAGGTGTGGTGATTAATTTGAAGTATCTTTAATATTTTTCAAATAATCAAGAGTTGCTACTGCAGTACCAGTGCTATTTGTGGTTTCATATTTCCTACCCATAAAATTTTCATTATTTTTCATTTTCAAATAACTATATAATTGTATAAGTACTTAACTTTATTTATTATGAAATTGATGAATCACTCTAGTTCCTGTTTCTTTCCTCATGAACATGTACCGTTTTTATTTTTACAAATAGAATTATTATTTTCTGTATTCCAAACAATGCTTTACGATGAAACAATGCTTTTAGTTTTAATAGTTAGTGCTTAAAAATGTTATGACAAAGAGATTGAAGAGGTTTGAAAAAAAAAATAAAAAAGAAGGATATTCATCTTCTATTCTTTATAAATGAATGTAGAAGGCTCCTTGCTTGTATCTCATTTAAAGCTTTTGCTCTGATTCTGGTAGGCTTTAGATCATAAATAACACTTATTTTGGTTTCTCTCAAGACATAGTTGATAAACAACATATTGTAACTTTAAAAAAAAAAATTAATTATCTGTAAATTGAGATAAAAGTAAAGCAAAAAAAAAAATAATATGGAAATTATAAAATACATCTTTTGAGCCATTGCATTTTCCTCCAATGTTGATTCTTGGCGCTGCTGTCTGTCCTAGGAGTATATATGGGCCATTCTCATGGCAGTTATTTTTCACTGTCCTGCTGGGCTTTAAGGTGGAACTAAAACTTCAAATCAATATTTTTGGTGAATTTGAACTTACACTGACCCCTTAAAGTTGGTGCATACAGCCTAGTTTCGAAAAATATTTTTGTTATTTTTTTATAGCTACAAAAAGGCTTATAAGCTCATAACTTTCACTTGTCCCTACCTATAAAGTGAGATTTCAAGGAAGTTATTTAAGTATTTATTTTTAGAAAACATATGTTTTTATTTTCTAGAGTATGAGACCGTATATTGGAGAATAAATTAACATGCTTGTAAACATTTTTAAACTATAAAGGGAAACTGAAAATTCCGTTTTCTTTTTGTCCCTCGGTTTGGCCTCACGACCGTCACACTAAATAGTTATTTCAATATTCTCTACAAGAATAAGCTAGTGTTAATTATTGCTATCTACAGATTAATTCGTGAGGTTATCTTCATAAGTGATGTGTTTGGTAGACATTTTTTGGTGTATTTTCTAAGATTTTCATCAATCCAGGGTAAGTTTTCTTCCTTGTACTTTATCTTACTCACGACCGTCACGCATTTTTGAAATTGTTCGTATTTTTTAAAAGCTCCTGGACTCCATATTTGATTATTTTTAGATGTACACAACTGATTAGTAAAACTAGCCGTTTAGGTATGGCTCTGGTGATGCAATAAACATTAAATTACAGGATGTTCCTCATGACCGTCACACCTTTTTTTTTTTTTTTTTTTCAAATTGTTAGAGTTACATATTAATGTACCTACACTTTATACGGGTGAAACATCACTGAATTGAGGTCCTTTTTGGAGGGGGGTTAATTTTTATTTTATTTTTGTCGGGGGGGGGGGGGGGGGGGTCAGATTAAAAAAACAACTAAACCTTAATATTTCTTTATAAGGCATAACTCCTATTTATTTTTTATTTTGTTCAACTTGTTTCGGAGTACATGTTGAAACCCATATGTTGAACCTGCTGCCGTCAAAACCCCGTATGCCTGAAAAGGCAAGCTAGGGGGGGGAAAGAAAAAAAAAAGTTTCGGAGTACATTTGGTTAAAAAGTTGAACAACTAAACTGTTTTTCTGTAAAATTCTTCTAGAATTGATCACAATTTTTTTATTACTTTAATTTTTTATGTATCAATAATAAATTTTATTATTTTATTTATTTAGTTTTATCCATTTGAGGACATCAATAATTTTTTAATACGAAAAAAAATGTTTAAAGAAAGAGTAACAGTCAAAAGCATTTCTATGAAAAGCTCTATAAAATGCTTCAAAACAGTGGTAAATAGAAAAAAAAAAAAAAATGGCCCCCCTGGGAATTCAATAAATAGAAGGTATATTATAATAGAAAACTCAAAAATAATAGAAATTTAAGCAACTTTCAAAAATTCAATTTTTTTTTTATATTTTGGCTGAGGCTATGAGAATGACCCACATTCTTCAGATCCCCACTTATGATCCATGTATGTTCTTCGTATTTGACATTTTTGAGGATTGTGACCAAGTTTTCCTGTGTCTCTTTTAGATGAATTGAATGGCCTACTGGCTAAAATAAAATTAGATTCTTTAAAAAAAGAGAAATGTAAAATTATAAATTAAAATTAAGGGAGTTGATAATCCTCTATATTATACATTGGTCCGAAGAACTAAGGAGTGATTATTATTATTAATTTTTTTTTAATAAATAAGATATGTGTTAATTATCATTTATAATTTGAACCACAATATGACATTGGGTGATAAATAGTTTGTCGAAATAGACGATTTTACATGTATTTAAAATGAAAAGGTTTTTTTACCAGCATTAATTTGATTTAAAATTGCGAACACCTTTATTGGCCTTCAGAGATGAATTAATATTTTGAAAGCAGAAGATGCTGACTAAATTAGTAGATATAGTATTAGCAATTTGACTTTCATTTTTGAAAGAAACAAAACTAAATTATTGGTCCAAATCAATAAATTTTATTCTCTTGAAAATATTGATAAATGTTCAAATTAAAAAAAAAAAGTCCAAATTTCCCAGATTTTTATTCAGCTTGAAATACACCACTATAAAGGTTATAATACACTTGAGCAAAATATTTGGTCTTTTTGAAGGGAATCTGGAAATTAGTAAATCAAAAATAATGTGGGAAAATAATCAGATCTCAGAAAAGTAGGATTAAAATATAGTTTTAGAGACATAGATATTAGAAAAGTCTTCTAATTTTCAACAGGAATAGTTTAGAATATTAGTTTTATAATATGTACCTGAATTGTTAATTTAGTCTTGACTTACCTCGTCACCAATATTGTATTTTCAATAATTAAGATGGTTGCTGCATTATGGACATTATATTCAGTAGCATACTAGGGAATTATTTGTTTACATTAAACTCAACACATCTTACATTATCTCTAATTTTACTGAACCTTTTTATGAGTATGGTATATATACTGATTGAAATTTACATTTCTATTTGTAATCTAACTAATGCAATGGTCCCATACTGAGCAAAATTATAATTCTATTTTAAGAGTTGCAGCACTGGTTGTGAAGAAAGCCCTTTGGTATGTTAGTAATCAGCATTATTATAAATGACCCCTATTCTAAAGAATAGAAAAGAAAAAAAAATCACAAGTAATAAAATGGGTTGTATTTTGAAAAGAAAAGAGCAATGTTTGACTTTAGAAGAGATATATTTGACTTTGAAAATATTAAAGATTGCTTGGTAATGGTATACTATGTAAAATCAGTAAAAGGATTGTTGCTGATAATTGTATTTTTCTCATAGATATTTTCAAGTTTATAATCATGGTACAATTATGTTCATTGATTTATTATATTATTTTGGTTAATTGCTATTGGATGATATTTTTAAAGATTTATCACTATTTCTGTTAATTTAATTATGTTCTTTTCTTTTTCAGATTTTTTCAAAAGATTATATTAACCTCCTTCTTACTGGATATTTCTTTGTGCTGGGTGTACTAGCATTATGCCATTTGGTAAGGTAAGTTTTAATGACTTTTCTATTGTTTACTCTTGTTAATTTATGGCTGAAGATTCTTTAATTTGGTTTGGTAATTTTGCATTAAATTAAATACCTATGGATTAGTTTATACTCATAATATTAGAAGAGCTTGGTGTTTCATGAATAGTAGATTGGATTTATATCTCACTGACAGTTTGATTAACTTTATCTGTTAAGAATGAGTATTGAGACCTAAGTTCTGGCACTAATTTACTCAATGTATCAGTTGTGAGAAAGCAAACAGTTAAAAGCCATCAGTGATAGTTTAGTGATACCTAGGGCATTACGTTTATCTAATTGTGACACTCTTTCATATGGAAAAGGTTTTGACTGGGGCAGGACATGGTTGGTTTTAAATGTCCAGTAGTACATTAAAGAAACTTATTGCTTAACCATAATCTTTTTGGCTTTGTTTATTGCAGAAAAGTTTATTTAGTTTGGTTATTGATACTCAGAAAAATATTGGATAGTTCCTTTAAGTGATTGTCCTCTTGTGATCTTCAGATTTATTAATAGTGTATTCTGGTTAGTACTCCATATTTATGTCTGGTGATTTTGTTCCTCTTCTGCTCTTGTCAAGCAGTTACTTATAAATGGCATGGACTTGGTACAATTTCTGTTAAAGAGGTCAAATACTCTACATCATCAATGTTTGTGAGGAATAGTATCTTTTCCATATATGTCTGATGAAAACTGATAATAAAGGCAACTGGAGTCATATAAATAAAATGTTTACATTACTACAGTTTTAAATAATTTTTAAGTGTTTTTTTTTTTTTTTTTTTTTTTTTTTTTTTTTTTTTCAAAAATCACAGATGTTAGTTTATCTATTTTTATCATCATTCACTTATGTATTTTTATGAAATATATTTCTAAAAACCTATTTTATAAAAAAATAGTTTCATTTAACAGATATCAATCTGAAAAAATTGTCCAATTAAGTAAGTTTAATAGTCCTGTGTTCAGACAAATTTTGATTTTTAACTAATTTGCCTTCCTGGATATTTTTATAATTTCATTTTTCTGAAAGGCTATTTTTGTTTTGATTAATATAATAATAATAAATAAAATCAAACATATACTTAGTTGGCTGGATTGGCTTTAAAAGACGTTGCCTTCTGAATGAAATTCCTTTTATGGATGGGTTTAATTTGAGATTACTATATAAGCCTGACTGAGGTAATAATATAGATAACATTATAATGGAGGCTGTCAAGCTGTATTAATAAATTTTTAGGTTTTAATTAGATGTTTAAGGTGAGTTATAAGTATAGTAGAACCTTACTATTCCGCTTCTCACGTAGTCTAGGAGGGAGGGACAATATTTCTGCAAAATCCATAATAGTTCAGTAAATTGTAAAATAGTTTAGTGTGCAAGAAGCCAGGTAGTTAGGATTAATTTATATATTGTAAGTGTTGTATCAGTGTGCTAAAATCCAAGCTGTGGATGTGGGACTCAGTGCACTCGGTTCAGAAGGTCGTGGGTTCAAATCTCACCTGGGCGGTTAAAATTTCTTTTGTGACAGACCCATTGAATGAATCTTGACCTTTTCATCTTGGCTAGAATAGGTGGTAACCTGTAGGATATCCTGTCCTTCCTGCCCTAGTCAGAATATATAAGTACAAACCCATCACCTGTTTGTAAATTTAACACTGACTGCGGGCATTAAAATATGTAAATATCACCAGTGGCGGACAATTTTGTTTCCTTTTATTAATTTAATTTAAAAACTTGTATCTTGCTTTGGAAAATGCTTATAACAGCATTAAAACTAAATTACTGACAAAAAAAATGCGTAAAAAGTTACTGCTACTCTATGTAGTAGTCCGCCACACCGAATACAATGGGGTATGCAACCCGCAATACAAGTCTAGTTTTTACTAGAAATTACGCACTTTTTATAAAATGCTCTTCATATAATTTCGTCCTCCTTAAAATACTTTTAAAGATTAAAATAAATTATTTTTAAAATATTAAATTATTTTTTATGAAAAAAGAATAGTTTTAAACATTTATTTTAAAATATTTTCTTTTTGTAAGGCAAGTTCAAAATATCTCTATATCTAAATACATAATATGTATATATAATTTCATAATATCTTATGTCTTATATATATAATATTGGTATTTCTCTATATATACCAATAATATTACTCTATAACATATATAAATAAACACATCTATAAACATATTTTTATTAACATATATTTAATCAAAGTAAATTTAAATAAAATGGAAATGAGTTTTCAATTGGATGTTATCAAACTATTTTTAATATGGAAAAGAAAAGAATAAGTAAACATTTTTAAAATATATTTTTGTTTTATAAATTGCATTCAAATTATTTCCCTCCATTAACAACACTACAACACTAAAAATGTAAAACTTAACCTACTATACATTATTAAAAACTACTTAAACACTATTAAAAACATATAAAACTTAATTTGTGGTATTAACTTCACTGAATAGTCAAATTGCAATAAAAAAAAAAAAGAAAAAATTCTAAACAAATGGCAATTTTTAAATCACTGAACACTTGCAAATAGCGGGGTGGAGTATCAAAGCAACAGACCTGCTATAAGTAGAATAAGTCAGGCTACTTACTACACAGTGTAGTACTCTGCAGTCAAAGTGTTTATAAATGTATATGATATCATTAAACACACAAGGCTATGGCTGAGATGAAGATATTGTCGGAGCTGATCTGACTACTTAATATGAGGGGTGTTGGGTGCAAAGTGCAAGTTCTAGCATACTAGTCTTCGCCATTTTTTTCTAATAAAGGTTCAAGATTAAGGCCTACAGCAAGGGAATGCTCTAGTGTACCTCTTATTTAACTTTGCCTTTGAAAAAGTAATTAGGGACTCAGTCACTGGAGCTCTAGAATAGGCTTTTCTGTGGTCGCAGAGCTGCAGCTTTAATAGGTCTGATTATATCCTTTTATCTGTTAAGTTTGTCTATCTGATGGTACACTACCTCCTTGCCATATTTTATGGACTCCTTTTCATTGCTCTTATTAAGTTACTTAAGTTTGATAGATTACATGTTAAAAACTGATTATTTGATGTGGAGATGTTTATGTTACAATTATAGTTGAAAAGAATAGCTCCAAAGAGTATTATAATGTAATATTTAAAATTAAATTCTTTATTACAGCCCAGTGATTAGTTCACTTGTTCCTGCAGCCATTCCAAATCTCGATTTCCATTTAAGTTTTGTCCGTGGAAAGGGGCAAAACAAAGAACACCTAATTGACTATGAATTCACTACCTACGATATTTTTTGCCTGGGTTGTTGTACAATTGTTGGTGTTTGGTATCTTTTCAAAAAGGTATATCTTATTTAGATTATTTAATGATTATATAACACTTTTAGAAATAGAAGTACCACAAAATTTTCCAGTATATATTTTTTAAATGAAGTATGAAATTGTAGTATGTTGTTTTTAGACATTTATAATAAAAACTTATGTAAGCAGCATAATGCATGATAGTACTGGTATGATTTTATAGCATTGTGTTCTTAGAATTCTGTTTGGTAATCTGTAATGATAAGACCTATACTTAACTAGTATGCTATTTTTTTATTATACACTTATTTATTGTTTAATAAATAATATTTCTACTCGTTTTTCTAGCACTGGATTGTGAATAACCTTTTTGGAATATCCTTTGCAATAAGTGGAGTTGAACTTCTGCAGTTGAATAATGTTGTCACTGGCTGTATATTGTTATGTGGCCTATTTTTTTATGATATTTTTTGGGTGTTTGGAACTAATGTGATGGTAACTGTTGCAAAGTCTTTCGAAGCACCAATTAAATGTAAGAATGCCTGAATTTTATCCTTTCAAAGCAATACAAATTTGATCATACGATGTTTGTTCAAAAAATAAGGTGACCTAAAATTTCACTGGCTACTTAAAATTAGATTTTTTTTAGCCATTTTGCATATTTATTATGATTTGACAGATATAAAGGTTAGATTTGTTTTGGTTTGCTTGGTGAGAAATTATTTAATTTTGTGTGAAAAATTAAACTAAATGTTCCACCGCAAAAAAAAAAAAAAAAAAAAAAAAAAAAAGGCCCCTGATTGTACATTATTTTTTATTCTTAAGGGACTTAAGGTCCCAGAAGAAATAAAGAACTTTTATTTATTTATTTATATAATTGATAAAAAATGCAGAAGGCCGAGAAGATGTTAATAAGGATGCCTACCCTGGATGTCCCAGTACATAATTGTTAAATCATGAGATCTTGCTAGAAGATCATATGGACAGTAAGGGATATTCCCTGGAAGTTCTGCGTCATTTGTGTAAAGTAATATGAAGGAAATGCTAATTGTGGTAAAACATTACTTTGAAGGGAAGAAAATAGATATTGAGGAATAGATAAATATTTATCGAGAAAAGTCAAAAATCACCTTATTTTTGGAACTCATATTGTATATCAGTATTTAATGAAGTATATGGTCTACATATAATGTGGTCATAGACAATAGATTTGAATTTTCTTTTTTTGTTAGTCATATACCAAGGCTCATAATTATAACTTTTTAATGGATCATAAAGAGTATAAATGGTCGTTTCCATCCTGTGCATTAGGGAAATGTTTCACGATACTTAAATATTGAAGACATTCATTATTGATTTCAAAATATCTTAATTTCTCTCAACTGTAGTCCAGTATTTAGAATGTTCTTTTTTTTACCCATAAGCTATCCTCAGTTTTTTTATATTCCTCTGATTTATTTTACAAATCCACTAATATTTTTTTCAAGTCTAGTCAGCTCTATTAAAGATAGCAAGGTAGCTTAATAAAGTTATTAACTAGAACACTGGTTTACTAATTTCTAAACTAAATGAACCCACTTTATATTCTGTTGAAAAAAAAAAAAAAAAAAAAATGAATAAGTTAAATGTGGATGCACAGTGCTAACCCAAGAAAAAGAAAATGAGCTTTATTCTGGAACAATTTGAGTCCTAAGAATAATATGTGAGTACGTATACTATTATAATGCATATACATGAATATTCATTTTTACATTTGCTCGGAACATTAAAAATTCATGAGGTGAAGAAATAGATGAAGTTTAAAGGAAGTTAGAGTGGACCTTTTTCGAAATTGAGATGGGCAATGAATTCCATAAAGAGGAAGCGTAGATAATGAAGGATTTTTCGAAGGATGCAGTTTGATGTGCAGGGGTGTTCATGTTGTGGGTTGGGTTGGGTTCTAGTATTTAAGAGGTGGATGGAGGAGCGCAGAGTAAGGAGTTCCTGAATATAGGTGGGTTTTTTGGTTTTCAAGGATTGAAATAAGAGTGCACCTAGGAAGTATTCACGTCGGAAATTGGGTTAAAGCCACCTAGGAGGAGTAAAGGTGTTGTGCAATTTTTACCAAATCAGATTGTGTGAAATAACAATGATTTAAATGATTTACAGACAAGTTTAAAGTGGGTTTATACTATTATACCTGAAATCCTAAGCTTATTAAATTAGTAGTTGATTTTTTTTTTATTTTATTTTTTTTTTTTTTGCAGTGGTATTTCCTCAAGATCTTCTAGAGCAAGGACTGAAGGCTAATAATTTTGCCATGCTTGGATTGGGTGATATTGTTATACCTGGAATTTTCATTGCTCTTTTGTTGCGATTTGATAACAGGTATTTTTTGTTTATAATTATGCATTCTATTTTATTAAAATGAATAACAGTCACATTTTCTTTTCTATTTGGCACAATATTGGGGATGGGTCTTGGCCTCTAAGATATTCTGCCATCCATCTCTATATGCTGCCTCTGCATTCCATTTTGGTGAATCAGTTCCTTGAGTCAACTGCCACAATGTCTACTCATCTCAGTCTGGGTTTACCTCTCCTTCTAGTTTTGTCAATCCTGTCTTCAAGTGCTGTCCTAGGAATTTCTCCATACTCCATTCGAATCACAGATCAGGAGGTCTTATACCAGGTGTTTTATAGATCTTTTTGTGTGGTACTCCAAATGGCCGAATTTTTAAGGCTGCTAAGTGTATAAGTCTTTTGCCATTCTCATTGCTTTCCTCATAAAGGCTCCATTTACCTATTCTTGGGCGATATATATCCTTGTTTTCAACATTAATATTAAAGTCTCCCAACAGTACTTACCAGGGTCTATAACAATGTGCCCACCCATAATTATCTATGAAGTTTTGAAATAAATAAGATTTAAGGAGGATGTGTCCCCAAATCATGTGATGCTGCTGCCTGATAAGACTGTATTAATTACTGCTCTCTGCTAAGAAGCTATGTGTGAAATAGATGGTTTTTTTATTTATACAGTTTTATATATTTATTTTATTTATATTTGTGTACACTGAGATCCCATACTGCTTCTCTAGCAGTACAAGCACTGACCTTTACCATTTCAATTTTCCAAGAGGACTAAAGATATAAGGGTACTATTAAACCAAATCAAGGGATTAGGGTGACATGAATATTTCTGATGAACTTTTCAAGGCTCAGGGATGTGTGTAAGGAAAGTGGACTTATGGCTTATTGGGAATTGGTAATTTAGTCTTTACTTTTAGTTAATTTAAAAAGAAGTGCTTGATCATTTTCAATGTTGTCATGGAAAATGTATAAATGGAGAACTTAGGAAATAGTAGTATTCACGTTCAGTGCTTGAACTTTGCCAATGGCATTGTACTAATCTGGCCATCCATAAAACTGAAGATATATACAAATATATTGTTTAAAGATTTGTCTAGTGATTAATCTGAACCGTTGAAGATAATGGTTACATAGATTTGTCTGGTGATTAATTTGATCTGAATCATTGAAGAAGATGGTTGTATTGGATAATGATCCACATTGGAAGAGAGATGTAACAGCTAAATACCTCATGAACTATTGTCAATCCTCATAGTAGTTTAAATTTATGTTATGTAGGTCTAAATGAATTATTAATTAGGATCACTAATAAAAACTCCCATACCGAAAAAAAAATCTAATAATTATTGAAGGATTATAAAATTTCTGAATTATTTGCAGGTGTTACAGTTGAAATAGAAAGGGTTGCTTTTGAGATGGTATGGGTTGTAATTTGACTTATAGAAGTTAGCATATTTATTAGCAAAAGGTAATATTTTACCATGGAAAAGTTTGTATAGATTTGGAAATGCTCTATTTGCCTGGCAGTACTTCTGGGTTCTCCAATAGTAAGCGTTCACATTTTTTCTTTGTTTTGTTTTTTTTCATTTTTGTCCTTTTCATGTTTTTACCTATCAAAGGGACCAAGGTGAAATGGCTGATTAGTGAACTTTATTTTATTTTTGTTCTCCATTGAAGTACCCTTTAATACAAGTGGTTCATACCTGTGTTTTGCAATTTAACTGTTGTGTAGTTAATTAAGCCTTAATTTATTTCTTTATGATATGATGATATTCTGTTAATTAACGTTTTATTATGTGTATTATTAATAGTTTCCTTTCTCATTTAAATTAGAAAGATTATATTTTGTGATTTTATATTTTTAGTCTCAAAAGGAATACAAAACTTTACTTTTATGCATCATTTGTTGCATATTTTCTTGGGCTATTAGCAACCATTTTTGTTATGCATCAGTATAAACATGCTCAGCCTGCGTTGCTATATTTAGTCCCTGCTTGCTTAGGAACTCCTTTAGCCATAGCGCTTCTGAAAGGTGATATTTCTGCTTTGTTCAAGTGAGTATTTTATTTGATAAATACAGCTAACTTAATTATTCTTTTTATTGGTAATAATATGAACTATTCCATCCAAGATATGAGGATCATCCAAGTGATAAAAATGAAGGGAAAGAAGCAAAGAAAAACAGCAATCAAAAAGATAAATCTTCATCAAACTCTTCTACCACATCCAAGGTTTCTCCAAAATCCAAAAAAATCAAGTAATGTTTGGAATCCTCCGTTTCACCAACTATGTTTCTACTTATATTAATTAATGAACCTAGTTTATGCAAAACTTTTATCCCAATCCTATACTGTTGATGTATGTACTGATGGTTGAGGCCTGGATTCCTTTGCAACATCTGAGCCATACAAAATCTTAAAATAAGCAGTATGATATCGAACCAGATTATGAAAAAAAAGTAATGTTGAAATCATCATCATGATGGGATGACCATAGACAGTGATATGGTCCTTGTATAACCTGGGCCTCCTCCATTCTGACCTGTCCTCAGCTACCCTGCTACCCCTTGTCTATCTTCTTACAACCTCAGTCCGAAGTTCATCCTCTGTATTTTTAATCTGTTATGTTAAAATACTGAATTATAAATTCATTAAAAGAATTATAAATTGTTTGATAAAATAATTTTGAACAATAAAAAAACAAGGCAAATCTGATTGGTTCTAAACCTTCCCTTTGTTCCTACTCTCGATGGCTTTATCTCAACAACTTTCCCATCCAGTTTTGTAAGCCCAATAAGTAATAATCCAGTTTTATGTTAAATCTCAGTTACTTTCAGTCAATACTGGAATATCTATATTTCCAAAATAAATAAAAACTATCTGGTTTCCAAAATCCAACAGCTTCTAAGATTTTGTGGTCCGGTCCCATGAAGTGCCTGTGTAAGCTTCAAGTATCATTCTTCATTCTTTCTCACTTTAACTGTTCATGCTTAGTATATAAGTTAGTATATACGAAGAGCTGTCTAGTGACCTCATGATGAGACAGAAGAAATATATCAATTCCTTTAGATAGATATATTCAAAGATATATTTTTGAGGTCTCTTGGCGCTCTCTCATCTCTTTCTGCTGTTATTCTGAATTTAGATTGCTGTATCCTAATTTCCAATAAATATACTTCCTTGTTACCTTTCTTTTTCAGTTTTTGAAATTCAAGTAAATGTTTTATGTTAGAGATAGTGATATTCTCACCCTGCATTCCTCCATCCATTTATACCACATCTCAATATACTGTCTTGTATAACCCCTCCATTAAAAATGCTTCCCTTGAAAAATCCTTTTATCATCCGTTTTATCTTATTCTTGAGACTTAATTACTCATTTCCTTTCATAAAGCAGCTTTACTAACTTTTTTCCAACACCGTTTATTTTTCCACCTCCCATTATCAATCTTCCTAAACTTTTGTAAGTATACATATGTGTATAAGTGTGTTTGTATATATAGATCTGTTCTTAATTTTAATTTTTATGTTCTAAATTTATAAGTCTCCTGTTTTATTTATATTGTACTGATTTGTTTTGTCTACATTCAACAAAGCGATACAAGAGTACCATTTACTATGCATTTGGGTTGTCCTTAAAGCCTATTTCACAACAGTAGACCCACTTGGCGCAACCTGCCTATAGATGGTCTTCTTATATAGATCTCTGCATGGTCTATAGACAGTGTTCTTACATGCAAACTTACAATAGTTGTTTATTTTATTATTGTGTAAATTGCTACTTATACTCACTCGAGGCAAGGTTTGCTCGAGTAACGTCCACTCTATCAAACTGTTGCCTAATATGTCTTAACGTTGCATGTGGTCTCCCATTCCGATCGGGAGATCTTAGACATGTGATTTTTGGGCCTTTAGATGGGAAATGGTCTATAGATGAGACAAGGATGTCTACTTGTCTCGTCTATAGATCGGGTCTTTAATCCAAAATTGCTCTACATATCTAGTGTTGTGGACTAGGCTTAAGGGACAAAGTTTCCCAAAGTAAAAATTATTTTTAATTTTATTTCATTACCTTTTTGGCAGTGCATTCTGTTAACTGTTTTTCCTCATTTTAAAACAGTAATCCCCTTTTTAGTTTAAAACATAAATTCATAAAATATATAATATTTAAAATATATTATTATATTTTCCACATTCATTTGATGAAATTTAAACCTGTTTAGTTATAATTAAAATTAAGATTAATGTTTAGCAGTTACTTTCCAAGATAACAGTATTAAATTAACAAAAGATTTTATTTTTGATTTAAACAGTAATCAAATCAATTTATCTTGTGTAATTTGTAATTTACTTATGTATATAGAGAAATGTCTTGAACTTTACTGTTATTAGGTTATTTATGGTTCTAAAATTCTGGCTGTTATGCTACACCTTTTAAGAAAAATCACTGTTTTTGCTAATTTTTAAAGAGGTGTTGCAACATATTGTTTTATGAAATAAAATAGCACATTTGATCATTTCTAAAAATATTTATTATTATTGTTAGTATGTACTTATTTCCAATGTTTATTTGTTCATTTTTGATCCAATAATGGCAGCTTCCCATCATTAATTTTTTTTAAAAATTAATGTAATATTAATTATAATGTTTTGATGTATTATAATAATACTACAGTATATTTGTAATTTTATAAATTCTGTCAGTGGTGTATGGTTGTTTCCGATCCGTTATCTGTGATTTATTTGGTATAATATTACCAAACTTATAAAATTTCGTACTCCAAATGCTGTATAAATTTAATAACTTTTGCCTATTTTTAAGTTGAGGTCATCTTTATTTATTTCTCTAAATAGAATACTGTTTCCTGTATAGGATCAAGTAATGTCATTTTAATATTATAAATAAATTCATTAAATTGTTTTTGAATAAATATTATATTATTGTAAATTTTTATAAAATTTTGATTTACTGTTTGTAAATATTCTGACTCAATAATAATTTTTGACTAAATGTTTTGTTTATTTTTTATTTTGTTCCTTGAGTTTTTATGTTTAATTCAGTACTTATTATATTACAATGTGTCTATTATGTTGTTGAATGAGTTGGTAAGTTTGGGTCACCTATTGAAGCTTGATCTATAATTTAAACCCATAAAGTAATTATTTTTGAAAATTATTATGCACTCTCTTTCAAAAGTATTGCAACACCCATAATTCTCCAAATTTTCTTGGCTTTGACCTTAATCCATGCTTTGTTAATATTTATATTAATATTTTTTATTAAATGACAGACATTAAGGATTAGACACATCATATTATTCATTGTTTACTAGTAAACAGTAGAATTTTGGTTTATTAATCAATGCTTTGTTAATATTTATATTAATATTAATCCATGCTTAGTTAATATTTATATTAATGTTACGGTCTGGTGAGGTTGAGGGTACCCTGGGCGGCCCGGGGGCAGGTAGCTGGACAGGCCGCCAGAGTGGCCTAGATTTGGTGGTGCCGTGGGCATGGGCGTGCAGGTAGCCTAAAAGGGGGGTAAATGGCCTGGAAGGGTCACGGCGCCCCAGAAGGCCCTAGATCTGTAATCTGGCCAGATCTAGAATGTTCGGCGGAGCTTTAAATAGGCCGACTTCCGGCCTAGCAGTCAGTATTCAACTGTCACTGACACTTGACTGATCGATCGTTACTTGATCACTGACACATGGATACTGACTGCTAGGCCGGAAGTCGGCCTATTTAAAACTCCACCGAACATTCTAGATCTGGCCAGATTACAGATCTAGGGCCTTCTGGTGCGCCTTGACCCTTCCAGGCCATTTACCCCCCTTTTAGGCTACCTGCACGCCCATGCCCACGGCACCACCAAATCTAGGCCACTCTGGCGGCCTGTCCAGCTACCTGCCCCCGGGCCGCCCAGGGTACCCTCAACCTCACCAGACCGTAACATTAATATTAATCCATGCTTTGTTAATATTTATATTAACATTATTTATTAAATGAGAGACATTAGGGATTTTATTCACTGTTTACTAGTAAACAGTAGAATTTTGGTTTATTCATTTAGAATTTCCTTTCAGTCCACGTTTATCTTTCATTTACTTCAAGCCTGTTCTCTCTTTTCTCTTTAATCTAGTTATAACACTTAATTTTTCAACAATGAATCGTTTAAGCCACGATGATTCTGTAGAATTGCTCTCTCGGAACAAGGCAAATCATTGTGTTACATCGCTAATCGCCTTGACATTTACTATTCTTAAACAATAAAAAGGTACAGGGAGACCGGTAGTCATTTGAGGTTACCAACGTCAAGGCATCCCAGGATTACTAATCTCATAGATGACCGCTTCATTAAAATGCAAGCAAGCATTTCAGAAGTGTGATTCAGGAGCTTCTTCCATTAAAAACTTGATCACTAGTGTTCGAGGGATATCAATTTCAGAATCAACGGTCTTTAGAAGACTGAGAGAGTCAAACCTCAGCTCAGGAAGCCCAGTGAAAGGTCCTTTTATCACCGCAGAACACTGCGTAAAGAGATTGAGATTTGCAAGGGAACACCAATCTTGAACTGTGGAAGAATGGAAAAAAAAATGTATTCACTGATGAGACGAGAGTGGCTCTTAACATACCAGATGGCCATAAAAGAGTTTGAATACGGCCTGGAGAACAGTATAGTCAGTGATGCACGTTAGAAACTGAGCAATTTTGGAGGGTTCTATCATGTTCTGGGGTGGCATATCTTGGAAGGCACGTACCGAATTAGTGCCAATCCAAGAAGGGCCCTTGAATGCTTTGAGGAGTTAGAAATGATTCTTCAAGATCATGTAGAGCCTTATATGCTGTTCATAGGCTCTGAATTGTTGTTCATACATGATAGTGCCCATCCTCACGAGGCAAGATGTGTTTCTGAGTACCTAAACACCACATATATCCACACCATTGATTGGCCAGCAAGAAGTTCTGACTTTTACCCAATCGAGCACGTTTGGATTTATCTTAAAGAAAGTTTCGGTCTCAAGATCCACCGCCTACTACTTATGAAATGCTAAAGGCAGCTGTATTGGAGGAGTGGGGCAATATACCCCAAGGTTTTCTTCAAAATCTTTTTACAAGTATTTCAAGATGAGTGGAAGCAGTCATTCAAGCAAGAGGGGGAAATACCTCTTATTAAATGTAAATTAAGAAATTAAATTGTAATTTAAAAGTTAAAATTGTAAAAAAGGAAAATCTTAATTAAAAATTAAGTTTTATAACTGTTGTTTATTGGAAGAAATATTGTAATTTATTTTAATAAAACTTTTTTTATGTCCAGTTTAAAAGTGTTGATTATAGATTTATTTTGAAAAAACAGACGATTTTGTAAAATTTGTACATTTCAAAGTGTTATGATACTTTTGACAGGGAGTTTATATTCATTGTAATTGGCTTAATACACAAGCTGAGAAACTAAAATTTGTTATATATAAATTTTAACAATAATTGTTGGGTATGATTAGGGTTATGAATGTGTTCGAATCTTTCTTTCTTTTTTTACAAGCTCAAGAAAAAAAACCCACTATTATTGGCTATAGTCACCACATTACTGTTAATCATTTATAATAACATTAATAGAGTCATTTATTTTGTCTTAATAATTAAATTTTAGTACAAATAAAATTATTTTTAATTTTTTTACTCCAATACAATTTTTTATTAAGTTACATTTATAAAACAATAATATAAATAAAATGTTCTTTTCTTATAAAGTATTTCTGTAAATAAGGCTATTTTGGTACTCAACTGGTGAAAAAGTGGTCTATGCAGTG